>CM077481.1:53415825-54015825 GCA_039654755.1 Calcarius lapponicus | reverse complement strand
TTGTAAAGATGTCATAAGGTTTAGGACTGTAGGATCTGAGGGCAAGTCAGGCTAATGGGAATTTTGGAAGGCCTTCAGCCCAACCCACTGGATTGCATTGCAGCAAAGCCAGAGTTTTGTGGCTGCAAGTGGAACTTTAATCCTTCCTGAGTGTTCCCCCTGTGCATGCAGTTGTGTGCATACACCGGGATATCCACCTGCAATCCTGAGGTCTCTTGCTCCTCTTGGCCTCTACCTATGTTTTCCAAGCAAATTACTCTGTGATTTTTCACGTTCCATGGCCAGACCTTCTCACATGTTGGTTATTTCTCTCAGTTTTTCAGGGAGGTTCAGTTTCACTGTCTGCATTGTTGTGTTGGTTAGAGCTCAGGAGGATGTGCTTTACTACTGGAAATTATATCTTCTGTCAGTTCCCGGTGTCTCTGGAGCCTCCCCTGCCCAGCCCTGGGCAGCTTGCCGTTTCCTAAGCTCGACAGTGCAGCCCAGCCATTCATCCTTACTCCTGTGATATGGCCAACCATGACACAACCCAAGTCAAGTTTTGCAGCAATTCTCTGCAGTGGACCTAGAAAAGCAGTGAAATTGATATGTTCATGTAATACTTTAGGAGAGAGCGCTTTATCAGTGCCACTGAATCTTGAGAAAAAATAAACAGGATTGCAGTAGAAGAGGTAGGTAACAGTGAAGTGACACAATAAATCACAAGCACAGCTCTCTGCATAAGTGCATCTCTTTTAAATGAAAGGGATTGTGCTCCAGGGATTGCTTTATGCCAGAGGAGCAGCTGATACCAGATGCTGCTGCAGAACCAGGCACACCTGGCCCCCAGCTCACACCTGATCTTGGGGCTGCATTACTTGTACTTGGAAATTTCCTGCACCACACAGCTATGTTAAATTGCCATTCCTTTCTGTAAAAAAAAAGCTGTGTCAATTCTAGCTCCTTTCACAATACAAGCTAAAAATACCCTAAAACCTAGCACTTGAAGGGACAATGTGCTTAGGGGAAAAGAATGTTTTCAGATTTCTGAAAGGAAAATTGAAAATAGAGAAATGCACATAAAAATAAAAGTTCTTTAGTCGGTTTGATTTGCTTTTGTAGCTTGCTAAGCTGTTTTTTGTTTGGTTTGGGGTCTTTTTTTGGGAGGATATTGGGTTTTTAGTAAAGCCACTAAAAGCAGACCTAACGAAGCTGATTTACAATACTTATTTTTAACCCAAAATACAATCTTTCCACTTCAGGTTTCATGACTGTCACAAAGGACAGAAAGAAACACTACATTTGATTGCTTTATCTCAGTATGACTAAGAAAAAACTGGAGTAGAAATAAGTAAGACTGCGTGGATGCATGCATACCAGCAAACACTATTTGTCCAGATAAAGAGGTACCTAGGAGAAAAGCTATTGTGAATTTTATTTTGTTATCAGTTATTTCTCTATTTCAGGTAGAAAGATAAATCTTTCTAGGGCAATTATAACAAAATTATTTTGAAAATTCTTACTACTGATAAATGTTTGCTTTTTTATTTTATCTTTCATACTATAACATATATGTAGTTGGCAACATTTGGGATTCTTTCCAAGTGGTGAATTTGAAAATGAAAATCCCCTTCATTTTGTTGGCTCATTACTTCATTGTTGTTTCAATGATGTGTTTGTACACTGACATGATAGTAATGCACACAGAGCAGTCTGGAGTCAGAGACTGAATGTTGTAGAGTCAGGGCAGAGAGAATTTATGTCCTATGGAGAAAATGAGCAATCTCACTGCTCTCATTCACACAAAAAATGCAGCTCCCTTGAGTAGAATAAAGATGTTTCCTCAGGTCTGGTTCAGGTCTCATGCTGACAGAAGAAACAAAACCAGACAGAAGATGTTATACTATTTCCACACACTGCTCTGCACCTGTTTTCTCACCATGGAAATTGCAAATCTCTAAGTAATTTATGTTCCCGGTGACATGACATAAATGGTAGGAACCTGTCCCACTAACTGAAAATACTATTACAGCTGCAATGCCATTATCCTGCAAGATATTAATGCAAAAATATTATTTGGTGTGCTTCTGGATTCCTCATAGTGATAAGCTAGTATATACTTTTCATACCATGGCAATAACTATAAATTGCATAAACCTAGCTTCCTTTGATCATGTATTGGAAAAATACTGAATTAAATTAGGATCAGGCTCTCTTAGCATTTCAAGAGATTTGTGACTGAATTAGTTGTCAGTTGAGGTTTCTGTTCATTGTTCTATTTTCTTCTTCCACTTTTCTTTTATTACATTGTACCCTATTCACTAAAAGAGCCACATAACTTACTGAAGAGTGAAATTTTTTGTGTTGTGGATGACCGCAGTACACATGGGCTACTTGCACTGCAGATATTAGTTAAAATTATGCTCACAGCCTTTAGTTCATAATGCAGAGGCTGCAGCTATGTTAAGAGCTGTACAATCCTGTTAAAATCCATTTCATCCCAACTACCTGCTCTCTATTACTTTCAATTAAATAAACATTAACTAGTGCATACTATTTCTGATGCATTCTCTTTGATGGCAAAGGACATCCAGTCCTGGTTCCAGTGACTTCAAAGAGAAGCTTGTCACATATTGATAATTCAATCACACTGTCATAATTCATTCCTAGAAAGAAGCTTTGTGGATAGTCACTGAGGTGGGAATTTTGCCTTCTTAGAGCATATTTCAGTGTCTCAGGGTAGTGATTTTTTTTTTTTTTGGTTCCTGCTATGAGGTAATGAGATACCTGGTTTGCTATTCAGTCATTTTGCACCTAAGAATATCTGTCAGAGGTCTATTCAAACACATTTTCTGTTTTTCTGGAAAGCATAAATGTGGCCTTTGGTTCTGTCAACAAATGAAAATAAGTGCCTGGAGCTCTGTTTTACAGATATTTCTCATACTTTTACTCTAGCCTTGTATTTTCAATTTTCTCAGAGGTGTATCAAACTTCCACACTTTTCAGCCTGTATAACCAAGAAAAAACACTATTTCTACATTAAAAATAAGGTGGTGACTATAAACCTTAGTAAGATTCCACCGGTCCTTTCATTGCTACATGTGTAATATAAGAAATCAGCAGTTTGATTGTTATGGATCAGAAAAGATCACCAGGCAGAAAAAAATACTGAAGTTTGTGCAGTATTTTCACATATGAGGACAAGGAGCAGAATTTGGCTTTTAGAGAAGATTCCTTCTCCAAGTATATAATGGGTCATTAGATGCCAAAATTGAGCCTATGTTTCACAGTAGATTTTTCATTATATTAAATTTGTAGAAGGATGAAAGCTGGTGATTGCTAAATCATGTTAGCAAGAATGATCACATATAGGGCTAGAAGGAAAGTGGTCTGAAAATCATGAACTGGTTTTGATTACTGCTGTGCTATGTCTATTCTCATTCTGGATATTTAACTTCTTCCCTCTTTTCAACTGATAGGACAGTGCATCACTGCTGACAAGCAAGGCTTCCTTTTATCAGTGTTGTGTCCTTAGAGAGTTTTTGTGGTATTTAGCTTAAAAAAAATCTTTTTTAGCTTTTATCCCCTTCTAGGATATCCATTGTTTCATATCTCTACTCACAGCATAGCATGCAATATAATTCACAAACAATTATCAATTGCAATTTTTTGGCCATCTTAAAAAAATACAAAAAAAACTAACAACCAAAAACCCAAAAAGATACCAAAAAAAAAAAAACCCCAAACAGAAAGTGTGTACAAAAAATGCCTAAATCCAAACTACTACCAACAAAGAAACCAACTAAATAGTCAATGTAAGAATTATCAAAATGTTTTTGTAGATTTTCCAAAATTGTATAAGACCTCAGCTATTTGTCATGAGATTGAAACTTCTTGTACATTCTTTATCCTTCCTCAATTCTCATTTGCTCTCCTTTTACTTTTGTAGTTATGTATTAGAAAGGTGGGAAATACAATCCAAATGACACCTTGACTAGTTTCTAGGCAGAGATGATGGAAGATTTTATTTTTTGACAAAGAGTGAATTATTTATGACTAAGGTGAATAATTTTTATGAATGAATGAAAATTAAATGGTATGAAACAGAAGTGTGGTCAGTTTTAAAAGATTAAGTAATGGCCCCAGTGTGAAAGGGAAAAATTACTTTGTGTTGTATCCACAGCAATTTAATAAGGTAAACTGTCACTTCCTGTGGCAGGAAGTGTGAAGTTGATACTCTCTGACTAGTGTTGTCAAATCTATGCAATTATTTGAATGTGCAATTCCCATTGGAATTTGATGGGGGTTTTGTTTCGGACACCTTTTTATATTTTTCCCTTCTGATATCGAAAGAAAGACTTCATGCAAAATAAAAATCTCTTTGTTACACTAATTTTTCACCCTGCCTCGCCGTTTTAACAGAGGTGTATCTGTAGGCTTTTCAAGAAAACCTGCAGAGTTTTAAAGATTTATTTGACTCCTGCTAAGCAGATGACACAAGGCCATGCAAAAGATTATGAATACTGATGCAAAAAGGCAGACATTCACTTTTACACAGCCCTAGCCTGTATGCAGGCATTGGTTCATGAGATGTGTGCTTCAATTCTTTACTGGTCTGAGCTTGCTTTCCACACTGTGGTTCCTTTAATTTGCACACTTGTCTCCCAGATTTTATATGTGAGAAAAGACCTAATCATTTTCTGTGCAGCCTCTCCAGGCAAATGGGCCAGTCAAGGCTTTTCCTGTTATCTATCAGATAGATATATCTATCTGCTATCTTTGGGACTGCTGGCCAAGGAGCTTTACTGTGATTTTCTTCAACTTCATCTCTGACCATATCTCATTTCTTAATTTTTTTTATTAAGAAATCAGCAAATCAGGCTCCTACTCTATGCTGTCTGGCTCTGCCTTCCTGTGAGACACAGAATTTCTGTGCCTCACATCCAGGTCTGCCAGTGCTGCTGTGGCTGTGGCCCCACGGTCAGGTCCCCTGTTCCCTGACAGCTCCTTCCCCTGGCAGAATAACAGCAGAACTCACTGACTCTGCTGCTGTCAGAGTTTCAAAGCAAACACCTGAGATGTGGCCAGAGGGGATAAGCTGCTTCTGGGATGATGCTTTGTTAGAATAACAACCTCCAAAGTTTGCTCTTAGTCATCCATCACCCAGCTGCCCCCTTATAGTTTATCCCTGGCAGAGTTAGCAACTACTCTCTTAGTATAGTAGTATTAGTATGCCCCAAGTATTATTTTGCCTGTACGTAATATCTCTGCAGATTGTATGGCCACTACCTATTGATTCAAATGTACCTGTGCATATTTTACTTGCCTCAGTATAGCGCTGCACTGCAAGTTTGGATTCAGGTCATAATTTTTTTTCATTTAAGGAGCCTAAAAGCTCATTTCTTCCTAAAGATGTTTCTTATTATAGTTGGAGAAACATGAAAACAGCTTTTTAACATCCAAGTGTATGTGTGGATTATTTGTGTCCATGATAGGGCTATTGGTCACAAACACTTAGTGGAGAGGAATTTAATTGCAGAGATAATCCCAGAACTACTCAAAATTTTGAATCTTGGACCCCATGTGGACTGAGGTCCAATGAGCATTATTATTCATGGTACCATGTGAAGTGTGGGCAATGTGCATAAAGAGCTGTTCTGCTAATATTCAGCTCTTACAATGAATCACAGTGGTGTGGAATACAATTTGCAGATTTTAAGTCTTAAAATGATAATATAAATTAGAAATTAAAAATTATATTACTATGGCTTAATGGCATAAGCACAATGAATATGTTTATTTGTATGGTTATAATTATTTGTGTGGTAATAATTAAAAGCCATTTTTCAGTAAACCTTCTGTAAAGCAGCAGCTCCAACTTTTTAAACATAATTTTCTTTTCAGCAGTCTGATTCCATCACACCAGAGTATTCTATACAGAATGTTAAAATTAGGAATATGCTGCTGTCCAACTGAGCAAAGATATCTTGAAATGCTGGAAGCTGTATAATAGGGTGTATTTAGCTCAAATGGAGTTCTATTCTCTCATGCTTCACCTCAGCATATCCTACTCAACAGGATATCTAAACTTACCAGGAAAAGAAGACAAGTTAGTGGCACTTATAATCTCTTTTCCTGAAAAGCAAATAACCTCCTGCTTTCTCAAAAGGTGATTAATGGAAGCTATTCCTGTAGAAATACTCATCAGCCAGTTCCTTCTCTTTCTTGTGCCTTCTCTGGTAGGATTTAGCCTTGTAATTTTTATGCTGAGAACCCTAAAGAGCTATATGCTGCTCATCTTGCTGCCAATCCTCTTTTGCCAAAAATTTCTCTGAAGTTCATCTTAATCTAAAGAGCACTAAAAACATTGGAACTGCCTTTGTAGGACTCCTACTCTATCCCAGAGGAGCCTGTAGTATGTCAGTTGACTTCTGATATGCTTGGTCCAATACAATTACACAGCCCTTCAATGGAATAATACTTCTTATAGAAATTGGGAATTATTAGAGCAGAGTGGTATTTGAAAATAGCTTTTTGGTAGACCTGTATATACACACCCTCTTTAAACATAGTTTATGTACATTCATTAAAATGAGACAGACCTTGAAGTGAAAATTGAATGAATCCTGTTTATGTCCAGAGGATATTTAGCATCACCCACACAACATGCATGAAATATGCTTGATAAGACTATTCACTTTGATAGGAAATTAATATTTATTAAATAAAGAATTAATATAGTTATACCTAGAAGACTTGAAAATTTAAAAGTTAGACTATTTACAGCCTGTGCTATAGCAATGAGTATCTGCTGTGTCTTTTTTTCCTATTTCATCTAATTAATAATCTATCAGAACTCTAATGGCTTTCTAAAAGTTCTACATTAACTATGTACTACTTAAAGAGCCATTTTTTGCTAGACTTGAATCAAATCGCATTGATTCCAGGAATATTTGAGTCCTCTTTGTCTCTACCATTTCTGCCATGGCTACCTTGCCATTTCCTTTATGGTATAGGCACGCAGCCCAACAAAGACACTCTTTATGATTCTTTGTCCTGTTTAGTCCTGTGTTACCCTGGACAAAGGCAAAACTTACCAGAGGTTGCTCATATCACACAGAAATGAAGAGAAGATGCAAAGTTGAAGATTCCCACTCTGCTCTCCTCTAAGCAGAGTCAGGTATGGGAAAAGTAATGTGTCTTGTGCTAATAGATGCAGAGGATAACCGGAGCACTTCTTCACCCTGAGCAACTGGAGTCAGGAGTTAAAATAATTCCCACTATAGTGAGTAGCTGAGCAGATGTCTTATTACACATAAAATATGCAAAGTCTTCTAGAAACAAGACTTCATCTACAGTGCAGCTTCTGGGGAGATTTGTCCAATGATCCACTCAAGACATCACTTTGTTTTCTTTGATTTTGGAGACTACTCCCTGCCCCACCACAATGTGGTTGGTGTAGTTGACTCACTCCCTCCCTGACACACCTATGTAAGGCTCAAGTACCTTGAAGGTGACAGCCCCACCCTAAGAACTGAGTGTGTTACTATCCTTTTTCTGCCCTCAGGACTTTAAGCAGAGCTGCAAGACAGCAGGTAGGATTTTCAAAGGCAGGCCTGCAGTAAAAATAAACATGCCACTGACTTGGTTCGTCTGTGTGGCACTAGGCTCAGTAGACACTCACTTGCCTTGCAGAAGGAAGGAATCCTGTGTTGGTGATGGAATTTTCTCCCTCCAGTTCTGGATAAAATTATTAAGAAACAAACTTAATTTCATTTTAATTTTTCTCCTTTCAGACTTCAGGCTGTCCTTAAGGGACACAAATTCATTGATAGAGAGCTAAATACCTCTGAAGATGGCTGACACATCTTCATTTATCTGCCTAAAGAGCAAAGTGAATTTGGAGTGGTCTGGGATCTCAGGGGAAAAATATGTTTTTCTGATGTATTTCTGTTAAAACTAGGCTTTCCAGTCTTTGGAGTTACGTTTTCATTGGAAGTAGCCATACCTAGATGGTTTAAATCTTTGATTTTTTCATAGCATGAAATGAAACAATAGAGAAGTCCCAGTATTTCTGCAGCTAGCTGTAGACCAAAGACAAGCCATTAACCTGTACAACACCTAATGATTTTTGATCTTTTTCAACATCTACAAAAAATAGCTAGTCTCTGTTTTATTTTTTTTCTCTCTGCAATCTGCTCAAAGGCTTGATGGATCACCTAGTAGTTCCAGTAAAAGGATAATTTTTTATCTCTAAATTTGCATTTATAGTGCTGCAAGTTGTTTTTTGCTGTGCTGCAAGACTCTTGCTTCATATTTTAAATCATGAAACATGGAAACACGAAAATATTGCTCTTTGCAGTGGAAGATTATTGCAATGGGGGTTTTGTGAAGATGTGGTTTTGATGGGGGTTTGTTTGTGTGTGGTTTTTTCCCTTTGGATTGATAATAACATGCCTAATGAAAACTTTTTGTTTTCTTTAAAGGCATCAGCTGTAAGTGGAGGGTTTTTTTGTGACAGGGTGCTGTTCCTTCATCTCCTCTATGCTTTATTATGTTTTTCGAGACTGAAATATGTACCCCAGTTTTTTTCAGAAACTACTTGATTGCTGATAGTTGTTTGAATGAACAGACATTTTTTGTGCTGCTATGAATTCTGACACACCACTGGAAGCCTAATGGAATAATAATGACACCTTTAGCCCAAAACTCCTGAAGAAGGGGTTAATACGAGATGTGCTACTCATCAAGATTCTGTGGAGTCAGCTGAAGTTCAAGGCAAATCTGCATAATTTTCAATTGCACCAAAATTTCAGTGTTGGATTTATTTTTACCTAATCCGAGGTGTTGAGAGATGTGTAAGTGTATATTCACAATAAAGAGGTCAAAATATACAAGCTGATTATCAACACATAATGGCAAATATAATGACAGTTGAGCAATTTTAATTTGGTCCTGTTTCTGTTTTACATAAATATACTGTGAATTCTTTAATCATAGTTTTGCAAAAGCCTTTTCAATTCACAGGGACTGAGAACTGGCTCTTCTGTCCCCAATCTGACCAAACTCCAACCTTATTTTCCTGGTTCAGCGTCTTGCTCATTCCTGCCAAACTTGGTTTCCCAGCCATTTATCCCAATTTGCTGTCCTTGGTGCTTTTGCACAAGTCCAGATATCATCTTCTGTTCCTTGCTTAGATGAGGTGAGGCCCATATGTTGTAGGGTGGTCATTCCAAGCAGTGACAGGTTCCCTGCTCTTGTCTCAGGATTGGATGTGGGTCCATTGAGGCTCTGCAAGCGCAGAACTGTGATCATGAAGAAGGTGCAAAGATTGGGGTATTTGTGAAGGAAACAGCTATAGCCACTGCTGGGCATACCTGCTGGGCTGAAAAAGTGGGAAGCTCTATATTTTCAAAGGTATGGTGGCAATAAAGAGCATATTATTGTCAGAAAAAAATAATTCCCTTGCAACATTGTACATCTTTTCTTCAAAGCATAAGAAGACAATGCTCTCTGTTCAGATGAATCATAGAGAGATTTTCTTTCTTTTTTTTAATTGGAGGAAGCACTTACTTTTTTCCTTTACCTCTTTCTCAGAAGCATATGAAACATTTAAACTTTCCAAAAACATTCATCCTGAAGGAAATCCCCAGCACAGAAGACTCTATAATTAATAGAAAGCAATCTTAGCATGATAATTTCTGAAGTCAAATGTGTGTAGTTGTGGTGAATATACCAATTCATTATGTGAACTTCATATACTCAGCTGGTTAAAGGAAGTGTATACATGTATATATGTATACATACATGCATAGATATTTGTTCAAGACCAGAAATTCATATTGAAAACAGTACTTTTTAGGTCTTTCAGAAAGTATAATCCATGGACTCATATTCCTGTAAGGAGACTTACAGAGATGAAGTAGGAATCCAAGTTTAAATGTCTAGCAAAAAAATGAACGTGAGGAAAACAGTTTCTAGAGGTCTGCTAATTGGTCAATATGGATGATGCTATTCTTATTTATGTGTTACCTATGAAAAGGAAAATTGTGTTGACAGAAAATAGTGTTACAACTCTTTCTTTTTGAAAAGGAAAATTGTGTTGACAGAAAATAGTGTTACAACTCTTTTTGAAAAGAATGACATTTTTCTAAAAACTTCCCCTTACTGTTAATTGCTATTACCACTTTTTCCCAGATTATTCTCACTCACAGCCCCCGTACATTATCGGAAGATAATTTCAAAATGATGATTGTTGGAAATTTAAAAGAAAAAGCACAACCCCCCCCCCCCCCCCAGACAAAACCAAAAAAAAAGCCCAACCAAACCAAAAAAACTCAGACAAATTACAATTTGTCAGTACTAGAGGAATGGGCTGGAAATCTGCCAGAGAAAAAGTAGAGAAGAGCAGTAAGAAGCTGCTTTTATGGCTCTGAAATACACCTAGTAGACATCATGTAGGCTTTCTCTGCATGCAGTCATTTTTTTTCTTAATTGCCCAATCAGGAATTAACCCTGTACAGGAAGCTTAAGTCACATTGTTCAAATTCTTCTCCCACAGTGCATTCTTAAACTATATTAAGTCAACTCCATAAAAATCCCACCCTGTCGTATTTCAAAGTAGAGAACCTTAATGGTCCTTCATACCTGGAACTGAGGGATTCTCTTTTCTATTCTCCTACTATTTCTACTAGGGAGGAGAGGAAGTACCTTTCCTTTTGACATGCACCTCTCCATTTTCCTCAGCGTAGAAGTGGTCATTACATCTAATATCCTGACGAAGATTTATGTAGATATGGGTTACATGAGTGAGAGGCTCACAACTTGAGCTGCACTGTTCAGCCAAATGAATTGTTAATGCAGTAGGAATTTCTGGGTAGATCCTGAGGTCTCTTTGTACCAGACACTCATAAAAGAACTATCAGCGCCTTTATAGACCTGAATGTATTCCCAGCTCAGTTACTCATGGGTAGGAACACAAGATTAATAAAAGGTGAGAAAATATGCCATGCAGGTCTACTAAAAAAGGTAAAGGGTAAACAGGAGAGCAGAAAACTTCCAGTGCCATGACACTTTGCCTGATGATTTGTATGATGATTTAGGATGACCACATTAGAATTGCTCCTACTAAGTACACAAACATGATGTCACTTTGTTTCAGAGAAATACAAGCAGGGATGGTAGTAGAAGCTCAAAAATGTACCAAACTCTAGATAGTCTAGAGGGGGAGAGAAATCTGGAAGAAAATGGGTGCAATCTGACATTCAGCTTCTGCACCTCTGTCTTGGGAGAAATCAGACCACAGCTCCACCTCAGGTTTTGGGCTGGCCAAGCACAGCTCAGCCTGAGGTGGGTTTTTTGTTACCTCTTCCTTATTCCCAGCACAGGATGGATCTCTTCAGCTTTTCAGCTCTGTTTGTACTCTTGACGGCCTGAACTTTATAGGATATATCCTCATATCCTTGAACCTTATAGTATATCCCTATAAGATATACTATGTCTCAGGTTAGCTGCAGGAAAGAGAGTTATTTCCCTTCCCTCTTGCAACATTTCAGAAGTTCCTTTCTTGATGTCCTCCTAACAGTACAGCTGATTCCTGTGGCACTCTGAGTGGATGTGGTAAGAAACCCAGTTTGGAGAGGGCTCATGTCAGGTGGGAGGTAATGTTTTGGCTGAGGAGATAGGTTATGGTGGGCTTTCATCCTATGTCTTCTGTCTTACAAACTACCATTTTTGAGCTCGTTTGCTGTGCCCAGCAGGAATTTCTTTGAGGAATGTTTTGCCAAAATTAGGCTCCTTTTGTCGTCAATGTCGGTGTGGTTGAAATGGCCTTCGTGGACAGGAGTTGTAATACAAAGCTTATTTGGCTGATACGGTTTTTCACACTTCATAGGTGTCAGCAAGGTCATTATGTTTCCAGTTTTTCAGATGGTCATGGTTTTAAAGCTTCTGTCCAAACAATTCTTTGAAGCAGTCTGTGAAGGCTCAGGCAGTGTGGGGCTCAGCTGGGGCTGGTGAGTGGCAAGCTACCTTGACTGGGCCTTGGTCCCCTGGGGAGTGTCACCACCCAAACTGCCTTTGCATTACAGAGCAGAAGAAGTAGTGCTTCAGAATAATGGTGTTTGATGAAAATAAGAAAAAATCAGCACCCAAAAAAAGATTAGGGTAGAAAGAGAAAACAGTGTGAACTTGTAGGCCAGGAGAAAAATGTATTTAGCAGGGATTGAATAAAGCAAGAAACGTGACATCAAATTTTTGTAACATGAAAACTCTAGGGGAGCTGGTTGTCTGTAAATAATTTAATGATGACTACTTGTCAAAAAAGTTTTCATGAGGAATATAATTTTAAAATGAAGTGCTGTGTGTTTTATTTTTGACAAATATTAATTTTCACCAAGTGTGGCTTTTGGTGAAGATAATTTTTTTTAACTTGTCTATATTTTTTTTCTTTTTAAACTCTGAAAAAAAATTCCATCAAATATTTGCTTAAATCTTCATGAGGTATGAAAACTTTTGCTCTGTAACAATGCAGGAAAAAGGAAGCTATCAAAGAAAGAGATGAACTTTAAAGAACATGACATAGAGCTGAGGATTTTCAGTTATGATGCTCTGCTTTGAGTCCAACATGTGCTTAATCTTTTCAGGAACAAGAAGTCTTCTCTGAATTGAAATCTGGAAATAAATTTTATTTTTTCAGGTTTTTATTTCCTAGCAACTCTTCCTAGATCTAATGAAGTCTCTGATGAGTTGGCCTCACATGAGAGATAGAATTTTTATACTGTGACACTCATAAATGTGGTTTTGGTGAACTTTTTTTCTTAATGAGGAGATATTCCTGTTACAGGACATTGCCCAAATACTGCATAAATACAGGATATGTTCTAGCCACAAGAAGGCAAGACTTTCATTGAAAAAAAAAGTGTCAAAAGTGTCAAATGTAGCAATTCTACCTAGGTGTTGCCTTTTCCAACCTAGAAATGAAACTCAAGGTGATTTTAGTATAGGAGGCAATATAAAAGTGGATCTTTATTTGGAGGCCTACAGGAGCTGTCATGGAGAATGCCCAAAAGGCGCACCCACACAGGGTGAATACAGTTCTTATAAGTTTGGTAAATTAGCATAATTGACCGAAAAAGCACCAATTAGGGGGACAAGGGGTGATGCAATTCTCTCCTCCAGCCAGATCAAGCTCCTCCTCTGGAGCCCCCACCTCGGCACTAGCTGTGCTTTGTAAGGAAAATTTGTCTTGAAGGGTTGTTCTCCACCATTGGTAGCCAGGAAGGACCAAGATAGCGCTGGGGCCTTGAACCTCCTGGGGCTTAGAGCTCTGGAATTTGTTTTGCCTTTCTGTTTAGGGAAAGGACATAGAAAAGCACTAGGAAAACTAGCTAGAATACAATGATAGGCTACAGAGCTACAAATATATCTGCAAAGAATACAGAGAACATAGAAAAGATAAAAAGCAAAAAACCAAGGTAGCATCATAGGAAAAGAGAAGAAACAGAACAGTTTTGACCCATGTCACTCAGCTGCCAAAGGGTGATGACGTTATTTGAAAGAGTGCAGAACCATCAGCATACAGATTCATCCTTTTCTCAAAAAGTATTCCCTTTTCTTGGGTCCATGGCTTGCTTTGACTGATCAGAATAAAGATGGGTATTAAAGGATATTTCAAAATTATTTCCAAATCAAATTTAGAGGGAAGAGGGATCTAGTGATCAGAGGGAAGACATTATCCTTGGTTCTAGTCTGTCTTCATCATCGTGTCTGTCTTCGTGGTGTCCATGAAGCTAACATTGAGCTAAGCCCACAGGTAGCCTTGGTGTTTGCATTGCATTTTGGCTGAACCACTTGAGACTGGCAAACATAAGCATGTGAGAGTGAGAAAAACTGCCTGTGAGGGATGGAGATCCATGGTACTCCTGAATCTCTACTGTTGGTCCTATCTAATATGCAATGTTAGGATATCACAGTCATTCGCTACAGCCAGGGCTCTGCTATGTGTGTTTGCTTGTAAATGTGTGGGTTTGTGTAATCAGAGCTAAATAATATTAAATGAAGTTTTCTTGCCCTCCTGAGGACTCTGTATTAAATACTTCCAGACGGCTGAGTGCTGGGGATAGAAGAAATTGTAACCATAGCGATGGAATGAAAATTATTTCTTTGTTCTTAGGCTGCAGTATCCTACAGACACTGCCATTTTCAAGGTCAAATACATATTAGAAAGAGATAAAAATTGAAGAAAAATATGCTGGCTTAGCTGCAAAAGCTAATTTATTTTATGCATTATAAATTGTGTTAAAAATTACTAAAATGAGATTTCTCAGCAAGAACTCAATGTGTGGTTTCACAAAAGTAATTTCCAAAGATGAACATGGTTAGAGAATTTAGCCTCAAAAGCTTTTCAGGCCATCAGAGAAAACAGCAAAGCTATCAATTACCAGATTTCAGTGGTGTTTCTGTCAGAAATATAATGGTAATTTTAGCATTCTCCTCAGCATTTTCTAAATTAAGAATGTCTGCTAACAGATCAATTAATTGGAGCATTATTTAATTTAATGAAAAGTAATCTGTCAAGAAATTCTAATCAGTCTTTGAAAAAAAAACAACATTCTGGCATCTCTTTCCAAATGGCAGAAATAGTAGGGCCCTGACATGGTGAGATGACAGTTGTAATTTTAAGGATTTCAGGTTAAGACTGAGCATTCTTCTGAACAAGCAGGACCCCTGCTTGTCAAGGTATTGACCAATACTGAGCTCTGACACCTAGTGTTGCCCTGCTCTCCTGAAAATATCTTGTGGCAGGAAGCCCTGCCACCCCTCTGGTTCCCTGCCCTGTGCCTTTTCCAGAGATGGATGAATACCCACAAAATGCTGTTCCCATTATGATGCTCAAAGTCAGTGTTAAAAACACAGAAGATCAGAAGTTTTACTTCTGCAGATCTTCAGAGACTCTCCCCTCAGTCCTGGGGAAGTACACAACGTGGGCTTTCCATTACTTGTGCTCCATTGCAGTGCAAGGCTTGGCAGCAGGCCAGGCAGAATTTCCTGTGGAGGGAGCAACACATAAGATGCCTCCTGGACAACTGATCTTGCATTGAGTTTGAGGGAGTGCAGATGTGGCAGCTCAAATCAAGCTTTTTTGTTCACAACTGAAGCCTGGAGAATTCTTCTGTATGACTCACAATTTTACTCAGAGTGATTCATTGCAGAAAGCCCATTTTGCTCCACCTCCATAGTACAGATGTGGGCCAATGCAGATTTGTCCGCTGTGGTGTGCCAAGAGACAGTCAAGTGAAAGGAGCAAGGGCAGCTTGCAGAAGGAGCAAGGAGATCCCAGAATTAGTAATGAATCAAATAAATTTTGTGAGTTTCTTCAGAAATATGACATCTTTCTTTGAACTCATCCCCTTGCAGCCTTTTTAGCCTTATGATGGGGAAAGCTCTTTTGCATTAATGAGGGTAAAATTACAGGAACAAATCTAAACAACCAATCCATCTCCCAGCGATAAACGACTGAGTTAGGAGGCCATGGTCACAAAGGTGTTGAGGCTTGTTCCCCTGTGACAGCCGTCACTAAAACACTGTTATAAGCATCGTTGTCTGCTCCTAAGCAGATGTAGGAGTCTGGTGTGAGTGCAAATGAGTGAGCTGAATTTGTATTGGGTAATTCAGGGATCTTAAAGATTCAGTCAGGGCATTGGCTGATTTATTTTCTCTATTACGCTAACATAACTCTAATGTGAACCTGAAGGACCCCAATACCAGCATTAGGAGAGCAGAAACTGCTATAATATCTACAGGGCAGGGTCTGGATTTCTCAGGATACTTTAACTAAAAAAAAGTTTTGATGTTACCAAACTTAGTGGCTTTGTTTCTTGTCTGGGAAAGGCACTCTCAAAGGTGAGATTTGACCAGTAAAATAACATTTACCAACAGAGAATGAAGGGAACAGATGGCTGAGATGACTGAGGCAGGGAGGAAGGGATGGCTAAAGGGAAAAAAAAAGGAAAAAACACCAGCTGATGCTTGTTCTTCCTACTGTACTCAGGCTATGGTCTCCAGCCACAGGAGCTGCTGCCAGGGATGGTACTGCCTCTGTGACTCTGGGAATGGAAACAAACTCATCAAAACTACCAAAAAACAGTAGCACTTCTCTTTGGGGTGATGGAGATTTTTCTTATTCTGAATGTCTAGGATATTTGAAGGTCCTTGGAAACAGCTGAGTTTAGGTGGAAAGCTCTCACCCTGAGCTGGGCAGCTGAGACCTTATTTGCTTGCTGCAGAGATTGTTAGCCAATATTACAACCTGACTCTGTGCTACTGGTTTTTGGGGGGGATTTCGTGTTTCAGTTTACACCAAGCTTGACTCATCTCTTAATAAGCTTTCCTCTTTAAATTATTAGTGCCTAAACACTTGTGAAGAAGAAAAGGTACAGAGGACTGAAAGAGTTGTAATAATATCTACATCTACCCTTATTATTCTCCAGATAATCTAGATATAATCATATGATTTTGTGGCATTTTCTCATCTGGAGATGTACCATCTCCCTGCAATGTGTATTCTCTCTTCTGCAGAGAGACATATTTGGTCTTAGTACCCAGAATAATCCT
Organism: Calcarius lapponicus; assembly: GCA_039654755.1. Taxonomy (NCBI): domain Eukaryota; kingdom Metazoa; phylum Chordata; class Aves; order Passeriformes; family Fringillidae; genus Calcarius; species Calcarius lapponicus. The sequence goes on along the minus strand of CM077481.1, from coordinate 53,999,232 downwards.
CAACATTTTTCTGACGACTTCTTGTACAGCAGGTGGGATTGGCATCCAGAGAACCAGCTTTCTTTGAAATTCAGAAAAATCATGTCCTTCTCAGGATAAATTCCCCTCTTCACATAGTGACTGTTTTAAACAGGTCAGATGAACTGAGCTTCTAAAGAACCACCTCACTCCACTGACCACGAAGCACTTGTAAACATTGATCAAATATAAACATTTAGTTTCTAAGAGCTGCTGAAATCAATCCTTTTCTGCTGAGTGTCTTGCAGAGACAATCCAGGCTTGTTTCCTCATGGCACATTCAGACAACCGCAGTTCAGTTCAGGAGAAGGGTTTGATTTGATTTTTTAGTACTGAAACTGCAACCTGATCTTGATATTGATTTCCTAAATCAAAGACAGCTTTTCTCCTTCTGCATACTTCACAAAAATTCAACATGCTTTATTTAAAAGTATTTTAGAAGTACAAGAAACTGATAGTTTAAATCATACTTATTTTCAAAAAATGAAATAAATTAATTTTGAAATAGATATGACTCTATTTGCACTCTAAGCAACTTTTACATTGGAGAGGTTACACCATTGATGTACATTTGCTTGGGAGACAGTGTGGATGTGGAACATGGTGAGGATTTCTTAAGAGCAGCACAAGAACAGACCAGCCATTTTCACAGTCTGGCATTGATCAGACTGATGGGCTTTCTGCTGCCTTCCAACCTGATCTTTCAAAAAAAAAGTAATGGCCACCAGGGCCACACATTTGTGGCTAGGCAGTCTGAAACCTCATAAAAGTTTTGGGGGTTGAAGTGCAGGAGGTGTGTGAGCAGGCTGAGAACCTGGGTTGGTTCAGCTGTGCAGAAACAAGGGAGCCCAGTTAGTTTTGGCTGAGTTCATGTGCAAAAGGTTGATGATATCTGCCATTTGTAGCAAAGCTGTCTTGAACACCAAGGGGCTGAGCTTACTGCAGTGGCATGCGTGACCTCCAAGGGTATCTGCGTGCAACTAGTCAGGATGATGCAAACACTACCTGACTTTGTTTCTGCTCCTTATCTGTGATTCACATACCTCTGCTTACTTGAAGGTGCTGAATGGAAGATGCCTGCATGCCATTCTGGGCCTTAGCAGTGTTGATTTTCTGGTGTTTTTTCAGATAAGAAGTTGGAAACTGTCATGGATTTTAATATCATGGGATTTAATATGGTCTAAATACAACTCAATTCTACATTAAAAACTCAGCTCTTTTTCCCCACAAAGAGGTTGAAAACATAAGTACATAATCCCTTCATAATTTGAGTAACTCCTTCATTCAAATGGTTTACCACAGTTATAGTAAATTAATTCTGGGATGAATACAGAAGAGGATGAGAATGAGAGAAAGAGAGGGGAACAGTGGAATGAACTCTTTCTCTGGTAAGGGTTCCCAATTCTGCTTCTGCCTCCCATGCTGTGATGTCTGGGGGTCCCTCAAGGGCCTTGTGTTGTGTGTAGACCTTGGTGGCACAAAGAGCATTGCCTTTCCCCAGGGAGGTGGACGTGTGTGTGTGAGATGGCAGGGGATCGCTCTGGCAAGAAGGGACAGAAAGAAGAGCAATAGGGCAAGATCTTTTTTGAACCATTTGAACCATGGATAAGAGGTTTAGGGACAGAGTCAGAGGCAGTATGAGGTATTTTATCACTTCATCAGATATCAGGCAGTACTTGACAGTCCCAGCAGTTTCATCGGCAAGTTAATTGGTCCATTTGCCACTTAAAAATAATGATTCACTTCGTAAATGTGTTATAAGGCCACTGACAATGCTTGCCAAGGAATAATTAATTTAGACTCTGCTCAGAGAAATAGCTACTGATGCTTCAACTTCCATGTGATGTCAACAGATAGAGAAGCTGTGTTTACACAGCCTGGGGCCACTCTGCTGCTAAACCCCCTCCTTGGCCATGACCTTCAGCAGCAGAGGAGAGTGCCAATGCCAGCAACAACAGAGTGGGAAAAGACTGAAAAGAGTTCAGCTCAGCTACACTAAGTTTAATGTGCTGGTGAGACAATAAGAAAGGTTTGTCATGAAGAGACGAGGCAGTGGGAATGTCCAGAGATAAGGAAGGGTGTACTTCTGTGGCTTTTGGCGGTTTTTGTGCAGACATTTTGGAGCTATATTGGAGTCAGAATTCCAGTTAGACTCATTAAAGATATACAGAAGAGTATGTAATCCTACACCTCCAAAATGAAACTGATGAGATTTCAAATCTCCAAGGTCATCTTCTACCTCCAGATTGAAAAAAAGAACAAAAACTGTAGCAAAAAAATTAAATAAAGAGGCTGAGAACCAAAGTGAAATGAAATCCTGGGCTGGCAGCAAGTCTTGTGTCTATACACAGACATGATGCAGGTTTTCTCTTGCCCAGCAGCAGGTTTTCTGGCCCAGATGGGCTTTAAGCAATGCAGCAACAATATTTGGGCATAATTCTGGAAAAACAGTGGAAACAATAATGGAAATTCATCCTGCAAATTAACAGAACATTTCTTCCCCCTTTTGTCATTGATTGAACAGGACTAGCTGGTAAACTACATTGCAAGTTACTACTAAAAATGAAGTGCAGGTTAGTTGAACATGCTTTATCAGGATTGTAGTTGGTCAGATTAATGCAAAATCAGATGGCATTCTAGTAAAACTGAAGCAAGTGGTCAATTACCCATTTATATGAACTGTAAAATAATTGTTGAGTGTGCTATGTATTTCTCTTCCCCTGCTCCCTCACACTCATATACTTCCTTTTGTGCTATGGAGCATTCATAGCTATATCAAAATAATTTCATTTGAATATAATTTCAGATGTCATTTGCCTATGAGGTATTTTTTCATCTCAAGAACAGGCCAGAACATTTTTTTCTCTTGAGAACATAGTCCTGAAGACTCCAGTCTGTTAGATGGGCCATGACCGTTGATGGAACTCTCGTTTTAATTCTGCCTCATATGACAGACTATAAGATTGTCTCTCCTATTCTCCTGAATTTTAGTGCTTCTAGAAAAGACTGAGATCCCATTACATGGCAGTGTTATTGACAGGTCTGTGCATTGGCAAAGGAGGACCAAGAAGAGATCAGTTCATGGGGACCTTCAAGTTCCAGTGGGAGCCCACAGATTCTGTACAGCCATATCTCAAATTTCTGCAAAGGGAGAACAATGATGAAAAACAGTTCTTATATCGCTACAGAAATAGGACACATATTTTTCATGCTTTGAGGTATACAAAGCATACTTTTACAGGAATTGAAGAAAGTGAATTTTGTTAGGGGAAGATGAAAGAGTTCTGAATTGGGCGATAACTACTGCATTATTTTACATGAAAAAATCCACAGGTTTCATTTTCAATGACAACTGTACTGCCAAGCACCCTGAACACAGCCTCCATGAGACTAACACAGAGAGAAATGTTTTGATTCTAATGCTGGGACATGCAAGTCAGACACTGCTCAATGCTGGACTCTCTACAGGGGTTTCTGTGTGTCTATTCCACATTCTTTGGGTTTAAAGATAGGGTTTCAAGACTGGGAATGGACTTATTTTAGGCAATGATGCAGTTCACGAACACAGGTATGTTTCTAACTAGTTTTCAAAATGGAAATATAAGTAATTTGGAATATACAAAGCAGGACTAAGTCTTATTTTAAAAAACCGTAGCAGTGAAGAGAATTTGAACAGACAGATTTGGTGGGGACTGAAATGATAGGTTTTGTAATGGCATGTATTGACTTTTTCACCTTTCATCTGAATGTAGCTGGCATTTCATTGACAACTGTCTCAGTATTGCTTGTCAGACTTTCTGAAATGAGCCTGTGTTATTAGACTGTGTCTTCAAGTACAACATCTGTCTAGAACAAATTACTTGGCTAGCAGCACAGCTGGGCTTTGCTTTTATTCTTTCTAGGACTGTTCATTGGACCAGAACTAAGCAAGATAGTAGGAGGATGACATGAGGATTGATGTGCAGGACTGTACGAAATTCTCCTTACTATCTGCTCAGGCACACTGCATGAGATGTTTTCCTGTTATGTCCATCCATGGTTTCATTCACAGGTTAAGCCACGGGTGGCATTGTGGCAGAATGCTCACGACATGGACACACAGAGCAAGGCTGAGTTTGCAATGCTTCTCCTCCACGCACTGTCTGTCTTCTTGTCGCATTGAATGGAAATGTTCACACTCAAGTGTGTCAAGCACCATCAGCTCACACCAAAGCACAAAAGCATGTGCTGGTACTGGCAGAGCTGAAAAGAAGCTGTTAAAGGTGTTAAAGTGAAAAATATATTGAAAAATTTTAGAGTGTTTCAACTATGGTTGAATGAATTATCTCTGCTATCCTCACGCATGAATTATTCCAACAAAACACAATACTTTTTGCTGAAATATTTTGTCAAGGAAAAAAACCTTGATCTTCTGGACCTGTAAAAGAGGAAGCTTAAACTGCAGCCAGTGTGAGAGGGAAAGGAAATTCTCTTAGGCTGTGCAAACCAGCTCAAAAATGCAGAGAATCAGTGTATAAAATGCACTGAAACTCCAAAAAATCACAGTATGGTTTGTTGTAAGCTTTTTCATTACCTTTTATTTTTTAAATTTTGGTCTTCCCACAACATGTTATTTCACAGATCAACAGATTATTATTACTATCATTGTTGCTATCAGCTTTCAATTTTCTTTCCCAAAATGAATTCTAGTATAATTTTTCATACGTATCAAAGAGATCCTTGGTCTGGAAGGAACTAAGCAATTAGATACATGCAAAGTATTAGTTAAATGGAGAAGAAAGAAGGGGGAAAACCCAAAAGCAAACAAACAGATAATTTTGTGGTTACTTATCCCTTTAAGAAATTAAATTCTGGCAATTGTCATCATATCTGCAAATTTTCATTCATCATACGTTTGCTGTCTCTGTCTCTTAAGTCACCCTTATCTTGCCACTTAAAATACCAAAATAATTTGCAACAAGCATGCCAGCATCCCTTCATTGGTGATAATTCATTTGATGGTGCGGGTGGGGGGAGGATTTAGGAAAGGCTACAATGGCTGGATGCAATTTTAAGACTGAAGAGTTCATTCATTCTTATTCCCTCCTTCCAGCGAGCAGGGAGGGAATTTCTTCCTTCCTTCTTCTTCCAGGAAGAAATTAGGTGAGGGAAGGATTGAAAGATCCTCAACAGGTGAAAACTTTGAAGGCTCTTCTTCCTGTATTTTTTACTTAGCCATCTGTGTTCTTAAGGCCTTATCTTGCCTTTAAGTGCTTTTCATAGTGGGAAAATGGCACTTTTTTTCAAGAAACTTTACTGTGTGGAATCTTTCCTGCTGATAAGAAATTGCTGGAGCCAGGAAACAGAGAAGCAGCATGAAAACCTGGGATAATCTCGGTTAACTTGACCTTCGTAAGTGCCACTAAAGGACAACACTGTTATTTTGAAAATTAAACGTTGGTGCAGCTGGAGGTTGTGTTTGGTGAAGATGATGCACTGCATACCGCCAGCAAAGGCAGCAGTGTCCTGCACACGGCCCATGAGAATCCTTGTGAGGGTCCATGCCAGAAAGTGAGACAACAGGATTGAGTGTCTGCCAAGGCTCTACAGTCTTGTTCTGGAATTTGCCACAATTTATTTATAACTGACTTGTTCGACCTTTGGAATAGGGTTAGCACAAAAATGGTGTCAATTCAGACCTTCGGAAAACTTAACAAAGGGTGTTCGTCCTCTCCTGGCGTTATGTACTAGAAATAGGTGGCTATGGAGCCACCAAATTGGGATTATTGGGGATGGGTGTGTGCAGGGCCAGGAGCTGGACTCAGTGATCCATGTGGGTCCCTTCCAATTCAGCATATTCTGTGATCAAAAGCCATTCTAACCTTTGCCCTCCCACTGTAGGTCCTGATTCCTCTGTGAAGACTTTACTGCCTGACAGACTCTAATCTCCATCAGGACTGAGGGTGTCAGTTTGTTTTTCTGGTTTGTAAAAATAACCTTGCTCATTTTCACTGCTTTAAAATGAAACAAAAATGCATTTTAAAAGTTCTTATAGAAACACAAATCTTTCCATACATGATATGCAATCCAAACAACCTCAGTGTTTTACACAGAAGTATTTAGAACAAAAATAATATTACTTGGAACAGAAATTCTAAAATAACTTTATTTTAAAATACCTTTGTCTTTCTATTTCCACCACATCATGGATTCTGCACCTGACAGTCATTCCTGGAGACACAATTTTCTGGGTCCTTGCCTTAAATATGGACCCTGAAGAGGAGTTGCATACACCTTCAGCAAAGACTGAATCCCTAACACAGTGGTACCTACAGACCCATTTGTAGAAATTAAGTCTTTTAAAATAAAAACCTACTTATGAACTCTCTTTCTTTCAGACTGGGGGGATTCTTTACCACGTCATGTAATGCTTCAGACAGGATACTGTACCACAACAGAATAGCTACAAGAAAGGGAGATGCAAAATCTACTACATGGTAGGAACAAAGCTTTATTTTTTTATCCAAATTTAAAACCTCCCTTGCTCCAACTCTGCAATTAAATAGATTCTTATAAGCAGTATTAAGAGAAGTGAATTCACCCGTGCTCTATCAGGCAAAACTAAGAACTATCTGTAAGGAAAATGTACATATTTACTCAGACATGAAGTTTTACCTCTCACATTCAGGAAAACAAATTAAACTTGACAAGGAATTAGAATAGCTTGAATCATTTGGCTAAGTAATAAGATTATTAGCATTTCTAGAAAGCAGGATGTATTTATATACTCAGTGGTGCCCTTCATCTTATCTTTGGAATCAAAACAGAGCAAAAGTTGTTTTGTTCTTGTTTATTCCAAGCTGAATGTTTATATTGAATGTAAAGTAAATCTCTTTTGCCTTCTTCTCCTGAATTAGGAATCAGGCAAAATTGCCAAAAGGTATCTTTGACTATCCTTGGATGTTTTATTATAACTGAAAAAACAAGGTAACTTTCTTGGATTCAAAGATAGCTACTATACCTTTTATAAACCCTAGTCTGAAAGGAAAAATATATGCTTTGTTGCACACTATTTAAGCACTTTATGTGTTTATCTTACTAAGGTAATCTGTCAAGATGAATTTTTTTTTTTTTTTTGCATTTATGATGCCTTTGTCACCACAGTAGCTGGGAAGTGAGAACTTGAATGGAAAAGGCTCTAAAGCAATCATGCTTCCCAATCTTCACTGGATTTTGATTGTTTAGTTTTTAAGATCAAGATTCTTCAAAAGTTTTGTGGAGAGATTTTGGGGTTGCTTTTGCAACCAAATGAATATTCATTACTGTCTGACAGAAGTAAAACCTGAGCAGATCATTCTTATGTCTATCTGTACCAGGGTAAACATTTCAATAAATGTGTTTGCTGCTAAGGAAAGAACATTTATGATTGACCTAAACCATAAACCAGGACCTTGCAGTGGCATCTGCCCTGGGCTGGACTGGTTGGAAACTTTGCACCAGGTGTGCACTCAGTGCCAGGTGTGCTTGTTTTAATTCAGAGCCAAGGGAATCGTGGACAATGGTCATAATTGGACTAAAGGGGAACCTGCTGTTCCTTTGTTGTTGGCAGTAAAGAAACTCACAACGTTAATAAATGTTGTGCAAACAACAGCAGTGGGAATGAAAGCCAGAGTTGCTCCAGCTTTCAAGTATTTTCCACATTCTTTTGTCCTTCCTTTTTCAAACACAAGCTAGGGTTGGAACTAACAAAAGTGCCTTTACTCAGAGCTGATGAAGCAGCTGCATTTTAATGTGTAATTTTAAAGGGCATCAATTTTTAAATTTTCTGAGTAATTTCAACTAAAATGAATTCAGGATTTGTTTCTTTCTAGAAGTTTTCAATAGGCATGTTAGTGAGAGGATTTTAAATTCATAAAGCTAGAATAGTTTTAGTTCAGCCCATTGTGGTAGTGTAAAAAAAAGAAACATTTCTCCTGCTCTTTTGCCCCAACAGGTGTGTATTTTATAATTCCTTTCAAGTGTACTATTTTAAACCCTTTCTGCTTCAATAGAATAAAAGCACATTCACATGGATTCATGGTGAATTCTCTTTTAAGTAGCAATAACACTTTCAAGCCTGGTCCTCTGCGTGTCATGTACAAATGCCCTCACTGTTTTTGTGTCCATGCAGGATTTTGGTTTGTACCAACAGTGTCTCAATCCTCTCTTAGTGGCCAGCCTCACTCAGTGTTTGTCCTAAAACAGCACTGAGAAACTGAAGATCAAGGAGTCTGGGGTAGGATTATATTTATTAAGGCAGCTAGAGTTACATTTATTTTTTAATGTGTTGAGAAAATGAATCTGGGTTTTTTGAGGGTGTGAGGGAAATGTGACAGAATTTTGGCTAATGTCAAATTTGAATTTTACTCCCTTACTCCAAAGTATTTATTCCTTTTTTCTTAAATGCCTTTCATATCTCCACCACATGTTAAAGTCGATCAAAATTTTTTCAACTTTTTTGAATAAAAATTATTTTGACCAATGAAATCAGATTTGTTTGGCAACTATGCATGTGAACAGAGTCTTCAATGAGCAAGGAAATGTATTTCATTCAAAGAGTAAAATGTGTTAACATTTATCTGGAGCAGGAGGAGATGATCCGGAGCTGCACAGCAGGCATGCAGCATCCTTGTGTGCAAAAGTTTAGCTAGAATAGGTGAAGTCAGAAATTTAGCTCTCCCACAAATATGAGCTATTTTGTGTTGAAAAAACCTGACTTAAATCACAATTGTCATATCTGCAGGGAAGGGGGGGGGGGGGGGGGAAGGTTTCTCTTAGGCTAATTCTTTCCTTTGTTTACTAAGCATTCACATTTATGCCTTGTAAAAATTCTATTACAGAAAACACTTAACTCCAGTTTCCCTTAAGTAGGGACAGCTTTCATTTGTCCCTGGACTTTCTCTTACAGCTAGGTCTTTGCTAGCTCTCAGCTAAAGAGAATATTTGAATAGTTATATTTTCATTTTCTACTATAAAAGATGCTAGAGAAAACAATTACCAAGAATTCTACTGCTAAGGAATAGGGAAATATTTACTTTTTTCCCTTTATGTACACTTCAGAACTCTGCATATTTGACACATTATGTGTCCTTTTCCACTTGGAATCTGACCTTTAAATTGTACAAATGATAATTTTCTATCCAAAGCCCTTCAACAGATTTCTAAGTGGCTTGGGATATAAGTATTCTCTAGTAGGATACAAGCGTCTCTACTTTCCCCAATCCACTTTATTACCAAGACAGTAGTAAAGAATCCCTACCAGCTAAACACAAAAATAGTTGAGGAGCTACTCAGAGCTTCTTAGGATGGTCTGGGTTGGAAGGGAGCTTAAAGATTATCTAGTTTCAACCCCCTAATGTGGGCAGGGTGACATTCCTCTATCAGAATGGGACACTAAAGATTTAACTAACAAATGAAGTCAAAGCCTTTTCCAGTCTCACTTGCTGTGGGCTCTGTTTGCAGAACAGGCTGACACGCAGTAGATGTGAGGAATTTGGGTGTGTACAGGCTCTCCCTGGGTGGTTCTTTAGCAGATTTCAGAGCTGTCTCTGCCTTTCACTTCAAGATGACCCAGAAAGGAAAGACAGCCAAGTCAGCTGAGGTCATCATCAGAGCTGTAGCCTTCACCGAGGTCTCCTGTTTCCCCAAGGTTATCCTGAACATAAATTCCACTTTCTCGAGCAAAGTGCATCAGGCCTTATTTTCTTCATGTTTTGTCAAAACATATTATTGAAAACTTTGTCTACAGTAGTGTCACGAAGTTCATAACGATGAACCAATGAGAAACACAGTCAGAGATCTACTGTATATAAGGACAATGCAGGGAAGTTGATTCACTTTCATCAGGCTGCTGCAGAAGAGAATGAATATTTAAACTAAATAATTTCATCAAGGATGACAATTGTCAATTATTATTCTTTTCTGAAGACTGTGTGTTTTGCCAAAGGTTTCTGCTTAGCTCTTCCAGGCTGATAATTGCTGTGAATAAAGCATGGTCTGAAGTGTCCTGGAGCAGTATTAGTACAATTTTCCTATGGCTTTACTAGGCTGGTCTTGCTGTATGAGGGACAATCACACTGTTGTGAAGAACCAGAGACACAGCACAAAATCCTGTAGAGCAATTTCCTGATGGCTTTCTCTATGAGATATTTTAGAAGTTTGATTTTAGAAAAATGTTTCTACTTCTGTCATATTTGGTTAAAATATTTGTAGGAGAAGTTATGTAAGATAACAAATAAGCAAAGTATTTAAATGATTCATGTTTCCATGATGATTAGATTTGAACATATATTTTCCTTTTGAATCATACAGACACAGAAGTAGGTTTACTATTAGTCTTATACCCTTTCCCTGTAGGAATTTAGGGTCTTGCAATGGAATGGATTCTGCAATGGCTGGGAATCCTGATGTCTCTTACAAAACCACAACCATTTACTACAGTATAACTTTTGTCTCCCTCTAAGACTAAGGGAGTACCTGCCAGAAATGTCTCTTCAAATTCCACCATCCAGAGGTCTCTTGAAATTCCAACATCCAGAGATCTTTGTGAATCACCAAATAAAGTGAATTGTAGCTGTGGGTACAAAGTTCATAGTTGCTCAGAGTTTGGAGCTATTCCTCATGCAAGAGCATGAATTATAGGTAATGCCAAGTTCTCAAATGTTTTGCTGGTTTAGAAACCACCTGCTCAGTCATTTTTACAGTCACCCACTCCTGAGCTACATTTGAAAGCTCATTACACCGTTTAATTGTGGATCCACTGACATAGTATTGTGTATGCCAAAGTACCGAATCAAAACTCCAGTGCAGATTTAATGCTCGGGCCTTTCTGATAAAGAGCAGAATAACCTATGTCACAGAGAGCTTCTGAGGAGTGAGATAAAACCCCTAGATTTCTAGGTAAAAACCTATAGCTTTCTAAAACATTTCTAGACAGAACCATGTTTTATACATTCTCTGTGAAGACAATGCAATGCCAGAGAGTGCAGATTAATATTATCTAAAATAATATGACTAGAATCTAGCATCAAACATGCAGAAATGCAATTTCTTATATAGTCCTGCCAGGCCTAACTCAGGGAGGAAAATTGTTTTTGTGGATTAGCTGTTAAGTAGAAAGTATAGAAATCTCTGTCCTTGTTACAGCTGAGAATAGAAACTTTATTTCTCCACATATTTCAAGTGTAAAGTTCAAAAGAGCCTGAAAACAGGTCCTCAAATTATTAGAAAGAGATTGATTAAAAAAAGATTTGCTAGGTAATTTTTTATTGATGGGCTTAATCCATATCCACATTCAAGTATGTCCGGACTCTTTCAGCCAGAAGTTTGACAAGAGAATGAGACAATGCTCTATGATGTTTGCAATATTCCAGGCTGGTATTTTGGCTTAACTAAAGTGAACATGAGGCAGGGAATAGATTGCAAGGAAATGAATTGTTAAAAATACCACATAGAAATAGGTCAGTACAAGGAGACAGACGAAAAGAATAGACACACAAAGGAAGGATGTGAAGATTTAGGATAGGCTTCAAAAGCAGATGGGAGCAAGGCACCAGCAGTGTTGTCAGAAAAAAGGTTTAATGATATAATTCCTAACAGAAGATCCTATTTTCAACTATCTGCTGGCTCCTGCTGACTCAAGTGTCTTGCCTCTACCTTCCATCTAAACTCTCAAAGCACCTACTGCAGTGAGGCTGCCAGTTAGTTATTTTAATAAATGTGCCATCACTGGAATACGTGCTGCCAGAAAGATCCTCCTGCACTGCTACATTTCCTTCCTTTCCTAAGTGCATCATTATAATTAAAGAACCTGTTTAGGTGTTTGTATGGTTTTATTTGTGGCCACATTTCAATATTTCTACATACTATTTCCCAGGCACTTCACCCTCTGAAATTCAATCATTTTGAGAAGTAAGAAGGAGTGGAAATATTTGAAGTGAAGTGTTTCTGTTGATCACCTTGAGGCAATTTCAATAATAAATGACTTAGAATGCTATGATTCAGATAGTAATTAGAATAAACAAACTAAGTTAATGAAAAGAATTTTGCTGTACAAACTCTCTGAAGTATTTAGGGTAACAGTAAACTGATTAAATTTATAAAAAAGTTTTCTTACATACAGTACTGAATGAAGATAAGATGTATTTTAATGAAGAGGGTATAAAACCTCTTCATGAAAGGGTAGAAAAATCTGGAATTACAACAGCATATGTTTGACTGTCCCTATGCCCACATAGAATCCTGAGGACTGGGAAAGAAGTCCAGGGGAACAAGTTACCCCTGCTGCGTCAAAGGCTGGATGGTCTTTTTTCTCCAAGACCTATCTAGTTAAAGGTTTCTACGTAAAACTTACTTGAGTCTCCCTGTGTCTTATGTGCACAGGATACAGTATTTTAAAGAGACTCTGATAATTACTTGCAGAGGTGAAAAGTAAGCCAGGCACAGGGCAGGTGCAGGCCAGTCCAGTGGCATAGCGTGAGCATCCTATTTAAGGATTACAGCAGGCTATAAACACTATGTTCACAGCACACTAACTTTTGCTTTTGTAGTTGTTTCTCTTCTTAGTCTTCATGTCAATCACAGCCTGCACCTCACATGTTGATTTGTACTGCCAGCACCATGAGCTCCCATAGTGATCTTCAGATATGGAGGGGGCTGACTCTGTAGACCAGCAGTGCAGGATGATCAAGTTTCAACAGTGACTCTGACTAAGAGGTGTGTATGTATGTTGGACCATATGCACTCTTCTGTCGAGGAATAAATTGCTTTTGGAAAAATAAAAATATTTTTATAAATTAATATATGACTGATGTTTTTGCAAGATGCACATTAGTGACTGAAGTAAATTTATAATGAGAAGTATTTTAAAATATAGCAACTGTAATTCAGATCAAATATTTTTTCAGTGTCTTTTTCATTAACGCTGTAAGGGAAGCAATACAATTTCTAACTATTTTTCTGAAAAAGTTATGCTGCTTGGACAGGCAAATATTTATGTCCTTAGGCTGTAAATATTATTAATGCTTTGGTTTATTGCATAATCCCCTGAGTTATTATCAACTCATTTTCCTATCATTGTTATTCGCTCATCACTCTTTTTCAACTTCATTTTACGTGTCTTTACTACACTTTTTTATTACTGAGGCCTTTGGATTGCCATACTTTTATCAGTGAGTTAGTTTGAATGAAAAAGAAAAAAAATAAAATAGGTCTTTGATCTTCATCCAAAATTTAAACAGAATCCATTTATATTTAAAAAATTCAGATAGTTGGATAATATTGGTTCATTTAACACTTACTGAATTTTCTGGCTTCTTTTGACACAGAAAGCAAAAATATTGAATTACATTAGGGGAAACTTGGGACTGATTTCTGATTCAACAATGCAGAAGAAACTAGAAAAAAACTTCATACTGCCACTGATAATTCTGTGTCTCTAACTTACTAGTCCTCAGACCTTCTCTCAGACAAACTTGTGAGCTATCCTGTTAAGTCATGGGCATACATCTTTTCATGTTTGCAGTGACTGGTTGATGGTTCAACCTCACAGTGAGATAAGTAAGTAATTCTATACCCTGCAATAATAATCCAAACCCATTTGTTCTACTTAGAATGGTCTAAGTGGCAAGCTTGTGTGCTCCCTCTGCTCATTTCCAGTTTTCACTGTTGAAGCCAGAATAGAGGGATGGATGGACCCACCAGTCTGACCCTACAGGGCAGCAGTTTTTCACCTCTTTTGAGGCATTGTGACTGGAGAGAAGAGAGCGATAGGAATCACTACAGCACCGTTTCTGAAAAACAGTGAATCAGCTGGTGTTGCATCACCCACAGAAATGAAAGCAGGGCAAATAAGGGAAAATATGGCAATGATCTTCAAATATGTACCTGCCTACAGGCAAGGAAATGAATAATCTCTTCACAATGACTGTATTAGCTAGGAAAGAAATTATGTGCTTATGTTTCTGTGAAAGCCATGAGGACTTGGTGTCAGGTAAACCATTCTAGTGGAACAGGTTTGCTGAGAGCAACTGCATAATATCAGCTGTTGCAGACTAATTTAGAACAGGGAATGCAAAAATACAGCATGAACAATACAGGCATAGCTTTAGCTATGTCTAGGGGGTTAGAGATGTAGAGTGGTTAGCTGTCCTTAGCTCAAATGTTCCTTTGTGGTTTTGTGAATTTAGGAAGATCAAATGCTCCTTCCAATAACAATGCAAGCTTACAGTGTGGTTACTGGGGTAATGCAGAGATTAGGGATGCTGTCCCAGCCTAGAACTATCTGATATAACAAGTATCAAGAAAACAGATGCTAAAAGAAAAAAAGAGTCGTTACTCATTAAATGAGTTAATGTTAAATAAGCAACAAGCAAACTACCTCTGGTACTGGAAACAGCCTTATTTTCCCTTAAATGCAAATTGCTGACATGCTGTAGCAGTTGTTACATCTGCCATTTTGCTTCAGGTCTCTGGCATTTCTGCAGCCATTACTGAGGCCAGGCTGAGACAGAGATTCTGTGTTTTGGCTGCTTTAGCTGCCTGGGTGGGCTCGGCAGGTGGGACACCTCCATGCAGGTGATTTCTTCACTACTGAAGTGCAGGGGGTGTACTCGATCTGGCTGGGGTGAAGTTAATTTTCTTTATTGGGTCCTTTTATGGTGCTGTGGTTTGGATTTTTGACTGATAACATGCCAGTGCTTTGATTGTTGCTGGACTGTACTTGCACAACCTCAAGGCCTTCTCCTTTTCTCCCTCTGATCTCCTCAGACAGCAGGCCGTGAGTAGGGAAGAGGCTGGGGACAGGCACAGACTGACAAGTGACTCAAACTGTCCAAAGGTGTTTCCCACACTATGTAACACCATACTCAGCACAAGAAGTGGTGGGAGCAGGCAGAACTTCCCAAGGTAGCTGCTGGCTCAGGGACAGGCTGGGCATTGTGTGCTTGTGGGAGGTCGCAGAAGATTTCATCTGCATCACTTGCTTCGATTTTTTGCTCTTTTTTCCTCCACCCGCATATTTATCCTATTTTTGCCATTCAGATTCTTCCCCCCGTTGTGCTGGGTGTGTGGAAGGGTAGTGGAGAGTAAGTGAGTGGCTGAGTTTGAGCTCAGGCTCAAGCCAGAGCAGGAGGGGTGAGCACAGTCCAGCTCAGAGGTGATGCGGACCCTGAGCTGGGCCAGCGCTGTGTTGGAGTGATGTGTGGCAACACAAAATAGAGCTATCTTCTCAGATGAAATTTGGGTGGAAAATAATTTGACTCCCAAGTCTCAGAACTGCAGTAGGCAATAGGGAACCCTCCTTGGACAAGTTCTTCTAATCAAAGTCAAGAGAGAATTTTTTCAAAACCTTTGATAATACCTATTTTACTGTGTTAAAACAAGAAAGAAAACAAATCACATGACCCTCCCCTAAAAACTCAAAGCTATGCCATACAACTCTGATAAAAATTTTGACTACATATGCTCTTGGAGCAGCCTGTCCAAAATAAAATTTATATAAGACTCTGAGTCAGTTGAGCTAAAGATAGAATGTTGCATTTTGGGAAGAAGAAAATTTGTATTCCTGTCTGAGAAGGGCCATGAACATCTGAGGGATGAAAACACACTCCCATATATTATGAAACACTAATTGCTTGTCTAAGAAGATGTGTTTTATTTTTGTTCCAGCTCTGCACAGCAGAGAGTGTGGAAGTGAACAGTGGAGCCATTCCCACTAGGAACTGTTGATTTGGGTTTGTTATTCTATTTGAAAGCTTATACAATGTCAGAGTGACCCTGAACAGTGTGTACTAGCAGGTGTTTGTGTAAGATTGCATCAAATGAACATAAATGCTGTGAAATTTCTGAATAATTACTGCCTAAATGAATAAAACTGCCTGACTGAATTGGTTCTCACAGTTAGAGTGGGAAGAAAACTTCAGGGAGCATCAGGATAAAGCAGAAAATCAGCTCTTAATACCACAAAATGTGCACATAAATCTTTCTTGTGTTTTCCAAACATGCTGATGAGTCACTGAAGATATTTTCTTCTCCAAATTTCCATTTCCTGGATGCAAAGAGCTCTACTCTCTGTTTCTTCCAAGGAATTAGGGTCCCAGAAGATGATAAAAAATTTAGATAGGTGAGACACTCTATCTGCTGCATGGGCTTCCTGCAAAGAGAGATGAGTAACTATAAGAAGTTCATAATCTCTTTTAGAGAAAATCCTTTCCCTCTAAGCAGAAAACACAGAACTGTATACTAGATCAGAAGGTTAGGAGAGGAAATAATGAAATATAATATCCTTCTTATACCTCCAGCCACATAAGAACATATGTTTTTTTGGTTAATACATAAAATTCTTCATAGCCCAAGACCCTGTCTTTGAAACTACAGAAGAACTCAGTAATTTTCAGTGACAAAATAAAAATCAACTAATACAATTTGTTCATGTGGAGGATGTGGAGCAATAACAGGTGAGGAACTGAAAACAGCTTTTCATTCCAAACAGATGGGGATAAAAATTTGTTTTCTCTAGTAAGGCCAATGTTATCCCAGAGCTTACACTTGTTGCTCCAAACTAACCATGACCATATGGAGAAAAGATTCTGAAACTGGTTATAAGCACGTAACTGTTTTACTTGTTTAGACTTTGTCCAGGTTGTGGTGACACTGAAGGGTGAGCATGACCTGGGTCCACATCAGCACCCCCAGCCAGGGAGCAGGGTAGGCTGGAGCCAGAATCTTTCAGGATGTTTCTGTGGAGAAGAAAAAAGAGAAAAGGAAAAGGGAAAAAAAAAATTAACATTGTGCAAAAGGAAGGGAGTGCAGTCATAAGATGGAGGACTTGAGGGTGATCTGCATTCCCCTTATTATGGATGCACCTTTTATCTATCAACATCTGTCCTGCTGCCACATAGCCTGTGCTGGTGGAGGAAAATGTGTCTTCCTTCTGCACCTTACCTGTGCTCACCTTGGTCTATTTAAACATGCAATTGTCATCGAGAATGCAGTCTGCAGGATACACAGTCCACAGGGTTTTGCAAAGGCAGAAACTCTATTGTTTGTTGTATACTGACTGCTTCTTAGCCAACATTCGTGTGGCTTGTTGTTGTTTCATCAAAAATATCTGCTTTCTGTCTCTGTAATTAACTGCTTTCTTTTATATAGCTGTGTCAATACATGCTTCTTGTTGGGGTCCTTCCCTTTCCTCAAGTGAATTTCATTCAAAAATATGCTAAAAGGAACTAGAGAGGCCATTTGTTTGAAGAGCCTACAATATGTTGATATTTTGGATGGTAAATAAGACCTTTGAAATAAAGTATGAGCCCTTAATCTTTTTTATGAAAGTATTTGTTAAAGTCTGTTCTGAAATTAACTCCCATGTGATAACTGCATTATGGATTTCTTACAATTTATAATTAAGCTCTGATCTTGAAAAATACAACATGGTTATTTCATTGTCTGTGTGAAATAGTTATCCATTTTTTAGCCAAGAGAAAACACCTGAGTGTAGCAGGTAGGTGGAGTGTTGCAGGAGTGAGATCTCAAAGGGTTATGTGTAGAAAAGTGCCATTTTTGTGTTGCTGCACATACTTTACTACAGTAAAAAGCAAAAAAGCATATCTTGGTATGTGATACATTTAAAAACTGGAGATATCCCATTATGGAATCTGGAAGGGGATGTGCAGAGCGTGCTGAACATCCTCTGTGAATGGGAAACTGAAAGAGGAAATTAGTGATGCTTCATCATATCACTGATAATTGTGCAAGGCAGGAACAGTGGTGCAGGGGCAAGGAAAATGGTTGCACCCAGAAATTAATCTGAAATTCCACAGAGACAAGCCAGTGTGTTTCCAAATAATTTTTGCTTAGGAAAGTCCAGCACAGGGACAAAGATTTACGAAACCCATAATATGGACCATAAATAGTTTGATTGATGGACTTTGACTTACCCAATCTGCTGGTTCTTATTCAAAACTTCTATAATTCCAAAGGAAAAAGTATCATTGCTTCAGCCTCTTGCTACATAAAAGATACTTTAGTTTGAGCCCGCACATTTCATACACCTTGATTTATGAAAAATGATGTCCAAAGGATTCTCTTCCTTTACATACTTATAAAGGAGCAGGAGACCATTTGCATTATAAAAATCTCCTTCCTCCCAGGTCTCAAAATGCAGGCAAAATAAATACAGGCAAAGATATATATATATATTTTTCCCACTGCTTTCCCTCTTGTGAAGTTCTTTCTTGTATCTCATGGGAAAGGAGGATTTCTCATATGCAGTTGTTTGAATCAGTAAAATCTTGCTACCAGTAAGTCACCATGTCATCAAGGTTTAAACAACTTAAAATGTAATCATTGCAGCCATCATGTAGGCTTTTAATGTTTTGGAAATTGCAGGAACTTTTTTTTTTCCTGTTGTGTTTTCTGTTTCTGGTTACATTGCCTTATTTTGAGGTACCTTAGGGTTCTGCAATCATTCAGATTATTAAGTTTTGGCATTTGTAGATTGCTTTTATTGACTAGCTGATAGCCACATGATTGATTTTTAAATTGTTGCCTAAACTTTAGGATGATTTGATATTTTTCAAGAAGATATATAATAGAAATATTTTGTCAGCATAACTACAATGAGGAAGGGATTTATATTATTAATGAGTGGCTTAAAATAATAAACACAAACATAACAGCAAAATAGTACTGTTGATCAGGGCTTAACATTTATAATGAGGACAACATAAGATTTTATGGCTGAGATAAAGATGAGTCTTTGATGGTCTTATGAGTGTGGAGGTTTGAATGTCCAAGTCTTTTGCATAGAAAATTGCTGTTTGCTAATTAGATGAATACAGAAAGCCAGTGAGCACAGAGTCAAGATGCATGGTAGGCCATATACCAACCTCCAATTTGCTGAATCAACCACGAGCCTCTGGTAGCCAGGGATGAGAGAAATAGAAGTGACATCTAGGAAATGAGCCTCTGCACAGGGTGCACTCCTTGCCATGAGAGAAATAGAAGTGACATCTAGGAAATGAGCTTCTGCACAGGGTGCACTCCTTGCCATGTAGCCCAAAGAGTGAGTGTGTCCAGAAACTGCCTTGGTCTCCTATTGTGAATTTATCTCCCATCCAGGAATCCACCTCTACCCCAAATTAGATGTAAACAGGATTTGGTTAGATCTGAGGGTGTACTGGGAGCAGGGAGAGCTAGGCTGTGACAATTTGCCTCCTTTTTCCCCTCCCAGGTGTGTTTGTTTAACAAGCAATCTGCTCAGCACACACGCCCCACAGCTGCCTAGCACTGATGGTAAGATGAATCCAAGGCTGCTGTCTTTTGTTTGTGTTCAAGAGAACCACCACAAATCAGGGGGCTCTTTCTGATGTAAGATGGTAGTTTAGTAATGAAACCAGCTTAATTTTCCTTTTGTTCTGACACTGCTACCTTTTCTTGGGAAGGTCTAAACTCTTTGCTTTGCCTCAGTCTTCACAAGTTCTTGCTGTCTTGAAAGATTGGTTATACTTTGGACAGTGAGAGTCACAAAATGCCAGCTTGCAGAACAACTAGCCGGAAGTAGGTGGGACATTACCAACAGGCCTTCAGTGCATGACTTTTCATTGTGAATGCACTTTTTACTCTGTGTTTTGGGAAAAACCTTTTTCTGTGTCATCCTTTACTTTACTTATTGCCCTGATCTCCTTTCATCACCCTCCCACCATACAAACTGCTGCTTGTCTCCAACAGCCCCTCAAGGTACATCAAATGTGTTGCACTTCCATGAATATAAGTATTCATTTTTTCCATCTTTTTTTAGGTGTAACACAGCACATGATGAAATCTGATGTATATAAAGATGATTTACTGTGAGATTTTCAAATTATATTTACTCGTAATCAATTTGTTTAACACTATAGCTGTCGGATCATGATGTAAATAGAAGAACAGAAACAGAAACTTCAGGCACACATCCATAAAAATGGAAACACCTAAAACATTGTTTGGATGTGAAACTTTGCAACCCCAGCTTGCATCAAAGTCAGATCATGAAGTTATATTAGTCATTTGTAACTGTTACACTGCGTCACCAGGGACAGGAAGGTTGTTTTTCCTTACATTAAAAGGTATGAAAAGGTAAAATACTATTGTGTAACTGCGTTTCTTTGACATAACAGTAACAAGTGACGTTAATGGAAAGAAAGATGCCTACCTCCTCAGAAAGTAAGGTCTCCTGTGGTTACTTGCCTAAGTTTGGACACAACAGGAGACTTACTTCGATACGCACTACTGCATAATCTTGCCAGGTTTACTAGGCATGCTTCAGTGAGCTGAATAGAGATAATAATCTTGAACTTTTTTTTTCAGGGCAAAACTAAGTAAGCTTGCAGTTTACTAAAACAGCCTGTCATATTTTCTTTAGTTGAAGAAGACTAACCATTTTCCATCTCTCCCTGTTGTGACTTGAACTAATGACAGCACCTAAACCATCACTTACAAATGGAGGAGCCCTAGTAGAAACTTCCTGTGGTCCAGACCAGCAAACATCACTGCCATGGTAAGACTTACAAGAGTTGAGGTTCTACTCTGTGTCAAGAGCTGAAGTTTGTGATGGCAGCAAAATATGCCAGCAGCAGAAGTGCTGCAGAGAAACCATGTTCTCAGAGGGACATTTTGGGTGGCCACCAACAGAAGACAGAGCTTAACAAACCTCATCTATTCCTCTCATTCAGGCCAGAGCAGTGTTTTACTTTAGAAAGAGATGTTTTTCTCCACTGGGTTAATATTCAAAGCATTGGCAGCTTAAGGAGCATGGCCTATTTTATTGACAACAGCCATTTATTATGGGCTGGCCAGTGGGTGCAGATAAATGGCGTAAGGTGGAATCAGAAACAGTGAGTCCACTCCAATCCATGTCAGGCAACTACAGATGAAACAAATTCATCCAAATTGGGCTCCATGGAAGGTCTGTAGAGTGCAGGATTAATGTGATTAATGGTATATAATAACTGGAGCAGATGAAGGAGTGAAACACAGTTGATCACTACACTCTTCATAAATAAGGAAGTTCAGCCCAAGGTCAAATGTGAGACCAACAGAAAGAGAATTAAGCGCCATTTGATACTCTTCAGCAAAAGCCATTCTGACTTCTTGAAAGCTAGTTCTGTCAATTAGCAGCTACTATGTCTTCATCTCTTTGAAAATATTATGGGAGATTACAATAATAGCCTTGAGTGACTTCAGGAAAACATATCCTCTGGAGAAGCTGGATGAGTTCAAAGGGTAAATAACATTTCTTATGAAAGAAAAATTCCATAGCCCTAGTTATAGTTATTGTCCTAATTGATGAGGAGAAAAAAAAAGAAATAAATCAAAACTGTAATGTAAGAAAACTGGTCTTTATTTCTATCGAGAATCAAAAATAGAGTTTGAAGAAGAAATCACAGAGCTTATGAATATTACATGATAATACGAAAAAATATAATGCAAGAAAATATATGCTTCCTCTGAGGCTGAAGCATTCTGCAGAAGTTGTTTGTTGGACAAATTTCCACCTGAAAGATTTCTGTTGTCTAAGCAATGAGAGCAAGTGAAATTTATACACAGTTGACATAAATTCCACCAAATGTACTTGACTACATATAGCCATAAAGCACAGAGAAGCAGCCAATAACACTACACAGACTTTAGGATCTTGATCTGATCTCCCATCAAAGATGTATCTTGGACCCTCTTGGGCTCAGTGAATAGGGCTGAGCAGTTCTCTGACTGAAAGAGTGAAGGAGAAGCCTGCATGTCCACTCTAGGCATTCCTGACAGACACATACAGAACATGGTTTTACTTCATGATAAAATGTTCAAAATATTCTATATTAAAGAACTGGAATTATGTTTTCACATTTTAAAAACTTGTCTCCACACACATTCTTCCTCCATCTTCAGCAAATAAACTTCAGTCATTTGGCATTTTCCCTGTTTAAACTTAATGTCAGACTAATAGTTAGTTTGTGTTTGTCCATGACCTTATATGCTACAATGTAAGAGTACTCTTTTAATGTTAGAATTTTAATCTTTATGGGTCCTTTTGATCGCTGACTCACATAAACACAATGAACTCCACAAAATGCAATAAATGAAAACTTTTTTTTTTTTTTGGATATGAACTGAAACAAACCTCTGAGCCTTTTGAACTGGCAGTGAAAGGTCTTTTTAGACTTGTACAAGGAACTGTCCTTATGGCTAAAACATATATCCCAGGCAAAACCACCTTAACTGTTATCTAGTCATAATTAACAGCTTTATTTTCTGTAGGAAAAGAACAGATTCTGTCAGAATTTTTTGATATGCAAGGATTTGATAGTGTAGTAGGAAAAATAATGATCATGACATTTAGACTTGTCTTTGTTGGTTGTCAGCGAAATCTTGTTCTTCAGTCATTTCTACTTAGGTGCAACAGATACTGTAACCCCTAAATCTGTTGGTGATAGGTGACACATTTCTAGTCTATTACATGAGAACCAAAGGGAGACAGCTGCAGAACTTTTATGGAAGAGCAGGGCATTTCCCCTTCCAGGCTGGTACTTTTTAGGTGACAGAACTGCAGACAGAAGAAATGCATTCTGCACTGATGGGTGCAGACCTGTGACTAGAGCAACAAACCTATCTGCAATTAGGATTTCCAACTCTTTCATAGATGTGAGGAGTGAAAATTATAATTGTTTCATATAATTTAGCATTCAAGACAGATTTTGCAGAATGATGCTGAAATAATGTGCCAATTTATGAAGTTTCTTGTGGGAAAAGTGTCCCTTCACAGAGCAGTGAGGCATTTTCCTATTCTTTCTGGCTGCAGTGCGGCTATTGTAACCATGCCCTTTCCCTGAAACTGCATTCTTTCTTAATTAAGAACGGACTGCTGATCTAGAAAAGCACAGAGAATATCAGTGGCAGTGGGAGAGTCTTGGGAATAGCGACCTCTGGGGATAGTTTAAAGACCCTGCATTCAAAAAGTACATATGTGCTTTAGGTCTGCACCCAAGAGAGTTGAGCAAACACCCCAGCAATGTTTGTCAGCCCATGACTATGTCCCCATTTGGCCCCTCAACAGGACTTGCAAACACACACCAAAAATTCATGCAACTAGATCAGATGAGAACTTCAGGAAGTATGTATTTCTTTAATGGAAGAAAGAGTTATCTTTACACTGACAAAAAAAAAAAAAAAAAAAAAAAACCCAAAAAAAAAAAAAACCACCAATAAAAAAGAACTGTTATATAGAACACTTTAAAAAGTATTAGGAAAGGGTGAATAGAGATCCGGATAAGGTTACCACATGGGTGACATGAACAATATGTTCCAACAACCCCCCTGCAAACTTTCTATTTCTTGGCACAATGAAACCATCTGCAGATAAATTACATGAAAGCAGTATTATAGAAAGTAATTCCTGGTGTGAAAGGAGACAGAAAAAATGACCCCTTCCTTCCACTTCTTGCTTACATAACGTATATACTGTGCTTTTCCCCTGTGTAATTCACACAAACTCAGTTCTGAAACTTTCTTCCTTTTCTACAGATGTTGCAGATCTGCAGAAGAAAATTGCTGCATAAGAGTTGGGTGGTGGGATTTATCAGAGTGAAATTGCTTTTCATGTGGAATTGGTATATTGTAGGCAGGAGATGGAGGCAATAAGGAGCAAACAGAGACTGAAATGGTAAAAATGAAATAGTCTTTAATAGAAAATTAAAACTACTTCTAAAAGAGGAGAAGCAGGAAAGACTGTCAAGGAGAGGGCTAGATTCATGAAATCATCTCTGGGTTTTTTTGTTTGCCTATTCACAGAAATTTTTCTAATTTTTTGTTATGTAGAGTAGATTACAATTGTCAGAAAAAATGAAGTCCCACATTTCCATATTATAAGCTTGAATATCAGGCTTACTTATTTTCCTACTCTCTACTGCTTTAGCCTAAACCACTTGCCTAAAGGAAAATTAGTTTGCAATTTTTATTGGGGTTCATTTTACACAGCACCTTGTACTGCGGACAGTGAATTGGGTAATAATCTTGTTTGGAAGAGGCTCCAGGTGGTAAATTTAAAAAGTACTTCAGGTCAGTCACTTTACTAATTTTATGGTGGATGGATGACACTGAACGGTGTGGCGCAGTCGACGTGCTGGAGGGAAGGGATGTCACCCAGAGGGAACTTGATAGGCTTGAGAGGTGTGAACACCTGCAAGCCTCCTAAAGATCAGAAATGGCAAGTGCAAGATGCGGCACCTGGGTGGGGACAGTCCCAACCATAAACAACACAGACTGGGCAGAAAATGGAATAAAACTGACCCTGTGAGCAGGACTGGGGGGTGCTGCTGGGTGAGAGGCTGGACATGACCCAGCCATGGGCACTCCCAGCCCAGAGAGCCAAACGTGTCCTGGGCTGCATCCAGAGCAGCGTGGGCAGCAGGGGAGGGAGGGGATTCTGCCCCTCTGCTCTGCTCTGCTGAGAGCCCACCTGGAACCCTGCATCCAGCTCTGGGGTCCCAGCACAGGAAGGACACGGAGCTGTTGGAGGGAGTCCAGAGGAGGGACACCAAGATGATCAGAGGGATGGAGCTCTTCTGAGGGGGGGGGGGCTGGGGGGTCTTCAGTCTGGAGAAAGACGACTGGAGAGACCATGTAGCAAATTTTCCAATACCTAAAGTGGGCCTGCAGTAAAGCTGGAGTGGGACTTTGGGCAAGGGCCTGTAGTGACAGGACAAGGGATAATGGCTTTCAGCTGAAAAAGAACAGGTTTAGATTGGTTATTAGGAAGAAATTCTTCCTAATGAAAAAATTCTTCCAAATTCTTAATTCTGAAGAATGTGAGGATGGGAAAAGACTGGAACAGGTTGGCCAGAGACATTTTTCCCATCCCTGGGAGTGTTCAAGGCCAGGTTAGAGGGGATTTTGAGCAAGCTGGTCTACTGGAAGGTTACATTGAAATTAGATTATTTTTAAGGTTCTTTCTTACCCAAGCCTTTCTATAATTCTATGATTCTGTGATTCTATGATTCTGTGATTCTATGATTCTGTGATTCTATGATTCTATGACTGGGATCTGGAAAGGTATGAAGGAGGCCATTATCACCAAAGCAACAATTATCATGGCAGGTTTTTTTATGTGGCAGCTTCCTTACAGAATCCGCCTTGTTGCTAACAATGCAAGCTTTGGTAATGATTCACCTCAGACAGTATATAAAAATGAAGGACTTCTACCTTCCCTAGTTTATGATTCCTGGTAACTCCAGAGCCAAATCCAGCCCCTCAGCCTCTATATGTGGTTGCACAGAGAGTGCTTTGTACAGCTCTTCTTTCACTATACTTCCTGTAACCAGAATATCACCCTTTGCAGAGAAACGCCTCTAGCAAAAGCAAACAACCATCAATGGAGGTACAATGCAAGTAGGCCTTTAACTGTACCAACCTCCAAACAAGAATAAGCAGGAATTATTAACATTGCCTTTTTCCTTTGGTTATGTAATCAATGAAAGAACACAACACAACTCTCCCTTGCAGCTATTTTGATTGCAAAAATTTGTTTAACCCAAAGGGGCCAACAAAGGAAAGAAAAAAAAATTGCAAGCAAAGGCAAGAGGGGAAAAAGAATTAATTAATTAAGCACATTTTAAATTTATTAATTATCACAGCACGTAAAGACAATGAGAGGGTTGTTTTTGGTTTTGTTTGTTTGGTTTTGGTTTTGTTTTTATTTGTCAATAGAGTGTTTCAGAATTATGGCAGCATATGAAGTGACAAATGCTTTATTACACATTCTAAAATGTCCTGCTCATATCCATTGAATATTATTAGTTTCAGCCGTATTCAAACATACAGATTCCAGCCATTTTTTTACACCATTTGAAGTCTTCTGATCTCTGGCTTTCCAAGTGTTTAAAGTGATTTTTATTTTCTGCTTTAACAGTTCTTTAAGTACCAGTAAAAGTTCTTAGATACATTACACCTGCTAAAATCCGCCTGAGATGAATATTTTAGAGTGGAAATCCTGTCCTCTCAGTCAAAGCCACTTGTGTGAAAAGTGTCAGTGATATAGGAAAAGAATGAAGTGTGGGACTCACCAGTTTGCAACAGTTGTTCTGTACTAGTAACTTTTTTTTCCTTAAACTGAATTTCCTTATATATTCTTTTATATGGCTCTCCTTGTGACCTTACTGTCAGAAGTATGCATCTGATGTACTCAGCTAAGTTACTAAGTAATCTCAATTTCTGACTTGTTTTTATTCTCTGAGTCCAGGTGTTGTTGTTGTTATTGTTGTTGTTTTGATAATTTGGCATGAATGTGAAGCTCACATTTAATTATGATATATATCAGCATCATTTTCTGAAACTTAGATTTTTGTTTTCAAGCTAAATAGAAATGGCAGTAAGGAGTCAATAAAACACCATCAATGACTACTAAACAGAGAGTCAAAAAACTAATTTCAGAAGACTTGAGCAGATATCCAGTAAAGGCTTTCAACAACAAAAAAATATTTCAGGCTTCCTTATTCCTGTCCAGCTGATACTGTGCCACTCCTGAAGGCTAAGCAGCTACATTAACACAGTTTATGCTACTTGAGCATTATGTCACCAAGCAGATGCTAAACCATAATGATTTAATACTGATTATTTCAAAGGGCTTGCATTGAGATCCCTGCTAGAAAAGTTTCAACTGCAGCTTGTTTGAAGAACAAGACCACTCAAAGAGCAAGGGTCAGGCATGTGTTCAAATCTGATATAGCTATCTATAGCACATAGTTTTTAAATGTTCTAAATTTGAATGGTCATTTAAATATTACAGTCAAATTTCAGACTTAATTGTTTTATCTTGTTGATTTTCCCAGGGTATTCATAAAGTTCCCTCTGTACTGTCAATAAGTGATGTCAATATGAAATTCCATTTAAAAACCTAACAATTTTCAAATGGGTAAATATCTCTTTTGTGAGTATCTATGTCTACTTGCCTATATATAAATAAAATCACTGTATTTTCTAAGTAGGAATAGACTATCTAGTTTGAGAAAGGAAAGATTTCAGTCTGTTCTTTCTACCAAGAAATAGTGGGTGCTAGGAATGGGTGAATTCACAGCAAAAAAAGAAGTGTGAGTTTGAGCCAGGTGGATTGGTCTTGGGCAGGAAGTATAAGATGAGATTGCTTGTGTTATAAACATAATTGTTTATACAGTTATTGCTGTAGGTTTTTGAGGGATCTAGCAGCAGGCGTGGATTTGTTACAGCTGCAGCAAGTCACAGCCCACCTTTGACATTCTGCCTAATTGTTGACTGGTATTTTAGTTTGCCACTCAGCAAATGCCACGTAGTCTCTTCGTGGGCCTGTTAAGCACCTTGATGAAGGCTGAAGAAATACTTAGAACACTTGAGCCCCTTGAGTGCCTCTGCTGTGGTCTCAGTCCTTCATGGGACTGCAGAATGGATTTCACTCTTTCCAAGCTCTTCCAAAGCGCAGGGGTGACTATGAACACACTTATTATGTCAATAAGTTATGACATAACTAATGTTGAAGGACTCTAGCAAACAAGGTTTGAAAATACCCTCAAAAAGGGAAGAAAAGTTTGCGATATATCACCACATAGAAGAGGGATGTTATCAGTTTCCCTCCAGATGTTGAGAATATGAGGAAATCAAATGGCCTTATTTCTTTCTCCTCTTCTTTATCAACATGAATTCTTTCCTTTAAGCTATATTTCTTTTGGTTGTGATGGATTACAGGTAAATAATTTGACAATACCTGTAGAGAGATGTAAGGGTTGAAAATATTGGCCCTCATACCCTAGGCTTTAGAAGAAATGTTTAATTTTTTGCACAATAATTCTTTAATTTATGTTCATCTAAAAAAAGCCTGAAACATAGCAAATACAATAAGAATATAAATTAGCAGAAAAGCAGGAAATAAATCCTGGAGCAGTGAAAGAAAGTGCTATGTCAAACACAGAACACCAGGGAATTTGCAACCTCTCCAAAGAAAGACAGATTATTTTTTTACTTATGTTTTTTCCAGTCAAATACAAGGTCCTTAGACAACCCAGTCAAAAAACCCAATGAGTTTATGTTCTTACTTTTTTTTAAAAAGGGCAAATAGAGAAAAAAACCTACATTGATTAATGAAATTCAGCAGGAAAAAATACATAATTTATCAGTTAAGAATACATATTGAGAAGTATTAACATTTGCATTGCACTGTTTCCTGGAAAAAGACACGTCTAAGCTACATCATTTAATTAGTATTTAGGTCTAATCTATATAAAGAATAATTGGCTTACTTCAAAGCTGATTAGATTAATATTATTATGGTAACAATAGAGCAGTTCTAAGCACATCCCATAAAAAAAAAAAAAAAAAAGTGCTGCAGTGCATGGAGATGCCAGCAAGAAGGAAAGCAGGTGGAGTTTTATTTCCAACATAGCAAATAGAAAAATATTTGGACCACAGAACTACAGTGCTTTCTCCACTATTGCACTTCTCCAGTGTGGTGAATGGGTAAAGGACACCTTTTGATGCACCCTGGTGTTGAGTAGGGACACGCATGTCTTGCTGCCTTTGGACAAGGGGGAGAGAGATTTCAGTTTCATTTATCCAGCTGGGGAAGGAGCAGAGAGTTCCGGAGCAGTCTGTCTGAGTTTATTCTCAGTGTACAAGCCCCATGGAGAAAAGGTTTACAAACCTGGAGATCTGTGGGGTCCAGTAAGTAAGAAGCAAGGATCTAATCCAGGAATTGATGTTAATCATAACTGAGTGGTAGTTTTTTCTAAACTCAGAATTTAAATGTTTTAGGCAGTATCCACATGGGCGAAAATCATAATGCAGATCATCACTACTCCTTCCCAATGACTTTTTGGTTTTAATTTTTTAATTTAGTTTCAAGACATATATCTGAGTTCTGCCAAAATCCTAGTGGAAAAGAACCCCATGTTCTTTCATAGCCCCTAAGTAATAAACAGCAAATTTGTTATTTGGGTATTTTTTCAGATCCTAAGAAAAACAACTACTATTTAAAGAGCTGTGATTAAAACTGCAGTGGTGTTGCTGCAGTTTATTGTGTCATCTCCTCCTGTGAGGAAGGAGAAAATATACCTTAGGAAGCAGCTCTCTGTGTCAGAAGTACCTCTGTGACTTTAGTTTTGTGTCCTGTGGTTAGACAGTTTTTTGTCTAAAAAAGATGTTAATTTCATCTGGTGTGAAAACACTAGTCCATACTTTATCCTGTCCCCTGAAAAGGGGCTATTTACAGCTGCTCAGCTCTCAATGTGGCAGTTGTTTTTGCAAAACCTGTAGGGGTTTAATGCTCTACAACATCTGTGTTAAATGTGATTGAAAATTATGACTGGGGTAAAGAAATTACTGGGAACATTCATAGACAAAGGATGAATTCATAAATCCTGTTTACCTATGAAAGCAAACAAAAAGCAGAGAGAAAATGAGCCACTTAAGTAAATATTATGTATTTCTCCGCTCTACTAATTACACTGTTCTCTGAAAGCTGGAGAACTGAAGATTTTTTGTGAGTAGCACTAATCCTGAAGACCTAGAGGTATCTTTCTTGTTTTCTAAATGTTTGTATATCTTTTGCTGAGAAAACAATCAGTCTTAAAGTCAAGGGAAATTCATTAAAATCAGTCCCCTTGAGACTAGAGGGAAAAAAACCACAGGTATCTTTAGCCAAGATGAACCAGCTTCTGTTATGGCTTGTTTTGTCCACTGAAAATAGAAATTAAGGCTTGTTGCCTTAGCTGGTGCTTCTCTGGAAGCGAAAGTCATGTACAAACACCACAGAAGCACCACAAGGCAGGGGAAATTGTAACTCCAAATGATTTGTCATCAGCCACTGCTTGTTCCTGGGGGATCCCTCATGCCCCTCTGCTACCAGTTCTGGAATGAAGGTGGATCTGACTTCAGGAGGAGGCAGGTAGGACAGCACAGCTCAGCACTGTTCTGCAATCCCTGGAGTTACAGCCCCTTCTCTGCCCGCCTCACAGTCACCTCGCCAAGAGAACTGCTCACTGACTCAGGGCGCCTGAGGCTTTGCTCTTCCACCCACTGCAAATGCTGGCCTCAGACCTGACAGACATGCAGGACGCTTGGTGGGAAGGGTGCTCCAATCTCCCAGGTCTGCTCCAGCAGCTTGCACATGGAGTGGGCATACTCCTTGTGGGTTCTGCTGCTTCATTAATATCAGATGCTGGGCCCTTGTTTTGAATTTCTTGTTTAGGATGTTGAGGAGACTGCAACCCCACGGGGAGAAGGGGTGTTTGTGTTCCAGTGGACCAGCTACGTCTGCTGTGGATTGCACTACTTAGCTCAGACACATGATTTCATGGGTGCAACAAAGTGGATGCTCAGCATTCTGACACTGGTTTAAAACAAGGAACTGCACTGATTTTATCTTTTTTGTGCTCTCATGTGGCTATTTTTCAATTCTTTTTTTCACTAGGCAAAGTCAGCCCCCTTAAGTTGAAGGAATGGACAAGGATGGAATAAAATCAACAAGTCTTAGTCTCTAGGTCTGCTGCTTTCTCACCTGAATTTATCTTGGCTCACACAATTAGATTTCATTCACACTTTCAATCATTCCAAAAAATGTTATGCCTGGCTTCCTTTTGAATGGTTGGTTTATTTTATGGCTCTGACTAGCAAGGTGTCTTTGTGAAACTATCAAGTGCAGAAGAAATAAAAAAGAAATAGGAAAAGAAAGTAAATAAATCTGTATATTCCAGATGATCCTTCATAGGTAACTGACTTATATCTTTCTACACAGCTCTGTTTCCAAGCACAGAAACACTGTGCAACAGGCTGGTGGCGGATGGGAAAATTAATCTTTCGTTCTCCAGAAATAGACAGCAGCATGCTATATGCTGTCAGCTATCACTACCAACTGCAAGCAACAATCTTCTCCTCTATTTCTGACTTCTTATACATTTGTGAGCTTCATATGCATGCATATGGATACAGGACATGGATTCATTTTATTAGGTGGGGTTACATCAGACTGGTGACCTGTCAGCCGTGGGGCTCCACCGGGCTCCATTTGAAGCACAGTTCTCTTCAACATCTTGACCTAAACACAGGACTTGAAGGGATACTGAGTAAATTTACCACTGACACTAAACTGGGAGGAGGTGTCAACTCCCTTGAAGGAAGACAGGCCCTGCAAAGCAATGTTCACAAATTAAAGGGCTGGGCATTCACCAACCAGTTGATATTAAACAAGGACAAGATTCTGCATCTGGGACGGGGGAACCCTGGATGTAGAGACAGACCAGGGAATGAAATGCTGTGAAACAGCACAGCGGAAAGAGACCTGAGGATCCTGATCAATGACAAGTTGAACATGAACCAGCAGTGCCCTGGCAGCCAGGAGGGCCCCCATGTCCTGGGGTGCATCAGGCACAGCATCACCCACCAGGGAAGGGAGAAGATTGTCCTGCTCTGCTCTGGAACAGCCTCACCTCAAGTGCCGGGGGTGGTTCTGGGTGCTACAACACAAAAAAGACATTGAGCTGTTAGAGAGTATCCAAAGGAGGGACACAAGGACGCTGAAGGGCCTTGGGGTGGAGGAGTGGCTGAGGTCACTTGGTCTGTTCAGCCTGGAAAGGAGGGGACTGAGGGGAGACCTCACTGCAGTTACAACTCCCTTGTGAGGGGAAGAGGAGGGGCAGGCACTGATCTCTTCTCTGTGGTGACAGTGACAGGACCTGAGGGAATGCCCAGAAGTTGTGTCAGGGGAGGTTTAGGTTGAATATTAGGAAAAAGTTCTTCACCCAGAGGGTGGTTGAGCACTGGAAGAGGCTCCTCAGGGAAGTGACCACAGCACCGAGCCAGACAGAGCTCAAGTGGTATTTGGATAATGCTTTCAGGCACATATTATAATTCTTGGATTGTCCTCTGCAGGGGCAGAAGTTGGACTCAGTGGTCCTGATGGGTCCCTTCCAACTCAGGATATTTTATGATTCTGGGATTCTAGGTTTCAGAGTCAAATACACTCATGTATGCACGCATGGAATCCACCAACAGGTCAATATCACACTATTTGTAAGAATTATTTCCAGTCTCTGGCCCATATAGTGTAGCATGAATTAGCTAAATGCACTCTGTATGTGTTTGTGTTTTGGGAGGAAGAGACACTTTTCATCTTTTGATAGATAAAAAAAGTAGTCGAATTCCACAATGTATTATTACAGGACACCAGTGCTAAAATTAGTAATAGAAACAACATGCTAAGTATTTCCTTAATCATAAGGAATTGCATAAGACCTAGAGAACTTTATTTGCTCTTATTTAATAGAAGGAAAAAGTAAATCTTTAGGAGGGAAACCAGTCTGAGTGCATACTCTGATATGGTTTATCTTTTTGATTCAAAGAGCAGTTGCTGACTCTGTAGAAACTCAGAATTGGAAACTGAATTACTCTGAACTGGTAAAAAGGATGTGCAATATTTAATCTACACTGCAGCAGGCTGCTGACAGGTTCTTGGTAAGAAAAAATATAATTCCTTAGATATCATTTTCTTCTTGAGGGAGTAGTGCAACCACTGAGAATCTGTGTATCCATATTCTTCAATTTTAAGAAAGGAAAAATATCTTTTCTTTTGTTTATAGGGTGTGATGAAGGACAGTTGAACTAAAATAGACAGGTGTTTTAGAATTCAAGGTCCAAAATGCATTTGCATTTGAAAAACTGAGACAGAAAAATCTATATTCTCTAAAAATAACAAACAAACAAAATTTCTGGGTTTTGTAAAGGCCTATGCATTTCTCTCTGTTTAGTTAAACCTAAATTATTTGATACTATTTCAAGGACCTGGAAGGCAAACATACACAGCTCTGATCTTCATGAGAAAGAGGAGGTCTAAACTGTGTATCAGAAGCAAACACAGCACATTGCCTTGCTTGGAGCCACACCCCTGCCTTTAATATGTACACAAGCAAAAAATACATTGAACATTAAATATAAAAGAAAAAATTTCAAGTCCTTCCAGTCAGATTTTTCTCCTTTCTTTTCATCCTATTACATTGGCTCCAA
Organism: Calcarius lapponicus; assembly: GCA_039654755.1. Lineage (NCBI taxonomy): Eukaryota > Metazoa > Chordata > Aves > Passeriformes > Fringillidae > Calcarius > Calcarius lapponicus. The sequence continues at coordinate 53,966,151 of CM077481.1, read as the reverse complement.
AAATGCCAATGAATATGACACTTGCTAGCCTGCAGACCTGCAAAGCTTTTAGGCAGCCGTAGTCACAATGTGTCCTTTGATTCACATTTAAGTATTTTTTACTCTTTTTACAGCCTCTTCAGAGATACTGACCAATAGGAACCCATCTATTCTGAGGTAAGAAAATTTCAAATTATTAAGGCTTATTTTACATCCCATACAGGACAAGAAACTACAAATTCATTTCCTAGCTCTTATAGAATGTGAAGCCACATATTTGACAGAGAGTGTAGATAGAAACAGCGCCATTTCCTTAAGTACTAAAGCATTGCAAAGTTTCTTGGGATCTTGGTTTCAGTTTCCCCACTGTCATATATTATTTTATCACACTGCATCTCTCTGCCTTCATATTTAAGGACCATTTGGACAACACTGTGAAATATTGTGAAATGGTTTTTACTTCAGCATGGTACGGCAGCAAATGGTCATGGCTCCCAAGGTGCAGTGCTTCCCCCATAAGATGTCAGGATTTTCCTGTGTGTGATGCCTTCTTGGCGCCTGCAAGAGCAGACATGATTTCCAAGTGGTGAAGAATAGGGAAGTAGTGATGTCATGATGAGTGCTCTAACACAAGTCTGTATTTTCACATGCTGTGTGAAATACTGGAAGGTTTAGAATAAATCCCACAATATCCTTCTCTGTGCCTCAGGTATCTCACTATGCTTGCATCAGTTCCACTGCATGGCATTACAGTGTCCTGCAGTGCAACTCCTGCAAACATTAGTGCATTAAGAGTCAAATTCCCATTTTCAGGAAAATGAAAAGAAGAGCAGGCTGGCAGTTTCTGGCTGACGTGCCTCCATTCTTAAATTAAAAATTTCTATAGAGCGAATGAAAGAACAGGGAGAGACTGCAGTTGGTGAGGGGCAGGGCAGGAAAGAATCTGACTGTGAGTGAACCCCTCTCCACGCAGGTGAAGAGGATCCACCACCAGAGGACTCCACCTTCAGGAATTTAATTGCAACTAGGGCCCACTAGGGTTCAGAAATACAGCTCTTTTAGTACGTGACCAATTAAATGTGCTCAGTGCTGGAAGAATGAAGACATGAAATATAGTGCAGCAGTGACAGTGGGATACTTGAAAGTAAAGAGCTATAGAAATATTTTATGTTAAGAGTCAGGAAATATCTAGCCAGTGTTTTATTTCTCAACATCCTGCAGAAAGTTTCCAGATAGAAAGCAGATAGGACATGCACTCCCCATTACAGCATGAGTAAAATCTGAACTTCATTCAGTTGAAAGAAAAGGATCAAAAGGTTTCAAAACAGGGCTATGTTTCAAAAGCTGATCTCTTTCAAAAACTTCTGGTGTGCAGTTTTTAGGTTACAGTTTTTCTCAGCCCAAGTACCGGCCTGAACTCTTGTATATATAGCCAAGTGAAAAAAACAGCACTGAAAACAGTGGTATCATGCACTTCTAATATATTTCTGATAAAAATACTTCATCTCTTCTCAGAGCTTTTCCACTGACCCAAGCAGGGACATTCCCAAATTATGCTGGTGTAATTACCCAGTGAAGGTGGTGGTCAGATACATTCATTCTGGTATTGATGACTATTCCTCCCTTACAAGGTGGGGAGAAGGACATGTGGGCAGCTCGGAGGAAATGTGGGCTTTTCGTCTTATCAGGGGGATTAACATTTTTGTGACAATTATAATTTTATTCATACAGTGTTCCTGTGGAGCAATGCAGATGCTAAACTCTTATTTATCTTTGGTTATCATCCAAGATAGAATTGAAAAATAAAAAGAAAAACCTCTTCTGTTATTTTCTTTAATATCTAATTAGACATTAAGACTACCACAGCAGTTTTATGAAAGGATGTATTTAAGATGCAGTTTTGGAATTGCAGTAGTAACAACATTTGTTCTGTGTGGTAAACAGAAGCCTTTTGGCAGTGGGATGCTTTAGTTTTGAAAACTGCCAAAAATTGTTTGTTTATGTACAGAGCTACAGCTCCTCACTGTGCCTGTGAGTCATATGGAAGGGGGACCAGGGTAAACACAAAGCTGTAGTAAAAAGGTAGGTGTGCAGGAAACATGCATTATTATGCTGGCAAGCTAAGCTACAGGCAGCACCCTGTCATTAAGAGGGAAGAAAGGGGTGTGGGGGAGAAGAGTTGAAGTCAAGCCTGGATATTCTAATGTAATTTGGAAAGGACTGCAGAGTAGTCTAAATGGTAATGTTTTTTGACAGTTTGAGATGTATTTATAGCTGTTTCTAGCCCTTCCTGAATATTATGTAGGACTATCTGGGATTTTCTGGGTTTATCACCACAGGCATGCAGGATTAACAGCCTGATGAAGTAAAAAAAAATTACTCAGCCAATCCAATCCCTATACTTACATAGAGCCCTTCACACAAGGTCCCAGAGTGCTGCACAAGAAATACCACAACTGCCAGAAAGGACGGTGAAATAAAAATTAGCCATCTAGGCTTGAAATCCACCATGGAGCTGGGCTACAGATTATCTCCCAATAAAGGCCTCCAAAGAGCCAGTGCCCAGCAGAGCAGAGAATGGGCATCACTCATCACGCTCCCTGTTGGTAGTACTAAAGACACGTAAGATTTTTTGTGCTCAGCACTTTCACAGTGGAAATATACAGATCGATAAAAATTTCCTGAGGCAGCTAGAAGCTAGGTGAAGGGAGCTCCAATTAAAAGTAGATACTGGATACACAGGATTTCCTTTGCCACAAAACCAGTGGTCCATCCCACCTGAAGCTTTCATCTGGTTTTGTCCCATCTCCTTTTCTTTTTCTCTCTTAAATGTTCCTAAAAACTTTTTCTTCAAACTTTGCAGTAGCATGCATGCTGCAGAACAGGAGGTTTCCCTGATTTTGCGTGTCAGTCTATGCTGAGCTGTGCTTTGCCAAAAGATTTGCTAACCCTTCAAATGCACTTAATTCCTCAAACAGGAAAATGCATCCAAACAACAATGAAGCAAATAAATCTGAGCCAAATTACAGATTAAATGCTCATCATTCACAATAGATCAGTGGTGGAGACCATGCATTCCTTATAATAGACTGGTGGGGGAGTCCTGTAACCCACACTAGCCCATTCTCAGAGTTTGTCTTATGATAGAGATTCTAATGTAGTTGCTGATAAATTGCTAATTTTTAGAGGAATGTTAGAAGAGTGCTGAAGCTGCAGCCCAACTGAAAACCAGCAGCTTCTTTCTATGCTTTTCAGCACTTTAGCTCATTGACTTGTTATTGATCAGGATCCTCCTGAGCAGATATCAGCTGTACATGGAACCAGATAAAGCTCCAGGCTGCCTGTGATGAAGAGGAGAAGTCTTTAAGAAATAGTGTTGAGCACTGTGTGATTTGGGAAAGGATGTCTTGGAGGTGACCCAAAGGGTAAATGTACCCATAAAACAGGATTAAAACTTAACTTGGCCTAATGCTTGAAGCTTTTCCAGCCACATGGATCTGAGGGTGGGTATGCAAAGTCAGACGTGTTTGCCCTGGGTTTTGCAGGATGGAGTACCTGTGATCCCATTCTTTAATCAGAGCATGTGTTTTGCAGAAGATCTCTGGGGACTACAGCCTCTTTACTGAAAAATCATTTTAGAACAATTAATGTTCATCACTATCACTCCTGCCAAAGCAGCTCTTCTTCAGCTTTTGACCTTTTCACCTACACTGGGTTTGAAATGTTTTTTGTTGCTTTTTTTTTTAAAGACAATTATAGAAAATATAACAAAATGGGGCAACATATGATATGCATATGTTGTGGGATGAAATATGGATGTTACAGCATCTTCAGTGCTTGAGAAAGGGTACTAATGGCAGCATTTTTGCTGATGCAAGGAAACAATCTCTCTGGACTAGTAATTAATATGATTACTGCATTTGTAGTTGAAGGGTGGTTGGTCACCTTCTCCTGTAAAATAAATCCATTTTTTCCAAATGCAGATTTTGACATATGCTTTGAAGAATAGTTAAACTAAATGTTTTACTTGAAAGCTTTTTCTAACTGCTTTCAATAAAGATTTCCGTTTTAGCTATGCTTTAATTATTGCAATAAGGAGCCAACATCATAAGCATACTTATTTACAAGAGGAAGTTCAAGAGCATCTTTTCTCCAGGCTTCCAGGTAATGATATTTTGGGTGTGCAGCAGGTAAAAAGAGCTATGGAGCTGTGTGTTGAGAAATTTTCTGTAAAATGAAACAATAAAAGGGAAAAAAATACTTCAGCATAATAAAAATATTTATTTAAATAATATTGGATCATTTTCTTCTGATTATTTTCAACTTGATAAGGTCATCTGAAACAAAAATCTTCAAAGCATCCTGTTCAATCTTATTTAGACTTTTCTTTTTTTTCTTGCAAAAGAGAATGGTGTTACAATTGAAATAGTTCAGCAGGAGGATTTACTTTTTCCAAAGTGCCATTTTTTGATAGAAAAATACTGGTAATATACTGATGATGTTGTCAGCTGTGTCTGTAACAGGAAACTGGATTGTATTTCAGTTTCTATCTTTATAAAGTTTTTAATACTTAAAGAACTTTCAGGAAAACTTCCTTCAGTAACAATTCTTTTGCCTTATTGTCAAAACATTGGTGCACACAAGCCAGGGAAAAACAAAGAAACACCCGTCTCCCATTTCTCTTTTATCTGCTATTTTTCAGGAAGGCATTTGTTGGATTTGTTCCCATGCTTATGCTAGAGTGAGCAAGGATAACTAGGAGGCTTTTGTGCTTCAAGCAGGATGATCTGGGGCAGAGCTGTTCTTCAGTGCCTGTGTGAAAATGCCAGCCCACGAGAAAACTTGTCTCACTCTGGCAAGCTTTAGTATTGTGGTCCTTGTTGCTGATATAAGTGTGAGCTCTTCCATCCACAATGCGGTTTGTGCAAGTACTGTACCGTAGAAATTATTAGAGAGCCTTCATTTTTGATCAAAGTACTCATACACAAGCAGACACCGAAATACATGAGCACAAAAGACACAGGCCCATGTACATGCACATGCACGCCATCCTCCTGTGACTCATGAGAAAGAAAAAATTATTATCCTTATTTTTATGAGGCCAGCAATAGGGTTACCAGGCTAATAAATGAAGCATGAATTATTCATCAGTCTGCCTGTCATATGGTTCTTTTAAATTACAGCTTAAGAAATGGTAAAAGTGTGAGCTTCTACCTTTCTTACAAAACCAATTTAATTGCAAAGGCACAATAATGTTTCTCCCCCTCTTTTAAACATTTGCTATTTTAATGAAACTAGAGGTAGCAGCTTAGGTAGATTTCCATAATATACACCTAATGAGATACAAGGTACATTAATAATTTACAGGTCTGAAGTCTGCTGGACCTTCTACAAAGAAAATCACCACAGAAAAGTGATCACATATTTCACAAACACCTTATTTCACAGATATATTGGCTGCATTTATGAATTTTGTGTTTTAGCAGATGAATTTTGTGAATATGCTGGAGTGTACTAAGCAGAGACAAGGATGCACTTTTTTTATATTTCTACAAATTGATTTTATTCAGGCCTAGCACAGGGAGATAGAAAATAATATTTGGATGTATGAGATTGTTTTACAATGAAAGTATTTGAAACTGTTGTCACATCATGATTCACACACCTCAGCTTTCTCTTTTAGGATATGTGTTTTCCTTCATTTTATTTGAGATGTTTATATAATTGCATAAAAGGCTGCATAAACAGTCCTTATACAACTATATACTAAATTGTTAACAATATTTCTACCCTTTTTGCCACTCACAAACAAATAAATAGGCAAAGCTAAATTGAAAAAGAAAATTAATGTGCCAAATTTCAAATGAGGTAACCAGGTCTTCCATAACAGCCTAAAATACTTATATTTGTTTATGCAACAGAGTCTAAGAATTTTTAATGAGAAAAAAAATAAAAATCAAGATAAAAGAAATACTCTGTTTTGTTTTTTCTCTTTCTTCTAAAAGCTTCTATTAAGGTTTATATTTATCCTATCAATTTTTCTTCTTAATCAGATGAAAATAATCTTCACAATGGAATGTGTGTTGGGGGGCAATGCCAAAAAAAAAAAAAAAGCAAAGCAGAAAAATATTATATCTATGTGTTATTGTCTACGCTGAGGTTCCATATTTGAACAGATAACATGCTACATATTCAAAGGTATGCTTAAACCCACCCAGACCACAGAGGTAGTGAGGGTGTCCTGACTCTCACAGGGAAGAGTGTCTGGTACATCTCAGTAGCACCAGTCAAATTCAGTCATTCTGGGGACCCTGGGATGACAGACTAAGTATTCTCTTTTGCAGCTTCCTGGGTTCATTGCTGTCTTTGTTAGGCTTCCTTCCTTAGGCTTTAAGGTTCTGGAATACAAGCTGATCTGCATGTTCCTCCTAAATTAGTCTACTGTAACTCCACATTGATCACATCACAAAATATTCTTTGGAACTAGTAATGTAACTGATGAAACTCACACATTTTGCCTATTCTTCCATTTTTAAATTGTTCTCAAGCTCCCAACCATAAAAAATTTCATAGTCATGCCTGAAGTGACAAAAATATAATAGTATCATAAATGTAGCTTAATGTCAAAAAAATAATGCTCTGTGTTGACCAGAACTGATGGGAATTATATCTCCTTTTATGTTGGTTCCCATGCCCATGCTGGGCACCTTCAGAAGAAGCTGGAGCTATCAGCAGACACAGTACCACAATAGGGATGTGAGGTCTGAATGAATGGAAGGTATTTATCTTCAAAAATCCTCCAAGATACCAAAAGACTTCAAGCCCAAGAGATATCATGAATAAACCCATGTAATTAGTGCTTCTGCAGTGGTTTGTTGACCTCTAAACAGCAAACCTCCAGTCAGGACAAATTCATTAACAGGAAGCATTAACACAATAACTGTCAGTGGAAGTCACTGGTTTAGAAAAAACAGAAAGAAATCTATATTTCTGTAGCTTCCAATCTCTGCAATACCCCAGTCCAAAAATATCACCAGAACAAACTAATAAGTGGGGTGTCACCCCACCCTACTCATCAACAACCAAATCGTCAGTGGAATTCAAGCTGCCAAGTTTGTACCTGCAGATAACTTAAGAAGTAGAAAGATCTCAGCTTGATCTTTCAAGTCCCCAGCTGAGTTTGCCGTCTGACAGAAGAAAAATGCATCTTCTAGCTCTTAAATGGCACAAATTAAATATGAAAGAACATTGAAATAGAACAAATATAGAAGCTGTCACACATAATCATTTTTAGGGTGTTATTTTTGTGACAATTACTGAACTGAAATCAAGGCTGAAAACACCATAAAACCATCACTCTTTAGTTTTATGATTTTTTGAAAATACATGTTTCTAGAAATTCATAAGTATAGCTTTTCGTGTCCCTATTAAATTGTCTTCATCTCAACCCATGAGTTTTTCTAGATTTTATCCTTCTGTTTTTCTCCCCAGTCCCAGCCTGGTTATTGGCTGCAAGTAAACTATGACAGACCTTCAAAAATCTGTGGGGAAGTGTGAAAAAACAGCACAATACATCAAGAAAAGCACCCCATCCTGAAATAGAGCATACAGAGGTCTGGCAGCTGAATTGCTGCCTCATGGAACTAAGAATTAATGGTGCCATCATAAGTGGTATTTTGGTCTTATTTTGATGAGACACATTTGGGTATTTTTCCCTTCAAATATGTCCTCAGGAGAGGGAAGGAATCAAAAAGCACTTGCTTCATTTGCATCCCCTTGCCTCAAGACCTGATACCATAATAGTCCATCTGACACTTCAGCAGAATACAGTGCTTTTGATATCATCATGGACCATGCTGTTCTCACAGGAAAACTTGTTTTGGTACATTAAACTAATTCTGGTGCTACCTGCATACGCCTGCAGAGCCACAAAGTGTATCTGTACAAATTTTAATCTAGCAGTGGTGATATCAGTAGATGCAGAATAGCAAGGGCTTTCACAAAACTATAAAATTGATACAAAATCCTGTGCTGGTGTTTTCATTTCTTTTGTTATCTCATTTTCTGTCTAGGGTGTCTAGGCTTATGCTTGCTGCAATCTTCACTTTGCTGCACAGGAGCATGAAACTATCAATCTGTTTTACATAATGTACTCGACTCTCCTCTGCAGACTGCACATCTGAAGGACCAGTACCAAAGACAACATGTAAAAATGCCAAAATGGGAAAATGACAGGTGGCATTTCTTGCAGTTCTTTGGTACATACCCCTTTATCCTGAAACCTTGCTCATTGAACACCTTTTTTAATAGTCATCAAACTGCTCTGAAAATGTAGCTGAACTGACTTTTAATCAAGAGAGCCAGTTCTGCTTGGTGTGGTTTGTGTGGCAGGTGGAGTACAGACAGCCTTTTTTTCAGCACTTAATAGTTGAAGTCCTCCTTAAAAGGGGAACAAAAGAGAAATCTCTGTAGAGCTGATGATGGTGGTTTGGGGAAGGAAAGACTTGTCTTTTGAGAGGAGAAAGCGCAGAAAATTGCAATGAAAATTAATAAAAATTGACTTAGACATGAATCTTTTCAATAAATCTTACAGTAAAATAATAACACACTTCCAAACAAGCAATTCAAACTGTTATTTCACTAGACACTGGAAACTATTAAATAGGTGAAAATTCCTGTCTTGCTGCAATATCATTTCTTTTCTTTCCCCTTCACCTGAATATATGTTTATAGACTTCTCATACTAATCTAAACTGAAGCACCTAATGCACTGTTTACTATATAAGTATCTTTGAGGTTAATTATCAAGTAAGTGAAGTATTACACAATTGTTAGGGAAAACAGATCTTTTATCATTCAGAAACCTTGAGATATTTTTGTCAACACAGCTGAAGAACATCTGTGAAGGGGAAATAACTTAGAAGGTATCACAAATCTGCTTCTGGGTTTGTTTGTTTACTAGACAAACACATAGAGGGGTAAGTTAAAGTAACTTGGGTTTTCACCTTCCCCAGAGAGGCGTCTGCTTCACACACAGAGTTCTGTTTGTGTCAAAACTTGGTGAGAATTTGAGGTCTGACATGGTGGCTAAGCCTCCTTTGGGCAGGAGGTTGAACTAGAGACCCCCAGAGATTGCCTCCAGAGTGAATTATCTGTGTGAACACTCTGAAAGTGTGGCAGTACAATAAACTCCCTCCAAAAATAAAGAAATATGGTAGTTGACATCTCTAGATTCGCCGGCCTGTACATCAACAGTTTCCTCTCCTGGTACTTCCTGTTACCATTGCGGCCTCTCAAATTTTCCTTCATAGCTTCCTCCTCTTCAGTCTTTCCTCAGGAAAAAGACAGATAGGTAAAGCCAAAAGACACATCAAGTAGATCTGGAGATTTTAAAGCTGTAAAACTGTGTATTTGTCTGTCTGGAAAATTACAAGTTTGTTTTAAAATGGTGTAAATACACTAATTTACTTTCATACTAGGCTATTTTTTCTCCAGTCATATTGTGCTATTTTTCACATCCCTATTAAATAATTTTGTGTTACTGTTTCACTAATTTACTTTCATACCTTTTTTATTCCCCAGGCATTTTTGCTATTTTTCACATACCTGTGAAATAATTTTACTGTTTTTATGTTAGTCTCTTTGTGTTACTGTTTTTATGTTAGTCTCTTTACTAACATAAAGCCATTATCTCACCACATAGCAGCATTAGTTGTTTTATCCAAGATTCCCTTCTGACACTGGGGAAAAGCAGCCTTGCTCTGTTTCAATGCAATGTGCATGCAGATAGGAGTGGACAGGATAGCATTTTTTTTCATTTCTTCTGCAAAGTGCATGCAGGTGATGCTGTCTTACCTTGAATTTTGCCTCAATGGAGTATTTGCCTGCAGAGTTCTGCATCTGTGCTCCATCTGGGCTAGGAATTCTGTGCAATTTGCCAGGGGATCAGGAGGAAGGGAAACTCCTTCAGCTGGGTAAATTACCTGTATATTTTACTGGCAGAGGAAGGTGAAAAGTTGCCATATGTATTCTACCCTGCGATGTCTGTTGTGAATTGCACATCCTGCACCAAAGGCAACTTTGCCTTGAGGAGCCCCCAGACAGCATGAAAACAAAGTTTCTAGCCCACATCCAGCAGTCACATTTTTTGTCTTTTGATCCTCTCCTTTTGAATCACAGGACTGACTTCCCAGAGCCATTACACCTCAGGCAGCCCTTTCCTAAAAGATTTCCTGCCCCTTTGTCTTCTCAGACCCACCTTCTGCCCACTTTCCTCACCTTTCTTGCGGCATTTTATCTCATCTCTGAGAGCTGGAACATTGCATCCTGGCTGAGCTCTACAACCGGTTTTCCTTCCATTCCCACATTAATTTTCTTGTTTGCTTGAACCTTGACCACTGTGAAGGTGGTGTTTGGAAAGGACATTTTTTGGTGTTGGTCAAGTAGTAAATCCATTGTTATACACCCTTATTATAAAATACTTTGTTATACAATACTTTTTTATACTACATATAATGTTTTTATTACAATATATTTTTTATTATGTAAATATACTCACCATCACTTTTATCACTATCCTTATACTTCAGAGATATTTTTATAACCTGTAAGGTCTACCTCTTTCAGTAATTCCTTTGATCTGTTTGGAAAATAGTTGTCCTCAGATATTACTGCCATCCTGTAGCTGATGCACAGCCATTGTGACTAAAAGGTGGTGTGAAACTTCAGGGTGAGCATTTGCAGGAAACACCAGGAAAGTGTGACATTTTCTGAGTATTGTGATCTCAACACCATTACTGGTATCACTGGCAACCTCCGTCCCTTGTCATTAGGAGTGCATGTAAAATTTGGATGGAGAAGGGAGAATGAAGATGAAGGTGAATACATTGAAGAGCTGGGCAAAACTCCATCCTCAACAGCCTTGGCATTCAGCCACAAAATATTGCATTTGTAATCTGACATTTTCTCTTTGTCATTGTAGCAGGATATCTGCCCCCCTCCCCCCCCCCCGAAATCTTATCTGCTCTGCCCATCTGCTGGTGCCTATGGGTGAGATACCCCAAGCCCGGACAAGTGCATGATGGGGAGCTCATCTCTGTCTGGCTCTAAGGGGGCAAAACCCCCAGCTGAGAAATAAATACCTTGGCCTTGACAGTGAGATATAGACAGATGAGCCAGGAATCATTGACTGAGAGACACTGGTTTTACAACAATAAAATCCACACGAAATTATCACGGAGACAGAAGCCTCCTACACGCTCCCTGGAAACATGCAGGGCTTCTCCCACAAAGTTTGGATGCATCTCCATGAACATTTTCCAGAAGCTGAGAGGAAGGCTCCTATATATGCCCCATCAGAAACTGGATGGTAAGATGCATTGAATCCTAATCTATACTATTTCTTCACTGGCCGTGGTACAGGAACCTCACTCTCATTCTGTACTGTTTGTCTGCTAGTACTGTTCCTTGCTTATCCTGTATAGTTAGTCATCTGTTCCTTCTTATGTTGTTTAAGTTTGTGTCTATCAAATAAATAATTCCTTTTGTAATAGACTTAATCAACCATTGTTAATAACTTGCAATGAGTGGGCTTTGGGGTGCTGGCCACCTCTGTAAAAGTTCTGTCTAAAGCCCAAGGGCTGGGAAAGACAGAAAACTGTTTAGAACTCCCCTCTTCATTTGTAACAGTCATAAGGCCACTCTGCAGTCAAATTACATCTATTCTTTTCTTGTGTGCTTCTTTGGGAGTAGCAATTACTGGGAGTAAGGAGTAGTTTGATACTTCCTCAAGCTTGCAAACAAGAAATCATGCTTTTTAAAATATTTATTCCTAGCTGACCTGGAGAGGAGACACTGAGAGGGAAGGCACTAAAAGAGAAGGAAAGTTTTTTTTTTATTTTTGAAAGAGTTGTTGGTTCTTTTTAGAAAGGTGAATAATAAAAAGAGAAATCAAAGCATTTGTTGAAAAACAGCATGTTGCATCCAAAATGGAAATATAAATCAGACATTAATATACAATTTCAAGATTTTTTCAAACCAATATATCCTATTCAACACATTTTATTAATTGATAGGCACCGAAGATTCCAGTTTTAATGGATTCCTCAGGGTATTGATGAACATTACCAGTCAAAGCTAAACAGACAAGAGAATACTGTAAAATATTAAAATGGAGTAAATGGCGGATTTTTCTTCCTTTCTACTGAACTATAATAGAACAAAGAGTGACATATACTCTCCATCTCACCACTGCAAACATCAGCAAAAATAAAACGTTAAGAGCTGAGTATGATGGAGATCATGAGAATATAAGTAGTTGACTTTTGCAAAGTCCTGTACAGCAAATTAATTTGCTGTAACTGAGATCTGGAGTTGAGCAGCATCTCAGGGGGTAATTTAATCCATGCTTCTGGAGGTGTCTACCTTTTCTGTCACTTTCATGAGAGATACTCACAAGGAGCCAAGTTAAAACAACTTTGCAAGTATTTTAGGCAGTCAGCTGCAGCACTCTTGTGTGCTTACCTTTCAAAAGTAGTTGCAGTACTCTTACATATTTTCTCTTCTAAAGTGTTCTTTCTTTTAACCTCAGTGGCGATTCATTTGAATTCCACTTGCCTTTTGCCCTATGCACTGTGGCTATGAAAGAGACATGTTTTCCTCCTTTTCCCAAAAACCTCTACTAAAGGCTATGCAGAATATTTTGCAGTAAACTGTTGAGAAGGTAGCATATGCATTTTCTAATTTCATACATTAAAGGGCACACAGAAATTTTAGCAGATACTAAACCATGCACAAAATTTCATTCATATTCATGTAACTATTTAATTCTTGATACACTGAACATTTAGGAACCTTGAATGTACTTGAACACGTGAAACACCAACACTTTTATAACATTGCAAAATAGTTACGAGGGTGTAAATTAAAGATACAGATGTCCCAATGCATCTTTGTAGTTCAATCTCAACATTGAAAGGTAATTTCAACAGGCACTCAGCCAGACACAGGCAGAATAGTTTTTTCTTCCTCCTTCTCTCTGTGGCAATTAAAAAAAAACACCAGAAATTTTTACTGAGCTGTTATTATATAGTAGCTGCAAATAGTTGGACTAATAGTCTCCTCAAAATTCACAATTATTATAGATTTAAATATAATAATAATTGTCATTTGAGTCGTGGAGGAGGTCCAAAAGTAGGACTCAGCAATTTCAATTTTCGTTTCCTTTATTTCAACTTTCTTTGATGATTTTTCCTTATTTTTTTCTTTATTGTTGTTGAGAAAAAATACAGAAACTGGAGAAAAAGATGAAATAAAGAAATTTAATTTTATGCTGTGATGTTTTCAATATATTGGACAAAATTTCTGTGAGTCTATCCTTGTAGGAAGAAAATTTATAACATCTCAGCTTTGATTTACATGAGAACATTACATCCACAGCTATTATTTATAAAAAGTTTTATCCACAAAGTTTGATACAAAGTTATATCCTTTTTATTTTTAGGTAAAAAAGAACTGTCTCTGCTTCAGAATTAAGAAATTTTTAGAGATCAGCAAGTGGACAGGGGAGAAGGAGAATAACTGGTCAAATATAAATCATATGATTCACTCATATATGGCAGAAAATGTAGACTTTTGAGAAAAACAAGGAAACTGGACACAGAAAGGATTATTCAGGTGAGCAAAGAAAGTTATAATCAGGAGGACAAACTGATTGTGAAAAAAAAATTACTAAGTTATTTTACTTTCACAGGATGATGGAATGAATACTTATATATCTTCAGAAGTTCCAAGTCCCTGGTTTTGCTAAGGCAGTTTTTACTGTATGAAAAGTTGACCATGGCACAAGATTGAAAATGTTTGGTTTCATCAAAAATCTGTGCTTACTTTCAACTTTTTCTTTCTGACACAGCCTGTCAGTGTTACTTTGGTCTCCAAGATCACACAGACAATCTTAGTTATGTGAGAACAACAAACCTGTGTATGTTGTGAAATTGTCTATTATGAAATGCATGCTTAATATTCTAAGAAAAATTATCAACAGTGAATGAGAATGCAACCTTGAATAGCTTTTTCTACATTTTTTTTCTGGTGGACCTAAAACCTCTTCAGATAGCTGGAGGTCAGAGCAGGTGGTGATTTGCTAAAAGGAATCGTGTCACATATTTTTGGTGTACCATTCAAAAGCACACACCCTCTAATTTAAATTTTGAAAACTTTCATAACTTCGGGGGCTGAAAAGAGAGTCTTTATAAATATTTGGCTCATTCCAGAGACAAATTGCTTTTAATATATGCCAATCTGAATTTAAGGAGTGTTTTCTGACTCCTTAAATTCATAAGAACAAAACACAGAGATCTATGAAGACGTCTTGCAGAGGTACATAATGTTACTACCAAAAATGTATTTGTAACATTATTTATGTTATGCTGCGTTAGTTGTCTTTTCTTCAATTCTTTCACATGGGCAGCCAGTCTCACAGAATATTAAAAAATACTAAATAGTCACTCAGTTTTCTTTTATGCTATTGGCAGAACTTTTATGCAGAAGAGTTGAAGCATCCTGCTGATTAATTCAACAAAATCTCAATATTATTTCCAAGTTCCAACTTTTGGATTTTTGCACCACTAAAAAAAATTGTAAATGTAAGTTTTTGTAATTCCAACTATTTTTGGACTCTTTCATAGACAAATGAACTATGAGTCCAGACAGCTTTCTCTGGTAACAAAACTCCATTTGAATTACAGGAAAAGCTGCTAAAAAAACAGAAGTCATGTAGTACTATCCATTATAAAGTTATTTACTGGGAAGTTACTGGAAATTAAATATCTTGTGGCTCTGTCCTGCGGTTACAATGATCCATGAAATGATTGCTGAACATATACTCTGTCTTGGGAAAGAGCACAATAGGATAATCAACAATGAGTAAATCCTAAAAGGACTGTAAAACTCCCAGACTTCCTGGTAACACTGTCAAATGCACTCTCTGACTGAAGAGGAACATTATCTACCCCACAGAATGTGAATGTAGCATCTTCTCCACAGATACAAAAAAGAAAGTAGGCAGAAATCTTTCACAAAATATTAGTTCATATTGTTCCACATCAGGGGGGTTTGTGCTTGTTTCTGCAGCCTTCAAATACATTTTGAAACAGTTTAAATCTAACAACAAAAAGCTGAACATTCCTTATTACTATTTTGAGTCAAAGTTGGGAACATATTGGGAATTTATTCACCACAGACATAATCAAAGAAACAACAATTTTCAGGCATTTATACAGACTATAGCATCCAAGATTATTTATAGACACTCCCAGAAGACCACCCCTCATAGTATAGTGTTTTCTTCCTTTTAATTACTACCAGAACTTTTAATCTATCTTTGTTTAATGGATAACCCAAGTTTTATCCAGCTAAACAGTGCTTTATTAAATTTACTGTCCCAGTTAGACAATTATTATTGATTAAGATTTCTGGAGTGTACTCAACTATGAAATGGCTCCTTACTCCACCTGCAATGGATTAATCAAGTTTTCTGGGATGTTTAGACCTTTGACTCATGCTTCTCAAGATATCTTTCCTGTTCTATAACATCTAATTAATCTCTAGTTATGTGATAATTATTGAACAATTCCTTATTGAATTTTATTCTTTGACTATTGATTAGGTTCTCTAAGAGACATGGGTGCCTGGTGTTCCTTTCTGTAGGTGCAGTGAGGTAATTTATCAAGGTTTTCTGCTGACATTTAAAATCAGATCTAAACCTAAATCAGCTAAAATCATAGTCAAACATTTTTTAACTAATTAAACATAGTTAATTATAAAATGTTTAAAGAATCACAAGACTCCTGGCTAACTAAGATATAACTCACTGTCAATTTATGATGACAGTGTTAGTTTTACTTTTACAGTGATTAACATTATTTAACCAATGCCTTAGCTCCCCCCTGAAACAAGTTAGGCTCTCTCTAGATTTATTTTGAGGGCTGGTTCAAAAGGCCTATTTGTGCTGAAAAAAGTGCCGTTCACTCCTTTCCTGTTTGTTTGTTTGTTTTGATCTGGTTTTTTTTGTTTGTTTGTTTGCTTTGCCTTGAATAAGATTTTCTTCATAATCAAACCCAGCTCAAGGAATTGTGCTGAGTTTGTGAGGGTCCCCAGGATGAGGTGAGAGATGAGAATCTGAGTCCATGTTCTCAGAAGGCTGATTTATTATTTTATGTACTTATATTAAAAGAATACTATACTAAACCTATACTAAACAAAGAGAAGGATACAGACAGAAGGCTTAACAAGAATGATCATGAAAAACTTGTGACTGATTCCTCAAGTCTGAAACAGCTGATGGTGATTGGTGATTAAGTAAAAACAATTCACAGGGAACCAATCAAACGCGCACCGCTTGGTAAACAATCTCCAGACCACATTCCAAAACAGCAAACACAGGAGAAGCAATCAGATAATTATTGTTTTCATTCTTTTCTGAGGCTTCTCAGCTTCCCAGGAGAAGAAATCCTGGTGAAGGTATTTTTCAGAAAATATGAGAGTGACAGAGTTATAATGTGCGGGCAGATTGTTGGGTGCTGCTACCGCCTCATGGAGAGGCATGCTAGCAAGTCACTTTGTTTCCAGAGATATCTTAAATATGCTGGGTGCCTAATTCTCTGAAGTCACTGAAAATGCAGGCTGAATTATTAGCGGCCATTTATGGTGTTTCTTTCCACAAAATTGACCATGTCTCCAGGAGGCAGCCTGGCTCTTGTTCATGTCACGGTATGTAGCTCTCTGTTTAACACTACATGGCAGGGAGAACTACCCCTTGAATCACCATTTGGTCATCCAAGTTTAAGGCACTCAGAAAATCCCTTTTGTTTTATTTGGTAACTTTGTTTTCTGTTTAGATGGGGAAGTTTGCACTGACAGATGTGACACTTGTCTCTTTAACTCAAGGGAAAAACAGATGAGGCTGTGCCATGCAGGGGTCAGAAGCTCCCTGCCTTTAGTTGAAATATGCTAGACATGAGGGCACAATGAAAGCTGCCAAGGATGCGGTTCACCTGGAAATTGCAGGAAGTAAGTAATCTCAAAACATGAGAAGAAATCCAAATTTCTAGACTATTCATTATAGGTTCTAAGACTTTGGAGAGAAAACCATCAAACACTAAAAAGTAGAAAAACGTGAAACCACAACTCCCAGTATTAACAAAGCAGTACTGTGAAAAAGCATGAATTATAAAGAGATGGCAAAGTAACCTATGTACATTATTTTCTTGTGCAGAGCCTCACAGTAATGAATAACTAAAATGGTCTAACAGTGAATATTGCACAAATATAATTTGCAGATTGCATTTAAAAAGGCTAGGATTCAATTCAGTTGAGTTCTCATTTCTCTTTCCAAGGCTTGTTTATTTGTACCATTGACCACCTATACTCATCAAAGTTGGACTTGAAAAGTTAAACAAAATTGATTGTTGCAGCCAAATACATGCATTCTTTTTATTCTCAGTGAATAAAAGTATGTTTTACAGAATTGTAATGTGCTTTCTGTAATTTTTATTTCTGATTCACAAATAGCAGTACTAGACACCTGCTTTACCAGAAAGATCAAAGAAATGAGAAAAAAATGCTGAGTGGACAGTGAAAGTGCTTGTAACACTTCTAGGCAAAAAATTCCTATGAGAGATCAGGATACACAGTATCCTAATACACAGTATTTCTGCCGCAGTTGCTTGCGTCTTATTTTAATGCACTGCTTGGATGAGACCTGGTGAGGTTGCATTCCTCTAATTCAGTCCTGGGTCTATTCTTCCCTTTGATATTACCAGTTGTGCCAGGCTACAAACGTTCTCAAAGTAGCCAAAATACCAGAAAATAACCCTATCACAGATGCGAGAGGTCTGTAAGGGAGAAAAGAAAAAAAAAAGGAAAGGAACAAATTGAATAGCAGGTTATTTTGTTTTGATCATGGTCATAAACAACTCTCAGAATGTTGTTAGGTATGCTGAACAAACTCCCTCAGTTTTGTTAAGTAGGCTTTGAAAAAATGAAAGATAAAAGTAGTGGTTTGCATACCCATATCAGCTTCTACTTCTGCATCTTCCCAAGCTCTTTAATCCAGGTTTCATCCAAAATAGCCACAAGAATGACTAAGAAAAAGAATAGGAAGCTCTGATATATAAAATTAGGTCAATTTTAGATACATAAATCTGCAGGTATAAGTGCCACTTTCTTCTTCTCAGAGCACAAATATACCCAAATATATAAATATCTCTCTGTGTGCATACATCTCAAAGAATGATTTCCACAAATTTAAAGACCATTTAAAAATGTACTCTGCTGACTGATTTTCAGACAATCTGCATCTAGCGAAAGCAGACATGGCTCTAAATCATTAGTCTGCATTGCAGTACTCCAACGCTATTCACATAAATCTTTGGTTTTAAGTATAATCTGAACTCCTGTTGAGTCTTGAGCTCATGTTAAAATTCACCCATAAGCTTAAGTGTGGTTAAATAGGGAGAAACTTAATCTAAAAAAAATACTTATGTAATGAAAAAGAAAAACAAAATGAACTGCTGCTAAAAATGAATAGATAAATTATTTGCTCTGTGGAATTTACTGTTGCAGAACACATGAGAAAGGAAGAAAAATCCACAGCCCATTTTTTCCAGCTATAATTGGTTACTTTGCAACTAGCTTAACAATATCAAAGGGCTTGTAATTTAATATTGTACCCACTTGAGTACTGAAATATCGTCAAAACTACCAGAGTAATCAGCAAGCCTACAGTCCACTGGTTACAAGTTTCAGCCTGAAAGAGTGAAGGGTGCATAAAGAGTATTTTTCAAAAAATGCCTTTAGCAATAAGACCCATGGGGAGCAGTCCATTGTAAAAAGTGCCTGGTTGAATATTTGAGGATGATATTCACATTGCTCAGATGATAAATCCCTTGAACACCACCACGTGTGCAAAACACCTGCCAGAGCTAAAAGTCTGTAGTGGGTTGACTCTGGCTGGATGCCGGACACCTACTAAAGCTGCTCTGTCACTACCCTTCTCAGCTGGAACAGGGAGAGAAAAAAATCACAAAGATTGATGAGCTGAAATAAAGGCTGGGCAAGAGATCACTCACCAAATTCTGTCATGGGTAAGGAAAATAAATCTTAAAAACACCTTCCTCCCACCTCTTCCTTCTCCCCAGCTCTATGTCCTCCCATCAACAGCACAGGGAGATGAGGAATGAGGGTTATGGTCAGTTCATCTTGAAAGTTTCTGCTCCTGATCAGGGAGATGAGTCCTCCCCCTGCTGCAGTGTGCAGTCCCTCTCACAGGAGACAGTTCTCCATGAATTTCCCCAACCTGAGTCCATCTCATTGGCAACAGTTCTCTGTGAACTACTGCAACCCAAGTAACTCTTTCATGGGGTGTATTCCTTCAGGAACAGGCTGCTCCAGCATGGTTCCTTCACAGGGTCACAAGTCTTACCAGGACACCTGCTCCAACAGCATGGGCTCCTCTCCCCATGGTCTGCAGGTCCCTGTCAAGACCCTGCTCCAGCATGGGTTTCCTACAGGTTCACAGCCTCTCCTCAGGCACTCACCTGCTCTAGTGTGGGTCTCCTCTGTGGACAGATCTCCGCAATCCTGTTGATCTCCATAGGCTGCAGGGACACATCCTCTCCAACCATGGTCTTCACCATTAATGTACATTGGGGTTTATTTCAAACACAAACAATTCCTACTTTTCCCACTTCTATGGACATAGGCAGATCTCATTTTCCTTGTTTCAGAATTGTCATCTGTAAGTTTGTAGTCATAAAACAAAAAAATTTTGTTCAACATCCACTTTTCAATATACAAGTGCTTGTTTTAGGAAATGAACACATTGTGTTCTCTAACTATGTGTACAACGGTGTGCAAACCAAGCAAGGCAAAAGACCTGGACAGTAGCTTAAACTGGAATTCCTGACCAGTTATCCACAATGACTTTTCCACACATCACCCTCTGGCAACAACTGACTCTGCCTTCAACCTCCACCCGCATGCTGACTGTCAGGATTTTTGATGTTCTTTCACTGGCTAATGTATGTTATAGACTGCTAGCTTGTGCCGTGCTCTGTGGAACAGATGACCTTAAAAGATGTTTTCCCTTGGATTTGGGGTTTTTTTAGTTTTAGGGTTTTTATTAAACTTATTTTACTATTTTGATGCTAAGAGAGCTCAAGAAACTGATTGCATGCTAGAAATTTTAAATTAAGCATACAGTCACTGCTTACAGAGAAACCACACAGAAGACATCTTCTCTGTCCTCTGAAGTCTAAATGACTATTGAAAGGGAATGAGCCCAAGGAACTTGCAGCATATACTATTTGAAAGATAACTTCAGGCACTGAAGCAGAATGTACATTTCTTTATATTCAGTTAAGTTTCAGCTATTGAACTGAATTAATTAATGTCCAAAATTCTCAAAATTCAAGATGTCCTGAATAAAGAAAATATAATAATGTTTCTCTATCAAGAGTGCTGATCCTCAAATTTTTAACAGAAATACATTGTTATTAGTAAGATGTTGCAATGAATTTCTGTCAAAAAAACCAATTAAAACTTTAAAGTCTTGCAAGGTTCCATGGGGTATGTCTTTTGATTCAATCACTGCAGTAATTAATAAAGGAGATGTTTCATAAAGCCTTTCATGGAAATGTCAACATTTAGTCTGTATATGTGTATTTAGAAGGAAAGAAAAATACTGAATGTCAAGATTGTAGCATAAGAGAAGTATAATATTTTGAGTCTCCTGATAGTTTGCTATGACTGACATGCCTTAAATAGGCATTATTACAGATATGGTATCCTCAAAGTCCGGCCTTTTAGTTGCCAAACATGAAAAGCCCTGTTTTTACATGGAATGATGATATATCCATGAAGAAATGCCCCAGTAAAGAAAACCAGAATAAGCAACCTAATCCTTGAGTTTTTCTAGATGACCTTGCAGCCTGGAAGGTTGCACTAGATAGCCTTTAAGATCCATCCCAACAAAAAATATTCTATGATTCGATGGTCCTGTCTCACCTTCTTTCACAGATATGACTGTGATCACAGATATATCAGATATATCAGCCATAGGTTGCTTTGTTCCAGCTCCTTTTGAATTACTTTGTCTTTGCTGGCCACTGAAGAGTAAAGAACTGGTGGGATTTCTTCTCTTCTGTCATCTTCAATCAGATTTTCCCTCTTCCCTATAGTGGAACTTGCATTCAATTCTTTCTAGTCATGCCTCTGCTGCATTTTCCTATTCTGCTAAGCTATAGATATTTAAAGCTTTCAAACCACAAGAAACCACCTTTTCTGGTTCAAGCCTTTCCTATGCTTTGTAATTAGCAGGTTTCATGATGAAGACCAAACATTAGTGGTTTGGACCAAAAATGCCTCTTTTAGGAGTTTCCAGAGAGCTACACTTTGATTCTAAATTATGCCAGCAGCAGTATTGTACGAGCACTATTTACTGAAAAGAGACACTGCTAAATATTCTGCAAAGGAAGCATATGACATGCAGATAAGTTGTGTTTTCTTCCCAGCTTCAAGCAAGAACAAAGTATATATATCAAGCAGACTTTGTATCTTGGATTGGTTCTACTTGTGCATGTACATAGCCATCTTATACTGAAGCATCTCAGATTTTGACATGCCGTATTATACAAAATAATACAAAAATACTGTATGAATTCCCTCTTTATCTTATGAAATAGCTGTTTGTAAAATAAACTAAGCAATTAAAATAAGAAATTAAGATCCCAAATTGGCAGTCATTATCTTGCTCACTCTCCTCCAAGTAAGAAAATGAAACAGGGAAGGAAAACAAAGTCTGACACTGAAGTGCTGGATATGTCTGCTGCCCAATGCAGGAGTTCAGGTTTTCCACGACAGCTGAGCAGAAACTTCCTGGGGAGATGCTGTGGACTGATGTTTGTCTTCACAGCATACAGTATGGATCCCACCTCTAGGCAGAGCAGAGCCTGCTCAACATCTCACACCGTAGCTCCAGATGGCCCAGAAGACTGATTAGAAGGGAAAAACAGAACCTGATAAGAGCTTAGGCTCAGGATGGAAACAGCATTTATTTGCCATCAAGGTGGCATGCTTGAACAAAGTCAAGTGATACATTCAAGGACATTTCTTAAGGTATTTCTTGGCAAAAATCTCTCTGCGTGTGCCTCTTGAACACTCCACTTTATTTCAGCAGCACAATGGACACCAAGTATCTCAAATATTCCAATATTAATCTTCTTAAGGACAGCAATAAACAGCAATTATTAGCCCCCTGTATAGAGCCCACTAGGATGTAAATAAACAAAACTTTCAGCAGCAAAATATGGTTGTGTCTTAATGTCTAATAAAAAAAGGTAACAATGTCTGGGGTTCTTTATAATTTTACTGCAGGAGAAGCAGAAGCAATTAGTTCGTTGCTTGGTAGCTAGAAAAGACAGAAATTTTAAGCATTCCTCTGCTGCCCACTTTGTTAATTTCTGAAGTTTTTATGTATAATAGATAATGTTCACTGGCAGCACATACTTTAAAAAGATAAGATTTTTACAAAATTGGAAGCCTGAGTGCTACTTGATACAAAAAACCTGCTTAGACTGTCAGAAAATGCTTGACACTAGACATGAACAATTTCTTCTTGAAATTCCACTCTCCTTTTTTAACTTTAGTTTTGAGACTCTTCAGCAGGAGAAACACCATCCAGGCTCTAATATGTAACTTCACTGACCTTCATTACATGATAAAAGATTACAATTTCTACCGGGTTGTTGGTCCAGTTTCAAGGAGATCTTTGCTTTTTCTTTGGTCAAATGTTGGCTGCAACTAGCTAACATAACTTGATAAAACTTCAGTTTGGTCATAACTCCTGAAGCCTCCAGCAACAATCAGTGTGTGCTTATGTGGGAAAGCCTCAGCCTTTTTATCAACTCTTTTGACAGAAATGCTGTCACATCATATTTGTTCCTTTCTTAATCCCACATATTTATTTCAAGGGCCTGGTAGCTATATCTCACATCCATCTACAGTGTGGCATATCAGCCTAAAGGCTCCACATCCTCTCTGCCTTGTCCTTGGTTCTGCTCATTGTGTGTGGGATATGTGTCAGTCACTAGGGCAAGTCATATACACAACTGTGAGCAAGAATGAGAGGACTGAAAACAGCTTGTAACTACAATTCATCCAGATTACCATCAAGTGCCCTGGCAATCCTTGGGCTTTCAGTACAGCAATCAAGAAGTGCCTGCTGTCGTAGGCCCTCCTTGCCTCTCCAGAAGGGCAGTGTCACTCAGCCTGTCTTCTCCACAGCTTAGAAGTGTATCTTAAATACCACAGAGACCACTACAAAAGGCACCTGGAACAAAGCTGAATAAGATCCTGCTAAAGATCATCTCTACCTGCATGTACGATTTACAAACCAGCCAATTTTTTTTCATTACACCTTATCACCTTCTCTTTCTCCAGGAAAAGGATCATTTTTAACCTGATAGTTGTGGTTCCTACTGTCAGGACCTTGGCTTGGACAAATCCATCTAAATCAAGTTGTTCTCCTAAAAAGAAAGATGACAGCTGGATCAGCAGCCAGGTAGAAGATGTATAGCTCAGAGTCCACAGCAGTGGGCTGAACCTGGACTGAGGCATGAGACAAATATTCAGCAAGCCGAGAAAGAAGCTGATGCCTAGACAAATAGGAATTAAGAATCAGAAGCTGAAAGCAATGATCCAAAATCTAAGGCATTTTGGAAATTTCTGTGCTAAATAAGCCCCTAGGTGTGAGAGAAGAGCTGGTCCTCAGACCACTGCGAGAGAGACTTGGGCTGTGGTGGTCAATTACTGCTCGTCAACACTGTTTAGAAACAGAAGTTTCTACATGTTGATCAGACCATGACTTTTTACAAGGTAGCTGCAATCTTTAAAAGAAGAAATGATGCAGCATGGCTTGACAGATATTAAAACTTGAGAAAGATTCAATAATGGGAGTGAGATTTTATTCTTTGAAGACAGAACTTGTGATGGGAATGGAATATAATGGAATTAATTTTTTAGTTGTTTATAGCTTATGTTGCTCAATGAAAGTGATTGTTGAAAGCGAATTGTGGAATGCTAGTATAAAAAAGCAGACACCTGGGTCAAAATGTTGAGATTTTCATTGACAAATCTTTCATCTACTAACACAACTATGAAAATTAAAGATCCATTTATGTAGGTGTTCACAGAAACAGAATTTGCAGAACTACGTGGTACTGCTAGGCACTTTTTTTTTTTCTTTAGCTGCTTGGACATAGTACTTCAGAATTTGGAAGTTTGCCTCTAAAAGTTTATTCTGGTAGAGATTTGGCTTGCTATACCTTAAAAGTAGATTATGTAAATTTATTTGCTTTTTGTGTCAAACTCATGCTAATAATCTAAAATGGAGAAGTTTGGATTCAAACAGAGATGAAATTTTATTCACAAAATCATTTATAAACAAGTTCTTCACTAATTTTGGGATAGCATCCTTTTTTGTGTGTTTCAGTTGGAAAATCATTGAGATTAGGACCCAGGTTTTCAGTGTTACATTGCTTTTGCTATTTCACTATTTGCACTCATACATTTGTTTCAGCATTACATCACACAGTACTTAAAAACTACATAAACTATGCAATTTGGTTATCCCAGTGCTCCCATGACAAGTTTTATTCATATTTGCATGCAGTGTTCTGTTTTATTTCTTCATTTGGAAGAATTAGAATATTTTTATTTATTTATTTCATTCTGCTTTCTTTGGGAAAGTAGCAACAGTAAAATCCTGGACCAAATGAACACCAGAAGAGACTGATAACCAACTCCAAATTCCAGAATCCAACATACGTACCTTTTCTGAAATACAGTAAGTAATATGTTTTCTGCACACAAATGTAAATTCATTTATTGAAGATGTATTTTCTACTCTGTTTCCTTCTTGCCTTCTTGCATCTCTTAAAAATTGTAAGAAACTTAGTTCACTATTTTGACTTCTATCTACTGCCTTAAGGACATCACAAGTCCTCTGTGGCCCTCTTTATGCCTGACATGGAAAGTCAGCTAAGAGGGAAATGTGACCACAAGACCAGTTTTGTATGTAGATAGCAGCCTGTGATGGAGAGGATCTGTTTTCTTCTCTATTCTTTTTCTGCTTTTTCACTTCAGGAAGACAAGATCGGCTGTGTTTTGCAAGACTGAATAGTCCTTCCGTTAAGCCTTCTCAGAGGAGAAAATGGGAGGAAAGGGGGGAAAATGGGAGGGAGAGAGGCGCAAGAGTTACCATCTACAATGGATGGAGAAGACAGGGGACAGCTGCTGAAGTTTAAAGAGCCATGCCTGAGAATGATGGAAGGAGCTCTGCAAGTGGGCAGTGTCTCTTGTAGACCAGAAAATCATCCAATTATGTGAAAATTAGTCTGCTAATAAGAACTTGTCCTGCAAAAGCACAGTGAGATGTTTTGCAGTTTCACTGTTGATGTAGTTAAATTTTCATCTGAGTTTCTTAAGCTTGTAGAAATATTATTTCTAGCCACCTAACTATCATAATTACACAGAATGAAGGGTTCTTTATGAAGCCTTTGTATCAATAAAATAAGATACAGTAAATATATTTCCTTTGCCACAGTAACAGACTAAGTCATGCATAATTCTTATCAATCAGTGTATTGTGGGAGTTTATATACTTTTTCGTAAGAATCAAAGGGAAAACATTAGATTACAGCATTTTCTTATTCCAAATTATTTCTTAATGCGCTAAAAATAGTTTCTAGTAGACACTGGGGTAATACACCATAGTTTTAGGCCACCACTATACCCTTTACTATGCTATTTTTCACTGTGGCTGTCACACTGTCTTTCTCTAGTGTGATAATCTATTGGTTAACAGGAAAAACATGTACAGTTTGAAAACTGGACCGGTTTTGTGTGGTTTTGGCAAACATCATAGCTCACTCATTATATCTTCCAAAATTGTCATAATATTTTTATATTTTTCTTTGCTACCTTTAGTGCATGCACACCCAAGATAGCATAGTTGTGTGTGTAGACATCCTCCTCATAATTATTAGACAAAGTCTAAAATAATATATTCCAATTTGGGTGATACAGTCGTCAGAAGTACAGACCAATTAAAAGTCATATATCTGGGCTATATAACTCCCATCCTTGTTAGATCTGTATAACCCAATAATCTCTAGTACACAGATCTTTACACCACCATCCATTGTCACTGAAGCATTATGATTTCACTAGCAGAAAAGCAAGCAAGTATATATCAGATAGAGACTATTTTATTGGAAAGTAGCAAATGTGAGTGTCCTGGGCATCAGGTTAATAATTTAGTTAGAGGTTCAGTATTCTTTCATGGAAACGGTTCACCAGATTTGGAATATAAAAAATTTCTCTCTACTATTGCGTTTTATAGCCACTTTCTCTTGGTTTTGTTGTTGTTCTTGTTCATGTTTAATACTAAAAGGTGGCATTTTTATAAAGAGAGCAAAATCTGTGTAGCATGAATTGTACTGAACTGTCAAGTGAAAGAACAACTACTGTAGCTAAGGAAGCGAATTCAATTTCTGATTGCTCAGCAGGCTTTCTGCATCTCTTGATAATAAGTACCTTCAACAGCTGCAAGCCAACAAGTCAAAAAAACATGTTATTCGTTTCCAGGGGTGAATTTGTCAAAATTTCACTGGGCAATTTACAAGTTTATTGCTACTTCTGCGCAGGATCTCCTGTATGTGCATTATGTTGTTTAGGCATAATTCAGGTATTGCCTATGACTTGGGAAGACACAGGCTTGATGAATAACCAGAATGCTGCTATAGCCTCAGATTTTTTGTCTTCAAGGCTTTTATTTTTGGTAGCAAGATTTCTTGGCTCAGCCCTGTTACCCCTGGGAGATGCAAAGGATATGTGCTGGTCCCACTACTGTACTTTGTGTCACATAAATCTGCTTTGACCTTGAAACAAAATGCTAAAATCTCATCTCCTTCCATGCAGGAGAAATGGGATCCTGGAACTGAGAGAAAAAGAAATCAAACATTTTGAAAGCGAGCTCCAGAAAACCAGATCTCTTCATTAATGAGCTGGTGTAGCCTGGGTGATTCCAAGCATAGTTTAAGTTGTAAACACAAAGCTAGGGGAATGATAGGAAATAAAAGTGAGGATACTACCCCTAATGACATTTTTCTGTCCCTGTAAAAGCTGAGATTTGTGCAGCCTGGTGAATTAATTTTCTTGGGATCACCAGACAGACTTTGCCGAGGACATGTCCAGAGGTTTAACACCACTCCCAGCTGGCAAACAACTCTACATAAGGAGAATTTGATTATTTACCTTGTGAGTACACCTAAATGTGAAAATCCAATAGTATTTAGTCTCTGAAAGGAAGAATAACTTTGCTAGTGCTGCTATAATTACTATGCTTTTAGGAACTTAGGCATGTTTTATCTAAATATGGATTAAAAACTTTCTTCCTTGGTCACAGGCATTTGCATATAAATGCAACCAGGAAAATGCCACTCGTTTGCTCACAAGAGAATAATCACCAGCAAATAAAATAGAAGCTGTAGCTTAAACAGATTGTATTGATTTGGAGCAGATTAGTTTTTCAAAGCTGTAGATATTGGAGTCTGGAAGCAGGGTATGGCATAGCTAACCTAAAATGTGCCAACACCACTGATGGTTCAAACTCAGGTGGGTTCATTTGCTGGTAAGTGACAGGTTGCTTGTGGTCTGCAGGAGGAGGGAGGTGAACTTGTCAGCAAAAATCACAGAGACTAAATTTTGATTTGGAAGAGAGGTCAGTAGCACATTACAGTAAGGAATTTAGGAGTGGTTAAATCACCTAGTTTTGCTTTTTTCTTTTGTAGCTGGTGTAATAACTTTTTCCTATTTCCAGTGGTTGCAGATAATACTACATGGGTGAAGAGTGGGAAGGTCACACACATAGGGCTTCACATGGGGAAATCTCAATCAACTCAAACATTTCTTAGCTGGGCTCAACCAGATCTTGCCAAGGACTACAAGGTGATGGAGCTACAAGAGGACAGAAAGCACAAATGGTTACCAAGCTCGGTTTTGTGTTTTGGCCTTCTTAGGGGAAAAAGAAATGCAGAAAGGATGACCAGACAGCATGAAGGTTAACTTTCATTCCTTTAAATTATTTTTCCCCCAAGCTGGGCACAGTGAAAGATCTGGGAAAGAGTCACAAGGAATGAATCACAGCATATTATTTCCTGCATCAGTTGTAAAGGTGATGCAGCTTGCATCCTTCTTTCACCTATTAATCAGAACTATCCTGTGGGACAATGGAGAAGTCTTATTTGAGAGAAAACAGGCCCATGCATATTGTTGTATATTATATGCTTCTCTTTGCAAATAAAGGTTGGACAAATAAACTATAAAGTCCTAAGAGTTCTGTATTGTATTTAACTTTCCCTTTGCAGGCCAGTGCCAGTAGCAACAAAAAGAAGGAAGGAAAAAACCCGGCACCAATAAACCAAACAAAATATCCCCAAAAAAACAAAACCCAACAATTATAAAATTGGAAAAATTATTTGCTATGAAGTCTTTTTCTTGCCTATTGCATGAAAAACAGTTTTGACAGAGGAGAAAGACAATTACCCTTGGCAACAAAAATAATCCATAAAACAGTTTTTTTAAGTTAGTTCTTTAAATGAAAACTTTTACAGTACTAAAAAACTGTGACTTAAAAACTTCTTCATCTCAAACACATGTTTTTTTCAAGAAAGGTGAAAGGTTATTTGTTAGTTTCTTTGTTTAGGGCATTTTTTTCATAACCTCCCCTGTTAGCTAGAAGCTAAATTTGTCTTTATTGGAGGGGTGAAACCTCAGATCTTTTAGCCTCATTTGTGAATGATGGTAGTTAAATTCTGTTTAAGGATTGCAAGGCAGGAAGGTTTAGACTTTGAAGAAGCAGCACTTTGGCTTGTGTAACTGCTTCCTCGTGACTCAGGAAGTCTCTATCCAAGAAATTCCTACAGCAGTGCATGCTGCAGTTATGGTAATCTTCACACCTCTGCCAAAAGCAAGATTAGCAAAGTCACACAATCACGGAATTGTTAGAAGTTACCAGGCAGATCTGGATACTATCTTCTCAAACCTGCTCAGAGCAGGGACAGCTAGAAAAGATTGTCTAGGACGAGGTCCAATTGGTATTTTAATACCTTCAGGGATGGAAATTCCCCAGCCTCTCTACATCCTGCTCCACTGCCTGGCCACTCTCACAGTAACAAAAGGGAAGGTTTTCCTTAAGTGGAATTTCTTCCTTCCACTGACTATCACAGAGAAGTTTTTGGTTCTGTCAACTTTATTCCCCTACATCATATATTTATGTTCAAGATCCTTCTAAATCTCTCTTCTCTCTCCCTGGGAACTGACATGAGGTTCACTGACTTACAGACCCCACATACTCCTTTTTTCTCTTCTTGATTGAATATAAAACTGACCCTTGGCTTCTCCCTGTATTCAGGAACCCTTTCCAGTCACTATGGCCTTTCAGAAATAATCAACAGCAGCCTAACAGAGACTTCAGCCTGCTACTTCAGCACCTCTGGGTGCAGCTGTCCAGGTCCATGGACTTAGGTCCAGCTTGTTTAAGTGCTCCTTAACCTGGTTCTCCATTACTAAGGGCAGCTCTTCCTTGATGCAGTCTTTCTCAGCAGTCCCAGCACCTGGAATTGCTGAGGACTGGTATTACTGCTTCAGGTATTACTGGTAAAGACTGAAGGGAAACAGGCCATGAACATATTGCCTTTTCCATGTCTTTTCTCACCATAATTCTTGCCTATTTAGCAAGTGGTACCCCATTTTACTTACTCATCCTTCTACTCTTTATATAAATTATCCTTGTTACCTTTGACATCCTTGCCAAATTCAACTCCAGGTAGGCCTTGGCTTTTCTAAATCCATCCCAGCACAATCAATGTCTCCATACTCCTCGTGGGTCAGCTGCCCTGCTGACACCTTGTATACACCCCAGGTTTATGTTTGAGATAGGCAGAACCTATTTATGGCACATTTACTTCACTTCCAGCTCACTGAGACAGATCATCCTTGACCTGGGAGAAGGTGTGTCTTGGGCATCAGACAGTTCTCCTGGATACCTCTACAACAAGGGTTGCCCCTCATGAGGAGCAAAAAGTGTCACCAGACCAAAACATACGGCACAGCCACTACTAGCTCTTCTGAGTGTGAGAATTTCCCAGGAGCACAACTCTGATTAGATCAGTGATAGACTTTCAAAGTGCACACTCACCTGAACCTGTTCACTCTGGAGCAGGAAAAAAAGCAATGAAAGTTGCTGAATTTAGGTCACTTGCATAGTTTTGTAAATCTGTCATAAGATAACAGCTGAGGTAGAAATGTTAAAAATGGATCAATTTAAAATTGATTTTCAGAACGCACATCACATCCCTGCTCAAAATATACCACACGTAAACGATCCAAATTAGGACACTATTTAGCTGGTAGATGGATTATATTTGTTAAAGCTGGAGTTATACTGTGTAATTGCATATCCTGATACATATTCATGTGGGCTACCTTGCAATTAAACTTTCAAAATTCAGTATTCAAATGGTAGTTTTTCTAAATTCATTTTTTTTTTACTTCTAAAATCTCATGTATCCATCAGGAAGGCTTTCAGTTAATAAATGAATTCTACAACCTACCATAAAATATCCTCTGTTCTGCAGAACATGCAAATGAAAAGTAGTCTTGATAAGGTCATATCTGTCAGGATAAATTGTTACTTTGTGTCAGTCTAGAAAGTTTTCAATATACTTTCAGATATAAAACAAAAATAGCCCTATATGAACATAAAGTAAATATAAATTTTCTTCATGCTGTAAGGAATGACACCTAGTTTGAAGTAGAACTAAAAATCATTGCTCCCTGTTTTCTTTTTGAGTTTTATCTAACACATAATATTTGGCAGACTCATTAATCTTTTTTTTTATCATAACTGGGCTTTCAGAAATTATATTTAAAATAGACAATATACTGAGAATAACTTACCTTCTCTTCTGTTTTTAAAACCAATCTCAGGGCATTATGTCATTAATGGCAATGGTAAATTAAAAGAATTGCAATTTTATTTATTTATTTATTTATTTATTGTTTTGGGCTTGCCAATCATTACAAAATAAAGTAAGGGAAGTGTCTCACTAAACTACAAATGCTATTCTAAAGACAATATATTTTAAAACTTTCTTTTCAAGGAATTAAGGTTCTGTAAAACTTTTGCTTGTAAGGAAATTTTATTGAGCAAAGGCATGGGATTTGGACATTCTATTTCCAAATGTGATATGCGCAACTTCTTCCCCTGCCAGTTGCAGTTTCCCAGCTCAGGCTCCCACACAGTGGTGTTAGATTGCAGTAAGAGAAATACAAAAAAGAACAAATTACTGGACTTTAATAAATTGCATGTGCTGAATACCATTTGGGTAAATTTATCTCCTATCCCCACACTATTTGATGTATTAATAACATTGGCGGTTTGCTCCATTTAACCAGAAGGGTAACTGACACTGAAACTATTTAACCTTCAGTAAGATAAATTGTTTAAAAGAAGACTAATAGTCATATTTTGAATCCAGACCAATAATCCTTTACTATCTGTGCCATACCTTGAACAGATCTGATTAAATGAGTATTTTATTGATACTTTTCTGGGGTAACCTGAAAATTCTGTTTTTTCTTTTTTAATATTTATGTATCATATGAATTTCTGCAAAGTACTTTGGTAAAATCATTTACCTCCCTGTAACACTGGGCTCTGGAACACGGTATCATTTTGTCTGTGCAATGTACTAGTAATGAGCCTGCCATCATCTGTGGACACAATACTGTAAAGAGTGAAATTATATGGTATTACTAAAGTTCCATTCTATTACCTGAGACTTAACTAAGCATGATAATGCAAACAGCTGTTATGAAATCCAGAGGAAGGGCAAACTGAAAAGTATTGCTCTACTGCTCTGGACACAATTCCAAGAGGCTTGCTGACCTTCCTCAGCTCATCAGTGCTGGCTCTAGGAGCTCCCAGGCAATATCAGGGTAACCCCTGAAGAAGCAAAAGGCAAGAAAGTGTTTTTCAACATTGAAACAGTCCTCTGCCAGCTTTTCCTTTAACAACTGACAGCAATTTGAGAGGACTTGCGTCCTCTCTCAAAATTTCCTCCCTGCGTATTTAAGTACAGTAGAAACAAAGAAACACATCCATGTTCTGCACATTCTCCTTTAAAGCAAAAAACTGATGAATTCGTGGCTAGTCCTACTGGACCTCTGTTTCCTTTGCTCATTTACTTGCTTCTGAAGGAAAAGAGATATCACATTTTTGCAGAGCATATTCTGTTCCCCATTGTTCCCTGGATCTCCACACTCCTGTTTTATGTTCCTCCTTCTTGCGAAGCCAAATGCCTTTATTTTTACCTTTTCTAATTATTATTATTCCAAATTGTTGGGGGTTAGGTTTCTTTCCTTTTGTTCCTTTTTACTTATGATTTTTTCCCCCGAAAGTTTCTTCGTAACACAAATGACTGGATACTTAAGCAAAAGTGGCCAAGCTCAGAGGAGGATGGTATCTGGTTGCACTTCTCATGTCTGGCAGTTTCTCTCCGCGGGGAAGCGATACTGCGGGAATTGGGCAGGGAAAGGACGGGCTGGGGCAGCTGCTGGCTCTCTACTCTGTTTCTTTCTCTTTTCTCGGTTTCAGAGGAGGACGGTCGGAGCTGCTGCTTGGGCAAGGGAATTCGCTTCTGCCACTGGAGCCCAGGCCAGAGCTGCTTCTCCTGCCATGGGGTGAGCCTCTGCTGGTGAGAGCAGCCCCTGGGCTGGGAACTCATTAGCACCGACCTCACTAAAAGAGGGATCTGTCTCCATCTGCTCCGTGCCCGGGATCCTGAGCTCGGCTCTCCCTGCCCTGCTGCGAGCCGGGCTGTGCCGCCCCACCCCCGCAGCTTCTCTGGCACTGCTCCGAGCTTTCTCTGCACTGTAGCCCCCCACGCCCTGCCTGCCGAGATGTCCTGCCGCCCCAGCCCGGTGCTCCCGAGAGTCCCGCTGGCCCGGGATCGGTGCCGTGGGGTTTGTGGAGCAAGGCCGCTCCCCCCATCCCGCCCCACCCGGGCCCAGCCGCCATCGCCACAGCGCCCCCTGCAGGCGCGGGGAGGCACCGCCCCCGCCCCGCCCCGGGAGCAGCAGCGCCCCTGCCGGCCGCGCCCGGAACTGCAGCAGGGGGAGAGCGCCGCGGCCGAGCGGGCCGGGCCCGAGGGCGGGTTCTGTGTGGGGTCAGCGCCGGGGCCGGTGATGTTTGATTGCTTCAATGCACACACTGGTCATGAACTGTATTTCCTGTTCTCATATCTTTGCCTGAGAGCCCCTTAACTTCAAAATTATAATAATTCAGAGGGAGTGGGTTTACACCTTCCATCCCAAGGGAAGCTCCTGCCTTCATTAGCAAACACCAGTCTTTCAAACCAAGACACAGATATAGAAAAGTTCTCCTGAAATATAGGAGAGAGGGAGGGATGGAAAAAGGGAGAGAGGCAAGGGAAGGCAGTAAAACAAAGAGGCCAGTCCCTTGATCTCTCTTCTAGAAAAAGTGCTGAAAAAATCCTCTTATGTGTGGGGTTGGAATGGATAATAGAGGGTGGGAGAAGTCTGGATGGGAACCACTAAAAGCTGGGACAGAGAAGGAAGAGCATGTCAACAAGCTGAGTCAAGTCAAAACTGGGTTAAATGATTCCCAATACACATGGACATGGAGATCCAGAGCAAAACATCAAATTCACAGTAATATACATGTACGTTGTGACCCTGAGGAAAAGTCTCAAAAGAATGTCCAAAAAGAGCAATAAGCAGCAGCTAAGATGAAGCATATTCTAGCAAATCTGAAACAGAGTGGTCACAAAGCCAAACTGATTTGTTAGTCCATTTACTGTGAACACGGTGAATCAGGAAAGATGTGGAAAAAAGTGGAAGTGACAAGTCTTTGGGGTGTACCCTCATCACATCTGTTTTTGGTGACCATATGATATCGCAAAATTAGCACGAGCCATGTTTCAGTACTCAAAGATCATAATTATTATCAGATATGATAGCGAATATAATAATAAAGGGAACCAGGATGGAGTTCCTAAAGGAAATGAATGTGGTTTTAAATTTAGAGTTCAGTTCTTGAGCAGTTAGGCTGTGCAGCCACCATGTATTTAAGATGCCCTCCATGTATTGCAGGCCTGGAAAATGTAGAAAAATTTAAAAGTCCAAAGGAAATGCTGTATTTTTATAATAGAGAATGTAAGCAAGAAACTGGGACACCTTTTATCTCAGCAGTTAGCACCAGGAGCTAGCTGTGAGGGTAGAAAGATAAGTCAAAAAAGACAGAACTTGGAGGAGACTATAGTCTCGTTGGCTGTATTCAGCTCTTTATGAACACAAAGTTCCTGAGCTATTTACAGAGCATAATATGAGCAACTGTGAGGGCTACTGTTTTACTAGTCAGCTTTTGAAAGAAAAGATGAACATTCAATTACTCACCCAGTGAGCCAGATTCATGTGTACAGAATTCCCCAGCATGAGTATACATTTCATAGACTAATTTTTTTAACCTATGAAACTCATCAGTCTTCTCCAAGCACTCTGACAAAGATTATTTTTCTAATTTTCTTCCCACTACTGAAAGCTAAAATTCTGTATCATCTTCCATTATGAGATGGTGAACATGCTGCTGGAGGAGAAAAATACCTAATGGCATGGAACAGAGGAAAGCAAAGAGCTTTGCAATGCAAAAAGAACCATTCTTCCTGCCAACAAAACATGAACATGTTGCACTGGTTACACTGAGCTTATTGATGGACTGAGCTTATGATGGCTTGTTGTGTACTCTGTGAGGAAAATGGGAATTAAAATGTGGACATGGATCAGCGTATAGTTCTCTTCCAGACTCTTAAACTGGTCCACACTTGCATGGCTGTATGTCTATGTATGTTCTTCAGGTCTAAGTCTGTTAGTCACTGAAAGACTACTATCAGAAGAAAAGGATTTAGAAACCCTTTATTCAGTGGGATATTTATCATAGTCATTCATCATATGTGTTGTGAAAAGGGAAAATAACCAAATCCATCAAGTTTTACTGGGTTCTAGATCTCAAATACTTGGATGATCAATAATCAAACACTTCTCAGAAGACTGTGTAGTGCTTGGCAACATACATACGATTGTGTCCCTTGGGAGAACTTTCCAAATCCTGCAGGGCTATCAATTTAGGACATTTCAAGGGCAGCTCCGGACCTAGGTCTTTCTAAACTCCAGTGACATGTCAACACAGAAATTGGTCTCTTCCCAGTCTCCTAGAGATGATGCCACTTCTCTCACCATTTTCAAGTGGTGGTGCTTGCTGCAAATGCCCTGCACAGACAGGGATGGTCACAGATCAGCACAGACAGAACAGTGCCTTTGCAGGCACCCACATAAACATAAACAGTTCTCATGTAACCACAGCCTGGCCTTGTTCTTACCAGCAAATCAGACCCAAAATTCACTGGATCTCAGGGGTACACACAGTCACAAGTTCACATTGTTGTCTTCAGGGGCTGGTTCTCAGACCTGTGGTACTGTCACTGCCTGGGTTCCAGGTTCCTGCTTTCTGTGGCAGTTTGCCCCTAAAACAGCATTTACCCCATAACCATCTCTCAGCCCTACTAACACACTACTCCAGTTTTGAGTTTACCACCTGATCACGTCTGCACATACACATATACAGGAGATGCACACATAAAATAGTACAAAAGAAAAGGCAAAAAGATAAGAAATGTGGTGATCAAGTGAAGGCCTTGAGTGATTAGTTCCTTTTTACCTCCATTTTATGTCTTCTCAGTGATGGTCCTTGCTATTCCATCCCCATTCTTTTCTTTCTTGAACTTCAATCTTTCCTCCAAATCTCCCCTAAATGCTCTGTACATTCTCACAATACCCTTAAAACATGGAATAGTAAGAATTATATCTCCAGAATCTTCCAAAATATTTCCTAAGATTTTTCTTCCTTATGGCACCCACACCACCAATACCCTAAAATAATCTCGTTTCCTTCTTTCTGTCAATTGAAAGTGTTGATTGAAGCCCTTTGAAGTCTGACATTTCTGCAATGGAGGATTGCTCCATGCATTATGGACTTCTTACAGTCTTCACCATCCACTCTCAGTTAGGATCTGTGTACCTGAGATTTTAAATTAGCCATTTTCCTGGGGTGTTTTTAGGGTAGGAGGCAAAATTGTCAATGTAGTGCTCCTGCGGCAGATATTGTGACAAAAATGTTTCCTCTTGTAGGTTTGTGGATTTGTTCAGGGACCAGACTCTGCATCTGGTTAACCCTCTTTAAATCTGGCCATGCAGAAATCAGTTGGAAGACAGCCACCGCTTTCATTGGAGTCAGACTTTCACACCTGCTGCTTTATTGCAAAAGATGATGCATGCATTAAAAAAAAAAATATCTCAGTAGTCTCTTGGCCCCTTGGGGACAAATGTAACAATATAGGCCGAGAAAAGCCAACTGTGCATCACTGAACCATCCAAGCACAAAGTGCAACATAACACTAGTCAAGGAAATCCTTGTAAGTTCTCTGATCTTCAAGGAGAAGTGATCTGCCACACTAATTTCATTTTTTTTGAAATACACATCTAGCTTTACACTTAGGTTTGCCCACTTGAAGCAGATACAGCATTTAGTGTGTCTGTCTTTGAGACTTGCTTTAGGCTCCTTTCAAATATGAGAAAGGTGAAAATTCTAGGCTGTGGGCTCATTTTTGGATGTGAGCACATCATGCTGTGAGATGTGTGGCCCTAAATCAGGAGTAGCTAATGCTGCAGCATTTCAGTGCAGGTTGCATCCATAAAAACCTCTAAATTAAAATAGGAGAAAGACTGCTGATTTTTATCCATCCTGCTGTGGTAAGGGAGAATAGAAGGGTATGATCTGTATGGCAAGAACATGCACTCTACCCAATAGCAGACAGTGTATATGACAGAAACTGTGGGGGACTTTAGTGAAATACTGAATCATATGCACTGTAAAAAAAAAAAAAAAAAAAAAAAAAAAAAAAAAAAAAAAAGAGGGAAAACAGGCATAAAACAAAAATGAGTAGACAATATGTAGACGGCAGTTCTGTTAAAAAGACCCTTGCCCTGTTTAGCAAAAACTACAATTTGGCATCCAATCTCAGATCTTTTTGTAGGTTGAGTAAAGCTCTGGTGGAAGCCACAGTCCAGTAATTGCCTTGATTTTTTTTCAGATTATGTGACCTGACTGATTTTCAGGTCTCTCTCTGTTTTATTTCACTTCCACTTTCCACAGATTGACTTGCCAAAAAAAATGGAGGAGTTAATAACAAGAATAATCAACAAAGTCAAGCCAGACTATCAAAATTTCTGTTGTCTATTAAGAACAACAGTAAACCGATGATAACATGTGACTGACAAACCATGTGATTATCATTGTCAGGTACTTGTGGTCAAGTTGGAAGGAATAAAATAACTGTATGAGAACATAAGAAGAGGGGCATTCTCCCTAAGTAACATGCTGACATGCTCCTTATTGCATCCTATGGAAGACTCAATGGCAATCAGATTCTTGCACTATTTGTGCAATTATTTATAGAATAGAATAATTTTAAGTTAGAAGGGATCTACAATGACCATGTAATGAAACTCAGTAAGAGCTCTGCCTGTTTTCAGTGTATACTGTACTGAATTATTCCTCTGACTAAGGAGTTTGGAGGTAAGTGGAAAGAGTCACATTAGAGTGTCACAACATAACTGAAAATTATATATGCAAATTTAGGAGCCTTTAACACCTGCATGGCTATGGTCCTGCAAAAAGACTTTAGGGACTGCTCCTTTTTTTTTATTTTCTTAGTATTACTCCCCAATGCAATTAGTTAGCAATTAATTTTCTGCTAATATATAAAATTAGAAAGCATTGACTACAGCTGCTTTCTGTGAAGGCAAGTTAAGTCTGTTATAGTGGAAAATCTTGTGTCTTTTTAACAATTGACTCATAAAAGGAGCAGAAAACTCATGATTTTCAGAGCTGTCAAGTGTTATTTCACTCACCATCAGGTCTCCCATAGCTTTCCCTGGAGTCACCTGGTGCTGCAGTGGCAACCAGCTGAGCCTGAGCTCACATCAGCATACAGAGGTTGATGGCACAGCTGTACATTGTGGTCTCATCTGTTGTGAGCTATCTGCAAAATATTTCCTAAATCTGGTGTGTTCCATTTCTAGAATTAAGGATATAAAAACTTTTTTTTTTTTTTTGTGGGGGCAATTTAATGATCTATAACAGACTGTGTATCTATTATCATATCTTATATGTATTTATATCACATATATTTTCAAGTTATTATAGCATTCTTCTTTGGGATTTTGGTTGTTAGGATTCTGTTTATATGTTTATCTTGTTAAATGAATATTCTCTAGTTTCCTGCAGGTATCAAGCATCAACAATGCTTGAGGTCCTATTCATTTAATTCTAAAGTTAAACAGTGGTAAAAACCCCCAAATGAGTGACTAGAATATGAATTTAGGGAATTCAATTAAGAAACTGCTGTTTGACTCTAAAATATTCAACTAAAATATCCTTTGCAATACCTCCTAATAAATTCTTCCCAGTGTGCTTACATGGTGTCAAGAAGGGGAACATTGTTCCTCTAATCAAGTGGGGGAAAAAATGTGTTTACACACATAAGTATAAAAATACAAAATATGTTTAGCAAAATGACTTTTCAGTAGATATTATCTAAAGAGAAGCAATGCACTATTGGCAGTACCAATTCAATAAATTAAGTCAGGTGGAATCATACTCCTGCATTTGATCGCTGGCTGTACTTGCCTGTCTCAAGGATAAATTATAGAATTAGCATGCATACATTTCTCATATTTTTTTTCATGTAAAGACAGGCTTATTTGAAAACTTAAGGAAATATCTCCGATTATTGCAGGATTTTTAGTAAAGAAATTGTTATACTGGGAAAAATGGACAACTATAGTCCAAGAGGTGTTATTCTGAAAAGAATGTGCATTTGTTATCTGCTAGATATAGATAGGACATACTCTTACCACCTGTTTTTGGAGGCTTTTTCTCAGTAGCGCAAAAATATATAGAAATAGTTTAAAAATATCGCAAAGAAACCAGGATATCTCTGAAGAAGAGATATCCTGTAGTCTGAAACTTCTTGGAGTAAAGACCAACAAATATTGTAAATATTGATATGACACCCACATTAATAGGTAATATCTTCTTTGTTAAGGGATGTGCTGTAGAGAACTGTGCTTTTTTGGGTCACAATAAGGCTATCTAGACATTTCTACACATCAGCTGCCAAAGGATTCCATAAAGCATGTAATATCCAATGAAGAGTGCCTTTGGATACAATGGTTTTCATAAAATTTCTAAAGAAAGAGGTATTTCACCCCCGGTTTTGTTTAGGTTTGGGTGAGGCTCATTAGAGGAGGCATCACCTTTTCTTACATCCTTTCTTTGGGTTCTTTGTGGAACATGTTAAAATCTGCTTTTGAAACTCACAAATCTGACCCCCTTTTTAATATATAATTTAATGTGATATCAAAGTCCAGATTTTAAACTGGTCCAGTGATAAGCCTAATGGACTTTCTAATCTACTTTGTTAGTCTCACCACCAGGATAAATGCAATTGTTCTGGTAAGTCTTTGCAAATCATACATTGCTTAAACTAACTTAGGAGGAGCCCTCTCGTTTTCACCAGTAGAGAAGAGCAGAGATGTATTCCTGGTGTTGCTGAGTGCCCCACACAGTGTTTCAGTGCTGACCAGCTGTAAGTTCACGGGCCAAATAAAAGGAAAATCTCAAGTGTGAGGATGACTTTGCAGTGAGCTGGACGTCACTGCAATGGGCTCAGGATCAAGGGCTCTGGTGGCAATAGCATGTGGCAAGGGAGCCACAGGGAACTGATCATGGCCTTACTGTGGTCACTGAAAATAACAGACTGAAGTGCATCCAGGGAAGGGAAAAGACATCCACAGGGAAAAGGAGTCATTAAGACACTAACAGGGTGCTCAGACAAAAGATCTAATTCACATATTTTGAAGGGATTTTTCACAAAGCTCTGTCCTTTCTGCAGTAAACAGATACCTCTGGATCACTGGTGTTGCTAATCCCCCATTCCAGTTTTTAGTCAAGTTGCTCAGTGCCCTCTGCAATTATTTCATAAAACTCCATGAAATTCATTGGGTAGGGTGAATATCTAAATGAGATTTAGCTACACTTTACAAAGTAGAAAACTTGAGTGTTTGAGTCACTGATGCACTAAGAATATAATGTTGAGCTCCATCATTTCTAGGCCTGAGCCTAGAAATAACTTTTTTATTATTATGATCTTATCAGATATAAATCACTCAAATGGCTTCAAAAGGAAGCAGCCATCCCTCTTATTTTCAATCATGGAAAAACAATGTGTTTTTCCAAAGCATAAAAGCATGGAAGAGGAGAATTAGGAAATGTCACTTCCAGGGGCTGGTGGGTACCAGGAATGTTGGGGTCTGCCTCTGGAGTGGTGGGCAGGACCTGGAAACCAGAACCAGACCACTGCCCCATCTAGGGAACAGGACAGCCAGGCAGACACCAGGGACATCTCTAGACAACAGACAACCCTATGCAAGAAAAAGGTTCAATATCAATTCAGGGGCAGGATAGGCCAAACATTCATGTATTTCCATCAAATAATCATCCTGGCATGCTGAGGTTGCTTTAACAAAATTGAAATATTATTTTTAAGTGAGTTTTTAATTTTTACTTTTGTTTTGATGCAATTGGGATCTCAAAAGCGGTGATATCATACAGTGTGACTTGAAAATGAAGAATTAAAAATGGTCAAATGAAGAATTTCCCAAAATTGAACAAAACATTTTATCTTGAGTCAACAAAATATTTTATGTTGACACAAATCAATATTATTTTGTTTCAATTTTTAGGTTCAGATGAAACCTAAGAAACCCAAGAAACTCAAGAAAGCCATTATTTATAGTCCCTAACCTTTCTCCTCTGTTTGCCAAACTAAATGCTGATGACATTTTCAAAAGTTTATATTAAATTCTATAGTACATTCTGGCATACTTAGATTTGCCATTTACTTATGCCTTTCCTTCATTAATGATCATGGCCATATTGGAATTACCACGGGAAGTACTGTGTTTACCATTTCTTGATTTATGCAAGATTCAAATCAGAAGTTTTGAGCTTTGGAAATATCTGAATTACATAGGAAAACTCAAAAGCAAATGAACTTCACTTATGTTTGGTTTTGGGGGGTGTGGGGAGGATCTTTTTGTTTTGGTGGGTTTGGGATTTTCAAAATACTCTAAATTGCATTATGATAGCTCTTAGGCATCCAAGTAACAAAACAAATAATATCTGGTGCTGGAGGCATAGTCCCTAGAGCTAGTATTTCACACTCAAACCTATGGTCCAGAACTTTTCAAGTAGTTAACAAAAGAACAGTAGATAATTATTTGGTTATTTGGATGGTTCATAGTATTACTGCAGGAATTGTACTGAGTGGTTTTGCAATTTGCTGGCCAGACTATTGAACTGAAGAATACTTATCCTGAAAGTCATGTTAGGTTTAGATAATATTTAATTTAAAATATGTACATATAAGTGCCAACCAGTTTCAAAGTTTTCTGAGTTAACAAATCCCAGTGTTAAAATATAATGAATTAGTAGTAGTGATTATGAATAATATAATATGTGATAAGATTAGTGTAGGATCTGATTAGTGTAAGATTAGTGTAGTATGTGAAGAATACCTACAAGCTCATTTTCTGTTACACCAGACCAGCTAACCTGGGATCTACTGCGTTGCCATTTTCAATCTATTTTTTACTGTCCTTTACCAGAGTGGAATAAAGTGTTCCAGAAGCCCTGTCCTGAATTAAGTTTCTTCAGTGCTTGTACATGAGATTAAATCTGAGACCTTTTTGCCTTCTGATGAGAGGCAGAAGTCTTGAGACTTTGATCTCAACTTCTAACTTCTAAGAATAGGACAAGAAGAGTGGAAAGCTTTCTGCCATTTTAAATAAAGCACATAACTGATGTCCCTTCTTTGTTTTGGCTATAAACATTTCACCAGTATTCAGAGTTCAAGGGAACTCAAAGTCTGCTTTTTGGCAATCTTTGTTTTCACTTGACATTTCAAATGAAACATTCTTTCTGTGGTATGAAGAGGTTTAGAAAGAAAGTTTTGCCTCTAACCTGTACTTAAATGTTTATGAACGATTTTTTAAAAGGTGGGAAAATTGTATCTGCAGGTATGCTCACACACTGTATGGAAATTTTAACAGAACACTCATATTCATGTTCCAACATTTCACAATACCATGTCTGTATCATAAGGAGATTGTGAAGCCCCTAAGTGACTGTTTATGACTCTTTTTTTGAGTGTGGTGTATCCTATCCCTAACAATAAAATATGTATCCTATCTGATCCCTAACAATAAAAAACCCATCCCGCATGAAGGTGATAGTACAGTTAGTTTGCTGCTGATGGGAAAATGGTGTGATTTATGATTCCAGTTACACAGGAGCTCATTCTCTGAGATTGGTAAACAAGTTTAAATCCTGCTTTCAAACTGGCTTAAAAGTCAAGAGAAAACCAATATTGTTTAATATTTCAATAAAATGCCTAATTTTTCTGCATGGTAAATTAGGTGGAGGAGTTGATTAGAGCAGTTTAGGGAGAAGTAACAAGTAGTAATTGCTTAAATTTCAGTGGCAGAAGAATGGAGGATGGACAAAAGAGAAAATGCATAGTTGCAATCAGTTAGAACATGAAATCTTTTTTGGAGAGGGAGGGAGAAACTGGAGCACTGATCATGTTTCATCATGTTCAGGCTCAACACAGTAGCTGAAGGTGTTCTGTGCAGTATAATTCTGTCTGAATTGTAAGAGGAATCAGCCTGACACAATATTTAAGTTTGGGGCTGGTTTCATGTTTTTGAAGTTTGATTTGCATCCAAGGATCAACCCAAGTTTCAGCAACATTGTCAGTTTGTGCACGTGAGGACATATTTTTCTTCTAAGTGTTCTGTGTTCACATATACATGGTCACCACTACAGACAAGTCTTTAGTGTTGCCCAAACCATAGCTTAGGTAAAGTCCTTAATACTCATTGCTGTTTACTCTTTCAGAATGAGGTTTCAAAAATAGTATGCTCCCAGAATTCCATAAGAAATTCTGCTTAAATTCCCAAGATTGTGTTGAAAAACTGTTTTTAAATGGAGGAATGCAGTGGCAAGTGGCACTACAAAACTACAAAGCTTGATGTCACCCCTGTCCTCTGCTGTACTTGCACGTACCCAAAACCTACACTTACCTTTTAATGCTCTTTCCTAGTGTGGGTTAGGAAGGTAAACAAATCTCTGAAAAGGTACTTGACACGCAGTTTGGTAATGTAGGTGCTTAAAAAACAATTGCCAGGTATATCCTTCGACATCAGCAAATACTGACGTGCGGTCCTTATCACTGTAGTGCAATTAACTCATCTTGGCCATTTTACTTTGCAAAAATCTGTAGCAGCCATTTGGGATCTTCAGTCCATATTGTAAAAATTACCTTAACCCATCTGGTTTGTTGACTCTTCTAGTGTCAGGGCTTGAAT
The DNA here is from genome assembly GCA_039654755.1 of Calcarius lapponicus. Taxonomy (NCBI): domain Eukaryota; kingdom Metazoa; phylum Chordata; class Aves; order Passeriformes; family Fringillidae; genus Calcarius; species Calcarius lapponicus. Next base: position 53,922,426 of record CM077481.1, on the reverse strand, counting down.
TTTTTTTTTTTTTTTTTGCTTTGTTATCAAATACAGAATTCCTCAGGAACATTTCTATTCAGCCTGGGGCTTCTGAATAAGGCAGATACTTATTTTCATTCTTTGCTATTGATTTTCAAGCTTATAGTGTGGTCCTCATAGGATGAGTTACAAAGAGGTTTTGTTTGGTTTTGTTCAGTTGTGTTTCGTTTCTGAAATATTTACAACATTATGAAACTTGGTTCTGGCCTTGATTATTACCTCTTAACATGCTCAAAAGTACTGTGTCTATACAAAGCATTAGAGAAAAGGTACTGTAAATGCTGTAAATGGTGCTTTCAAGCATTAAAAGAGGTTCTCAATATTCTTACTACTCCACTGAACATTCCATACTATCTACATATATTTCAAGATTTTCATGGTAAGGTTTTGCATTGCCAATATATTCATGGCTTAGCAAATCACTTGAGCAGGTATTCCCCACTCCCAGTGGTGGGTTCTTTGCAACCGTGTTTAAACATTTACTTTGTTAACCATCATGGAATCTTACAATAAATAAATCTTAAAATAAATAAAATGTAGTTCTTCACTGTTCTTGAAATAATTGCTTGAGATACTATTTTGCTATAGGTCGAAAAAAGACACCAACATTCTCAGCCTCACAGTAATGACTAGTGGCTTTTTTTGTCAAATATCCCAGATTTCTCTCAAGTCTGCTAATCTCAAATAAATTGTTGGGCAACTCAGTCCACTGAAGGCACAATCCGTAACTTGTCACAGATAGGGCCCCAAGGGAAGGCTTCTTACCTGTCCCTTCATTGGATAACTTAAAAATATACCTCCAGCCTTGTGAAATATTTTGTTGATGGTTCTCACACATCTTCATGTAGTTGCTACTAGAAACTAGACCTGCTCTGTAAAGAAGGGCAAAAACCTAATTGATGTTAAAATTTAGGAGTACGAATGGAGTTATTTTCTGAATCTTAATATTGAATTTGTTTGTTTCTCAGATGAAGAGCTCTAAGTAAAGGAAAACTTCTTGTTCAAGTCAAAGTTTAATTGTTTTGTCAACTGTTACATACCTCTTTAGTTATTTCACCTTGGTGAATATTTGCTACTTTTTCCCATGTATAAAATTAGTCTCACATTATTCTCCATGGTAATGAGATAATACTTAATGAAAGGTAGAACCCATTTTGACAGATCCCTGGACACGAAACTGACTCACATGTGAGTCAGAGATTTATTTTGGTGGAGGTTTCCATAGGTAAGAATGAATACTTCAGGTTGGGAACAATTTACTAATGAGACTGTTGGAATGTTTTAGCTTTCCACTACTAAGGAAGGCACACAAAAGCATTTATGGACACCCTACTTGTCTTTCTGGCAGGAAAATGTATAATCACAGAGGCTGTAATGGGACTGTGGGTGTTGAAAATATATTTTGGAGGATTTATTTTATCTTTCTTTGATTTTTGTATAGTAGCTTTACTTCATTTCTACTAATATGACCCTTGCTACGGTGCTGCAGATAAAGTGAGCCTGATCCCTCTCTGTTATTCTGTTGTTAATTTTCTGCATTATAATTGTCTGGGGAGAGCAAATGAGGGAACAGTGGTGTCTCTGTCTTCTGCAGCTCACAGAGAACTATGCCAGACAATGTCAGCTTCTGTACCAGTATCAAGTATGCGAAGCACATCCTTTCAGAGAGGTGGAAATGCTGACCTCCACTTCTTTTCCTCCTCAGAATCCACCATATTATGGGAACCAGCCTTCTGAAAGCAAAGAAGGAGGAAGGAGAATCACTGCTTCCCTCTCCAGGCTCAGGTTCTGTCATGTGTATGGTGTACTGACATTCCCAGGGCTTGCTAAGCCAGGGAACAGCATTCCAGTTTACAGATATTCAAGTGTGGAGGAAAAGGTGGAACAAAAACCCCTCTGCCTTGCTTTGTTGATGGAGGTGGTATTTGCCCCTGGGCAAAGGAAAGCTTCCTTCCATCCATCTTAATCCATACACCTGGCCATCTCCAGGAAAGTGGGAGCGCTGTAATGCTCCTGGTCATTTCAGACTCATGGCAGGTACTGCCTGATCTCTCCCAGGCAGAGGAAATGAGGATGTGGAAGCACAACATAAACGAGCCACACTAACAAATGCCAGAGCCAGGAAGAAGTGAGACAGAGAGACAGCCATTACAACAGCAACAAAACGTCAAAGGGAACAAGTTTTGAAACAAAAGAAAAATAGGTCAAGCTCTATCTTTATGGAGCTCGGCAACAATGTAAGTGACATTTGAAAGAAGTTTTATGTGAATTGCTGCAGGCACTGTGTTATTTGGCAGTGGATTGCTTCTCCATTCAGATTTTAATTCTATCCTGCTTTCCAACCCTTCAAATGACATCCCTCTAGGAGTATTTTTAGAAATAGCAGCTGTTGGGTTAAAGTCAAGAACAACCACAACATGTCCTCACATGTCATGTGAGGCTGTATCCCATCCATTTGGATGTCTATCCCTGCAACATTTGATGTTGGGGAAAGTACACTTGTTTCACAGTACCAGTTCTTGAGGACCATTGATAACTCAAATAATGCTCTGTAGAGAGTGCTTTCTAGTCTGTCTTACAGTGAATATTCTTCCAATGTATGGATAGGCTCAAAAAGCCAATATCTTCAAAACAATGTTTCTGATATTATTTCTTTTTTATGGCAAGCATTCTTTTTTTTTTTTTATCTGGAGGGAAGAAAGAGGACCAGGGTCTAGATTACACTTTGCCACTAAGCAATTTGTTAATTTCATTTTTAATTCCAGTTTGACTGTCTTCAATATACAATCATTTAAAAAATATGCACTAATATACAAAAATATAATACAATATGGAAAAACAGAGATAAGTCTTCAAGGCTTATGCAGGGGCAGAATTTTACTCCTTTGCCATCTAGTATGTCCATAGTCTGCAGGTTTTCACTTCCACATGTTATTTTTGCATTTCTTTTCCAATTATATCTGTCCTTTTTGACTGGTATACGTAAGATTCTTTTAACTAGATTTCAGTTAAATACTATGTAGTTTCCTTTATAACCTCACAAATCAAAATTTTTGTTACCAGGTTAGCTAACTACTAGCATGTGCCTTCTTTTCTGTCAGTGAGGAGTGTACTTTCCTTGGGAAGGGCTGGGTAGAGAATAATGCTATTTTATGGCTGTCCCTTTTGTCCTCCAGTCAGCAGCCCACAAACAATTCATTAGCTTACAATAAAAAACTAATTAGAGGGACACTTTTTCACCTCTGCAATGCAGTTGCAAACTTCCTTTAACTAGGACAGATAAAACAAGACAATGTATACCACTGACTGAGGAAAAAAAATATAGGTAAGGAAATGCACCAATAGCCTTGCTATTTCATATCTTTCTTTCTGTAAATACTTTCTAGTATCTTGTCCTGCTTCTCTCTGAGATAGAGTTCATTGCTTCTCAGTATGCAGTACAGGGCTCATGGTTTGGATTCAGTATAAGAATATTGCTGATAACTCACTGGTGTTTTAATTGTTGATAAGTTCTCTTCATCCTAAGTCAAGGAGAATTTTTGTGTCTCATGCTCTGTCAGTGAGGAGGAACCCAAAAAACTCTTTGGGAGTGCAGCCTGAACATGTGACTCAAACTGGCCAAAGGGATGCTCCGCAGCATAGAACACCATTGCCAGTATATAAACTGGGGGTGTTATCCATAAGGGACACCAATTGCACTTCTGGGACAGGGTCTGGCCTCAATCAACAGGTGGTGAGCAATTGTATTGCGCAAAACTTGCATTTCTTTGGGTTTTACATTTGATTGTCCTCCCCATTCCACCAGGATGGGATGCATGAGCAAGCAACTATATGGTTCTTCATTGCCAGCAGTGTTTAGGCTGACAGACATTTTTGACATCCAATGTGAGGCCCACAGGGTTGAGATAATTATAGGTCTGACCAGAATATGTTAAACCCAAACCATTATAAACATTAATTGTAAATCCATCTGGGCTACCATATCGTAGCAACATATTCATGCCTGGATGGAGAACCTGATTGTGAAGGTGCATCATGTAGGTGCTTATGTGTCCAAGCAGTGGGCCACTGAAGAACATCAGAACAACCAGCAGGTGGTGAGGCTGCTGATGGCAGTTACTGATATTTCAGATATTACGGGCCCTTTGTCAGGAGATAAAACTACCCAGCAAAAAAGCCAAATAATCTAGGCACTTCCTCAGAGACAAAGGAATCTCAGCAGTACAAAAGGCTCCATTTGCACTTCATTTGTGTGAACCAGCCTTGCCTACCCTTTAAGGGAGGTAAATGTTGTTTTCTAAGGTGAACTAAGAAATGTCTTTTACATACAGTCTATGTAGTATGTAACAAATGTTTAAAAAATCATCACCTCTTACATTCACAACTTCAGCCCGTAAGTTTTGTTACGACCTCTGAAGTCAGTTAACAGCTTTTTAGAAAGTCCTTTTTTATTTTTTCCTTTTGAAAAGGATATAATGACTTGAAACTTTTGGACAGTTTAAAAATATTTATCATGAAGAGTACTTTTCTGTGGTACTACGGGTACTATATAACCTATGTATGTTATGGAATATTACATATGCAATATGTAATGCAAATATTATATATGTATTTACAGAATCTCTTTTTTTGATCATACTTCCACAATTACCATTCTCACAAAAGAAAACTAAACCCAAACCAAACCAAACCTAAAAATCCCCAAACCAAACAAATAAACAAACCATAAATAAATGGTCTTATAATATTTTAAGACCTGAAGTAAGAAATCAATCACACAATCACAGCTTCTAATAATAATCCTCAAAAAACAAGCCTAGTTAGTCTTCTGTCATTTTATATAGTATGACATTCCTTCTGCTGCTCAGAATGTTGCCAGGCTTCTTTTTGTAATAGGTTTTGTAGAAGAATGATTGGATTAAAAAAAATAATAACATAATTTAATACCTTGGATACCAGAAGCATTGTTTCCTTTTTTTCTCTCTGACTTGATTTGTTATTTCTTCTGGTGAGTCTTGAATAAGAACATGACTCAGCACCAGAATGTTCCTACCTGCAAGATTCCATCTATGTCTGGTGAAAAACAATATGGTTATACACCTCTCCCTGATCTGACAAATATTGTCATACTCAGCCCAAACCTCATTTTAAACCATGAAGGTCTTTATTTTCCTAGAAATTAGGTATGATAGTTTATTTTTATTGGACATTTTAGCCCTCAAACCTGTGACATATAATTATTTACTTTGTCATAACAAAACATATTTGTGTGAGCTCACAGGGAATCTAGGAACTTGAGCTGACTGTCCCACCTATTTTCAGAAAAATGCTGTCTAGGTGCACATAAATTTTGTCCTGTAGATAATTAACTTTCAATGCAAACAGCTTTTACAGAACTGCCCTGCATAACTGATTAATTACTTTCAAAATGAGAACTCAATCTTAGGGATTCGTTTCACTATTTATCTTTCTAAGCCACCATTTGAATACTTCGTATTTCTAATAAATTCAAGACTTTTAGTTTTCTCATTCTTCCACCCTTCCTCTTCCCAAAGCATGCTTGAAGGAAGACATTCCTGCAAAGGAAGTAAGCCTGGTACAAAATATTGCAGCCTATTGCTGTGGTAAGTTTAGGCATGAGCTTGAGATGTTTTCCCCTGATAACTGCCATCATGTCTGCTCAATTGGACAGTCAAAATAATGTTTTTATCATCTTTTCCTTTGCAGATTAATCTGAATTTAGGAGAATCAAACTGATTTTATTTACTTTGTTCAACATCAACACTACCAAGATGCAAAATATACTCAATTTCAGGAGTGGTTGTTGAAGATGTGAGCACTGGCAGAAGGCAGCTTGACTTTGATTGAGCTAAATTGCCCATGTCTGGCTTATATGAGCTGCATAAAAGCCCCATAACAGTGGATTCAGGGTGGCTCTGTGCACAGTACATACACAATATGTACAGTTTTCTCATCAAGAGATTAAAATAAAATATATTTCCTGCAAAATTTTTCGAGACTCCAGATTGTTCATATGTTAAACAAAATTCAGACTTAACTCATTTATGAAATAAATATTATTAAATTTTATATTAACTTCCTTTAAAAAAAGAATTTGTAGGAGAAAGATGCATCATTTTCAAGGGCAGACTTTCTTACTGTTCAAGTGTGCATGCAAAATTGACACTTGGGGCTTCTTTCTCTGAACATTGATAGAAAGGAGGAGGTAGGTATCCAGCCAGGAGGGAAAATTAAAGAGGGAAATGTGTTTATGTAGACATTCTTAGGAGTAAATTCCTGTGACAAGAATCTCTTCTTGCACAGTCACATCTCCAAATAGAGTTTTGGTTGTTTTTTGTTGTGTGGTGAGGGTTTTTTTTGTTTTTGTTTGGTGTGGTTTTGAGGCTGTTGTTGCTGTTGTTGTTGTTGTTGTTGTTGTTGTTTTACTGGGGGGATCTGAGTTTTTTTATTTGTTTTCTTGGGATTTTTTTGTTGTTGCAGGTATTTTTTTCTGAGGGTTTTTTTTTTGTTTGTTTTATTGGCTTGTTCAGTTTTTTTTACATAAACTGTCCACTTTCTGTCATAAGTTACAGTGTAGAATGTTTCATATTGTCAATCAGTAATCTAAACACAACGCTGCAGTGTTACTGAACTACCTGAAGTAAAAAGACAATCACCTGTGGGATAACAGTGGTTTCAAGGATTTGAATATTTCTCTTTTATCTTGTTTCTGTACGCCATGTTACAGGTACCTACCTTGCTATCTGCAAATTGCATTCAAAAATTTATCCCACAAAGAGACAGCTCTTTTCAATGTCATTTTGGTACATCATATTAAGTCCCTTTGATAGCAAATGAAGACCATACCAACTCTCAGTGTGTTGAGATTGCTTTTATAAAGAACAAAAGAAATATCTGTGAGCGACCCTGTCTGAGATATCAAAGGGAACTATTCCCAACCAGTAGGGGATCACAGGAAAAAGATGAAATAGGGAGATAGGCAGCTTCTATTTTCTAAAATGCAGCAGAAAGTTACTTTCAAAGGACTGCTTAATGTATCCAGTCTTTCACTGAAATACACCAGAGGGAAATGTGCCATAATATGTATGGGTATTTATTTGTTTGTTTGCCTTCTAACTTCCTTTCACTTTCTTAGAGGAATCAAGAGCTGGAATTTTGGAAAGCAGATGCCTTGATGTATCATTAAATCAGTAGCTTTCTGAGAGTTAACTCAATATCACAGTTTGCTATTATTTGGCAGCTATGAAAAATGTGACAGTGGAATTGTTCTGAAAAACTCAGTTAGTATCAAGTGTCATTTTCTTTCCCTTTAGATTAGAAAGATGTATGCATTTGGGTTTTTTCCTGCACTATTTTCCAGGTAGACAACCCCCTTTTTCTAGCTGTCAACAGTGCCACTTTCCTTATTCTTTGTGGTGGGTTTATACTTCTTATTTTGAAACAGAGGTGCTAATTAACATTCCCACATTCAAGAATTGCAAACATATTTCAATTTCAAATGAGGCAAGACCCACGTTTGAAACACCCACACTTAACAGTTTTAGATAGCTTTGTACCACATATTGCAACTGGCCTGAATTTTCTTCGTGACATTGACATTATCAACAATGAGCTTGTAAAGCTTTGTATCTAATAGGCAGCCTCTACATAATAATTCACCAACTCATATTAGAGTTAAGAGAGTTGGAAATGTACAAGAAAGAGTAAATTAAGAAAACCAATTACTGCTAGCCTACATACTGGCCTCCTGCTTTTCAATATCCACATATATCAGTCTATTCATATGCATGCCACTCACTTAATTTTCCAAAATCTGCATGATTCTTATGCCTCATTCAATTACTACTTAGTTATTTACTTAGCTCATGTTTAAGGCCAAGAAGCCCAAACTGAATTGCAGGAAATTCCATTTAAACAGAAGAAAACACTTCTTATTGTGACCTTGATTGAGCACTGAAGCTCATTGCCCAGAGAGACTGGGTATTCTCCATCCTTCAAGATATTCAAAACCCAATTGAACTTCAGTTTGGGCAGAAAACAAATCCTTCTCAGAGCAGGGGCTAGGTGATGGCGATCCCTATATTTGTCTGTGACTTGTGAATTATTTCATTTAACGAGTGAGTTGCATGTTGATTTCAGAGTCTTCCTGTTGGTTTGGGGTTTTTAAGCTCCTGGAGTTTTCCTTCAAGGAAGAATTAAATGTATGCCCTAGCATCATATATCAAGTTTCATTACTAAGTTGGCATGAACATTCGTAGCAAGATAACAGCTCAATGCAGGGTCTTAAACGGAGCAACTGAATTTCTGCTGTACTTGCATTTCAATTATCTGATTTTCCTATTTTCACCTCTGCTTAGAAACCCCCTCTTTCTATATTACCATTTAATCTTCTCTTCTGATGACTAAATATTAATAATCATGTGACAGTGAATATCTCAGGTGAGTTCAAGTCTTTGCTGTGCTAGATACTGTGGCAGTCCCTAAGTTTTCCACCTTGAAGACTGATTGTACCCCTTTTACCTTAGGCTGTCCTGTTACACTACATTCTTTTTTTATTCTGAATCACTGTTGGTGATGACTGGGTCCCAAAATCTATTACCAGGTATAAGCAGAGTAAGAAAAAGAAACCACTAGTCTTCCAAGACATATGCAGAAATGAGGTAGAGACAGAGAACATATTTCTGCAGACAGTATGAGGCAGAATCCATCCACTACAAGGCCATCAGTGGTGACAGGCTTTCCTCTTGCTTCTTTCCTTCGCCAGACCTCAGTTCACTGACTGTCTGTTTCCACAGGGCAGGTGAGATATTCTCACTGAACAGCTGTACTAAGATGCCCTGTAATGGTGAATCCTTTAGCATAATTAGAACTAAGTTTAATTATAGTGTGCTCCCAGTTACACTGGTATAAATATAAATTAATTCATTAAATCATTGTTATTGAAGTCAATGTGATTGTGGCAAATTCACATCATAGTCAACCAAAGTAAAATATAACAGCATGACTTTGCTAGTTTATTAGACTTCAGTTTCTTTTTGCAGCTGGGAAGAAAGAGAAGCAACTTTACCAAAGGACAGAAATACTCACTACACTACACAAAGCATTTTCAAACATAACTCTTTTTTGATTTGGGGGGGTTTTGTCATTCTGAGATCTTTTTTTGTGCTCTGATTGCCAACTGGCAATGACAGCAATTTGTGGCAATATGGAAATGCAAAATTGTAATGTTGTGATGTTCAAATTCAGTAAGAGGCTGTTTCCCTTCACTAGACAGAAGGCAGTCCAGTCAGAGATAACCTACTGCGATAGCTCTTCAGAATCATACCATGGTCACTGAGGTTAATTGGGGTGTGCTATAACAAACATTGTGGCCTTTGATTCAAGCACATTAAGACGTATTTTTAAATACATTTTACAGCCAGGTAAGCTGAGACATGCAGTAGTGACAATTTAGAGGATCAAACAATAGAGGATCATAAAAACTGATAACAAATGTATGCATGCAAATAACACATACATTGTAAACAGCTAGAAAGGCTTAGGGCTAGTCAGCAGCGGGAGTACTATTGCCCTCATCTCTCTTTCCCCCTACAGGTTACAAGGACAGGTTTGCTGCCCCTGTTAATTGCCATGACCCTGTTTGCTTAAATGTTGTCCTGAGTAATAATACACCTGAGCATCTGTCCCAGGAGCTCTTCCCTCAAATCAGTTCCCAGCAGGATAGCCTTAGAAATGGAAATGGCTGAAAGAAAACACTAGAGATCTAAAGGTAAACTGGATTTTGAGGGTCTTTTGTTTGGGTGTATAATTCAGAAATTTCCTAAAGTTATGGATCTTAATTTAAAGTGTTTGTTTATCATTACATAAAAAAACAATGAATGCTTCACACACCATCTGCTTACACTTTCCCCAAAGGGTTTTGCATATTTTCAGGAAGAAATGACTCTAAATATCCTGCAGTTTTCTCTGAAATGTTTCATTATATCACAGCAACCCTGTTGATGAAGTACAGTATGTGCCCTTGTAAATAAATCAAAATTATTTTAAATTGCTGACAGAATCCTTCTATGTCATGAAAACATACCAAAGCTTCTGAAAAGGAGAGGTCCTTTTTGGCTTTAGTCAAAGGATCGGGGACTGCAAGTGCTTTTCTTACTCTACTGTTTTAGAAAGTACAACTAGGTATGATGGGTAACACAAACAGTATGAGTATTGTCTCTGGCGCTGGGGGATAGTATGGAAAAATTAAAAGGGCAGGGTGCTTGTGAAGGTCCTGTGAGATGTATCAGCCACACTGGAGCACACCTGCTGTCTTGCAGAGATGTACCAGGGACTCCTGAGATAATAGAAGCCAGCAGGGAAACACTGGATAAACCCCCTGAGTAGCAAAAGAAGGCTAAAGAGGGAACACCTTGACCAAGCACAAGCAACCAAACACACAACCACTAGACAGGACTATGGGTGGTCCTTTGCACCTCCACCAGATATTGTCACCATCAAATACCTCTATAAAGTGCCTGTACACCAATGCACACAGATTTGTGGGGAACAAACAGGAGGAACAAGAGATCTGTGTGCAGTCTTGAGGCTTTGATCTCACTGCAATTACATGGAGGGATAGCTCCTAGGATTGGGATGTTGTCATGAGAGCCTGGACATTGTTTAGGAGAAACAGTCCAGGAAGGAGTGGTGGTGATGTTACACTCTATGTGAGAAAAAATGGAATGTATCAAATTCTGTCTTGGTGAGGAGCAATTCAAGAGCTTACAGATCAGGATAAAAGAGCAGACTTGTAAGGGTGACACTGTTGTGGGTTTGTGCTACAGACTGCTGAAGAGGAGGAAGGGGATGAAGCTTTCTACAGACAGCCAAAAGCAGTCTCAAAATCATAGGCCCTGGTTCATGGGAAGGACTTTAATCACCCTGACTTCTGCTGAGAATATACACAGGAAAGCACAAACTGTCCAGAAGGTTCCTGGAAAGCATTGACAGTACCCTCCTGTCACAGGCTGTGGAGGATCCCACAAGGAATTGTGCTGCTTGGCCTCCTACAGATAGACAGGGAAGGCCTTGTTTTGCCTGTTAAGGAATCTTCTCGGAAAAATTCCTGGAGGAGAAAGACCCTGTTAGGAAGAAAGATCCAGGTGAGTTGGTTCAAGGCTTACTTCCTCCAGGCTCAACAATAATGAAAAAAAAAGGCCAAGAGCACAAGAAACTTTTGTGGATGGATAAAGAATTCCTGTCACTGCTCAAGTATAAGCAAAAAATTTACAGGAGATGGAATGAGGTCAGGCCACTTGGGAGTAAATATAGACAGGTGATCAGGATAAGCAGAAATTATACTGGGAAGGCAAAGACTCATTTAGAATTAAACCTGGCCAAGAGTGTCAAAGATTACAAAAATGGCTTTTTCAAATACATAAATAACAAAATGAAAACAAAGAATAATGTGGGCTCATTATTAAATGGAGGGAAGAGCTTGGTAACAGAAGACACAAACAAGGCAGAGTTACTGAACACCCCCTTTGCATTGGTCTTCACGAAGACCAGCCCTCTGACCCAGGATACCAGGATAAAGGAATGCCGGAAGGGAGAATTTCCCATGGTCAGGGAGGACTGGGTCATAGAACACCTAAACAAGCTTGACATTTGCAAGTCCATGTGCCCTGACAGGATGCATTCATCAATTTTGAGAGATGTGGTGGACACCATTTTTTACTGTCCCTCATGCATTCTTCATACGCAAACTCAAGAACTCAAGAAGTGTGAGTTGGAGGAGTGAACAGTGAGATTTGGAACTGATTGAGAACTGCCCAAACAGCAGAGCTCAGAGGGTCAGGGCCCAGTTGGAGGCCTGTCACTCATGGTGACCCCCAAGATTCAGCTGTGGGCCCAGTCTTATTTCATTTATCTGTCAATGACTTGGGGGAAGGGGCAGAGGCCTCCTCAGCAATTTCACTGACAACACAAAGCTGGGAGCAGTGGCCAATTATAGAATTATTCCAATATTACTGGATGGAAAGTGCCTGGGCTCGTCTGGCCCTCACTGCTTGGCCTGAGGCAGCAGCTGTGGTGGTTTCACCACAGAGACACCTCTGACTGGCTGGATATAGCAGCTGGGCATGTGGAACAAGTCCAGGCTTGTAGGAACTCAGTTTACCTCTGGTGAAAGTCCTTAGGCTAGGTGAAGAGGAAAAGGAGAGGATTCTGATGCAGGGTTGTAATCCAGACTTTATTCACGGCATCTGAATCTCAGGCACAGCTCCATTAGAATCCCAACCATGTGCTCGCAGTCAGTTTTAAGGCTCGGGCAGGGGGCGGGAAGGGACAGGTGAGCCACCAACCAGGTGGGAGGGGAAGGGTCTCAGGGGATGAGTGACACACAGAACAGGCCAATGACCATGACACTGAGGGGCATCTTTTGAACTTCTGCCAACCAGAGGATGCCCCTGCTGGAATGTTAAACTTTGACTGGCAGCACTTAGCAGGAGACAAAGGGAGGGGGAGGAAGAAGGTAATGCCACACCTGGGAGGGGCTGGGATAGCTGAAGAGGAAATGACCTCACACTGCAACAACCGATGGCCCAGAGGGCTGTGCAGCCCTTCAGAAGGACCTCAGCAGCCTGGAGAGATGGGCACAGAGGAGCCTTCTGAAACTCAGCAAAGGCAAGTGCAGGGTCCTGCAGCTGGGGAGGAACAACCCCAGGTACCTCATCAATTTCTGTAAGTATCTGAGGGGAGAGTGTCAAGAGGGTGGACCAGGTTTCTTTAAGGGGTGCCAAGCAATAGGACGAGAGGTAATGGACAGAAACTGATCCACAGGAAATTCCACTTGAACATGAAGAAGAATTCCCTTACTGTGTGTGTTGCCACTCACTGGAACAGGCTGTCCAGAGAGATTGTGGACTCTTTCACTGGAGATACTCAAGAACTATCTGGACATAATCTGGTACCTTGTGCTCTGGGATGACCCTGTTTGAAGAGGGAAGCTGGACTATGGTCCCTTCCAAACTGGCTGATTTTGTGATTCTGTGAAAGTAAGACATGAGAAAGACACACAGGAATACTGATTCAGACTCTACCGTAAGTAGGAAATTGAGGGAAAGTGCTCTACTGGTATTTCAACATTTTAAACAGTTTAAGAAACTACAGTGTCAAGTAATTGCAAGCTCCTAAAATGCCTTCTCATGGCACTGTTTAGATAACTTAGGAAGTCCCTTCTTTATGTTTGTACCTAATGCTATTTTGCCGTGCAGCTTTTTTACACTGTTTTTAAGCATCTCATCCTCTTTGTTGCAGGCTCAAATCCTTTCTGATATTTGTAGAGCTCTCCACATGACACAAAACAGCTCATCTCAAGATGTAGTAAAAAGGCCTCACAGATGAGTAACAAAGTGCAAGAAATCACGTTGAATTGGATGACCCAGAAGATAGCAGAAGACCCCAGTTAAACTGAGTATTTTTGAAGATGTGCTTAATTTTAAGCAGGTCTTTTGTGTGACATTTCTGGAGCTATTTTGGTGAGTTAGTAAACACTTCACAAAAGTGCATTATTTTCAAAAGGCTTGACTTGCAGTAATCTCTTGCTAAAGGACTCATTGATGTACTTGTTCATATCTAGTACAGTTTAGTGTATAGATACAAAGACAGTAGGACCGGTTATGTAATTTCTTTATTTTTATTTGTGAAAAGAAAAATGTGAGGTTTCTTGACACTTGAGACACCTTAAATCTCTGAAGCACAGTTGCATGCTTTTGTTAAAAGGGATGCCAACAGCAGCCCTGGACCTGGAATAGCAGGTGCAAAATCAAGGATATATTTAATAATAATTGTCAACCCCTAACAATGGAATATCCTTGACCCTGAGTTATCCAGCATTGTATGCTCCTTTTAGACATTGTAGTATATGGTAGAGATAATTCATGCAATAGGTGTGTATAAAATATCGTAGAATTTAAGGTATGTCTGTAATCACTCTGGCTGGGAGCAGAGTATTATTTCTATTCAACTAGTTCCCGGGACAACTAAGATAATATCAGCTCTGTTAACGTATGAATGGGACTATCCCGGGCCGTGATCACTGACTTCCCTGGAATCGGCTCTCCTGGGAAGATTGCATCTAAAACTTCCTGGACCATTATTGCTGGAATATCTTAGCTACTCACAAGACTTACACCTGAAATTATTACATCTACCTTGCTCAAGAGCTGGCTTCACCCGGCTACCTATGAATACAGACTCTGCCTAGATGCTCAGACATCTGGACCCCTGGGGTCTGGACCCCTGGACCCACCTTTGTCTGTCCCTGCACATGTATGGATCCAGTTCTACATGTGAAGAGACACAAAGAAACGTTCAGTCATCCCTGCCTCAGGCAGAATAAACTGTATATAAGCTGGCTGCTTGCAGCACTGGGGTGAACCCCTGGGGAAACGCTGTCACTTTGTCAGTCGGACCCTGGTTCACCCAGTGCCTGCACCCGGAGCTGATGCTGTCTTGGCTGTGGTGGTCTTTCGAAATTCTATTTTTTTTTTTTTTTGTTATCGATCTAATAAATCTTTGTTAAAACTTTTATAAATTTGGCTACCGATTTGATCATTTATAACAACATGATTAGGGACCACATGAAGTGCTCGATTTGAGTTATTTTGACCCTTGATATGGGTCCCTGCTAAAGTTACAGGATTTGCTACATTTCCCTAATAGACACTTATTTATTTTATATCAGATACCAAGAACACCATTCTGCCTTATTCATCCATGAGTATGCATATTAAACAGATTCATTTTCCAGGGTGTGTCCTTAATGCCTACATTAGCAGACTAGCCTCCTTAAGGTCTTTTTGTGGTCTGTGGAGAGAGGTTTATTTAAGGAAACTCAGAGCATCTGGAGAACATTTCTGCCCTGGTTCATTTTTATGGGGGAGCATTTTGCTTTGACCACATAAGGAATCAGAGAGACAACTCTTTGAACACACACACCTACTTAGGTGCCTAAAATTAGGTAGCGTGAGTTCAACAGCAGTTAACAGTCAACAGCGTTTCATAACTGAATACATTTCTCTGCATTTCTGGAAGAATGGACTGTGATTTCCAAAGGTCATGGAATTCTGATTGGAAAGAAAAATTCTCGTTTCTTCCTAAAAGTCCATCTTACTACAAATATTTGGTGGGGGGTGGGGGTTGAAATTTAAAAAGCTAGTATCTACAGTGTGGAGTATGTTTGTTCCCTGGGAGCAGTGGGTGACTACATTTCTCAAGGGAAGAGCTACTGTTCTTTCCTGTGCAGCCAGGTGGAAGGTTTATCTATCATGTCTTGTGGTGTCTTCTTCCTGAGACTTGCAGCAAGTTAATTCTGCTCTAACAGCTCCTAGATACTTGTCTGCACAGGTTGTGTTACAACCTGACCCTGAAGGGGAGGTTAATAGATCCCTTGGAGCAGATTAGAGTGAAACTGAATGACCAGTGTTTATACATATACATATAAATACCAGTCACTCAGCGTGAATTTACATGTAGGGTTTATTTTAGAATTCTTTGGTTGCAATGGTAGACATCTGGGTTATTATCTGTAGAAACACAATATAAAAGCATATAAAGAAAATAAAGAAAAAAAATAAAAGGATAAGTGTAAAAATATGTCACCATCCATAGACCCAGTGACAAGACTTGATTTTTGCAATTTCAGTGTCTGCTGGTTGAAGTAATGGTCACAGTCTGGGTCTGTCATGGGTGGGGGAAAACCGGAAAACACAGAGTTCATTGGGTTAATATACCTTCAGGTTTATGGGAACACCTAGGCACCTCCTCTGGGGGTGGGGAGTTTTACACCCTCTAATACAACACTGTGGGTCATGTGCAGGCCTCTGGTGGAAGGCTCCAGAAGTGACTTTGGAGGCATTTTGCGGGTCAGTGGTGGTCAATGACACCTTCTAAGACATGACAGCTGCCTCTCACATCAGAGCAGTGGAGCCAGTTATGGCCCATCAGAAGGGCCAGATACCTTCAGGTTCTTATGTGAAAGTTCTGGTACTTCCCCAGAGGAGAGTTTTCACACCTGATCCAGTTGTGCATGGAGGACCTTGGCATGATAAATAGCAATATCCCACTTAGTAGGATCTGCCTCTTATCTGGCTCAAACTCCATTTGCTGCTAAGACAAAGGTCAGTTTGCACAGTCATTCTGCAGTGATGGGTGCACACTCCCTCTGCACCTGAATTGTTCTTACACAGATCAGAGGCTTCACCGTCACCCACCCAAAACTTTTCCTCCTCCCCTTTGGCTGAGGGGTGCAAACCCGGCCTCAGCAAAGCACCCACTACTGTCACACATGGCCAGCTGTTGAGTCATTAGCCATTATTATTTCTGTCCCTCACAGATTGTTGTTACCTGAAGGTAGGAACATATAGTCTTTTTTCTTGTCCCTTCAGCCCTCAACATTGCTCACGATCCAGCCCTTAAGATCTAACTGCATTTAATGCTGACATATTTCAGAGGTAACTATTGTTGCTGCAATTGGGAATTGACTAAAAAGCCATTAGGTTGACTGGTACATAATTCCTCTCAAATAATATATGGAAAAGAAAGTTCATTATTGAACTGCTGCTGTCCTCTGACAACAATGTCAAGGGTGAGGCTTGAGCTACTTTTCATAATGCACATTTCTATGGCTGTCATTCTGCAAAGACATTGTAGGGAGAAAAGGAAGTGGCTGATGCCTGGTTTAAATATTGTTAATCACAGTGAAGTGAAATATGTTAAGAGCTCTGTAATGCCTATATGCTCCATGTAGTACGCCTCCCATCAAGGTGCTAATTTCCTTTCCGGTAGTGATAGCAAATAAAAGAGGCACTTTCTTAAACCCAGCTGTTAGGGTATCAAAGGAAGTAAAATGAAAGGGAGAAATGAAGTGAATGCAGTGTATAAAAAGAAAACACATAGAGCGATAATGACATGAAAAACTACACCAGAAAATGGAAATTAGTATATGAATGGAGATGGTAAGGTGAAAATTTTGAATCACTATTTAAAATTCCTGCAAAAATGCAACTTATGTACATGTCAATCCATTTGAAGTCTTGATTTCCACTCTGTCACTGGGAGACAATTACGTTATACAGCTATACTACTTTCACATGGTTATAGTGTTTGCAGCCTCTCTTTAAAGAATTTATTTTTTGTGAGAATATTTTCCAACAATTGATAGTGAAGAAAACTGTCTTTCCATTCTATCCAGCCCATACTTTAGGTTTTGTATCAATGTTGCTTCCACCAAACACACTTGCAAAATCAGGGGTTATTTACCTAGTATGTGTGGGGAAACATCACTGGTTTTGTAGTTTTGATTATGATAAGGAATCTTAAAGAAACAAGAACGGGCATATTTGTTTCCAAAGAACATTTCCAGTAATTCAGATAAATAGGCTCTTGTTCCTTCTCCAGACTTAGAAAAGACTTATCCCTCTTAGGGACAGCCTGTGATTCAGCAAGAGATTTTTTGTGGTCCTGCAGGTGGGGAAGATACCAGATGATAAGAGGATGTTATGAGAAGGATGGTGTGGTAAAAGGCATCTAGGAGAATTAAGTTTTGGTTGTGAGCAGAGGTAGGGCGTATCTGCTGTGTACTCCCTTATCAAGATGACAGAAAAAAGGAATTCATTCTCATCAGTTATAGGTTCTGGAAAGAACCATTTCACATTCTGTGTTTTGTTGCAATGAACGGGGGTAAAAAACATTACATGAACTATTCAATTTTGCCTTTACTGCAGGGTAGATTCCAAATGAACACAATTTGACTGACCCTGTGGCTGTCAGATGTTCTTTCTCCTTAAGAGAAGTGCTAGACCTGTGTGAGAGTGCATCTCAAAATTCCTTTCCTCCTCTGTTCTCACCAAGGTTTAGTGGGCAGCCTCTGTTTTGTCCTTCTCAGAAGAAGACACTGAAACTAGCAGCCAGTCTACTGCAAGATCCTCAAGGCAGACTGCCAAAATTAATTTCTTAGTTGAACAAAAGAGTACTGAAAATGAGGGAATCTGGGAGCTGTGATCTGTGTTTAAAGGCTGAAGGAAGGCAAGGGATCTTTTGTTTCAAACATAGCTGCCATATAATTCCTTTTCATATATTTCCTATTCATATTTTGTCTTCATATACCAATATGAAAATCCAGGGATATTTTTAAAATCTTGGTCCTAGCCTCCATCAGCCATTGTAATATCAGGTAAAAAACAGTCCAACCAACAATCTATGTTATAATTTGTAACAAACTTAATTAATCTTTCTTGACATGCACACTCTCCTTCTCTCACTTCATCTCCATTGGGGAAGTATTTCAGACACTTTCCTAGGAGGCAGCCATGCTTCTTTCCAGCTGAAAGATGTTTTATTCCCTAGATAGAGAAGAGTAGAGAGCAAGCACCTGGACCTTGGAAAGGGATACTTCCTCTTTAAAAAGTAAGCAAAATCAATGCACCTCTGCAAAAAATCTTAGTTGAAGTGTTCCACCTAGTTCCACATGTGGCAACCAAGGGAAATGGGAAAGCTGTGAACAAAATGTGTCAGGGCTGAATATCATATAGTTGAACTTCACAGCTTTCCCCATTTCCAACACTATCTTTGAAGTGTCAAAATTTGGACCATAGCTATCATGTGCAGAAAGCACTAATAAAATATAAAAGAAAAACCAGAATTTTAACTCCCACAATAGGTTAGAGACTTCAGGCTTCCTCTTAGAGACACGATTGAAACTCAAGCATCATAAGCTACTGGCTTTCCTGCTTATCAAGGATTGGTCCTTAATTAAAATTAGAGTTCTCTTTTACACTGTGATGATTTTAGCTATCTTTTCTTGTTTGTTTGTTTGAGCGGTATTATTTAATGAAGTTAATAGAATTAAAACTTTTCTATATTATGAGCCAGAACATCAGTCTCTTGAAACATAGAACAGATAGACACAAGTAATCTGATCAGTGATGGGATTAGGAGTATGCAAAAGTAAGATTATTTATCTTGTCTTAATATTTCTCATTGCTATTGTTATTGAGGCCAGTTGGAAAGTACTTAATTTAAAATATCATTGAAGATAATTGGAATATACTTGTCAAGATCAAAGCATAAGAAGGTTCCACAATTTTACCCAATATAATTCATTTTCATTTAAATAGCTTCTCAGAACTCCCTAAAATTCATTCTTCCACAAAACAGAAATACATGGTAAGGAGCCAACACTCTGAGACCTGCTAACATACTATATTCTTATACATATTCTTATTTTAAGCATATAAACAATCCCACAAGTTTTTGTTGGGTGCTTTTCTACACTTTGGAAAATCTTGCTTTTTATATGGAGAGGTGAAAGAAATATTGTGTAGGATTTTATCTGTGAGGGTCATGTCTGAGCAAAAAGATTGGGGTAATTTTCATTGGTTTGGTTGCTACCCTTGATGAGCCTTCATCGATTACTATATTAGGAAACAAGTAGAAAAAGTGTCCAAGTTGGAATTGAAGAAAAGGTTCATCTCTTTCTTAAGACAGTGTTTTGTTTCACTCACTGAAGTTGGAAAAAACATATGGGACACTGAAAATATTTGGATTTTAGCTGTGGCACAAGGGAGATGTGATCAAGTCTGTCAAAAAAAAAAAGAGAAAGTAAGTTGATGAAGTAACAGTTCTGGAAGAAAATGTCTGATATCAATATTAGAGCACTCTTGAATGGCTGTAAGAGAAAAAAATATCATTAACAGGTTTTGCTCTCTTTTTTTTTTCTTTTTCTTTTTAAATACTTGTTACGCCTATGAATACTTTAGTGCTTTGGACTGACTTGTGTGCTGTGAATTATGACTGCATAAATATGGAAGTGGGAGGAAGAGTTTCTATCTCACTCTGTTGCTTAAAGACTCTAGGTGTGAAGTATAAAGATTCACAGTATCTCTACTGCCCTGTAAGAACATCCCTACCTAAGCATCTTTAAGGCAGTCTTTCCTTAGCACCACCAATGACATTACCATGAATGACACGGGGAAGCAGCTCAGACCAGGAGGGTGCCTGGGCTTTTCATGACCTCCTCACCTCCCTCCATGCAGTGTGGATGTCCCACAGGGAGAGCTGTAGCAACATTCCCACTTGTGCAAGAATACACTGTTGGACATCTATTCTGGCACTTCATGGGATGTGGAGAGCTGTGGCCATGAGGACCAACTCCCCTGGGACAGTGTCAAGGGGACATTCCTCCCTTCTCGGGTGTAAGCTGTGTTTGTCCTGACAGACTTGAATTATCGCCGATGTACTCCAGAATTGATCCAGCTTGCTTGTGACCCCTGCTTTAGGGAAGCTGGATGAAATTTGGACTGAGGGCTGTCATGTAACACAACTTTACCTAGAAACTAGTTTCCTACAGTTTGAGTGAAAAGCATAGAGTTTCTTGCTGCTGGGGTCACATGGAAGTGGACTTCTGCTGCTTTTCCACATCTTTGTAGGTCCTGCATACCTACTCTGTTTCCCTTACCTCCCTGTCAGCTCAGTCTGGCTTGCTGTCACATTTCTGGATGACCATTACTTCTGTCTCGCAGACAGAGAGAAAATCCAAGGGAGAAGGTGTGTTATTTGTTTTCAGGACACCTCCCAGGCTGCACATTTCCCACCACTCCTGGCTCACGTGTCCCTTTTTCCTGCCCTCACTCATTCCCCACATTGCACCCCATGTGCTGCAGAGGAAAGAGCACACACAGTTCTGTGTGAGTGACACAAAGCTGCTGCCTTCAACACAAGGTCAGTCAGCTCAGGTGTCACAATGCACATCAACACATTCTTCAGAGCAGCTGACTGTTCAAGTCACACAGGCAAGCCTACTCTTATCTTCCTCTTTGTGCTTTCAGTTGTCTCCCAGTCCTTTCCAAGTCCCACAAGCAATGCCCATGACTTCTTGTCCACCTTTCATATGGACATATTTCCAAACCCTCTAGCTTTCCAGGGAGAACCAGACACAAAGTCTAATGCCTCCCTTGTAGGGGACCGTGTGTTTTTCATAACAGGGAACAGTGTGAAGAACTTTCTTTTTGCACTAAACTGGTTTGGCCTCTCCATGTCTCAACATGAGAGTTGATAGGATTAAGAAGGGACAACCAGGCCTCAGAGACTATATGAAGGTAGACTTTCCACGGTCCAGGATGCTGGAACAGACATGTAGCCCTGCAGCTAGAAACAGCAAAGCAAGAAAATATTACAGGATGGGCATGTGGGAAGTTGGGTTCGAACTATATATTTCTGGACTATCTAATCTAATGTAATCTAATGTAATCTAATCTAATCTAGTTTTAGATTAGATTAGATTAGTCTATATTTTTAGTCATTCCTTTGTCCAAAAATACTCAGATCGCTGTTAGAAATTGTGAGTCTTTGGAGTCTAAGAGTAGTGATGTTTTGATAATGCTTACTAGAGAAAGCAGCTTCAAACTTTTCATTTATGTGGGGTTCAACTGCACTATACTATATACTTCCTAGCAACAGTAACTATTAGTAGCTAAATTTCCGTTTGACATGCACTTAAGATAATGAAAACATTTTTGATGTGTCTTCTGTCTGTCCATTTTTGACTCATGTCTCCATTAAAGCATTGACTGGTAGATCATGATAGTATAAACTCTAATTCATTGGCATTTCTACTCAGATTAATTTGCCAAGTTACCATGCTCTCACAGAATGGGTCACATTGAAAGGAACAACAGTGGATCATCTGGTCCAAACAGGGTCATCCCAGAGCACATAGCACAGAATTGAGTCAAGGCAGTTCTGGAATATCTCCAGTGAGAGGAACTCCACACCCTCTCTGGGCAATCTGCTCCAGTGTGTGGGCACCTGCATGGATAGTTCTTTAATTGGAACTTCCTGTGGATCAGTTTCTGGCCATCGCCTCTTTTCCTACTGCTTGGAAAACAATATGCGTCCACTAAAAGGAGCCTGGGCGTCTTGACACACTCCCTTCAGATATTTACAGAAATTGATGAGGTCCCACATCAGTAGTCTCTTAACAAGGCTGAAAAGGCCCAACTCAGCCTTTCCTCATAAGACAGATGCTCCCTTAATCATCTTTGTGGGCTTCCACTGGACCTGCTGTGGGAGTTCCATGTCTCTCTTTTACTGAGGAGCCCAGAGCTGGACCCAGCATTCCAGGTGGGGCCTCTCCAGGGCTGAGTAGAGGGGCAGGGTCACCTCCCTTGACCTGCTGTCACTGCTCTTCATGAAGCAGCCCAGGATGTCACCGGCCTTCTTGGCCACCAGGGCACTGCTGGCTCATGGAGAGCTTGTTGTCCCCAGGACCCCCAGCTCCTTCTCCACAGAGCTGCTTCCCAGCAGGTGTCACCCCCAGGCTGTGCTGGTACCTGGGGTTGCTCCTCCCCAGCTGCGGGACCCTGCACTTGCCTTTGCTGAGTTTCAGAAGGTTCCTCTGTGCCCATCTCTCCAGGCTGCTGAGGTCCTTCTGAAGGGCTGCACAGCCCTCTGGGCCATCGGCCACTGCTCCCAGCTTTGTGTTGTCAGGGAAATTGCCAAGGAGGCCTCTGCCCTTCATCCAAGTCATTGATGGATAAATTAAACAAGGCTGGGCCCATTATTGGACCTTGTGGGTCACCACTAGTGACAGGCCTCCAACTGGACCCTGCACCACTGATTATGACCCTCTGAGATCTGCTGTTTGGGCAATTCTCAGTCTCACTGTCCACTCATAGCAGTCCACACTTCCCATCTGGTCTATGCATATAATACTTGTTTCAGGGGCTGCTTTTTCAATGAGTTTAAGCTAGTCTGTACCCTTTAACATGTGTTTCTTTTCTCTTACATTCTTGCACTTTTTTCCTTGAGTTCTTAAATAAAATCACTAATGCCTAAGGAACTAATTCTGCTTCCACTGGTGGCATTATATGGACGACTTAGTTGGGATCAAATTACTCCCTAATTTAATAGTCTTTTTACTATTTTCTCTCTTTTTCTGGCTCAGGTTCCTACTCAGATTGTTATCATCAAATACTTATAAAAAAATCTGATCATAATTACCCAGTTTGTTATAAATTAAGAAAAAAGTCGTTGAACATTTCAAATTTCTCTGCGTGGTATGTTATTTATTCACAGTGTTGGCTACTCAATGAACCCTCATTTTTCTTTTAGTGTATTCCATACTATAACATTGCCTCCCCTTGTTTTACTCTCCCCTGCCCAGAAACATTCAGCACATCCACGTCTCATGTTTTCAGGATTGCAGAGAATATGTATGTTTCTTGATAAATAGTGGAAAAATCATGATCCACTGTTTAAAAGCACTCAAGAGCTAAGACAATAAAAGCTAAGCTAATAAAATCCTGAGACTCTGTGGTGCTTATCATGCCACAGTTTGCACAGTATGTTACTTGTAGCTCTTCCAGTTTCTCCCCAGCTCTAGAATTAGAAGTTTTCAAAAAATTTCCTGTTGCTTTTCTTTAGCTTACTTTATGACCCTCTTGTTTATTTCTGTTAAGCACGTCCAAAGAAGGGCAATACAGCTGGTGAAGGGTTTGAAAAACAAATTATATGAGAAGCGAATGAGGGAACAGGGAGGAGGCTCACAGAGGGCCTTTCAATCTCTACAAATAACACCAAAGGAGATGGCAGCCAGGTGGAGGTTGTTCTCTCAAGTAGCAAGGCAAAGGATGAGACTAAAAGGTCTCTAGATATGACAGGGAAGTTTGGATTGATTATTAGACAAAATTTCTTCACTGAAAGGTTAGCCAGGTATTGGCACAGCCTGGCTGTGGGAGCGGTTGGGTCACCATCCCTGGAGACATTTAAAAACACGTATAGATATGATGCTAAGTGTTGAACTTAGCTGTGTTAGGTTAATGGTTAGACTCAGTGATAATGGATCTTTTCCAACCTAAATAATCCCATGATTTTGAAAACATTAAACATTCTGCCTGCCTTCATCTTTTTTCACAGGCATGCACACTCACCCTCTCACTTTTGATTTATTGAACCTTTTACTACACTGTGCACTTTCAGCAGCTAGCTCAAGTTCAACTATCTCACTTTCTAATTAACCAGTTTAACCAAAACACAAGCCAGTAGGACCTCAAGAGGCTTATGTCTTCAAAGAAGAACATATGTTTTTCCCACTTTGCTACTCAGTTGCATGACAGTAGCTTGGTAACTTTAAAGATATTAGGAAAGTTGTTTGACTTAACAGCACCATAACCTTAAAGCTCCTTTCCACACATTTGGAATAAATTTTGAATTTCCATGGAGCATCTGTTTGTTAAATAATTCAGTTAGCTTAATTTCCATCTAAAAATTTTTTTGCTGTGTTTTGTGTTTTGGTTTTGTTTTATTTTATGACATCTAACAAGCAATGAAATGTAGTGTTTGGACAAGGAATCTAGGAAGAAATTGTCTTTTGAGGGGATGTGATAGAGAAAGCATGAGGAAGGAAACCTACAAATGCCAAATGCACTAGTAATTTATTTAGCGTTATGGAAGTGTGTCAACATAGTAGAAACAGTTGTAGATGAATGAAGTACATGAATCATACATTTAAGAGCTTGTTTACGTAGCTCTAGGCTGAAATATTGCATGACCTTTTTTTTCTTTCCCTGATAACTTGCTTGCTGTCCTCTGACATTGTTGGCAAAGCCGAAAGAGTTGAAGTAGCTTTTGTTCTGGACAAATAGGCACTTCAGTCAAACTTTGCATACCTTTAAGGAACTACAGATAGGCAAGCAAGACAAAATGGAATAAGCTATCTTTGCACACTGATTTATTTTTTGTAGAAAAGCTTAGGGCACTATTTAATTTTTTATATGAGAAGAGAACTCAGCAGTGTAAGGTTCAAGCAGTAAATAAAGGCACTGAAAGCCTCTTCTGAGTGCAATATTTTTCAACAATGGTATCTCATACACTAAGCTGCTCATAGATGAACCTTGTCTTATGTGCATGATCAGTGAATATACTTCTGGTCCAAAAGTATGCTGAATCATAAGCTTCTCAAAGTTACATACTTCAGCTCACTCCCTCAGGTTAGGTCTTACTCCATTCATTGAATCCTGTTCTGAAGAATTCACAAGGATGAGTGAAATTAGAAATTAAATTTATTAAATGGGAAACACTACAGACAAAGTCAAAAAAGCAATGTCCTTCTGGACTTTTGGACATATCCAGGTAGCATTCAACATTTAGGGAATGCTAGGCTGACTTGACATGCAAACTCAGTTCACTGCCCTATGTGCATTTTAGGGGGAATGAAAAGAAAAATAATTAATTCTAATCTCTAGCAAAATCTACACACTTCATTGAAAAAAAGAAAGTTTATTTATTGAAAGATTTGAAAAAAAAACCTGCAAAGATTCTAGGTAATTTCTTACTCTTTTCTTAAAGAACAACATTCTTGCAGTATCAAGTCACTATTAGCCTCAAATGTAAATTACCATCAGTAATTCATGTACATTTTTCAAAGCCGAAATCATTTCAGGTATTAGAACCTTTGAGTTTGCAATGACCAGCATCATTTTGTGGGTGATATTTGTGTATTTCCTTTAGGAATTTCCTCTCACTTAAAGCATTTTCCCCCCTAGTTTTTGCTTTGGAGGGTAGTATAAAGTAGTTGAGTAAGAGGAAAGGATTCCTGGAGAAAACATCCTAAGAAAAAGAGTCTGTGTACTACCAGCCTCCCTGACTGCTATCCTTTGTTTCCTCCATCCATGACTGAATGGGCATTCTTATGTTTACATATTCACAACGACTCAGAGATGATGCCGAGAGACCTGTTAACCTTAAAAACCTTGTTAAAGTAGCCAGTACACGAAGAAGGACATTTGTATATAAGTTAATCAAACCAGGTACAAAGAGGGCTGCTGGGGCTGTGCACTGGGTAGAAGGCTTCTCATGCACGGTCAGAAAGGTCCATGATCTGTGTGCCCACACAAGGGCACACCAAAATGGAGCCAGCAGTGCTGGCAAGGACTGCAACAGGCAGAAGAGGGTCAGTGCTCCAAAAAATTTGTTTAGCACCTGTGTGCTGCAGGAGACAGGCCCAGTAGTGGAAAGGATCTCTAGTGTTACTCAGCAGGAAGCATGTGGGGACCTAGCATTCCTGAATCACATGGAAAGTGGGGCAAGGGCATAGGTGCTTGGGGACAGTGTTATTTTTAGAGGAAGAGGGGGGAAAACATGCTGAGAAGTCAATAAAGCTTCCCTACCACTTTTTCTAATATTCTTCTACTTTGATTTATAAAAACAAACCTATGAAGTTTAATATTTCTGTTCATTGATTAGTGATGATCAAAATTTTCACTGGATCCAGGAGTATAGCAAGTACCCTACCTTCAAATGGTTTTTTCCAGAGATTTTTTTCTGTATAGCTCTGGGCTGCTTTTTTAATGAGGATTGCCCTTTAAAGACAAGAAAGCAATTCCTCCTCCCACTCTCTAAAACTTCAAACTGTTTTTATATGATCAAATAAGCACTGATAACAAGAATGACCCATTGCAAAATTTTCTTGTGCTTTCATTAATTAATTCATGCTACTGTGAGTGCTTGATTTAGGATGAAGCATTGCCAATTAAGAAAAACTGGCAACTAGGGTGCTAGATGTGATCTTTTTATTAATGTATATATTAAGAAGAGTAAGGAGACCAAATACACACAGCTACGCATTTCTATTAATCTCTCTCTCTGTAACAGTGTAGCACAAAAATCAGTTTTAAGCAGATTATTAGTAACTGCTATTTATTCCAGACCATGCAATAGAAAATAAATTAAGTTCAAAGACATGCAAATTAACTCAAAAGTGCACAGACCACCTGGAGTGACATCAGTTCAAAGTCATTTGTACCTGGTTCTTTTCTGTGGCCAGAGCTATAATCAGTTGATTTTAGCACAGGTTTATATCCAAAACAGTGAATACTTTGATCCCACAATATTTGAAAGATCAAAGATTTATATGTATCACTGTATTTAAGCAGGATCTAGCATAATGCATTGGCTGCAATTTCTTTTGAAAACCTATAGCACTTAACTCACTTCAGCTCCTGGGTTCAAATAATGGAAAACACGCTTTCACTGGGCACTTTTCTTAAAAAGTACTGAAAAGATAATTGTTGAAGAATGTCCTTCTAGTAGTTTTGTGAGTGCATCAAGCAGTTTCTGATAAAGATTCTTTCCTTTGTGTTGCATTTCTTTGACTTCAAAGTTTTGTGTGGAAGATGTCAGCCCATTCATTCTTACTTTTCACTCTCAAATTTTATTTCAAATATTAGTTGTCAGTGTTGTGCAGAATGCACACTGGTTTTATATAATTTTAATATAAGTTTGATCCATGTATAGTCTAGGGCTGAAGACATCCCACCATTTCCAGTTTTGCAGCAAGATTTTAATCACAGCTCAGTTTTCTGCCATGAGAAAGAATGAAAGTTCTACAGACTTCTTTGTTTAATGCTGCTTTAAGTTTCTGAAATATTTCTGCAACACTGATCAGGTTAAAAACATAAAATTTAAATGAAATTTTATTCTGTCTAGCTAATTCACAGGGCATGTTTTTAATGACATTCTTTCATCCACATGAGACCTAAACTAGAAGCGTAGGTTTGGGAAGCACAATTGGAAGCTGCAAAGAAATTTTGCTAATCTACCTGAGATAGGTAACAGTAGCAGGAAGGAACCTAAATTTCAAAGCCAGGCCATACAAGCCTGGGGCACCTGGGAATGTGCTTTGATTGCCAGTGTAGCACAGTCAGTCCTCCTGCTCCCTTTTTGCTATTATTTTTAGATAAATTAAATACTTTAAACTTTCCTAGGCTGGCAATCTAGTCCTACATATAATGTGAGAAATACCTTGTGTGACCTGACCTATATATCAAAGTGCCTACACAGAGTTCTCATGACAGGACCAGAGACACTGCTTGAGGAAAGATTGCTTTATGGGCTCCAGCTAAGTCTTTCCTTATATAAATAGCCATGAGCTCAGCTGAACCTTTCCCCTGGAATTGCCTTCTATATGTCAGTCTTATTTTCAACTCTTCTCAAGGCTCACAATAAGCTTTCAACAAAGCCAACAAGACCTCCACTGATGTCCAGGATAACTTTGACTGACAAATTCAAGTAAAGAATTTAAAGGAGAAGCAAATTCTGCAGTGCAACAGTTGGCCCAATTCCTATTGGCGCCAGTGTGGTAAGATCACTTATCCTTAGGGGTTTTATGCACTAGACATGCAACTTTTTTATCATTTTACATATATATAAAACATATCATTTGCAAAAGTGCTTCATTAAATAAATTGGCTCCTAGTCTGTGAATTCAACAGATCTATTGAGGCTTATGATAACCAGGAAATAGAGTATGTCGACAACCAAAGTAGTAACTGAAGTCTGTAACACATTTATCACAGAAAGAGAAGATACATGCAGTATTTTTCAGATAGTTTAGATTTAATTTCCTTGTAGCTGTAGTGCAGGAGTGGGAGGACTGGATGTGCCTTCCCAGTCATTCCCCAGCCCAGGAATTTTTGTTTAAAGACCACAAAGTCAGTGGTCACCTACTGGTTTGCTACAGAAAGCCTTTGGGTTAAAGTGTTAGCCACATGAGAAAGGCAAGTATTAATATGAGAAGGAACCCTCCCTCCCTGGATTAAAAATATTTTAGAAGATGTTAAAAAATTTTACATTTCTGTAGAATCTTTATGTTATCTTCTGCAAGAAGCAATATCAGTTGGATTAACACTTATAATTAAAAGAAATAGGAATGGAGATGGTTGTAAAAGTTTTGACCACAAGGACTGCAAGGGTTGACTAGCTGGAATGTAGTTTTCCTTTGGGAGGATGGCTGGAGCATCGAGCTGGGGACACCCAGCAGCCCAGCTCCCTTCCCTCTCAGCCAATTGCCAGCCCCAGAAAGAGAAGGTGATAGAGAAAAGTTAACTATAGAGGAAATATAACCATATTCCATATCAACTAGAGGAAAGAAGTTTATACACTGATTAAACAAGGAACAGTGTTCAATATCAAGAAAGTAGGATTCAACTAACTCCTCACTCTGCAATATTGGAAAAATACTGTGGGAAATTACAGCTAGACTGGGACAGACAGGGACAAGAACTGCAGGATGAGAGAGGTTATCTTTAAAGGGAAACTGTATTGCCATGCACATCTAATTATAAACTTGCTTTGGTTATTCCATTTTGTTTTTCTCTGACTTCATTCTCAATGTCTATCCCCATGTTGTCCACCTTTCTTCATACTTGTCAATATCCACTGAAAGCTTTGACCTACTACCTACAAATTTCCAGACCTTTCTTTTAAACAGTTCACACACCACTAATCCCAAAAGACTGCTCAGTATATTCAGTCAAAACCAGTATTATATTCCTGTCAGCAAACTTGAGCCACCCCAGCACCTGCACAGAATTCCAGGGTAATCCAAGCAGAAATTAATTCGGTAGTCTAAGAACTAGTTAAAAACTTCAACCAAAATTGAGTTGCACGTAAAGCCCTTTTTTAATATAACATTCTTCATTTCTTAATCTTCTTCTCTTTTTTCTCCTCATTTTCATAAAAAAGGGGAAAACCAGAAGGTACACAGTACAAGATGTATGCATGGCAACCTCCCAAGTCTGATAAAAATGTGTTTGACAACAAATTATTTTTCGTTAGTCAGTTTTCACTGAAAACTGGAAGTGTCTCTGAAAACATAAACAAAGAAAAAATTTTACTTTGAAGTTTCAGCTTGGAAAAAATAACAGGACAAAAGCAAGATGCATTCCTTTGCCCAGGAAGATTGTACCACTATACAGCTTGGGAAATTCAGAATTTCAGAGCAACACAAAGGACTAGACAAGAAACCATTTCTTATTGTCTGACTTCACCTGAAGCACTGACTGCAGCTCAATGATCTTCAACACTGGAATGACACAGAACTGTTGGAGTGGGTCCAAGGAAGGGACATGAAGAACTTTGGAGGGATGGAGCACCTCTCTTATGAGGAAAGGTTGAGAGAGATGGGGCTGTGCAGCCTGGAGAAGTCTCCAGGAAGACCATAATGCAGCCTTCTTGGGTTTAAACAGCATTTATAAGAAAGATGGGGACAGGGTCTGTAGTGATAGGGCAAGGGGTAACAATTTTAAGCAGTAGAAGAGTCAGTTTACACAAGATACAAGGAACAAGTTTTTACCATGAGAATGCATACACATATTGCCCAGAGAGATCATGGATGTTCCCCATCCATGGAAACATTCAGGTCAGATTACAGGAGCTCTGAGCAATCTAGTCTAGTGGAAGGTGTCTTTACTCATTGCAGGTGTTTTGGACTGGATGCCCTTTAGAGGTCCATTCCCACCCAAACCATTTTGTGAATCACTTTATGATTCTCTGTTAAGCCCATAACACCCTGTAAAGAGGAATGTGCATCCACCACTACTGTCCCACAGGCATTGCTGCCACCTCACCCTATCACACACTGGATGCCTCAAAGTGAAACCCTCATCCTCTCCCTCCAGTTGTTGGATAAAACCAGGTTTCTGCAACAGTCCTTCAGCTCTGTATCAAAAGCCTGGTCTCCACTGCACTCATTTGTACACAAGTCAGCTGGGACACAGAGAAAAGCGAATTTCAAGATGAGGTGTTCCTGCAGAACTGTTTGCTACCTATGCTACACACCACACATTATTGGCTAATCCTTCTGCTGTAATCTAAACCATTCCTGACCATGCTGCACCACAGAGAGCCTCAGCAGATAACAAAGGTATTTCAGCCTTACTCATGGTGTACTGTGGGACCCCTGCAAAGTATTTTGGGTGTGGACATCTGCAGGGTCAAACAGCCTGTGCCTGTCCCAGTTGCCATAGCAGGGCTGACTGCCTCAAGGATCATAAAGCAAGGTTTCCCCATCTTCAGGGCAGAGGATTTGCTCCCCTCTTTTTCTGTAAGCCCCCTGTGTGAACTGTCAGTTAAACTGAGTTAGCAAGGCTGTCTGTGTCTGCATGAATATTGAAGTAAGTGTTCATCCTTACAAAACAATAAAGTCTGGCTTGAGAGGTGCTAGCAACTCCACTGATTTAATTTGAATCAGATTAAATATTCATTTCAATAAGATCTGAAAAGGCCCTTTTTTGAGACTTTTTAATTTCCAGAGCAAGTCATAGATGGAGGAAATAAGGGGATAGCAGGAGCTCTACTTCTGAATCCACCTCCAATATTGTATTTGGAAAATCAAGAAACAGTTATTTTTTGAGATCTTCTAGGTTTGTTTATCTATTTAGCACTGCCTTCCTCCCCAGCTGTAATTTTGCTAGAAAGCCTGCAATGAATTCCTCTATGAGAAGATGGAAGAGAGCATAATTTAAAATTTTTCCCTGATATAGTTTTCAAATTGTTAATTTCTCAGACTGAAAAAGGTTATTTAAATTCATGGCTTTTCTAATAACAGACAATGTTTATAAACAGAAAAAAATGAATGTTTTTAAAATTTAAATGGACAGTTTTTAAGTAATTTATAAATTCACTTCAGCCAGTCTTTTACTGATTTTTGGGTTTATTGCTTTATTTTATAATCAGAAATACTTCATAATTCTGTATCTTGCTAATAATTTGCATGACAAGAGGAGAATGCAAGTAAAAGTGACCCAGTAGATAAGAACCACAAAGCTGATGATGTTAACAGAACAATAGTGGCATTGAAATATTTTTAATTAAAAAAAAAAATAACAGGGAATACTAACTGGGTTTATATATCTGGAGCTTATGGTGAAGTGTAACTGAATTTGGGTGTTTGGTTTGCAACTATACTACAAAAATGTGCCAATACAAATTTGTGTATGTTCATGCACACTCAGGGTTACATACATTACATATTTCAGTGCCCTGTGAAGCATTCATTAATCATGTCCCTCAAAGTGCATTCTGCACAATCCACAAAGGCTGTCTCCAACAGTCAAATCATTGGGCAGCTCCTATCAGCTGCATATTTTCAGAAATAGACAACTGTCTGGAAGCAGAGATGGATTCTATTTAAAAAAATAGAGAGAGATCCTCATTTCCTTCCTTCTCTCCTTCCTGTCCCAGCTGCCTGGAAAGCAGTATATGAGCAATCCTCCCTCTTGGATAACTAAAAAATATATGGTGTGATTCCCATGCAGTATTCCAAGAAATGATACAATACTAATTTTATTTTATTTATATATATACATACATATATGTATATATACATACATATATATGTGTGTGTGTGTATATATGTATGTATGTATGTATGTATGTAACTTGATACTATGTACTTGAAATTACTTTGAAAACTTTGAAAGCTCTGACTGTCCTTTTTCTTTTTCTCTCTTTATAGCTGGACTGAGATTAATTAGGTAGGGTCCCTTTAAAAGGGAAGGGGAAAATAGATAACACATAAGACAGCATTTTCATGTTCTTGCCCAAAATACTACCAAAGGTATTTTCTATGTATAGTGGATACAGAGGAATAAAAGCCATTATAATGTGGTTATGCATTGCTCCTCTTCTGAAAACTCTTTCTCCTCAGCAAAACTCTAAAGCACATTTATCTCCTCCATACTCTGGTGTTCACAGACCCTAAAACTTTTAATGCACTTACCTGCAGCACATACCCTGTGAGAAACAGAAAAGTTATTGTCCCTCTGTTAGAGGTGGGAATCTTAGACACAGAGAGTAGCCTAGGCTGCCTGAAGCCATGCAGGAAAATTGCAGTGTAATTCAGTCATGAATCCAGGGCCCCCAGTCCAAATTTTTATCTTGAGGCATCCTTCATGAACAGCTTTTGATATGACTTGCGCACAGCTGCTCTTGCACTGCAAGAGTGTTTCAGGTAATAAATTCCAGTTGGAGTAATTTTTTGATAATTTTTTTCAAATGTATGAGCTCAAACTACAGTTCTATTTGCCAAAAATTGAATGCAATTAATCTCCAGTGCAATATGATAGTAAGTGTGAAAACATCATAGTTATTCCTGAGCAGAATGGCCCTGTTTGTTCAATGCTTGATGCAGCAGTAGCATCCATTTCCCATACAACCCTGGCTGTATTTATATGCATGACATCTTTGTTGAGCTACAGAAACAGATGTAAAAGATGCAAACTTTTCAAAAGCTTTGCAATGCCTGAGTCGTTGAAAACACTCAGGCACCTGGTGTTTTTTAAGAAAGTCAGGGAACCTAAAAATGCAGAATCTCGGGCAGAAAAGAAGATAAATACCTATTGTCTAGAACCTTCCAGTATTTACGAGTTTTTACTTTTGAAGAGGGGATCTAAATCCCTCAACCAGGAGGGACCAGCAAGCACCAGCATGCAATTGATAATTGCTGACAGTCCCTGCTGTGGCTTTTCTTATCTGTGCCACTGGTGCATGAAGGTATTCCTCATTATTGATTTTCCTCTCTGAAAATAGGCTAATTAATAGAGAAATAATCATATGATCTCAGCTTTCGCAGACTGAGAATGGTGTTGGATGAGGGACAGGCTGAATGTTAAATGCTTTTAACTTGATAAAGGTTTGTAAATCCCATTTCTAGCATTGCGTGCTGGCACCATGAATTCAACCTCTCTTCATGGGCGATAAGAAAAATTCTGCCCATTTTGTCCATGACTGCAGTGCAGGTAAAGCTCTCAAAATGGAGGACAAATGACAGTATGTCAGAAAGAAGAATTCAAAAGTTTGATAAAGCATTCCTGCCTATGCAACTTCTTTTCTTTCTTTCCTAACAACAACAACAACAACAAATTCATATTACCTTCTTTTCTCCTAACTTTTTAAGGACACTGAGTAAATCTTTGAGTGTTTCCATGGAATTCACTGCTTCAGAGTCCAGAAAACAGTGAAGGACCATTGGTGAAAACATGAATTCCAAAGGAGCCACTTCAATGACCAGGAAAGTGTCTGGAAAGACTCCACTTTATTCCAGCCAGTGCAATCCCCACCAAGGATTCCTAGGGTAGATTTATATAAACTCCAAGTTTTATGTGTATTATGAAAATTAGAGAATTCTTCCTAATCTAAAGTTGAAGCAGTTTCATCAGTGAAGGAACCAGGCTGGGGAAAGGGGTGAGGGGGAGGGAGGGGCTGGAATATAATAAGTTTCAAGATCTCACAAATATTTAGCAGATAAATTCAATAAAGGCTAAGAAAAAATAATGGTTTCTCTGGAAAGATGTTCCTATATATATTCATAAATGGAATATGGCAATTGGTGATATTTTTGTGGAAGAACAACAGGAGTGTAAGAAAAACATGGGCATGTCAGAAGAAAAAAGGAGAGCAAATTTACAGCTTTACTCACATTTGGTGCAATTTTTGTTTCTGAATTTGGCGCACATTTTGTTTCTGAAGCAGTGCTCTCAGCTGGCATTTCCTGAGTAGCTTGGTTACTTTTGCTCTTCCTCCTCATACAGCCATGTGGAATGCACATTCACTCCTTGGAATAACAAGCAAGAAAGATGAGTGTGCTGTAGACCAGGAAAAAGCCATCACCTGCTGGACTGTGATACTAAACCAAATGTAAGGTGTAAAAAAAAAAAAAAAAGAAGATGCATGAAGAACAGTGTGAATGAAATAATTGTAGCATGAACTCACTTCTGCAGGCATAAAGAAAATGTCTTCTTTTATCCTGCAACCACAGACAATCTGCATTAAAATACTTTGAGACACATCCAGGGCTTCAGTGTCACCTTGATTATTAGCAAGACCCTTCTGTTTCAACCTGACTCACGAATGTATTGCTCTCTGTGTCTTTTTTCCTCTCTCTCTGTTTCCTGAACTTAGATTGTTATCTCTCTGAAATGTTGTCTCGCATCCATGTGGAATAAAGATTAAAGAGCAAGGCTACAGGGAGTTGAGAGAAGATGTGTTATAGAGCAGCAGTGGTTAAACAACTAACCATTAAAACAAAAGTAAAAGAAGCCAAGAGAATGCAATTTACCAAGATGAGTCCTATTGAAAAAGTCATGCAGGAGAGGCAAAGACAACAGCTACATCTCTGCAAAGCTTTGTATTCAGAAGATTGTCAGCCTTCACAACAGGCTCTCATGGTGGGAAGTCAGTCAGGCTCTTCTCTCTGAAGTGCCAAAATACCTACGCTAGTCCTCAGTCTTTTGCAAAGGGACCAAGGAACTGCCCTAATATCACTTTCGTTTCAAGCATCTTTGATATTTACTGCCATATCCTTAAAGTGCAATTTATTGACTCAGGATCTATTTGCAAAAATACACACCTGTGTCTTTATTTTTACTCACACAGTTTGGTAGGCAAAGTTCATGTCTATACGTCTCTTTGGTGTGTGCACACGTTTCAATGGCAGTATTGCCTTCTTGCTTTTCCAAATAAACCTTTTTGTATTTTTAGAACATGCCCTGAACTGTCAATGCTTGATAACTTGGCTTCAAAATCACAAATATATTTTACTCTTCTTAAAAGACCAAACTAGTGTACACACATACTTCTTTGTTTCTCAGCAACAGCGCACCAAAAGCTTGCAGCTGTCCTGTCAGTGTTTCTGTAGTCAGGCAAATCACACAATTGTTTGTTAATGAGTGAGATGTGAAAACCACTAAGGAAAAAGTGCTGTATCTCCTGTTGTGATTCCAAATTTTTTTACTGGTCTCCAAAATGTCTTAACATACTCCAGAAATTCATTGGCAAGATGGATTAAAGCTAGAAAAATAAATAGGGTATACTTTAGTTGATATAAATTGTCCATGTCAGGT
Organism: Calcarius lapponicus; assembly: GCA_039654755.1. NCBI lineage: Eukaryota > Metazoa > Chordata > Aves > Passeriformes > Fringillidae > Calcarius > Calcarius lapponicus. The sequence continues at coordinate 53,886,661 of CM077481.1, read as the reverse complement.
GCTGCTCTGCTCTTATTCAGCTGATACTAGGAAGAAAGTCTGCAAGACCAGAACTGGAAAAAAAAAAAAATGGAATATAACCACATGAAAACTGGATCTGTGGTAGAAATAATAATCACAATGCTCAGTCTCATTTTACACTATATACTGAAATATCCTAGATACCCATCTATCATATCTATAATCTTTGGCAATTTTGGCCTATAAACACAGGATTTTTTTTCTACTTGCTTGCCTTTTCCTTCAGCTTGAACTGGGGGAGTTACTGCCTGAACGTCCCTGTATACAGTGCAGGCATTTTGGGGACTTGGGACACCACCACCACTGGACAGATCCAGAGGAGGACCTGAATTTCCACCGGAAGACCAGACCTTCCACAGGACCACCACTTTCAACCACAACCACCATTTCAACAGGACTGCAATCACTACTTGACAGGCCTGTGACTACCACCCTGACCAACAGGGTGCCAGGTTGTATTCTGACTTTATGAGTTTAAGCCAGTTTTTCTGTATCTTTGCATTTACTATTAAATTGTAACTCCCGAAATCTCTCTCAAGGTATATGTGTGGGGTTCATTCCTCCCGCTTTTGTGCTGGTTTACTTTTGAACCAGCACAGTCTGCTCACTTTGTAGTGAGATTGTAGAAGGATTTTGTCTTGATGAGGAATTCCATTTACAAATTTGGCAGGCAGTATTACAGCCTAGCAAATTCGGCATTGTAACAACTCCTGAGTGGAGGTCAACTCTCCCAAGTAGGAAAGGACAGTAAAGAAGACCTAGGCTTTACTCAGAGTAGAAGCATACATGGTTTTATTCTGATTATTTGGGAACTGTTAGATTGCCTCTTGCTGCTGCTGTCTAGCACAGCTTTTTAAAATGGAAATGGTTCCTATTGCTTCCTTCAGTTTTCATGTTTTAAGTAGGACAGCAGCTTGGCAGCTGCAGATGTTAGGCATAATTTTTGTCTTTTATCACAGCAGATGAGCTGAATCTAAATGATGGGCAGAGCTGACCTAAGCAAGGGTCTTAAAACACCATGCAGTCCAAGATCAGGGAAGCTGGTGACCAGTAGAGCAGAGAATAAAAAACATACATACAGCAATTTGATGAGGACTCTCTTGGTCCTATCTTGAAGAAAGAAACACTCAGAATCAAAGCAGAAACACGCTTCACAGGCATGTAGGTCACAGAAAACTCATAAGGACATGGATTAGGACACTGTGTTTAAGTCTAGCTAAACAAAGCCTACTCAGATATAACAAATAAATTTTTACCATGAAACAAGAAGATTTTTAACCTGTAAAATGCAGTTCTGACACTGCCTTTTCAGAAGGACTGTGCAGGAAGGGAAGGAAGAGCGGAAGGGAACTACTTCTAAAATGGCTGATCACTTTATGTGAAGGATTGAAACACAGTTTCTTCCAGTTTCTTGGAGAAGGACTACACTAAGAGCTGCTGCTGCTGTGGTTTTAATATTTCACCAAACTGAGTGCCCCTATAATTAAGAGACATTGTGATGGAAGTCTATAAATTTGGAGGTTTGCTCATACTCCTCAGCACTTAACAGAAGGAAAATAATACTTCCAGGGGGTTGTACCCTAGTTCACATTGCAGAACTATTAAAAAAAAAGGCACATGAATTAAAGCTTTTTTTGTTGCACTTTAGAGTGACTACAAATCAGAACATGCATTGACTTGCATTCAACTCACAAAGGAATTTTTCCATCTCTGTTAGACTATAACTTCAATGTCTATCATTTGCAGATGCCATGAGGATCATAACAATAAGAGAAAACTAATGAACATTGAAAGAATGTGCTTTTTAAACTTATTAAAATCATCATAATATTGAACTACTGCAGTAATCGTAAGGAAATAAGGGTTGATGATTGCAGTACAGCAATAACAATCTCTTCCCTATTTTACATGGGCTCATCTGTAAAGGAATAATGGAGAATTGCACAAACACATAAAAATGTGTACACCATCAAAAAATTCTTATGAGGGCCTAAGTCAGTAACACATTTTTTAAATATCTGATTATGTGACAAAAATTTCATGTGACAGGTTTTAATAGTTTGTAGCTCCTGGTTTTCCAAAACTGGAAAATTGATATCTGGAAAGGGAAAAATTATTTAGAAAGCTAGAACAAAGAAAAACTTCTGTTGAATCTTCACTAAAATTGAGTAAACAGATCATTTAACCACATGTGATTTTCTAATATAATTCACATGAGAATATGAATATTTCACCCTCTTAGGACATATGACAAGTTTGACAATCATAGTTTATTTATGTTCTGTGAACTATTACCAGAACTTTAAAATTAAATTGTTTCCTGGCTTCATTCTACTGTTTTTGCAGTGTTAAAAGCCAATCTGAGCAGTCTAAGTAAACTTCATTTCCATGACTTTTTAGAACATGACAGAAAAAAGCAGCAAAGCAGCCTAGTGCATTTGAAAGTGGGTGGGTAATATAAAGATTAAAGAAGAATAAAAAGGCATGAGAAGCTAATAAAACTGAGATGCTTCTGATGGGTGGGATAAACTGCCCCAGGACAGGGGAGAACTGTCCATTGTCAGCCAAGGAGACTGCTTGTGTGAAGGAGAGCTGGTAGATGCTTGATAAAAATCTGAACTCAAATTACCACACGAGAAACTTTAAGTTGGCCTTGTGAGAAGAGAAAAAAATGGTGTGTGGATGTCCACATTACAACTAGAAAAAGAGTCTTTTTTCAAACATGGAAAAGAATATTTTATTCACCAAATTACTCAAATATTACACTGTCATGAAATACTAAAATAATGCTAAAACCACAGTCTGTTCTTGTGGTTATTTTGTCATATCAGTAGAGAACTCTTTGCATTTTATTATGTATATAGGAGCCAATTACTAAAGTAACAAAATAAAATCTGCACAACGATAATAAATTAAAACTATGGATTCTTGATGTGGAGGGTACTTTTGCATTTTGATAGTCTACTACTAATCAACTACTACTTCTTCATATGATCCTGCCTCTTCCACTGTGTTAAGGAACTGAGGGAAATTCATTCAAATATTAAGCTGTTATACACCACTTACCACACTCACATTTATTTGGAATCTTCCATTTGCAGGGACACTTTATTAGTCATTATATAGCCAGGCTCATCAATGTCAGGATCTCAAATAAAAACAAAAGAACACACAGGTAAATTACATCTTTGGGCTGTACATGTAAAGTTCAAATTCCTAAGGATACTACTCTCCCTCCACTTTACCCAAACTTAATGGCTGGGGGTTTTTTAGACAGTAGCTCAGAAAAGAAATGGGGCAGAGAGGAAAGCAGAAATCTGATTTCCAGAGCATTTATTTCCAGGCTCAGATCTTCAGTTTGGGGTTTTCAGTTTTTAGATTCCTGTCATAAGAAAGATTTAATAATTCATACATTATATTAATGGCTGAGTTATAACTTCAACAAGTTGGCATTACAAAACTGTCAAAAATGTAACAGCTCCTGCCTTCTTTAATTTCAACTGCTTCTAATGAATTGTAGGGAAATGCCTTATTGGTGTGCAGTGCTACCAATTATCTGACAGAGCCAGAGTGTATTTCCAGCACAGAATTAAATCTCCCATGTGAAACTCATCATTTACATATTTATTATTCAGAAATTATAATAAGGCTAATGAGAACCTCACATGGTGCCTTTAAAAGTCAAGCCAATCTCACTGCAAATTTTCAGCAGATAAAGCTTTCCTGGTACACAGTAGTCAAAAGATAAATTCTGCTGATTACAGTTTAGTTTAATTAAACATTACAAGTTATTTGTATGGATCCATACACACTTTGCAGGAAGCGATTAGTTCCATAGGCTGGAACAGTCTCAAGAGAAGTGCATGGACCAGGGCAGACAATTAAAGGGAAGGTTATTTTTGTGTCTGCATTGGTATAAGAACAATAAGACACAGAAGGAAAAAAAAAAAAAGAAAACATGGAAACCTCCTTCAGAGGGGTGAATGCTGCTTTAAAATCCCAATGCTGCAGCAGCCACATGATGCTCATGCAAGCTGCAGGGCAGATGGCATGTTGTGACCTCATGGGCATGGTCTTCAGGCAGATAGTTCCCCACCTCCAGTCTGAACATGACCACAAACCCACTTGTCTCATCCTCGCTGTACATAAAAGAGAGCTCCCCAGAGGCTGCTGATGTTACTGATGCTGGCACCTGGCCCTTTCCATGCATTTATAACACCAGCTTCAGTTCATTGAGGGCATTTAGACTTCAAATCAGTGGTGACAATTTTCAGACCCTATATAATCAACTGCCATCGCTGACCTTGTTTTCCAGGCACACCTTGATTACCATACTTCACAAAAGCAGTCACAGAGACACAAAAACACAAACTCAGCCACAAAAACACGAAGAGAAGACTTGACTATCTACCCCTTCCCCCAGAAGGAATATGAGCAGGAATATGATTGTGCTTCCCTGGCTTCCTTGCCAAATCAAATGCTGTCTCTTGTCTTTGGAAAAAAGTGTTCTGAAAGTGCTTGGTATATTAGTAATTAAAAAAAAAAAAAAAAAAGAAAGAAAGAAAAAAGGAAAAAAACCCGTTTGCAGTCACAGAGTCACTTGGGTTTGCCTTGTGCTGTGTTCCAGTAAGAGATTTCCTTTGTCTGTGATATGTTCACAGCCAGCACTTTATTCCCACTTCTGTGTATGTCATAACACTTGTCACAAGGAAAGATTACTCCAGTGCCAGCAGACTACAGCAAAGTGATAAAGGCACTATTAGCTGTGATCTTTTAGTATCTTTTCTTTCCAATATTCTCTATTCCTGATGTCTTCCACAATAGATAAAGAAGCAAAGTCAAATCAAGTAACTCCTTGCAACTGAGATCCTCTTCAGCCAGAAAATGCAACCACTTTCAAAATGTGTTTCCAAATAATTTTGATTTGGTGACTGGTATCAATTTTGTTACAAAATATTCAGTAGCTTAAAAATTGGACATATTTTACCAAGGGCAACAACTTAATAATGGCAGAGAAAACTAACTTATTTAGCTCACACTGGTTCACTTGCTTAGCTCACACTGGTTCAGATAAGTAGCTGAAGATCTACAGCAGCATACATTAATGCATCTAAAAGCTGTCCATTTCCACTTGTAATAACAAAGGGCTCTGACCTGATTGAAGAAAAGCCTGAGTTTTGCATTTTTCTCACCTTCTTTGCACTTGTAATTCGGGTTCCTTGGGTTGTCCCTGCAAGCAGGAAGAGAGGTCTCCTGCCTGGCGCAGAGGCCAGAGAATCCTATAGGGTGTAAAGCAAGGACAGGGCCCCAGGGCAGTGAGGACAGTGAAATGCACCACTAGCCCTGTTTCTGTGCCATGCATACCACAGTGAGATCCCCAGGGGTGCTGGGATGTGGAGACCCTGAAAGCCATTCCCTGCGCTAGAGAGACACAAGAAGCTTCCCTCAAAAGCTATTAGAGCCTGTTGGCTCCTTCCCCTTGGTCTTATGTCCCTCCGCCACTCTCTCCCTGCTCCCCCATTGGCCCTCATCTTTGCACTGCCCCTATGCCACCGTTCACACCCTACCCTTCGAGACACAGAAACCGGGACTCTCCCCATGAGTCCTGCCTTGGACCCTGAACATCTCACCATGCAGCTGAATTAAACATCCGTGGATATTATACAAAGGCCCTTTTTGCTTCCTTTCCCTAGACTCTATTAGCAGCTATTTCAGTGGCAACACTGGGAGCCCCTGCAAGATGATGGGCTGCAATCAGGCAAGCACAGCCCTCAGCCAACAGCTTGGCTTCACCAAGGGAAAATCCTGTCTGGCCAACCAAGTGGCCTTCTGTAATGGGGTGACTGCATCAGTGGATAAGAGAAGGACTACAGACATCACATATCTGGACTTGTGTAAGGTCTTTGACATGTCTTCCCCTAAATGTCATGTGCTGGGTGAAGCACTGTGTGCTGCTCTTGCTGTTGGTGTGCTCACCAGAACCACGCCAGAGCCTCCTCCTCCTCCAGCATCACCCCGCCAGTCAATGCAGCAACACCCACAGAGAATTTTGCCTGGCAGCCTCAGTGGTAATGGACGGTTTTCACTACTTTGTTTCATTTTTCACATCCCCAGGAGTGTTGTTCTCCTGCAAATCGCATCCTTGGTTTTCATAAGTGTCTGCATTTAATTAGCCTCAAATTAGAAACCTGCAGCATGGCTGTAAAGCAAATACTAAGATAGGAGTGAAGGACCAGAATAAAAAAGGATTTTTTTCTCCTGAATGAAATCATTCACAGCTGCAGTAGCAGGGAAAGACATTTTAAAGGGATTGTACTGTATACAGTAACAATCTTTATTAGTGGTGTCTGAAAAATTGCCACACTCAGATATCAAAAATGCCCCTCAAGGCTACACAGCTATGGAACTTTTTTCACTTTTCATATGTAAAACAAAAAAATCCAGCCACATAAAAAGTAATCTGAGTAAAAGATTGACTAGTAACTATATTTCTCATATTCAAGACAACATGAATTAAAGGACATTTTGTTGCTGGAAAAAAATTATATTTTTCAAGTTTTGGGAAATAGCTTCACCTCTCATAAAAATGAATAATTGTTAAGAATAAGAAAATGTCTATGTCATTAAAAATGTTTTCAGCAGCTGTCTGTGTTTCCCAAGTTCTATATTTAAGAGAAAAAAATGCATTTTTTTTCTGGGGAAAGAGCTACCCACCTAGCCAGTGCTATGAAGTCCCTTGTGCTTTTGAAGTGCAACCTGAAACAGGCACAAAGAAGCAATCTGATTTTCAGAGGTGAAACTCTTGGAGCATCTTTAGACATTTGTGTGGTCATGAGGAGAACTAGGCAGGGGATCTGGCACCCTCATGGCAATTACAAGGTAAAAGCAATTTTCCAATCTGGCCTTGCCCTGGGCAGAAAATCTCATCCATAGTCTTGCAGAGATTTCCTCTGTGGAGGAACAGCTTCAGCAGTCCTCAATCCTTGGAGCTTGCCTACGCCTGCAATGTGTCAGCACAGGCTTTTGTGAAGCTGCATGGTGAACCGGACGGAGGAGCTGATTTGCAGAATGAGAGGTCTTATTTTCAGCTGCATTGTTTCTTTGGTGCAGCACAACCACAGCAAGGGCTGCACCAGAAGAGCTCAGGGGCCATTGGATCCAGACCTTATAAGACAGCTGGTTTGTTCAGCCAGGAGAAGATACTGGGAATTGTCTCAGCCCAGGCACACCTTGCACTTGGTCTTGTTAAACCTCATGAAATTCCCATGGGCCCACTTCTCCATCTTGTCCAGGTTCCTCTGGATGGTATGCCTTCAGGTTTGTCAACAGCACCACTCAGCTTGGGATCATCTGCAAATTTGCTGAGGGTGCACTTGATTCCTACGTCTGTGTCATTGAGGAAGCTATTAAATAACACTGCTCCAGATACAGACCCCTGAGGGACATCACTTTTCCATGATGCCCACTGGGACTATGAGATGTTGACCACTACCCTCTGGATGTGACAGTTCACCCACTTTTCTGTCCATCTAACAATCGACTCACCAAATCCATCACACTTCAATTTGGAGAAAAAGATGTTCAGGGGAAGACATGTCAAAGACTTTACATAAGTTCAGATATATGATGTCGGTAGTGCTTCTCTTATCCACTGATACAATCACCCCATCACTAGGCCACTAGGTTGGCTAGTCAGGATTTTCCTTCGGCGAAGCCAAGCTGTCTGTCTGAAATCACCTCCCTGTCCTTCCTGTGTCCATTATCACAGCTTCTAGGAGGATCTGTTCTATGCTTTTCCGAGGTACTAAGGCGAGCTGACAGGTCAGTAGTTCCCAGAGTCCTCCTTTCTGCCCTTGTTAAATATGGGTACAATATTTTCCCTTTTCCAGTCACATGGAAGTTCACCTGACTACCATGACTTTTCAAATATGAAGGAGAGTGACTTGGCAACTACATCAGCCAATGCCTTCAGGACACTCTGATACATCTCACCAGGTCCCACGGACCTATGTACATTCAGATTCCTCAGGTGGGCACCTTCTTCTACGTGCTGTCCCCAGTTTGGCAGCATAGGTTATTGCCTGCTTTTTCCAGTAAACACACTTGTAGAAGGCCTTTCTGTTATTCTTTGTATCCATTGCCAGGTTCAATTCCAGCTTCATCTTTAAAGAGAATTATGAGAACCAGACTGGAGGAATTGAATCAGATGCCAAAAACATTTATGGAAATCATGGGGTGTTCGGAGTTTTATTGCTGGATGCATTTCTTGATGCTGGTCATGGCATAGCTGCTGAACCACTGTGCTGCCAGGAAATCCCAGGAGATGCAAGTGTAAAAGGGAGGCTGCTTTTTCACATTTTAAAGACTGAAACATGTTTAAATCTGTTTACTCACATTAATATATTTAAAATATATTAAATGTGTGAGTTTAGTACTGTGCCAGAGTAGGAAACTCCAGCAGCTGAAGCTCATCCTTTCTTAACCAAAGCAGTATTCCCTCAGGGACTTGTTTGTGACTAGAGCTTCATAAGCAAGCTTCATAAATTGCAACATAAATGAAAATTATTCCACTCATATCAATGTGGTTCATCTGAGTTGCTTCAGCTGAGGATCCAGGCCAGCAGCATCACTGTGATAAGATGAAAGAGCAGCATCCAATCACTAGCCTCAGTTCTTCGCCACAGGAAGAGGTCCTCAGAGAGTTGTTCTTCTGTCCTTTTCCTTTTTCCTCACTCTTGCACCTTTGCCCTCAGCATCTGCTACTAGGCAGAGGAATGACTGACTAATTTACTGACATCATTTTTACCCCTGCATAGCTCTGCATCAATATTCTCCTTCCTTTCCCTACAGAGAATTATACAATTATTGAACGGTTTGTTTTGGAAGAGGCCTTAAAGATCAACCACCACTACATGGACAAGGACACCTCCCCTTAGAACAGGTTTCTCAATGTCTCATCTGTCCAGTCTGGCCTTGAACACTTCCAGAGATGGGGCATCCACAAATTCTCTGGGCAACCTGTTCCAGGGTTTCACCACCCTCACAGTAAAAAAGTTCTTATATCTCATCTAAACCTACTCATTCAGTTGGAATACATTCCTTCTTGTCCTACATGCCTTTGTAAATAATCCATCTCCAGACTTCTTGTAGAACCCTTCAGGTACTGGAAGGCTGCAGTCAGTCAGGTCTCCCTGGTCCCTTCCCTTCTTCAGACTGAAGAGTCCCAACTCTCTCAACCTGTCTTTGCAGGAGAAGTGCTCCAGGCCCCATATAATGTTAATATTAATGGCCCTCTTTCTTATGTAAGTTAAATATTATCTATATGGCACTAAATAGATGTGTTCTCTTGAAGATCCTTTCTTTTCTGTTCACTTCAGGTAATAGCTTCTCTTTAAGCCAGTTCTCATCTCTATTTGTTTTGGCTGGCTCATAGTGAACCTTGCAGATAATTTTTTTAAATTGTATTCTGTATTGCATGAGAGCCAAAATATAGAAGTGGCTACATCCTCTAATTCTGTAGTCCTAGATTCTATGCAAATAGCATTGAAATTGTTATTTTTCATTCTCTGTCTTCCTTTTCTTCTTTGACTGATACAGAAAATATCAAAAAGCATCAGGTGCAGCAGCTTTCAGCCAAACCTAATTAAAAGGAATTTATTTTACATATAAATTAACAACTTGAGGTTTCCACTCCTGCTTCATCTTAACAAGAATTCCCTGTTGTAACAGGAAATGTTAATTTTAGTGATTTTAACTTGTTTTTTGGCCAGAAATGGACAAAGTGCTCATATATTTTTTCTGTTCATCTGGCTCTTTCCATCATTCCTATCAGAGTGCTTCATTGCTGCTTGAATGTCTTCTCCAGAGGATAAGTGTTTTCACCTGGTATCAGCCTAATTTCCGTATCTGATTCCCAGCCTCAGGCACTTCTCTCCCATTACCATCTCTGTACTCCTTGTCCTACCAGAGATTAAGGATGTCACTTCAGTGGCTTTACACAAGGACCACAACGCTTTGTTTTGCTTCCATGTTTTTTTCCCACTGTCCCTTTTACTGGTTTTCCTAGTATGAGCTACACACTATACGCCAGTGAAAATTCTTCCTTTTAGCATAAGGAATTTTAGTGATAGAAGTTTTGTGTACAAGGTTGTAACTCCCAATAATAATTAAAGATAATTAAAATAATAATTAAACAACCTGATTACAATGGTGGATCAGAGTGACCCTGGGAGCAGCTGGCTTGTGAGCAGCCCAAGTCAGTGAAGCACAGTTGGTATTTTATGTCCAACACAGCTGCAGCAAAGCCAACAGTAATGGTTCTGGAGCTCTGTACCTTTGAAGTAGCAACAAGATTAGATTCCTTAGAAGTGTAAAAAAATCCACTATCAAACAGCTTTTCCTTAAACTCACGAAACTAGAACTATTTGGAATATTAAAGGCAATTTCAGTACTTAAAGTGAATAACTGAAATATCAAGGGAACTCCCAAAGAAATTGTTGGTAAAGTGAGGATCCTAACACTGGGCCCCAGATGACTCTACATCTATGTCTGTTTTTTCATTCAGGCACACTGCATACCAAACAGCTATTGAACATATTGCTACTTTCACTTTTGCTTTTTTCTGGGAATACCTAAAAATATATTTGCTGCTTGATACAAATGAGAGAGGGGCTGCTGTAATTCTGTCTATCCTTTACATAATACTAATACTAATCCTTAATAAAAAGAGCAGGCGTTGGATTTTTTTGTCTTGTTTTTTTTTGTTTTTCTTTCATATTTGCATCACACTGAGAAGGATAAAATGCCAGATATGAAAGGTCTTAAGTAAAAGTAGTTATTTCCAGTTGAAGCCAAACATCATGTATCTCTTATGTCTTACTCAAAGGGCTGCCCATGTGTCATGGTTTGACTCTGGCACAATACCAGTGCCCCCATGAAAATACACTTTCCCTGGTGTCTGCTGTGAGATGTGACCAGGAATAAGCAAAGCAGGCTCCTGCTTAGAAATAAAGAAAACTTTATTAACTAAACTACAAAACAATAACTAAACTATGCACAAAAGAAAAAAAAAAACAAGGAAAATGAAAACCCCACAAAAACACTCTCCTCCTCCCCCCCAAATTCCCAATACAGTACGTCTTCCAAAATCACCAACTCTGGGTCCAGCACCACCCTTTAGAATACTCAACTTTCAGTTCCTCAAGAGGAGAGGGAGTCCTTCCATGTGTCGTTGTGAGGAATACAATCCTGGTAGTTGTTGTTAATGAAGTTGATTGGGGTCTTAAGTGTTGGTCTGTTGTTGAGCATTGAATGTTGGGGTTCTGGGACTTGCCTTTAGCTGCCGTTGTTAAATGTTACTATTCTACCCTGTATTTGTATCTATCCCCGTCACACTCTGTATTTGTACCCTGTGTTAGTCTATTGTTAAACACTGAATGTTAGAATTCTAATACTTGTCTTTACTTGCCATTGTTAGATGATACTATTTTACCTTGTATTTGTATCTCTCCCCGCCACGCTCTGGGTTTGTGCCCCTTTCCGTCTGGTCTGGCCCCGGATTTGTATCCATTCCCCTCGGGAACCACTTCCCCCGCTCCCCTGCTCCCAGGAGGACTTGCACCCGGACTGAATTTAAATGAGGGGCTCTGGGAACTATATGAACCCTCTCAAAACAACAAACGAGCCCACAAACTTCAGCTTTAACCCACCAGAACCACCCTGAGTCACCCACTCTTGACCAGGGCCGGATTCCGTCCTGTCGCCACGATTTTGATGGTACCCAGTTTGGAGGATACCCCTGGACTGTGAGCCAACGTTTGCCTTCCTAAGGACTCTCGTGAGGACGGAGGCCCCAGCTCTACCGAGAGACAAAGCTGCACTCCTCCTCCTCAGCGTCGTCCAGTGGGAGCAGTGGCGGTGTGCGCACCACCCAGAGCTGTCTTTAATAAAGGCCTTTTTAAGGGAGCTGGTCTCCTGGCCCTATTTATAACAGCTTGGTGGCCTTTTCCGTCTTGTTCAGTGCTCTCACCACCGAACAAGGATCAGGGCTGCTTCCAGACTCATCTTTTTAAGGATGCCTCCTCCCACTCCAAAAAGGCACAGTCTCAACTTTAGGACATCTGTCCCCCCCATATTTTTTATACCCCCTGGGGCCGAGGGGTACCCACACTGAATCTTCTTTGGCTCTGGGACATTTCTCCTCCTGGACTCAGTCTCTGTATCACAAGGGAACATGGCTCTGTCCACAGCTACACAAAAGAGTCCAGCATAAAATGCCACTCCATCTTCTCCATTCCTCCAACATCTCTCACTCTCTCTCTCTCTGGTCCAGACCTTCATCACTCGCCTATTTCCTTCGTCCTCCTCTACTCTTATCTCTTGTCTAGGAAGGGTTAATGTTCTGTAAAGTTTTCATTGTCCAAGAAGGGTTAAAAACTCCTCCAAGCGGCTGGACTCCTGGCTGCACCCCCCCATCTCCTCAGCTGGGCTGCCTGCTGCCAGCACATGTTTACCAAATTTCAAGGTAACAGCCCCAAGCACAGGCTGCACTCTCTCTCTGTCTGTCTCCAAGGGGGGGAACAGGCTGCCCATTGCTTCCCGGCATTTCTTTACTTCTTCCTTCCACCCTTGGGGGGCCAGGCCTACCTCTCCCGGGCCGGGCCACATGGCTTTTCCCCTCCCCGCGCCCAGCCAGCAGCAGGGCCGGGGGAGAGACCCAGCTCCTTCCTGCCGGAAATCCAGAGGCTTTTCAGGTGAGCAGCTCTGGTTTTTAACCCCTGTGTGCTCTCAGAGGCGGACCAAAATTTCAGTGGTCAAACTCAATGCCAATGTTAAAATCTGAGCACTCATTGGCCCTGACCACAGCATCCCAGAAATCCTGTTTCCAGGTCAAACCACGACACCATGGGAAAAAAATATAACATCATTTCTATCAAAAGAATGAGCCTAAATGGAGACACTAATCTTTATTCTTGGAATTTTTTCAACATATTCTTCCACTGAAAATGTTTTTGAAATGTACAAGAAAGATAGAATATAGGAGAAGGTTTATTAATCTCTAAGAAATATGCAGCAGTAATAACAAATTTTCATTAAAAAATACATTAATGAGTTGTGTTCTTCAATTACTTTCTTCCTTTCTTCCTCTACTAGCTGAAAGTTCCCTCTGTTGTTAGTAATGGGTTGACATGGACTTCCAATTAAGAATCATTTTATCATGGCTTTGACATTCAGACAATTATGTTTTCAAATACTGCCTTTTCTGCCCATAGAAGGTGCCAAATTTCTGCCAGAGAGCCTTGGGACAACTTGCTGGCAACCAGCAATCAGAGCCTGGTGTCCAGGAGCTCTGGATGTTACTCATGTTCATAACAATCACATTAACTGAAATCATGGTTATAATAAAGCCAAGTGACACAGTTTGTTTCAGCTATGGACATGTATAAAGTGGTTTTTTAATGATGGCCTCTGTAAAGACTAGGTTTACATACACTCATCCTCTGTCCACATCTGTTGTTTGCTACTGCGTTGTTTTATTTCTACTGTAGCATGTTGTGAGAAAAGCACAAGGAACCAAGTTCCATAATCCCCATTTTGAGGTTTGTCATAGTAGCTAGGTTCAAAAATAGGAATTTGACTGATTTATGTTATATAAAATGAAGTGATGAATAGCTTTGTGGAAAGCTGAAAAATTTTTAATTATGACAAGCTTCTTGCACATGTACTCATACCCTCTGTACATCAGTAGGGAATTCTACAAATATTTTCATTTTTTCCAAACCCATTTTTTTCCAGCTTGACAAAACATGACTGAATTGAGTAAGGAAAAGTACTACTTAATGAAATTTCATTTCGTAGGTTGCTCTTGAATGACTCACTGTACTGATGCTGAAACTAACACCACTGTGCCTCTCTGTTTTTGCACTCCACTTATGATTTCCAAATCACATGCTAATTTTTGAATGTCTCCCAAACTGACAGAGTTGTCCAGATGGCCATATAAATGCTTCCAGCGCCAATACTCACGCAAACATGCATTCACACCCTTATCTCTGATATTTTACTTAGCATTGAACAGTCTTCTGAATAAAAACTTGCTTTCAGAAACATTTGGAGAACATAAATTAAAAGAATTCTGAACATTGTGGAAGCTGATTCATGGTTTCTATTCAAAAAACTGCTAGTGAAACCTTCTAAAATCACAAGCATATTCTTCTTCCCCATGACCCAGATTAGAAGTAGTACATGGGTAACTTTAAACATGCAAATAGTGTCAGTTGCTCACAGATTTATATATGCAATTGCATTTTTTTTTTACCCAGGAGCTTTATGATTTTTATTTATATTCATATTTTCCTGAAATTTTATGGGAAATCTTTAGGAATGGCATAAAAGCAGTTAACTTAATGCAAATGTTAATCAGTCAAAAATTTTAATGCCACAATGCAAGGGAGAAGAGCAACACTGGAACAAAAGACAGAGATGAATAAAAGGATAGATACAAATGAACAGCACATAAAGCGAGCATGTCAGCCTGGAAGAATATAAATGTAAACTCAATTATTAGAAGGTTTAAAAGGCCAATCAATACTGAAATTGCTTGCAGTAATTCCAGGGTTAAAATTGGTCGATGATAATAAACAAGATGAGGATCCTTCAACAGGATGGATTGTTGCTAGGAAAAGAAAGTCTGTGCATGAACTGAGGAAATAAGAAAAAAAAAACTCAGTGACTGAGGAGTCACAGTAACAATAATCAGAAGAGATTATTTGATTAATTCTCCAATAACCTTTTTGTGTTACATATTTCTGTATTAATTCCTTTAATTTCTTTCTAGTATATCCACTCAGAGCTTCTTCCTTTAGGAGAAAAAAAAAGATTAATTTATAATAAAAGCCATAAAGAAACTTAACATCAAGTGAATTGTTTACCTTTTGTAACAGGGCGTCCAGAAAAACATGCAACAAATCTTTGAAATAGCTGTTTAAAAAAAATCCCAAACAGATGTTTTGCCAATAAAGGAATTTACAATGGTATTGAATTTCAAATAATTTTGAGTACAGTCAGTCAACACAAATACTTTAATCAATTATTCACAATGTTATTCTTCTGCAAATCCTACAGCTCAGTCCTCCGCTCCTTAAGTATTTTGGACAGGTGGCACAGGACTAGTAGGTAGATTATTCAGAAAGCAAACATCTATTAAAAATAGTGATGTTGGCTCCACCTTGTTTTGCTGTCTATGACACAGCGCTCTAGGAAGTTGGGGGATCCATTATTTAGCAGGTAAGAAAACTAACCAAAATAGGCCTTAGTTGAGAAAATAAAAGAAAGAAGAAGAATAAATGAACAGGACAAGGTTGAAGCTACAGTTTTAAGGGAAGACAGCTCAAGGATACAAGGTATAGGGTACAAAAAAAATAAGGAACTAGAGCTGAAATAGGTTGCTTTGGAATTATCAGCAAGCCATGCTACCTTTTTGTAAATAATTGTAATGCCAATCTCTCAATCTCTCCAGAGCCCCCTTGTACAGCAAGACCCAAGAGCTGGACTTCATCAGTAAAGAGTGGTTGCAAAAACATGAGTTGAAAACATTTTTTCCTTCCTTGGTACCAGAAACTTTTATATTTCGGCTCCTGGCGTAAGACCATTGGTCACAGTAACACACCTACTCTGTCTTCCTAAATCCAGGGATCAGGGTCCATAATGTGGGGTGAAGATGCCAGTAGCAACCTTATTACATTAAGGGGACAGTGATGTTTATGCAGCAACTGGATAGATAAGATTCTACTTTCCCATGAGACTTCTCAGATGCCCAGTAATAAGTTTTCAAGGCTGTCTCCTGAAAGACCATGAGCACTGTATTCCACAAGGTAATATTTTAATGGTGTTCAATGCATCCTCTTTTCCAGTAAACCATAAGTAAAGAAGCTTATTCTGAAGGCATGAAGATTTAGATCATACAGTCACTTGTGTTTTCATCTTCCTCCAGTAACAGTCAACAGCCAAGGGAAAAGAAGCTGAAACCTGAATACAAAGAGAAAATTGATAACAGTAACGCTAGCAATAATAATAGCATAATAAAGGCAAAAGTAGAATTAGAGTTCAGTTGACATCTATGACCCAGAAGGAGAACTTAGGTAAGGCAGTTAAGTGGACATGTTTTGCTCTGTTGAGATTCATTTTCATTAGGTTTCAAAAAACATATAGGGGCTGTCATATTCTCTTAAAGCAAAATCTAAAAATTTTCAAGCTACTAAATTAGGTAGAGTACTATATACTCACTTCAGTCCATTTTAGCCATTGGCAGTTATTGTTGAGTGCATAGCTACATGCTTCACATTCAAAAAAATATTTATGGCAAAAAAGCCCATATGTTTGTGAGAACAGTATTAGTAACCTGTTTTTCCTCTGGAAACATTATTTCTTGATAGCAACAAATGAATACACTACACACATTTGTAGTAATTAATTATAATCTACACTAAAACAAGATGTTGCCTGATTACTTTGCTACCTCAAGTCAAGGACTGGACTCCAAATTAACTTATTTGTTCAACTTACCTTTTGGACACTGAAGTTTGAAGACATAAAAACCTTTCTCGCTAGAAGGTAACAATTCTTCTTTTTTAAAATTAAATCTCTTGGAGCAAGAATCTGGAGTAACAGGAGCAATGATTTGGACACATGCTCTCTTAGGAAATAGTCTGAGAAGGCTCAGCTAAAGTTGCATCCTCCCTAGTGTCTCCAACAATGATTCCTACAGAAAGTCAGATAACATCAGTAGACACAACCTGGCTGTTACAAAACATGGAAAAGTGAAAAGGAATGAAAAATGAAATTTCTTGCAGAGAATAGTCTCCTTTATCTGTCATTCTGTCATTCTTAGAAAATGGGATTGTATTGAACAATAGGGCTACTGGTGAGCATAATCTGTAACCTGTACAGGCTTTCACTGAGATTTGGGGAAGCTTTAATTCTGGATAGTTCCTCTTGATCCTTAGAGGTGTTTCTCCAGCTCCCAAATAACTCACCTTTCAGTTTTAGAAGAGATTTTTATCTTTCAATCAAATGCAAACAGTTCCCAGTTTATTGATTGTGGTATAATTGCTCAGAAGGAATCTCTTTGGAATATATATGTCAATGCCATTAGTGCAGTTTCTCACTAATGGATTCTGGAGTTGTGCCTTTTTTTTTTCAAAAAGCATGTGAACAGTATAAACAGAAATTGGAACAGCTTTTCTGTCCTGTAAATATATGACACATGCCAGTGTGGTGATTTTATTTTGCCTGGGTTCTTATTCTTTTATTCTTATTCTTATTCTTATTCTTGTTGTTTATTTTCAAATCCTAAGGAACTCAATAATTTAATTTTTACCGCAGGACAGAATTACTATTCTGTGCCTTTACAGTGGTGGGAACAATCTAAGTAATAACACTAACAGATACACATTTCTTTCTATCAGCAAGTTATAATCCAAGAAATTTGAAAACCTTGAAAACCTTTGCAAACATTGAAGCCAGAGTCACTGTGTTGGATCAGCACACTTAGAATACAGTCAATCAACAGCACCATATTCTGTCAAACCCATCTTGAAAACACACCCCATGGACCTGCATATATGTGATCTCAAGCACTCATATGAGATGTTTCACGTTTTTTTCTGTCTTTCCATTTTGTCAAGGGTTTGTTAACAAACATGACCACACTTCACAGCTATAAAAACTGGGTACCAGGAAACAGTTCATTGCTTCCTCACAACAAGGTCCTCACAAAATAACCCACAAGCTATTCTGAATTAGTTTTGGTGCTCCATGCCTTAAATTCTTGCTGGTTAGACTTGCAATGTACTCTTAGCTCTGCAATCCACAGGGCAAGTGAATACCAGACTGCCAAACTGTAGGGCACTGTTCTGACAAATACCATGTTACTGTATACTCTGCTGCCATTTTTCTAAGGTAAACTAGGTCACCCTCTTTCTGCACCTGTCAGTGTCCTCAGTAAATGATGTTTCAGAGTCCTGCCTATCCCAAGGCTGCTGTATTTTAGCCCCTGCTAGTCCCAAAAAGTTAAACAGGAACCTGACATGAAAACAAGATTTCAAAAGTCGAAAGCTGAGCAACTGTTTGCAGGACAGAAATAATTAAAGAGATTTCTTGTTTTAAAGAGTTTATATTTTTACCTTGCTTCTATTTATGAGGAATGAGGTATTAATAGACCATAATTCAGAGTCCTGAAGATAAAAAAAATAGAAAAGAAAAACTAGAAAAAAGGCAAAGAGATAGATAAGCATGAAACTTTTTGACTGAATAGGTGTGTAAAGCATTAACAGGAAGCTCTTTTGTGCAGTTAAGAATAGCTACAAAGGAGGTGGATGGTGTTAAATGTCAGCTGGTAGGGACATCAAGCTCTGTGGGGATTGGTGCAGGCTGGACTTAGTAGGTTTTCTTCTGTTCCCAAGTCAGCCAAACCCATGTGATCAACTAGCAGAG
Source organism: Calcarius lapponicus (assembly GCA_039654755.1). Taxonomy (NCBI): domain Eukaryota; kingdom Metazoa; phylum Chordata; class Aves; order Passeriformes; family Fringillidae; genus Calcarius; species Calcarius lapponicus. Next base: position 53,868,148 of record CM077481.1, on the reverse strand, counting down.
GGTGAGCTGCACAGAAGGATCTATAGGAAGGGAATAGAAAAAAGGGGGAGAAGAAGACAGGAAAGAGGAAGGGGAAACAAGTCAGATGCGGACAAATGAGTGCAAATTAAAGCTTTCTTTGCATTCTGGATGTAGTCATGGTTGCACAGTTCTATGTGAGCAAAAAATATTAAAGGTAAAGCCCAGATATTGTACTATAGATTTTTCATTAAAAATATTCACTCCACATATCCCCAAATTTTGATAATTACACAACTGAAGGGAAAGAACCATGTATTTCAGTACAATGATCTGCTAAGGGCACGTCAATTTTGCTGGGAATATACTTCACTGATTATGTATGAGACACTATTTGCTGCAGCTTGAGCAGACCTCAAAGATACAGACTTTCACATTCATAAACAACAAATCTGTGAGACTTGCCTGATTAAAAAAAGGCCGAATGATGAAACTCAGAGTAGCTTACAAGGACTGCAGATGGCTCTGGGACTCTGGTGCGAGAGGGTGTAGAAAGTAAAAGGAGGTTCTACTAACACAAGTCTGGTGAATTAGAGGGAGTCTAGGGAGGAGGTGCACAAAAGGCAGATACAAGATCAATATGTCTCCCTTAGAGTCTTGATAGCTAGTTGGTTTTCACAAGGGAATTAAGGGCCATGTTTCATCAGGGGAAAAATTGACTAAAGAAAAAAGATCTAAACACTTAAAAATACCAATTTCTCAAATTAAATGGAATAATAACACAGTTAGACATAGTGACTAGAACTGAAAGCCCTTATGCGAGAATCATGTAGAATTGTAATTAAAAGCTTTGAAAATAACTGGAAAATTATTAAAAGAAGTGAGAACATAATTCAATTTTGAAGAAGATTTAGGAATTTCTGAACTTCATTATAACTTTGAAGTTGTGAATTTTAGCTTTAATAAAAGCTAAACACAACACAATGAAACATCAACTAAAAAAACCAAAAAATGTGCAACCCCTAGGAGGTGTCCAAATGTGGTTTTTAAAGGATTCTAGTTAAGCTTTGTGGTGGGGGGAAAACTGGGTCTTTATTAACAGCTGGAGTCTGGAAATCCTAGAAGTGCTAGTTCCCAAGCTCTAAGCCTGCAAATTAGAGGCCTTGACTCCCAGCTCATTTTTATGACTGGCAGCTAGAATCCTAATTGAAATCTCAAACCCCACAAAACCTCCAATTCCCACTTAGACGAGAAACTGAAGAGTCTGGGAAGTATTTAATCTCCAGCAGGCAGGATACAGAGATGTTAAAGAGAGTTGCTGGCAAAATTCAAAACCCTGTCTCACCTATCATACCTTCACAGAAATAAAACCGTCTCTGCAAACATTTGAAATTTGACAAAAAATTATTCTCTCATGGAAAAATTGTTCCCTTTGAGAATTTTTCAATTGTCTGTTTAGCAGAGTTGAAACACATCATATTCCAGAGGTGAGACACAAGAAATGAATAAAAAAGACTTCCTGAAGTTCTTTTAATGGCTTCTGAGCTAGTCTCTCATAAGTCTGTTCTGCTCCTTTAGCTTCACCTGAGATCTTAACAGCTTTATCACAACTGCCTAGCTTCATCAGTTTGGTAACAACCAAAAAATTGTTTTGACACTCAATACATTCTGTCCAAAACAAAACTTGTTATTTGCTGCTACAGTGATATGTCATTAAAAAAAACCCCACCTATTTCCAAGGGTAAATAAACACAGTTCATACATCTGCAAGACTGGCCACCTGGTTTGGGAATACTGAAATACTAGCTTCACTTTATAAAAATATCTCTAAGATGCTAAGATACACAGGATTTCTGGTCTGACTGCATTGCCAAGTGAAAAAAAAATTGCTGTCTAAAGCATGCAGTGTTTTGGGGAGAGATATTGTCCATCCATTTATGGTTTTAAGGTCTTTTAAAATTCTAATTATGTAAAAAACTCAGAACTAAGACAAGTCTTAAAATCCAGAAGAATTTTCTTCCTAGGATTATTTTTCAGTTCTTTTCAAGTACAGTATTAGAAAAAGCTCAAAAAGGCTTCACTGTTACCATGAGAAAATAAGACAAGATGTCCAGGCAGCTTTTGTCACTGAACTTTTGCCTGTCATAAAATTGATGCATTTAGCAAAAAGAGCCAGCAGGTGGATACTGGAAATTGCCAGAGTTCACTTTGGATATGTGGGCACATGCTCATGATGAGAAATACCAGTGTGGATCACCAGCTGGGTAAATCACAGTAATTTATTTCATTTTAAGATGCTCCTGTATTTGTTAGGGTTAAAATCAGAAAAGCAATTATGGTTCCAATTTCAGAAAAATTTTTTTCTTATGTTTATTTGTGTAGTAAAGGAGACATGGTGTAGACCTTCTTGGTATTTATATAAGGGAGCAAATAATTAGTATTGCAATATGAACACTGGCATAAAATCATTTAGGGCATTATACTTGTCTAAAGTGGTACCATTTTTCATAAATTATCAGGGTCTGTTATTACCCTTAATAAATTTTTAGTGCTACTCCTAAATAGGGATTTTGTATGTAAACTCTTGGTTGGTAGGTCCCAGATAGACTTCCTGGGTGCCCCAGGGAGAGTAATGACCACGTGGGTTTGCCAGGGAACAAGTGCTCCGACTGGGACCCTTAGGAATAGAGAAAAACAGCAACACAGGAATTCACTTTTCAGAAGAAAAGTAATGGTTAGGCTTCACACCTAAGATATGTGAAACAGAACAAGTTTCTTTCAGCTCTTTGAATTTAAGTGCTTCATTTTTTTTGTTCACAGTTTTTTATTCAGGGGTTTGACATCCCCTGGAATCTCACTTCAGCTGCTTTTTTGGAATCCAATATGAAGAATCTAATAAAATATTAACATGAGCATGTCCACTGTAAGTGTTGCAGAATACCAAAGCTGAAGGGGTTAATATTTTAGTGTGAAGGGAAGGGCTGGAGCACTTGTGTTTAGAACTACCCATTTTGAAAAGTGGTTAAGGACAGGAAACGGAAGAAACACTCAAGAACATTGTTTAGAGGCTGCTGCTATGGCCAGTCTATCACTGCATGGGGAAAGTACAAGGAAAATTTTCAGGATTCCTGGGGAGCACTCAAAAAGCAAATCTTCAGAATGAGTATTTGGGATACCAGCTGTGAAGGCAAGCAGTGCAGCAGCTGGTGAGCCCATCAAAAATCAGAGAACAGAAGAGACCCTGTAAATTATCACAGAAATATCCAGTGAGATTTTTTCAGAGTGAGAGAAAGAGGAGAGCCTGGACTACAAAACACAGCTGCAGTCACCAATTTTGGCATCAAGCCAGAGAATTAAAAAACATCCTGTACTCATAGAAAGAAAATAAAAACTGGACCTCTCAGGTTTTGCTATCAGACCAAGGGATTTCTGCCCTTTGTACAACCATCTGTGTAGGTGGTTGGTGCAGAGGAACATGGACAAGAAATAGGCAGTCTGACACCTCAGTCAGGGATTCTCAAGTGGACATGACTCAAGGAATGTACAGGGGGTAAGAAAAAGTTGCTCAAGCATTTCCTGAGTTCAGGAAGCCATTTGGCAGCCCTGAGCCTCATCACAGCCTGGAAGCCCTAAGCAGCCAAGTAGACAAGGAGCTGTAGTGCCAGGAGAAACCAAGGAAGATTTCAAAGGTTTCACGGAGAACAAGCCTCCTGGGGAGTGGTGAACAGGGACAGAGACAAGGCAGGGATTTTTACTGCATTCTTGCCCTGACTTCAACACAGATGAATGACCAAGGAGGTGTCAGTGTCCTGAACTGGAGGATCATGACTGAGAATGATCAACTCCCAGTTGACCTTGAAGCTGTGCAAGATCTACTGATCCAGACAAATCCCTAAAATCTTTGAGGCCAATAGTAACATGGGTCTTATAGCAACATGAGAAAAGGTTTCATTGCATTAACCTGTGTTGGGGAAAAATATGCTTAGTTGAGAAAGAAGATTTATGAATGATACATACATCATATGTTGACTGACTAAATTTGCCTACAGTTTCTTTTGCTCTAGAAACAGACCAAGGCCTGGATTGTAAGAAAACCCACCTCTTATTCATCACCATGAACCAAAACCCTAACATGAATTTATAAAATTTAAGGAAAAGTGTCTCTCACAAGGAGGAAGAGTCAATTATATATTAAGAATATTTGGGATGAGAATGCTCTCTTTGAAGATGCAGAAAATGTGATTTTTCTCACAAGGCAATTGACACGAATTATGCACCATCAGAGCATTGCTGGTGGCACCTGCATGGAACCTGTGTTTGTGATGATACTCTAGTCCAGTCTAACAATCTAGCAGGACACTTCAGTGTGAGTGCTGAGCGCTGCTGTGTTAATCCAGTGACCCTCCAACCACTGTAGAGCCGACCTGCATGCACCCAGAGTAGTCATATCTCTGCCAGTCTTTTGCAGTCCTGGCTCCGCTATATGAAGTGTCAAGATTTTCGTGGGTCTTGGGTCTTCAAAGAGATGAGAGCAGTTGTTGGTTGTAGTAAAGTTGTTTATTGCATGAATACATCACTCTTGAAGGCAAGGAGTTCAGAGTATTAAAGTCCGTGCTAAAAGCTTTCTGACAAAGGGTCCTGAGCAGCAACAGCACCCCCACCTTTTCTTCTTCATCCCCTTCTTCACCCCAATACAGGGACTTTTTTCATAAATCATCCAATCATGATGAAAAAACATGATTCTAAAATATCCTTTCTAAACTAATCTGAACTTGATTCTAATGTACCAAAGTAGTATGAAAGTAGTGTCAGTTCTTACCCAAAAACTACTTATAAATTATTATCTATTTATGCAAATGGCTCTATTTCCTTACTTCAAATTTACATATATAAGTTTATCGATTTACATAAATAGTTCTATCTATTTACACATATAGTTCTATCTCTTCTATCTGTTCTATCTAGAAACACAAGCAAAGTTCTGCTATGTTTTTGCTATGTCTGGAGCTAAGTTAAACTTGTGAAAAATAACACTACAGAACTTTAAACTAGGCTTTGGGGCCTCATACTAACTAACATAGTCTCTTAAAGCACTTAAGATACATTTCTACTTAAAACTAAAACTTACAATTCTATTTCATATCTGTGTGGCTTAATACATTTTAGCTTCTCCAGAGGTTCTAATTCAAACCTTTCATTCTTTTCTCTCTCTGAAGGACTCAGAGAGGCTTCTGTTCCACGCATTCCAGCATGAAGCATAGACCTGCCAAACCCAGAAAGTGGTGAAACTATGTCCTTTCTCAGTGGTAATGGGCTGCTGTAGTCCTCTTTTTGACCCTGGTCTCGTCTGACTGGACATACACAAGCCAATTCATTTCCTAATTGTACCTTGGTTTTATGGCTACCAAATGTGACAGCTATTCCAATCTTCTTGAACCATGAACTCTCTCACACAACTAGACGTTTCTTAGCATAATCCCAGGAAGTGAGACTTGCTGATTTTTTTTCTCACACTTGTCACAGATAAGCGAGTATAAACCAGCAGAACAGCATGCATTAACTACTGTTTCTCCCACAGCACTCAGTTCCACCCCTCAAACACTTCTGTTACTACTCATCAGCCCATTAAGCAAGTCTTTTTCACTTCATTTTCTTTCTATGTTCACCCCATGAGTGATGGATGTTATTTTCAAACAATAATTAAGATTTGCACTTCATTCCTCTTAGAGATAAGATTTTCAGCGCAAATGGGAGTTTTGATGTCTTGCCTCACACAGATGAATCTTCTATTCAAGTGACAAAATGCTTTTTTTATTATTTTATTTATCAGTGACTGGTTTTTAGCTTCTAGGGAACAGTGCATAAAGAGTTTGGCTTTAATTTATCTTCTTGACCTGCCTTCTTCTCTATGGCTAACACAGTTTGCTGATTCAATACTTGGAATGTTCCTGAGTATACTCCATAAGTCAATATCAAAGTGTCTGGTCATCAACTGTTGAGACTTCAATTACATTTGGAAAAGGATGAATCTGGAATAATCTCATCTTTTCCATTGCACAGACACTCTGTCCCTCTTTGCTAGGACGTGCTTGTAGCCAAGATGGAGCAGGTGTTTGGGGATAACTTTGGGGAGAGTCTGATGGCACCATTTTTTCAGATTCTCCTTCTGGTACCAGAGCAAGTGCTTCTCAGAACCAGGGAGCAAGTCTTCAACCAAACAGAAGTCAGACTAGGACATTGTGTGCACCATAATGGGTGATGCATACTGCAGGGTAAAGATTTGCATTCTGAAAGGCAAAGCTTTGCTTGTAAGAACACACTCTCCCATCAATGCTGCCTCCTCCCAGTATTGACATCCTCCTCAGCATGGCTTCACACCACTCGCAGAAGAAGCTGAGAGAAAGCAAAACGTACTAAAAAAGTTGTTGGACTCTGTGCCCTGTTCATTTGTCATTCTAAAAACCAAGCACAATTAGGAGCTTTAATTAGAAACAACTGACTCATCAAAATCCTAAGAACATGTTCTCAGGAATATTCCTTTTGAAGGGATGAGAAAATGTAATTACATGTTGCCAGACTCATTGCCTTCAATGTGTCATTGTACCTGAGTGGACTGTGTGTGCAGAACTGTTACAAAATTCGTCTTATAAACCATAGTGGATACAGAATTTTACTAGCAAGCAAAGCAACCATTTTACAGGGAGAAAAAAAAAATTTTAGTAGAGAAGTAACATATAGCCTAAATTTTTTGTCAGGTAGTTATAAATCTCTGAATTTTATTGAAATAGGAAAGAAAGATTAAAAGCAAGCAAAGAAAGCAGTGGTAATAGAAAAGTTCAAACGCAAGTGCTCACATTCCTGTGGAAATGGTTTAATTTAAGATGACATTTAACAGTCCCCTCCACCCACACTGCTGGAAACTAAAATCCAAACAGAACAGCATTATGTTTTTTTGCAAGTGAAATTTAACACTGATCAAGAAAAGAAAGATATGTTCTAATTTCCGTAAGAGAAATGTATCACAAAAAGGGTAAGCAGAAAATAAAGTGACTTAAATGTATAAATTACTTACTGTGATAACACAAGAGCCATTAATTAACATGTGGAAGAGATTGTGCAGGAATGTAAGTCAGCAATGAAAGGACTATTTGACAGTATATATTCCATCAAGGAAAAAAAAAAGATAAAAAAACTCCTCTTCTAGAAAGGCTGATGGGCTACTTCCTCATTTAAATCATAAGAAACACATACACTTCTCAATCAAATCCTTAAAAAAAATCAATATGAAATGCTTTCCTACTTGGCATCACCCAGCTGTCACCCTGTCTTCTGCTTAGTGGACTCAACTGGTAGAAATAATGACCCTGTGAAATGACAGTAGATATCTGGGCTGCACTGGTTGACTTCAGAATGGTACATAAATGAGTGGCACTCAGCACAGCACCATTCATTTGCTCTGATATGCTACTTCTAAGATGTCAGGGCTAGAGAGAGCACCACAGGAAATTACTTCTGGGAAACTTAGGTCAGTATCAGTGACTTTTTTCTGAGACAGTATCTTAGCTTCAAAGGGTTGCTTTTAGTCAGATCCTATTGCAGAGAAAACTTACTGCTGTTTTGTGCAAATAACCAAAAGCATGGGAGTGATTCTGCACAAAATTTTCATAAAAACATAATAACATGGGATATTCTTCACAGCTTTAAACTTTGCTCACATTCACACCTAAGCTCTAGCAGATAATTGCATTTTGTTGACTGTAGAGAATAAAAAGAGAGCAGCAGAGAGGAAATGGAACAGAGGCCTTTTCCTAATACACTGTGCAAATCATACAGTAAAACCCACAGCAAATCATTACTTCTCTTCTCTGGTATTGCTGTATTCCCAGCTCCTGCAGACTCTGCTCTAACATCACCAGAACTGCATCTCAGAAGTTATGCTGGTGATTCTGATACCCCTATCCCTATCATAACTGCACTCATGATTTGAGGTAAGGGCACAGTGGAATGATTTCCTGGAGTGTTTGCACCTAAGAACTAACGTCTGGCATATCAGCATGTGTCCTACTTAAAATTGACAACTTCAGTGGAACTGCTCACACACTGCTGGTCTTTCTTATACACAAAGAATTTTTATCCTAATTCTTAGCTGGCTTGACTCAGCCCTTTGTTTTGTTTTTTGTTTTGTTTTTTTCTTTTGTTTTGGTTTTTTTTGTTTGTTTTTTGGGGTTTTTGGGTTTTTTGGTTTTTTGGTTTTTTGTTGGTTGGTGGTATTGTTTGGTTTTTTTAAATTACCTGCCATTACCTGCCATGTCCCAAATGGACATATTTTCAAAACTGTAACTTTTCTTGATACCCCTGTTCTCTTTGACTCTTTGATACCTGTTCAACCTCCATGACTATGGGTTCTGAAGGATAACTTTCGACTGTATTTTCAGAACCCTGGTCTGAAAAAATGCTATCATCTGCATTTTGCAGGCAAAGAGTCAATATCACACACAAGCTGATGGTAGGGTTTGTTTTCTGAGAATGGATTCTGTACTTTGTACACTGAATACCGTGTGAAACTTGCATTTATGCACATTTTGCTCTCATCTAAAATATACTGCAATTTGTGATATATTTATACTTATTTTCTTTCTCACTCCTGTATTTGTTTGAAATGATTCAGCTCATTAACTGTGTGACTCATGGACCATAACTGAATTTCAAACAGCCTTCCTCCAGAGTGGGAGATATGCTTGCTTGGTTTTGTTTCCATGCCCAACTTTGTATTGGTTTTGCTCTCTGACTAAAAAGACACAATCTCTAGAATCAAAATTTTCCTTCTATGAATATTCCATGATATCATATGTTTTAATAAGATCACTTTAAACATATTTTGCAAGCCATGCATAGAAATATATGAATGTAAAAGTGGTGCAAACGATAACAAGGTGACATGAAACAAACTGTTCTGCACATGTGGATTTTGACCTTTTCAAAATTTCTGTACATATACTTCTGCTTGTCTGTAGCTTGCAGTGGATGCCTTAACACTTTCCAAAAGACACTATTGATAAATTTTTCTAGGTACCTGCCTAGCTTCTCTCAGCCCTTCTGGTCAATGAATAATATGCAGATGAATCATCACACTTTGGCTTTTAGTAAAAAAATAAGCTTTGGTATGTTTTACATAGAAGCCACAGCCAGTTGTAGGGGTGGAAGCCTTTGTGAAGATGGATCTCAAAGAACCTATTCCACACCCATCCCACAGTCTCCTCTCTGCTCACTACCCTTGAAAGCATCGGAAAAGCTGTTCACCAGCTTCCACTGTTGAGCACACAGGTTAGCTTAATTTCATATTGAAAAGGTTTCTGTCAGTCCCTCATGCCATGGGTACCTGGGCCATATGTGCTGCACACCTGACATTTGGTCAATGCTTATTGGGGCTACACTGTTTATAGAGAAAAACTATCTGCTTTCAGCAGGACCACTAACATAGCTGATCAAAATCAACATTCAAATTCTGAAGCCTGTTTAATTCTGTAAGAAGACGCCAAGGTTATTTATGAACTGTCTTCCTTTTTTAGCTCTGGAAACTGAGCACTATTTTGACAGTAAAGTCACAGCATCAAGGAAATTACTGCTCTCTTCTCAGATTGGAGTCTGGTAGCAGGTGAAAGGTAAATAAGCAGGGCTGCCTAACAGCAGAAACAATCTTGCTGAATGAATGAGAAATAATATAGCCCAAGAATCCAAAGCAAAAAATGTGTGGGGAAAGTAAATTTCTTTTGTTTGCTTAGATGTCTGATGGATACCTTCTGTTGTTTCAGTGTGCCCCTTTACATTTTCTATGAATGAGTGCTTTAGGCTGCTCAAAGAATGTATTCTAAATAATATTTCAAAGAATATTCTGAGACCACAGTGTGGCCCTACTGGGGGGTGGGGAGTGGGAGAGGGATGCACCCACAACATCACCATGACCAAACCTATTAAGCTTTTCCAAAACTTAATTATTTCATGTAGGTATGTATATGTGTATGTTTCATTCAGACAGACTTTGAAAATTTCTTGTCCTACTGTTACCCAGAAACTATCCGAAACATATTTGAACTTCAGGAAAAGCCTGCACATGCAGTTTTCTCAAAGTCTTGGCTAGGCTGAACCTGGCTTTTCATACCATCAACTTTAAAACAAAATCCCAAGCAATGGCAGGTGTTGAAAGAAGAGTGAAAAGGGTCTTATAATGAAGAGAATCAAAGGAAAAAGAGGTACAGGTGTAGGGAAAACACTGACAAGTATGTAATATTTCTGTTAATAGAAATCTATTAGTGAAGTGAGTTGCTATGAGGTTTAAAAGTCTCAGAAGAGTAGAAGAAAATTCACTCTTGGCATTGCACAGTATCAGTTTTAGATGAGCAGAAATGGTAAACTTGCCTGTTCTATGAAGACTATCCCTAAATAAATAAATAAATTAAATAAATAACCCATATACTGTGAAAAAAATTGTAGATTTTTGTGGCTTCTTTGTCACTTTCTGATTATGTGTAGCTTTTTTTTTTTTCCCTTAAGAGTCAGCAATAAACGATTCAATCTGTTTCCTCATGGATACTCCTCAAACATAGCAGGGAAGAAAAAATCAGCATCTGTTGAATACACGCTGTGAATAAATGCATAAAAAAAGATGCAAATAAAAAAGAATGCAAATATGAATCTAAGTAAACAGCTACAGAGATTTGAAGTGTCTTCCTCCATGCCTGAGAAGTGCTAGTACACTAGTTTTAGTCATTATGTTTCTAAATAATCAAGTTGTACTTGAGGATTAATTGCTTAGCCTGTCTTTGCATTGCGAGAAATGATATGCAATTAATTTAAATTATTTGGCACAGACTTTCTGGAAGGGTCTTTACTGAGGTGAGTTCCTTAAGCAGCATGCTATTGACCAGCCTGCCTGGTCAGTCATTCTCTAACACCTCAAGCATGGAGCAAAGCTACAGGAGGAACCACACTGCTCGAGGATGTGTCTGAGTAATCACCAGGAGCTACCAGTGGGCTCCTGTCAAGGAGTTGATGGATCAGAAATGGGGTGCTCCCTACCCTGACATACCCTGACAGCTATTTTTTCCATCTGATGGTGCTCAGTCCATGTGAGTTGTACCTCCAAGCTGCTGTCTGTCCAAGCAAGCACCAGGTGACAGCGATGGCACAGCGCGAGGGGTTTGCCCGGCCACCACTGCCTCAGCAATGGCCAAGAGCTGGGCTGAGAGAAAGACAGAGGCTCACACAACACTCAGACCTCCTCCACAGGCAGCCATGTGGAGATATCCAGTGGTGATGAGGTCTTGCATTGCCTCACTGCGTAAAGGGTAAATTTCACACAGACTTTGCGACCAAATGGATTTCATTTCCACAGTCAGGAATGTGGTGCCTTCCACCAGCTCTGCAATCACTTTCAACTTAAATAAATTGAAGCAGGCAGCAGGGCAGGGGAAATTAAACTAGCAAAGGAAAAGAATTATTTAAACAGACCGGAACAGTCATTGCTGCCTGCTAGGAAATGTTTTTCTAGTCTTTTATCACCACATACAATCCCTAGTCCCATGTGATTAGCAAATTCATCTTGAAACACTGGTGTTGCTTGACTGCAGTTGAAAAATTAAGTGGTATCTTTAAATTCTTGTTCCTCAACTCAGTGAAAAGAGATGTTTTGCAGCACTTGGATTCTGGCATATATAATCAGACTGCACATTTCCTATCGCATTCAACACCTGGCAATCTCCTGTGTGCTGACTGTGCACAGTACAGTGATATGTCTAGAGGTAATTATTTCTGTCACCTACATAAGGGCAACAGATATGAGAGGCATCTTATGCTTACCTTTTTGTATACTTTTAAATGCCTGGGTGGTTTATTTTGTACACAGGAACATGTTTTATTCTAGAAATTTGTTCCTGAAAACAAATGCTAGGGGAGACACATATGAAAGAAAAGAGCCAGATATACTGCCTTTATTCAGAAGTCTCTGAAAATTATTAGGAATGCTACAATAGATGGATAAAGAAAGGATGAAGCAAATAGATTCTTTTAATGACATAAGGGAGGAGCCCAGGAAAAGAGTCCTAGAAATATTGGTGAATGAAATTGGAAAGCCAAATCTGTGCCCCTGACTGCAGCTTGAAAGAGGGAAAAGGAGCAGTTCTGGTCATGTTGTGAGTCCCACTGGCCAAGTCCTGCAAAGAAAGCTGTAAGATACCCTCTCCCTAGAAAGAGCCAGTCTGCATCATAATCTCTTATGCCATGGAGTTGACACAGGTACCTGAGAACCTGAGGATAATGTGGCATGTACAGAGAGGAGGATGCTGTGAGGCAGCCCCATCCCTGTGAGCATGCAAGGAGCAGTGTCAAGGTGGAACAAATCACCTCTGATTGCTAGTGGGTAGGTCTGCAGGATGCAGAGCAGGGGTTTCATCTCAGGAGAGTCAGCATGATGGTAGCTGAGCGAATGGCATTGATGGTTCTGATCACTGGAGGGCTAGTAGGAAAAGTGAAACTTGTGCCAGAAGGACCTAAATCCATTAAATCCTACCTTAGGTCATAGAGGAGCTCCCACTGTCAAGGTCTCATTTTATTCTTTGCTTTGCCCTGTGGATTCTGCAAGCTGGTTTCTTTGCTTTTTGATACTTTATCTAGATTTTACACCTTGTTTCACAGCTGTATGAAAACCAGCAATACCTTTTATTCCACTTCAAGCATGTAATGTCTCCTACAAACTTTGTTATCATTAAGATCTCATCTCAGGCCCTGTGCCTGCCCTCTCGAGCTTAGGAGCAGTGGGCAGTGAAGGAGGACAGTAACAAGAAGCCCACTCCTGGGTGGTGTTCATTTTACAGATTGAAAACTGCTGGCTAGGACTTTCCACTGTGCTTACTAGAAAAGGCCAGCCTGAGGGATCTGAAGTGTGCAGAGCAGTGGATGATGCTCCATTTGTAGCTCCATTCTGGCCCAAGTGACTTCCATTTGGCCTTGAAAACATCGCAAGCACTGTCTGTGATCAAAAGTCCTCCACAAACAGGACAAGTAGTGTGGCTCATGAAGCTGTACTTCTTCCAAGATGGTCTGGCAGACTCTAGTAGCATCAAATAATGTAAAAGGTACAATTTATTATGCTTTGCAAGTGAGATAAAAGCTTTAATGTCGCAGCCTGAACTGCAATCATGCTCTACTCCTTGTCAGACATCAGAAATTGAGAACATGGGACCACAGGGCAGGCAAGGTTCTTTGAGGCAGGACCTGTGATCAGATGCTAGTCACTAATTTTCTCAGCCCCTTAGAACTCTCCATGCTCTCTCCCAGTGTTACGTATGATCACTAACAGCTCCACAGCTGAGACAGAAACATAAAACTATTCATGAGGCACAAACACATCTTTCAAAATCTATTTCAGGCACAACCAAGGATGGTCATTTATATTAACTGCAAAATTCTGCAAGATTAATATTAGGTAGGGCATTAATATGTCAGCCATGAGCCTGGAAAAAAGTAACCTTTGGAAAAACCTTTGGTTGCTTTTCATAATCAGTAGTTTCCCAAAACAGGAGAAAAAGGTAAGATCAGCAGTTTCACTTCACTAGCAAAATCTCTTCATCTATTATATATAAAAAAATTTTAATAAGTCTACATTCAGACCACTCCTAGAGATAAACAAAAGGCTATTAAAATCACTGCAAATGATCCTTCCTCAGTGTAGTAAGACTTTGTCCAAAAATTAAAAAGGTAAAGAGCATTTGGATTCTACCTGTGTAACAAGCTAAAAACACCATCTGCAGAGATGTCAGGATGCTGTCAGCACAGGATGTTTCACATAAAACTAGGCCCAAGTAGAGCATCTATAGGCTCTATATTGTCTTGGATGAAGTGAATTGAGTTGTCTGTGTTCAGTGACCAGCTATCCACATTCAAAAATAGAAGTCAGAATAATAAAAATGCTACTTGTGGTTGGTTTTAATAGCTGAAGAGGAGTATTCTGAGTTCACCAGGGACACCAAGAACCACTTAAGAAGTAACATTAACCACCATTTACAATGGTACTTCCAGAAAACCAAGGAGATAAGGAAGTTTGTTGTGTTGTCCTTGCAGACTGCCCTGAAAGCAGAGGATGCAGGTGTTTGACTGGCATCTTTTCCTGGTGAGCATACTCAGCTAACTCCAAAAGTCCATGTGCTTCTCTTTTCACCTGGAGTCTCCTTGCATTTTACAGATCTGTAATTGTCCCTGAACTGCAAAGACCGCAAATTTCCAGGTAGCTGTATCAGACTTGAGGAATGCTCCATTAAGTAAAAAAGTATGAGAACACAAGGATTACTTTGCTCTCAAGGAGTGCCACCGTACTAAAATCAATCATATGAATTAAAGGCTTTTGACAAATGAATAATTCATACACGCTAAATTAATTAATGCATTTTCAAGACAGGCTTAGTACATTTTCCTGTGTTAGCCATCAGCACATGAGCAGAGCTGTAACAGCTCTGCCATCTTTGCTCCCTGTAGTCATGATTCAGATTTGGAAAGAGGATACAATTTGCATAGCACTTGTGCGTCAGTGAAAGGATTACTTTTTTATTTAGTAATCAAAATAATGCTGCATACATATTACTCTTTTCCTCCCTCCCCTCCTTCCCTTTGCAAGACACTAGGAGCAAAACAACTGTTTCTTCATAAACACTCCAACTACTGTGCTGAACAGAGATGACATTTACATAAATGGATTGCAGTGCAGTTGTTGAACATACACAGGGATGATTCTCTAATCCCATTTTAATTAGATGGATGTTGCAAGCATACAAAAAATTACAAGCCTTGATCCCTGTGGTGATGCCATACTGGCAAGGAATCAATCACCACAGCCTCGGTTGCCATGGAAACTGATAGGTCCTGTGCCACCATCTAAGTGCTAAATGATTGGTGGTGTACTCCTAACACAGGGAGAGCAATGAGTTTTTATATCCCGTCCAGCAGCTGTGCCAGAGAGTTAATTAAAAGCAGAGAACATGAAATAAATCTAAATCTGTGAAGAAATGAAATGTACAGTACAAATTGAATTCCTGTGTTGGACAGAAATTAATATGCAGCACAAACCACAGAGCAGCCTGCATAAGCAGCAGCTGTGAATCCTGGGAACTGGTACCTCCGTGGCAGCTAAAACCCAAAAGTGGAGGGAGCACCTCCTTATCTTGTTACCTAAACAAGCTCTTCCTTCAGTGCTTGTGTGGACTGAAGCATGCAAATGCATACTCTAATGTTAAAGGTTTGCAGAAAAGCAGGAAGTACAAAGCTTAAGCAGGAGCTAATTAGCAACTGCAGTTTATCAGTCGTGGACACAATGTAAGAAAATGTTTGCACTGCTGTACTCAAATTCACCAGGCAACCTCTCTGAAAGTCAGTGTGGTTTTATTGATAAGCTATGCATTTCAAATTCGTATTTCAAGTATCACAATTCCAGTAGCCAACCCTGAAATGCTTTTATCACAAAAACTTTAGCTCTGCATAAAATATTTTTTGGTGGGATGGGATGCAGCTGAGGCACAAGATTCCCCCAGCCTCCTCTGAGGGCTCTTCCCTCCCTCAGCCCTACTGTTTATGAGGCAGATTCCTGTGAGTGGGACAGCACAACTCCATTCTGGAAAGATGCTTAACCACTCACACATGACAAACATGCCAAGTGGGCAAAGGCACCAAAGCTGAACTCACTCCTCTGAGCACAAGTGAAATTAAGGAGGGAATGAGGCAGTCTCCTTCCAGCCACAGAAGCAAGTGTGTACTGGACAGCCATCTTTGAAACAACAAAAATTACTGTAACACTGTCTGAGGCTTTTTAGGTGGTTTACATCTTTATCAAACCTTTTATGTTCAGTGATTTCCTGTTAGCCTCTTGGGTCAGCCTGGTTGGTTGGGATGATGGGCATTGGTCATTTTTTTCCCTCATTTTTATCCATTCTTTTTCCTGCTGTCCACTCTTCCAGCTGATGTCAGCTGCAGCAAAGTCTGAGGATTTTTCTCAGACCTCTAGAATGACATGCTGTGGATGCTGACAAATCATTGACATTCAAACCAGTTGTGCTAGATTCTTAGGAAGAAATCTCTTAAACAGTGGTATTCATTTTCAGCATCAAGCCATAAGATTTATCCCAAAGGAAGCAGGGACCATGCAATGGGAGAGCATCTTGCTTGCTCTCTTACAGTCTGAGCTAGACAGGCACCATTTGCTCCTGCAGCCTGTCAGACAGGGTCCAGGCCTTGGCTGAGCATTGGTCTAATGCAAGAAAAGGTCTTATATTCTTGTCTAAGTGTAAAAAATCTGATTAATTTACCATGTTTTCCCTGAGCCCTAGTTTCAAAAGGCTTGCAAGCTTTTCTAACAAGAAAATATGTCAAATACTGCAGATTTTCTGTGAGATAAATATATTTATTTTGTAATCTTCCTTCCTTCCTTCCTTCCTTCCTTCCTTCCTTCCTTCCTTCCTTCCTTCCTTCCTTCCTTCCTTCCTTCCTTCCTTCCTTCCTTCCTTCCTTCCTTCCTTCCTTCCTTCCTTCCTTCCTTCCTTCCTTCCTTCCTTCCTTCCTTCCTTCCTTCCTTCCTTCCTTCCTTCCTTCCTTCCTTCCTTCCTTCCTTCCTTCCTTCCTTCCTTCCTTCCTTCCTTCCTCCCTCCCTCCCTCCCTCCCTCCCTCCCTCCCTCCCTCCCTCCCTCCCTCCCTCCCTTCCTTCCTTCTTTCCGCCACTTCCTTCCACCATTTCCTTCCTTCCCTCCCCAGTGCACAGCTGACATACTGGAAACATTTCAAAGATGTTTTCAGGTTCTTCCAGGTTCTAATTACTGCTGAAATATTTAAAACAAACCAAAAGAAACAAAAAACCCCAAACACACCCTTCTCCCCCCAAATCAGGAGCAGTTTGATGTCCCCAGTAGGAGCTGGAGCCTGAGAAAGGCATCAGCCAGCCGTGAGAGGCCCCTGAGTGCAGCAGCTGTGCTCCCAGGATGAGACAGCACTCACTGCCTCCTTCATGGCCTGAGCACACACAGGGATGCTGCACCACATGGGGGTGTGCATAATTTCCATGTTTCCTCTCCATCAGAACCGTTCAGTCGGATGCATGAGAAATCCTCCCGTTTTCCTTTCCTGAGATGGCAATCACTGAAGTGGCTTTCACAGAACTCAGTGAACTATCAACTGGAAAAGCAGGGTCAGATACTTTGCGGGTGAAAATTCTGCTGCTTTTCAGCTCAGCTGCAGAAAAGGAGTGGTGAAAGTACACTTGTGTGGTAGGTAAACTGCAAAAAAGGGAAGAAAAACAGGGATGCAGTAACAGCATGAATGCATAATAAAAGGGAATGAGAACACCCGCAACATAACCATGCAATGGGATCTCTTCTCACTCCATTTTTACTCCAATTTCAATGACATTGTGGGTGATTGCTGGGAATTGAATTAGCTTCCTAGCGTGAGAGAAGCCTTCAGCTTGAAACCACTCATGGTAAATTTCACAGCAAAATTAGCATTCAGCTGTAAGGATGTCACATAAACATGGTCAAGGTGAGGACACCACAATTGTGCCTTCCAGACACACTCCGCATCCACAGTTTTGCAGAAACACCAACACTAAGCCAAACTGCATACATCTTTCTTAATTCACAAGTCACAGATCTCAAAGCAGCTGAAAATTCCTGGTGTCCCCTTTATAGTGACAGATTATTCTCATTTGACCCATCCCTCTACAATCAGCCTTTTGTATGCCTGGTATAGCAGCCCAGCTTCCCATATGGAAATCCCTCCTTAAAATGTCTACTGAGTGCTTTTCTCCATTGGCCTATCCAAAGGACTCCAAACTATTCCCAAAGAGAATTTATCAAATGGGAAAATTAAACAGTGAACAAAACTAACAGAAATTAATTTCCAGGGTTTTGAATGGGTACACTCTCTGTGCTTCTTTAGTATTAATCTTTAAAAAGTTAACAGGCAATGTAATAGATCTTCCACATTTTTAGACAATCAACATACCTGAAAAAGACCAGAAACTGTTGTGCTAATAACAGGATGTGCTAATATCCTATGTAAACTATTGTGAAGTCTATTTAATTTTACATGTTCAAAAACTAATTTCTTCATAACTGTTTTGGTGAAGGCCCCCTAAGTTATGTAGCACTTTCAATAAGGGCCTCTAAGGGTGTTTTAAGAGCACACCTTTCAAGACAGCTATTTTTCTTAATCAGTTTTCAGACTATTAGTCACTCTGGCCTATTTAAAAAAAATCTAGAAAGATGGAAGTTTTCTCACTCCTGTTCAAAATCAGTTTATTTTTATTTAAATTCAGAAGTTTCTTTTACAGTTAAAAGGCAGTAGTAATGAGAGCATAAGTCAAATTACTGGGTTTTTTCATTCATTTAAGGATTTAAAATCAAGAAAATCTCACCATTTCCTCATCCATATGGCGAGAAAACCATTTAGTGCAGAAGAAAAGAAGGGAAGAAGTTGAAAAATGGTTAAGCTATGTCCAAATGCCCTCTTTCATACAGTGAAAAAATTTCATGCAAGGATTCAAAACATGAATAGCAGAACAATATAATGGGATGGGTACATCCAAAAAAAAAAAAGAAGACAAAAGGAACATGTCTAAATATGAAGAACTGCAGTACTTTTTCCAGGTATCTGAAGTCAAACAGCAGTCCTCAGGGGAGAAAGAAGGACTATTTTCAAGATTTTTTAATATGGTTCCTGTTATTCTGATTTGAGCTAAATCCAGGGTCCTTAAGCTAATAGGGTAAACTGCAAAGAAGTAGGGTCTAAGTTAATAACCTTAACAGTCCACAGTCATAAGATGGTGTCAAAATCTGCTCCCAGTTACAGCTGTTCAGCCACCAGAAAATTACAGAAAAATAATCTCTTTTATCAACTACTCTTCCTGTTAGTTCACAGTTGCAAGCTAATAGTTCACAGCTAACAAAGCCAAATTGATTTTTGGAAATCAGGCTATCTTTTTTGATCTCCAGCAGCGCTACGTGGTATGAGATTTGGTCTGATTTCAGCTGATTGAATATAGACTTTGTCAGAGATTTCTGACTTGAAGTCGTGAGGGTGTAGATGAAGAAATACTCCCTCCAGTTCAACTCTGGAAAAGAATATGGAGGAAGAGAAAGAAATGGTATGGTAAGTGTTTTTCACACCTGTGTGCGTGGACAACTTGACTCTTCTACCATGTTATCTTTATATGGTATCTATCTCCTCATATGCAGTCTTTACTAACAATAGTTTATGATTCTTTTTGCACAAAAGCCACAAAAATTTGAGATATCTTAAGAGCAAATAGCAATTTCCTTTGAGACAAGAAAGGTGGCCTCATATTCTAAAAAACCCCAAATCATAAAGCATGGAATTAAAAAATGTAAGGAACACACAGTATTGAAGAAGTTCCATCAAAATTTCTCTACAGCAAAGGGTTAATCTTTTGTTTATTGAAAGTACCATCAAACAGCTTTTTCTTTCATATAATTAGCAATAAACTGTGGGATCCCAAGTGACCACGAGCTGGAAAATATGTGATAATGAATTTATACATTTTTTCTATTTATTTTGTTAATTATTTTCATTGCTTTCTATTTCACTATTAAAGCTTATAGTCAGAGCAACATTAGGCAGCGTAACAGATGTAAAAATATCTTCATGTCCTTTATGCGACAAAAATCAAATATAGCTTGAATTGAATGAAGATAAAACTTTGCTACCATGTGCCTGCCAGGAATGAACCCAACCCACATTTTTGTTGCTGCTGTTGGAACTGATGCCAGCTGGCAATGCACTCAGCAATGAGGTGCTCTGTTATTAGCTTTTATAGAAGTATCCACCAGTCACCAATACTCCAGGGAAACTGAATGGCAGCATGGGAGACGCTGTGAAGGTATCCTATCATAACAAAGGCGGATCAGCCAGCATGCAGAAACTGACTCTGTATGCTGCCAGAGCTGCTGGCAAGCGGTATGGAAAGCACTTTGGCTTTCATTTCTTTCTGCTGAGATTTCTCCTAAATTCTTTTGCATTTTTTAAACTATTAGGAACACTTCTGCATTTTAAAATCTCTGGCTGCAAGAACATCCAACAACATTTTGGAACCCTGACCTCTATCACTGAGTTCACAAAATCTGTTCTGCTATCAATTACTTTGCTGGGTATTTCAAATTACTAAGGTCTTCCATATGTCCAGTCCTTTATATTTTGTGTAAAGATAAGAAATAGATAGCAGCCTATTTCTAAAAGATCCAGCAGTCTGAAACAGTGATAGTCTAAAACAACCCTGTGGAAGCCTATGACACTGCCATAAAAAGGTTTTCAGCTTCTCTAGCTGAATCAGGAACATGCATTTCTTAAAACATGCATAGAATAAAGTTTCAGAATATTGTGTGTGCAATGCAGATATGAGGTGATCATTGACTGCAGTGTAAGTTTTCCAAGGTGAAATGGAAGTTTAGCTAGAAATTTGCATCAGATGGAAAACTGGATTTGTAATAGGAAGGACTTTTAAAAGCTTTTGTAACTTTTGGCAGTGATATACTATATACTGCAGGCTCACTATGTCTCCTCATCAGGTCATATATTTTCCTTTATGCTCAGCTGAGTGGAGCTAGATCAATTTTTAAATCGCATTGCTATATTATCCATCTTTACTGTTGCAGACAAGGTAGATAATTGTTTGCTGTTTTAGAGGTCCTTGAGTTACGAAGCTAAATCCTTTTCCCAGAATTCTATTGTTAGTCTCAAAATGACCACTATTTGCTATTTACAGGATATTTGTGTATATAATTTCCACAAAGAGAGTCATAAGTGCCAACATCAACATATATTCATACATACTCAAACACAAATAATAAAGTATTTGTCTTGTATTTCTTATTTTAATAATAGAGGTTTAAGCAAGAGGTTTTCTTCAAAGCAAGGGGGAATTTGGTCACTCAAACAAAAACTATGAAAGGAAAATAACCATAAAAAAAAGATCTGTGTAACTAACTTAAACAAAATTTATAGAAAAATACAATAAAGATCCTTTGCAGGAATATAAAGCACATTAATAATTCAGAAAAAAAATAATGTTGTTCCTGTGTTTTACTACATGCAAATGGTGAACTACAAAGCTTATCTAATTCTAATTGATACATCTTCTGCAGGAATATGTTTCATGTCTGTGAAAACAGATTTGTCCCTGTCCTTTCTTTTCTATGAAATTACACAATTTTCTATCAACGTATTACTGCCCAGCAAGTCACTGCTCTTTCTCTGTGTGAGTATGGAACTGAATACACACTGTCACACACAAACCTTTCAGTGGCAAACTTTTTGCTGCTCCTCCACAGACTGATATTGTCAGTTTCTGGAAAGTTTTCCAGCTTGGAGATATGTCTCTGGTACAATGGTCCTCTGGAGGAGCCATGGCTATTTACATCTGGCCAGCAGCAGGAGTTATGACCTCTATATGCCGCCTCAGGTCTTCTGCCAAATATCTATGCCAAACAGCAAAAGGTCCAATCTTATTGGTTTATTTGTTGACTGGTTCTGGGAGAAACACATGAACATATCTGCTTTTCACTCTCCCCCCTATCTCAGAGTCTGAAGAGGCATTTTAGTCCTACAAGTGGCTTTTGATTGCCTAGCAAAACATTCAGTACAAACCTCAAACCCACCACTCCGGTAATGTCACATATGATTTGTCTCTCTCCCATTTTGTGCTTATTTTGTGGTATATCCAGCACATTGCTTTTGCTGACACTTAACCAGATGCAAGCTATTTATAGAAATTACTTGATGAATTTGGACGCTTTCATCAAATAAGTCCATTTGTGATTCTGCATTTCATTGTCTTTGTAAGGTGTCATGGTTAAATATTCTACAGACTAATACCAGGGAGAACTTGAACAATCTGACTGCAAATCATGCAATTAAATTTTTTCAGATCATACATGTATCCAACATGATGTTGTTTTAGAGGCAGCAGCCACTGTGGATCCATTACGCAACATGCAAAGAAAAAGCAAATTACAACTACTGCTGGAATGGAAAGAAAATCACCCAAGAACATAAGGATTTACAGGGCCTTCTGTCTTGAAGTCTAGACATTGCAATAATATCACTGATATTCTATAATAAAATTGTGCAGATGAGGGAAAAAACACACAAAACAGGAGCTCCAGCTACAATGGGTACTCAAAAGAGAAAGAGGCATATCAGATACTAGAGTCATTTTTTGCCAAAATTTTCCTTTCCTGTAATAGGAGGAACATGCTAAGTGAAATTCCCAAATCATGCAGATGGCTACTCTAACCTAGAGCTGGATTCTTTTCTGACCTAAGAATCTGTTTTGTTTTTTTTTTTTTCCTAAACATAATTTTGTCAATAGAACAGATAAGACTGAGGTTTTTAATGCCATTTAGCTAATTTAGCAACTGAAATTACCTATTCTTAAGCTTTGAAATGTGATAGGAGAAGGAAAAAATATTGCCTGTATTTTTCTCCCTCTAAAGGAAAGATACCTTCTTATATTACAATGGAAAAAAAATCCTAAAAGGCCTTTACAAGTAACCCAGGAGAGCCCTAAATTAGTACTTTCATATGAAGCAAATATGGCACAAAATGTATAATACTTTCTAACTCTTTTGCAGATGCTGCTTCATTTCAAGGTTAAGGACAAATATCACTGACATAACTGACACTATGGGAATTTCCTTATCAATGGAAAATATGTTAATGATATTTTTTGCATAAGTCTCAAAAAAGTAACAGAACAGCATGAAATCATTTTGAGTTTCTAGTGATGTCAGCAGAGGAATAGGGAGGACAAAAGAATAATAATAATAATAATAATAATTATTATTATTATTATTATTATTATTATTATTATTATTATTATTATTATTATTATTATTATTATTATTATTATTATTATTATGTGGATATATAGAATAGTCAAGTCTATAATGAAGTGGAATTTCACCACATAAGGATCATATTTGAAAACATTTGTGGCCACTTTTTAACAGAAAGTGACATTGTGCAAATCATAACATGTTTCCCAAAAAGCTCACATTATGAGCTTTTTTGGTAAGCTTTACATTAAGCCCTGCATTTTGTTCTCCAGGTTTAGGACAGAAATTCCTCCTCATTTCCTTTACTTGTGATGCTTGCTTTATACCTTCACTTCCTACCTCCCATTCAGTATTCCTCAGTTTTGGCTGTATGTGAAGGTGTTAGACCTGAGCAAGAAGCACCATGTTTAAATGGAAATAATTCAGGCTGTGTCAAGTTTGCTTTAATCGCTCTCTAAAGATCCCAGATAAATCTGACCACTACTCAAGCTTAAGTACCAAGCAGAGCAGCCAAGTAAAATAAAAATAAAGAGGCCTAGAGAAGCTACAGTAACACACTGATGTTATGCCAAATACTCTGAGCCAAATTCCTCATGTAAGTACTCAACTGTGGAGTTACACTAGAGAAAACTTTACTCAGCATTCCCTGATTATGGGAAAATTTAGTTCTAAAGCAGGGGATAAAACCGCTGACCCAAGTATAATAAAGAGGCATGGAATGGCAAGTACTGAATAAATGAAGATTGAAACTCATTGACTTGTACTATCCTGAAAGTCAATCTGCCCTTGCAAAACTTTATTCAAACATTGCAGGAGTTTAATGTACATATTTGGAGATCTCAAATCATCTCTACAAGAAGAAGATAAACTGTAAATTCACTGAGGGTGCAAATAACATTATTGAGATGAAATTGTGGCAGAGGAAGAAAGTGGGGTTTCTTCAGGCACAGTGCTGCAGGATCTGCAGAGCAGCTATTACAGACTTCAGAGTTAGAACACAATGCAAAGGCACAAAGGAAAATCACTGGACCAGCTTCCTCCATAGGGAAATAAATGCACTGGGTTTTGAGGACATAGGTAGAATGCCTCCCCAGAAACTATTGATTTAGGAATGGGTTTATATAGTAAGGTATCTTCAGTGTTCTTTCTTTCTTTCTTTCTTTTCTTTCTTTCTTTCTTTCTTTCTTTCTTTCTTTCTTTCTTTCTTTCTTTCTTTCTTTCTTTCTTTCTTTCTTTCTTTCTTTCTTTCTTTCTTTCTTTCTTTCTTTCTTTCTTTCTTTCTTTCTTTCTTTCTTTCTTTCTTTCTTTCTTTCTTTCTTTCTTTCTTTCTCTCTCTCTCTCTCTCTATCTCTCTATCTATCTCTCTCTCCTTCTTTCTCTCCTTCTCTCCTTCTCCCTTTCTCCCTCCCTTCCACCACTTCCTTCCACCATTTCCTTCCTGTTTCTCTCTCTCCCTTCTGTCCGTCCATCCATCCTTCTGTCCTCGAGTCCTTTTTAATTCTTTCTGTCAGTTGCAAAACCATGGAAAACCATCAAGTCAGGAGTTTTAATGTTCCAGCTCCTGTGGGTGGAATCAGTTGAGCTTTGTAAAATACAAGAAGAAGCAATAATACTGGAAAAGCATAAGGCTTGGTCTGAAAAAACGAAAGACAACTCTTCTTGCCAAGAATAATTGAACAGTGTACATATTTCTTCCCATGGCTTGACACATTAAAGGTTCATTTCAGGTTCTAAAACTGCTTTTCACAATTCATACTTTAACAATCCTCTATGATTTCTATGATCTCTATGATCTTCACCTTTTCCCTTACTGTCCCAAAGGTATGCAACAGACAATAGATAAATTGTTTCAAATAAGACTGGCTGTAACTGCATGGACCAAGGGAAAAAAGCCTTCTTTTCTTTGATGGACATCCTCTAATTGCATGAATTATGTTGCCCTACTAACTGTAATCACATGCTAATTTTCTCTTTTTAAGATAAAACCACATTATCAGATTTATTTGTCTTTTATTCTCAAGACTGATTTGAAAGGATAGTCTTGCATGGCATCAAGAGTTTTCTACTTCAACAAGATGTGTATACAACATCAATATTTGTCCTCAGTGGTGCTTCAGCAAGCCCTTGTTTTGGATAAGTACTTCTTTTTGTTTAGCTTCCTTGGACTGAACATGCAATAAAATTCCAAGCAGTTTCAGCAATTTTAGGATAAAAATATTACAGACAAAATGAATATTTCTTCACTACCTGAAGATTTTAAATCCTTTCTTATTCAGTGCTAGAACTTTTAAATGTAAGATCCAGCTGTAGCACCAAGGTGGTCTATGGATTTGGGAACACAATTTACATTAGAATAAATACAATTCTTTCAAGTCTTGTTATAGTTTATCATAGTTAAGTCGCTTTTATTTCCTTTTAATACTTGTTCCACATTTTTATAGAAACAGATCAGCTTGCTTACTTGACATTTTACATTTTATTACAGATAAAACTTATTTAATAGCTTGCTGAAATGCCAGCCCTGTTTTCTCTCTCAACTTCTGGTACCTCTGAATTTATAAAGTTCTATTTCCACTTCTGTTCACTAGGTGGTAACTCTTTTATTGAGAGAAATATACCACTAGAGACAAAAAGGTAAAAAATTTTTCTTCTTTAGGAATTGACATTTTTATTTCAAAGGCAAGCTTGAAGAAAAAAATTTCTACAATTTATGGAATATTCTGATGGCAATTACATTTTCTTAAAAATACTGTTTTAGATGTAAACTGAAGGAGCCAATATTGTGCTAGGAAGCATTAATAATGTTACTTTGCAGCAGTATCATATCCATAAAAAGAATTTAAGCACAGTTATCGTAATTATTAACACAAAATATGCACTCTCATAAGCTAGTCTTTTTAGGATTTTAGTCAATCTTGTGAGTGCCATTGCACAGTGGCATCATTTTATCATGGACACAGATCACTCATTTAAACTCTTTCAGGTGTATACTATTTTGCCAGAAACTTTGGGTAGTAAGTAAAGAATAAAGGAGTCTTCAGCCAGAGATTATAAATGAGTTCCTATCCAGGAATATCAGAGAAGCAAAGTCAGCACATTTATACATTTACTAGGTAAATGTAATTTTGTTGTCTAGTAAAACACCATTATTTTTGAAGACCAGAATTTGAAATAAAGACACTGATTTAAAATGGCATACATTTTAATATTAATTTGTAACCTATTTATGTTTCTATTTACAATTTAAGATTGTGGCAACTGAAAGTATCACAATAACTTTTTTCCCCTACCCTACTGCTTACTTTATATATTTTTTACCATTTCATAGAACAGGTTTCAATGTTTTCTCTTTGCTAGTGAACTCCGCTCTTCTTATTAATCTCAAATGTCTTCAGCAGATCCACAGAGGAAAAAGCAACCACATAGGACTATAAAAAAGTATTATGTGTTTTTGAAATAAGCAAATTCATGAGGAGGTTTGGAAACTCAAAATCGTTATAAAACTACGAAGTAAAAAGAGCGGCTTGTTTCTTTTAATTTTCAAAGTGTGTACATAACTTGAACATAGAAAGATTCTTGATCTTTACTTCAAAGATATACGGAGAGAATAAGTTATTCAGCCTGAATCTAAAAAATTAATTTCTTTCCTTATTTCAATGCTACTCATTTATATTAAATTGTTCCAATCAGTGATTTAAGGATCTGTCAAACACTTCATGGCTGCTATCCCACAAGAAACATTTTTCTTTTTTCCATATATATATATATAGGGACTAATAAGAAGCAGAGAGGTTTTTAGGTCTTTTTTTATACTGCAGAATCGTATAACAACCTTAAAAACGCATAAGTCTGCCAAGAGAAAACCTGGTGCATAATAACTTGGTTATAACTGTATCTGAGTCAAATTTCAACACATTATAAAAAAAGTTGAAACTTAATTAAATGTTCAGTAATGCTGTCTCTATCAGGACTTGCTCCCTAAAGTTGAAATGGATTTAAAGACAAAACTATTCAAACAGATCTTTCCAGAAATTTTGGAAAACATACAGATGGGGACATAAACATCAAAGCTGAAAGAAACTGAAGTAATTGGAAACTTCTGGCGCAGTAGGATATAAATGAAGATGTGGATGGTGGGGTGACCACACTTTTCCTTCTCTAGAGGATTATACCAAATGCAGAGTACATTAGTTTCTGAGAAGATTTATGAGAATCTTCCTGTGTAAATTGCTGGGACGAAGTGCTGGATGATCGCCACCCTCAAGCATGAGTGGTCCCTCCCAGCTCACCCTTTGCTTGGGAGAAATCACTTCTGCAGAACTCCCAGAAGAACAAAGCACAGAGACCATGTTCTGCAACTTTGATATCTCACTGGCAAATGCTGGGGTGTGCCTGTAGCATAGACTTCACTCTGAATAGGGTTCATTTATTAATCTACAATTAACTGACTGACAGAAAGCCATGGAAAACAGAAAAGCAAATACTGAATCACAGAAAAGTCTGATCTGGAAAGGACCTTAAACACCATCTAGTTCCAACCCTCCTGCCATTGGCAGGGACCTTCCACTAGACCTGGTTGCTGTAAGTCTCATCCAACCTGGCCTTGAATACTTCCATGAAAGGGTATGCACAACTTCTCTAGCCTGTTTCAGTGCCTCACCACCCTCACACTAGAGAATTTCTTCCTAACATCTCATTTAAACCTATTCTCTGTCTACTTTAAGCCATTATCCTGCTCCTATTACCACAGACCCTTATCAAAAGTCTCTCTCTAGTTTTCTTGTGGCCTTCTCAAGCTGCTGAAAGGCCACAATGAGGAAGGTTACAGTGAGATTTTCCACAAAGCTTTTTCCTCTACAGGCTGAACAACCCCAACTCTCTCAGTCTGTCTTCATAGTGCTCTTCATAGAGGTTCTCCAGCCCTCTGGTCTTCTTCATGGCTTTCTTCTGGACTCAGTCCAACAGACCCACATCCTTCTTGTGCATGCAGCAGCCCAGATGTGATCTCATGAGAGTAGGCAGGGGCAGAACTCCATCCCTCACCCTGCTCTCCATGCTGCTTTGGACGCAGCCCAGAACACATTTGGTTAGCTGGTCTGTGAGGGTGCATTCCAGGAGGGCACAGCTTCCAGAGACCTTCTCCTTGTGGCTGCTCTCAATCTTTTCTCTGCCTGGCCTGTATTTGTGTCAATGGCTCCTCTGGCCCAGGTTCAGGACCTTGCACTTGGCCTAGTTGAACTTAGGAGTTTTGAATGGGCCTTAAACTTGCCAAGGTGCATCTGGATGGCATCCTTTCCCTCCCGTGGGCTGACTGCATCACGGAGCTCGGTGTTGTCAGCCAGCTTGCTGAGGGTGCCCTCCATCCCACTGTCCATGTCGTTGACAGACATGTTGAACAGCTCTGGTAACAATACGGATCTCTGTGGGACACCCCTCACACTTGTCTCCATTTGGACATGGAGCCATCAACTCCAACTCTTTGAATGCGGCCATCCAGACAATTCCCTATCCCCTGAGTGGTCCACCCATCAAATCCTTGTGTTTCCAGCTTACAGGCAAGAATGTTGTGTGGAACAGTATCAAATGCTTTGCACAACTCCAGGTAGCTTCCCTCATCTACCCACACCATACCCTGCCATAGAAGGACGCCAAATTTGTCAGGCAAGGTTAGACCTCAGTGAAGCCATGTTGTCTTTCATCAGTCAACTTCCTTGGTTTTCATGTGCCTTAGCAGAGTTTCCAGAAGGTTTTGATCCATGATCTTGCCAGGAACACAAGTGAGACAGACCAGTCTGTAGTTCTCCATGCCTTCCATTTTACCCTTTTTAAAAATGGGGGTTAAGTTTTCCCTTTTCCAGTCAGTAGGAACTGCACAAAGCTGACTTCTTTCAGCACTCTCAGCTGCACACTTTCAGCACATGTGAACTAGGGATTTGAAATATTGTACTTTCAGTGGTAGACACGTGGAACCCTAAACTCCATTATTTTGTTGTATGTGCCAAACTCCCAGGCAATAATTCACAGTGTATATTTTCACATTTATCTTCTAGCTAATTTTAAAATAATCAAATCAAATGCATTTGTTGCATATATGGTTTATTTAATTTTTCTTATGTATGAAATTGCTGGATAGTATCCAAAGCACCATATCACTCAGGATTTTCACACCTCAGATGCTCAACAAGAGTGTGACCATGAATACATCTACAAGTAATATGAATTGTCCATTCCAAATGTGCAGTAACCAAGCACAGATGTGGAATTGGAAGTGATAGCTTATCCGTTGGACTCGATGTTCATAAGGATCTTTTTGAACCTAAATGATTCTATGACTCTATGATATCTTCAAATTTTCCTAATACTCAAGAGTAGTAAACAATGCCATATGCCAAAAAGAGCTTCAGATTTGGTCTTTGAGACCAATGCACTGTTCTCAGTGAAATACTGCAGCAATGAAGAATTTTTCTGGCAGACATTTCTGTTGGACTGGAAAAGATGTAATGCACAAAGGAGGCTGGTCACTTCAGCAGAGTAACCAGCTGACGTGATGGCTCCTTCTTGGAAGCAATCATTAGCTGTGAGCTGCTGTTATAAAGTCTGCTAACATGTAACTCTTAGTGGAACAGGACCATCCAGACTGCGAGCTTTGACAGAGATATTTAAAAGTTGCAGAAATTTTTAGCTCAGAAGAGAGGCAATTTAATAAGCAATTTAAGAGACACTGTAGAAAGACTTTTTATGAATCAAATTCCCTATGCTGGACATCCAGACTAGAATTGAAATTTAATTTATTCCTCCTTTGAATAAAACCAGCTTGAGTTCAAAGATGATCTAGTTATATTAAATTGTCTCAGTATTAATAATCAGTTTTTCCAGTGCAGAGATGAATTTTCAGGATTCCAAAACTTTTAAATAACATTTAGTTAAGAAATGTTTTAGTTAATAAATGGCATTTAGTTTAGAAACTAAATTTGCCACTATCATAAAGCATGTGTTCCATGTAACTTAAATGTTCAATGTTAATTAGAATTTACTAGTGGCCAAGAAGTGGTTGAATCATATTTCCTGGAGGAAATTCATTTGTGCTGCATTAGCAGAAAGGTGATTGATTTCAACCAGCTGGTAAAACGTGCAATGAAAAAAATATTTAAGCATTTGCAAATATCTTAAAACATTATCCTTACTGAAAGTCATAGGTATAAGCAAAGTTGTCGGGAGGAAACCCTTAATTTAAGGAAGATATCTTAATTCATCCTTGAGTACCTAGAACATCTATTTTGCTAATCTCCTGTTCATTTCAACTGAACTGTAGGTCTAGAGATAAAGCCTGGAATTATCTGAATGAGAAATTTCCAATACTAAAGGACTGGAAGGTGTCTAGTACTACAATTTTTTGGTTTGTTTTGGTTTAAATAATAATATTAATTATTTGTTCTATAGAGAACAAATAATAGATCTCTAAAGAGTTCTCTATAGAGGAGATGGGAACTGCAGGCCAGGGCATCATTATCCATTGGAGAAAAGAGATAGAATCTATTCTAAAGGGTAATTAGTGAGGAGGTGAGAATGTTGTATTGATGCTGATGAAGTGTGTTTGTATATAGATATATATTTATGGTTTAATGTTATTAAAATACAACTTGCTGAAGTTACCTACAGTGTGGACAAAGAAATCTGGCACAGGTATTCTGCGTAGGTTTAGGTCAAGGAACAGTCAGCACTCTCATAAGAGGCCCTCTCAGAGTCCCAGAAGGAACAGGAAAGAAGGGGGAAATGGAAATGGAAATTAAGTGGGTATGATGTAGAAACCATCCTTGTGCCACAGTACATGTTTCTGACTCTTGGATAATGGGTAAGAAAGACAAGAAATACATAGTAGAAAAGCTGTAAAAAAGGAGATAATGAAAATCTGGTTTATTACAGGGCCAAGAAGTAAAATGTGATGAGGAAGCTAATTATCAGCTGGAAGATAGGCGTAGAAAACTGGAGAATAAAAACTAGTGTCAGATATCTTACTTAATTTGCCAATCACTATATTTTAGAAAAACATCAGCATCTAAGGCAGGTATTTTTATTCCCGACAATGAGACCTCAACCAAACAATAATAACGTTTTTCTGTCCCTACTGATTTGGGAACTTTGTCAGGTTCTAACTTTGGGTTAGAACTCAGCAAATCATTGTCTGAATAATTTTAATCTAATAACTATAACTGAAAAGAAAATATTTAAAATAAAAGTAATTTATTTTACATTTTGTATTTATTTTACTCACTGAAGCCTACAATATGTTTGTAGTTTTACTGCATTTTTACAAATTGTTTTACTATCATTTCTGTAATAGTTTAAAAAGATAAGAAAAACCCTTTTGAAATCTCTGTTGCTTTCGACAGTGGGCTCAAATCACATCTTCTTATGTATAAGTGTAACTCTTCTGATGAGGTTTCTATAGCAAACTAACTGAGAAAAGTTTTCAAAACTATCATGCACATTAATAGATTCACATCACCCAACAAAAGTACTTACAGAAATGCCTGAAAAAATCAAACCCAAACAAAAGTGCAAATAAAGTGATATTTGCAATGTATGGCTTGGGGAAAGGAGATACAGTATGGGATTTTCTGCAAATGATCAACACTTAGTTATCTTTGTGAGATATTTTTCAAAATCTGTGCAAAACTGGAGCTTTTCCAGGTTGCGTAAATCAGGTCCACAAAACCCTGAGAGGTGTGAAAATCATTAGGTTTAAGATATAGAGAAAGCTGCATCACCTTTGTTCTGATGCTTTCCTGATGGCTACAATGAAAATTTTGTCTTCTCTTTCAAGCACATTCTACCTCCTCCCCTATTCCCTGTCCTTTCTTTCCAGCCTTAGCATTTCCTTTGATAAACTGGCTTTCTGAAAGCTCCTCAGAGGGAAAAATTGCGAAGCCAGGAGAGGTTTAGTTCTACCCAACATTCCTCCTTCAAAATCAAGTGGTTTTGCATCTTGCCAGCAGAAAGCCTCTGGTAGGCTGTAAAGGGATTTGTTCTTTTGCAAATAAAAGGCGACGAGCAGCAGATAAGCTTCATATATGGATTCAGGCTGTCTTCTTTCTGAGTTGAGAAATAGTGAACGTTTTTAACACAGTAAAAAAAAAATCAAAAGTTATAAATGCTGCAATCTTAAGGTTTAAGCTTTTTAATCAAATCAGAAACTGTAGGATGAAAGAGACAGGAGTAGAGAGAGTGGAAGGGTTAATGAGGACAAACATAAGAACAGTTACTTCATAAAGCCAGTCAAGACTGCAGCACCTAGAAGGCATGGTATGAGGCACCATTCACAAGTGGTATTGACCACTGAATGCCCCAGAAATAAAACAGAGTAATAAGCACAGCCTTACCAAGTGATAACAGCTCTCACTGACACAGTATATTTTTCTGACTGATGTGAGACATACTTTTTTCCAGGTAATTTCTTCACTGACAGTTTGATCTTGTGCTACAGCAGATTGTCTCCAGCCTGCATGTTCTAAAGCATTTCAGCACTGGACACTTATCTAAAGGCTGCACTCTCAGTTACACGAAAATTTGGAAGCTCAAGAGGCTGAAGAAAATGTGTCTTCTTCACTCTAAGCTTTAGATAGGTTTCAACAACTCTTCCTGGTGATACTGTGTCAGGTAACTTTAGGGTGGATGGCACAGGTGTTTTTTGGAAGTAGAAGTTTACCTGATCTGAAGCGGTAAGAAATTACTGATTTGAACGTTTTCATATGGTCAATATTGTAACTGTTGAGACTACTGACTAAGCTAAATCCTTTTTTAATTCCACTTCTTTTCAATCTTTCACTAATATGTGGCAGAACAACACCAAAGAGATTCACCACTGGAATGTTCTTCTGATCAGCATAGGACCCATTTGAAGTGTGTACACTTTGCCATGCAGTAGACTTCAAAAATCATAGATCACAGAGTCATAGAAGGGCTTTTCCTGAAAGGAACCTTAAAGAAAACCTAGTTCCAACCCTCCTGCCATGGGCCTGGACATGTTTCACTAGACCAGGTAGCTCAGAGTTCCATCCAACCTGTACTTAACTGGAGTTTTAAAGCATTCAGCCTAGTTGAATAAAGTCATTGATCACAGTCCAAGGTTTGATTGTTGTATGCATAGGTGTATTCCTCTTCATGTATTTTCTAGGTCAATTAACACATTCTTTCCCTGGCTTTTAATTTGGATCCATTCCTTTGTAAGAGTTCTTGCAGGGTAGTAAGTATGTTCTTTGAACCTGCTACCTGAAATACTTGTGTAATACCTTCATGTATGTTTATAGTAAGTGCAGCCATAACAGCCAGATGTATTATATTTCAAGAAAATGAGTTTTCAGTCTGATCAGCCATATTCTTGAAGATCTAGCACATAGCTGTAGGAAAGAGGAAAAGATGAAATGGAGAGGAGAAAAAAGAGAATGAAAAAAATGAAATAACAAAAAATAAAGTAAAATTACTAGGGGAAAAAAATAGAGCATAATAGGAGGGTAAGGGAAAAATGGGAAAAAAAGGGGAAAAAGGAGCCATTTTTTAATATTTCCAAACAGAAATATTCTGACTTTCACTAAAAAAAGAAAAAAAGTCTTTGCTTTGGAATGTTCTGAATTGCACTTCCTGTGTTTTAGAAAATAAATAATCTCCCAAGTAAAACTGTTTGCCTTTGAGTCAAATCAATTTCTTGGTGGATCAGAAAAAAAATACTCTTTTATTTGATTTAGCCAAGGAAAATGTAACTTCAAGAGGAATAAAAGACAATTCTTTGCGCAGGGCAGAGAAGGGGGACAGTTATTTTTACTTGTTTTGTCTTCCTTTTATAAACACTCTTCTGTATTCAGTCTTACATATTTATGCCACAGACAGCATGTTTACAAAGCAGTCTGAATTTTTTCTTCATTTCAATTAACCCCTTTGGCATGGACATTTCCAGTAATCTTTTTTTCACATTCTCATTTAATCTTCATCTCAGTCCCTACAGATGTGCTCTTTTCCCTTTGCCATTACAAGTGTCTTCTGCAGCAAGTCTTCTTTTGGGTAGCTTGAATCTGCAAAAGCAGCTTCTCTCACTTTTCTGGCCAGTTTTTTGTAGTAGCCTCCTTGCCTTCCCTTTCAACTTCTCTTGGGATGAAAGGTCTCTTTGTTCCAAAGTGCTAGGGGCTGAGGTGGTCAGACAGCTTTTCTCCAGTGCCATGGATCCTTTCTAAACCCCTATCTCCTGTCTCCAGAGATATCTGACAGTTTATACCAGTCACTGAATGGGTGTCTTCCTCCTGCCCGTGGGTAAGCAGGAGGGTTCTGCTCCTGTCACAAGGAGAGCCTGTCAGATGTGGTGGCAGCAGCATGATGGAAGGCTTCACAGGGGGCTTATTAGAGAATTAGGGCTTTATTAATTGAGTTCTAGACCAGTACAGAGTCCCGAGTTGAAACAACCTGTCTGAGCATACACAGTATTGCGCAAAACACACACTACCGAGATTTTTGCAGCGATCTGCTGCTATCAAGACAAACAATCTACTTCATCAAGCGGTCAAGTAGCTTTTCCAGACTCCACCATATACTAAATCTTGTGCAAAATCAAAGTTTAATATAACAATTCTTTGCTATCAACAAGGTGGTGGTGCAGCACATGATGAAAATATCATTAAGAAGGAATCATGTAAGAAGGTCTAGGTATCACAGCAGCGATCCATACTTGACTTGTGCAGGGGGGCCACAGATGTGTCCCAGCTGTCAGGATGAACTGCATTGTGCAATAACTGCACAAATATGGAACAATGTAGGATGGGCTAACATACTCCGTTTCAAAAAAAGGATGCAAGAAGTGACCTTATGGAAACAAAACACACACCCTCCAATATTATCTTTCAAATAGCATTAATAGCCACAGAAAAATATTGAAGTAACGCCCTGATGAAGTTAAAAATTCCAATGGTTCCTACAGTGAAAAACAGCGCTGCCGATCTTAGTTACTGATTAAGAAGACTATGTTGTAAACGTTTTTGTGATCAAAAGTCTGGCAAATTGTATCTGACAACACTGTCTTTTTCCCTTCTATTTTTGTTCCTAAGCTCTTCTCATTTTTTCAGTTATGCAAGGCGCTCTTCAGAATGCTGGGCTTCTAAAAGTACACCCCATGCACCATTTTAATTTCTGATACTGGATTTGGCAGTAATTTTGCTTTAGAGAAGCTGAAAAAAACCAAGTTTAGTGGTAATAAAGAGTCACATAACACAGTGAAAATTTTTTACATTAACATTACAAATTTTTTACATTAACAAACCCAAATAGCATTCTTTGCTTCATATTCATTTTAATTTGAGAATACATATTTTAAAGGGGAACACTTCTATTTTACCAATTCCAGTATCTCACCACACTGTGCAGATTTAGATCACCAGTAAGATGAAGGCATGAGGGATGAAAAAAGAGAAGGGAATGGAGGAGCTGGGAATAGGAAAATTAAGGCTTAGATCCAGTCTGAGTTATTTGTGAGTTCTTTTCACAGGCATTTCAGCATAAAACTCTTACTGACTTAAGGAAATGTATCAGCACTTCTTTAGCTGGTGCAGTACTTTAATTTCATATCTCTTTGATTACCTCACAGCACTAGGATACGTGTGTGATAAAAGTAAAATCTTTAATATCCTTATCCACCTCCAGGAGCAAAATAATTTCCTACTGCCTTCACAGTGCTCAAAAATAAAGCAGTGTCCTTTTCCTGCTCGTTAAAGCAGTGTTAATAAAGAGTGGGTACTATTTATCAATGTCTCCTGCTGGCTCCTACGCACAAACGATATTATTTCCCTGCAAGATGTCTGCCATGCTGGCAGGAATGCTACTTGTGTGCAAAATGGTCGACAAGGGATGTGGGCTCAGAAGTGACATTCGCTGCCTTACAGCACATTTTGCCCAATGCACGTGCTGAAAAAGGCTTCCTACATTTCCAGCTTCCATAATTCTGGGCTGAGCAGGAGGTTTATCTCTCTTTAAAATGAGAAGTGTGTCACTGACTGAGACATTTGCCATTATTCCTTTAAACATTGAATTAAGGTCATGATCTTAAAAAAGGTATTAATAAAGTAACTACATAATAGAGATGAGAACTTAAATAATGCAGTGACTTTATAGCTGGAGATCAGTTTCACTCTTCAGCACTAGCTGCCACAGATTCAATGGGGGGGAAAAAAAGTTTGAAATTTAAAGGAAATCTTCAGATCATGTAACTTCAATTGTAATATTAAAAGGAAATGGAGCGGGCAACACTACAGAGAGTGAGAGCTTAGCTCTTCCTCCTTTGTCTCTGTGCTCTGCTTGCTCCTTGTGTTAAAAAATCCTCAGTACCATGGATATTATATATTGGAGCAAAAGAGGTCAGTTTAACTTTTAACTTTACTCAGACATTTTATGAAATTATCTGGTGGGAGTGTGCCACTGTGGACACAGATATGGAAAGGGATTTGGAACACTATTTAGCTCATGGTAAAAGTGTTGCCACTTACATAAGGAGCACCTCTTTAGAAACACTGAAAAAAATCCTGAAATAATTGTGCTGTTATTCAGATACCTGAGGAAATGGTATAAAAAATGAAACATGAACAGGAATTTTAATAAAAGGCAATAATTAATCGGGTAAGAGACAATTTTAGTCTCAGACCATCAAATGGACTTCATTTTGTGCCTGCGCTTCAAATTACCTGAGAGACTTATCTCCTGAAGACAGACCTAATCACAACAAATGAGAGAAGCTCTTGAGGTTTCAAAAGCCGATATGCAAAGATGACTGGTATTCAAATGTTAGCTGCTGCCAAGGGTATTGCACAAGGCTTTCAAAATACAAATTAACCCATTTACTACATTTTAGATAATCAAAGTAGCATGTTTTGTTTTTATAAAATTTCTTATAGTTACTTAAACCCTGCCTTAAAATCAATGATGGGATTTAAAATTAGTAGCTCAGGGTGTTACCAGTGTTTCTGAGAACTAAATTTTACCCTTGGATTTTTCCCTAGTGCTATATGCAACTTAGTTATTACCTTCTACATACTCTTGAACTTGAATACTTTCTAAATACTTTTGAACTTTTGAACAGAACTCTGAAATAATGCACAGTTCCCATAAATAGGATTAGATATGCGGTAGTATCTGTTCTGGACAGATTTCTCAGTGAGACATGTCCAGCCTGCTGTTTGTCACCATCACACTCTGAAGTTTGCTCTTCCACTTTTCAAGGAGAAGCAGACTCAAACCAAGTGTAAATGTAAAGGTTTCATAAATAATAATAATTAAAACAAAAAAAATAAACTACTTGTAATTGATTACTTAATACAGAAGGTTTTTTTAAATATAGTGCACTTGGACCACAAATCTAAGGACACACATTTGTTAAATGTGCTAACATCATGAAAGCCTGTGAAAGCAAGTCAACAAAACAAAAACAAAAACAAAAAAAGGCAAGCCAGTTCTCAGCAGCTGTATACAGACGAACAATGGTGATTTATTTGGACTTATTATTGCCACAGTTTTTCAAAGCCAGAAGTTGAAGATTTAAGCTCCAGATTCTGAGCAATGGCTCCTATCCAAAGCAGGTGATGTAGCAGTGCTTCCTGACTTAATGAGAGAGCAGAGGAGATGCACAATGCTCCATCCAGGGAGGAATCTTAAGCTATTCAGAGGTGATGGGTTGGGGCTAGACATAAGATGAGCATGGGCAACCTTGCAGCGGAACCACACTACTGCTACTGCTACAGATGAGCTGATCAGGAAAAATTAGATTATGCCTTTTTTAAACAGCAGAAAGAAGCCTCATTTTGACAGATATCTGTCTTTCTGAGTGACCTAGCCACCCCAGTGGGAATTGGAACAGAAACAGAGTATGGAACAAGCAATACAAGAGGTGATGGAATCCAAGGTTCTGAGAGAAACAAAAAGAGGGCAAAAAAATATGACTTACCATTAACTACAATTTAATTAGTTTAGGAAATATTTAAACAAACTATACAGTCAAAAACTCATCACGTGTCACAGGATGCAGCCACTAGTCCATCACCTCATGGTGAACAGAATAGTTCCAAAGGACTGGGAGAAAACAAGTAACACTTCTGTCTGTGAGAACAGAAAAGGAAGGGAAGAAGGAAATTAAACAGCTGGGCTCAAAGGGTTGTGACCTGTGGCACAAAATCTTCAGCTGGAGGAGCATCACCAATGGTGTATCCATCCCAGCGGTCAGTAAGACCACTAATATCAATACTGTTTTACCTCTTTCCAGTGACCAGGATGCTGGGATGGAACAGACTCTTAACAAGTCTGCAGATGACACAAAACAGCAACAAGGGGCTGATTGGCTGACTGTCTGGGCTGTCTTCCAGAGGGACATGGATAGGCTGGAAAAATGGGCCAATATGGACTTTTTGAAGTCCATTTTCTTGGAAATGCCAAATTCTGCACCTGGGAAGCAATGATTCTGGCTATCAGTAGACAGTGGGAGCCAACTCGTTGGGAAATAAGAACACATAAAGGACCTTGGCTTTTTTTTTTTTTTTTTTTTTTTTGCACGAGCCAGCAATGTAAGTGGGTATCCCGGGCTGCATCAGGACACTGTCAGCAGATCAAGGAAGGTGATCCTCCCTCTCTGTTTAAGCTCTGGTGTGACAAATCTAGAGAGCTGAGTCCAGTTCTGACCCCTCCAGTACCAGAGAGACATGGACATCCTGGAGTGAGTCCAGCAAACAGCCCCAGAGGAGTCAGGGGACTGAAGCAAGATTTACACAAACTGAGGATGGAGAGCTGAGGCTGCTCAGGGTGGTATTTCATCTGTGTGTGTAAACATCTGATGGTAGGGTGTAGCACTTGGACTGGATGGTCTCTGGAGGTGTTTGCAAACCTCAGAAAACTGGAGACTGTAGCTCTGAATAACGATTGACAATTGCCATATAAGACGTAAAGAAAAAGTTGCTCAGACCTTTTTAAAATGTGTAACTAATCCCTTTGTTCTTGTAAATATGGTCTTAGCTGAAGAGGGACTGAGCACTTACTTAGATCAAGAGGAGCATTTCTACTTATTTGTAAGGGGGTGGAACCAAACCCTTCAAGGATTTATAACAAAGACTTATAAAAATTATAAGGTTACTTTATTTGCTTTAAAGTTGTTCAAATTACCACTTTCTTATTATCTGCAGTTACTTCAAATATTTGAAGTAGTTTGAAAAGTTACTGTTCACACACAATATACCTTGATTCTCTGGTGATTTTTAAAGGCAGTTAATATTGATATTAATAGTCACAAGTAAACTTTTTGTACAAGAGGACCCTGATCACAGAATCTTGGAATCATTTTGATTGGAAAAGAGTTCTAAGATCACCAAGTTCAACCTTTGACCAATGGTCTTGTGAACAAGACCATGGGACTTAGTGCCATGTCCAGTCATTTCTTGCACACACCCAGGGATGGTGATTTCACCACTTGAATTGGCAGTCAATTCCAATGCTGAAATAACACCCTCCATGAAGAAATTTTTCCTGATGTCCAGCCTGAACTGCTCTTGGTGGAGCATCAAGTAATTTCCTCTTGTCCTGATTCCAGATGCCTGGGAGAGAAGCTGACCCCCACCTGTCTGAACCCTCCTTTCAGGGATTTGTAGAGACCGATAAAGTCTCCCCTGAGCCTTCTTTTCTCAAGACAAAACCACTCCAGCTCCCTCAGGTGTTTCTTATAGGATTTAACCCCTAGACCCATCATCAGCACCTTTGCCCTTCTCTGGACACATTCCAGCACCTCAGTGTCTTTCTGGCAGTGAGGGGCCCAGAACTGGGCCCAGCCCTGGAGGTGGGGCCTCAGCAGGGCCAGGTACAGGGGGACAGTCACTGCCCTGTCCAGTCTAACTGGATTCACCATTGCTGGTGCAAGCCAGGGTGACACTGGCTTTCTTGGCCACCTGGGCACACAGCTGGGTCAGGTTCAGGTGCTGCTCACCAGCGCCCCCAGGTTCTTTTCCTCTGGGCAATTTTCCAGCCATTGCCCCAGCCTGTAGCACTGGACAGAGATGTTGTGACTGAAGTTCAGGGCCCAGCACTTCACCTTGTTGGACCTCACACCAATGGCCTCAGCCCATCAATCCAGCCTTTCTATATCTCTCTGCAGATCCTTCCTGCTCTCCAGACTAACTCTCCCACCCAGCTCCATGGACTGACTGGTGGTGCACTCAAATGCCTCATCCAGATCATCAGTAAAAACAGGGTTGGACACAAAACTGAGCCCTG
The DNA here is from genome assembly GCA_039654755.1 of Calcarius lapponicus. Lineage (NCBI taxonomy): Eukaryota > Metazoa > Chordata > Aves > Passeriformes > Fringillidae > Calcarius > Calcarius lapponicus. The sequence goes on along the minus strand of CM077481.1, from coordinate 53,828,033 downwards.
GGGAACCCTTATAATGACTGGCTGCAACTCCATTCCCCACCATTCTCTGGGCCTGGCCACTCAGCCAGTTCCCTACCAAGTGAAGAGGGAACTTGTCCAGGCCATGAACTGCAGCCTCTCCCTAAGAATGCCATGGGAAATAGTATCAAATCCTCTGCTGGAAGGCATAAAACCGTTAGGATGTGGCTGCTCTGACTTTTGTTTTGGACAGTCAAAAGCAATGATTCCTGTGTCCTTTTTTGCCTGCAACATGAAAGTATTTGGCTTTAATTACCAAGACTTTCAATTACAGATTCACATTAGTTTGATCCTGAGCCCCTGCTCTGAAAAGAGAGGAGCACACTCCCCCTCTTTCCAGAAAATCACTGTTCTTCCGAAGAAGGACACGCTCATGCTGTTTCTTACAAGTCTGTCTCTGAAAGAAATGAGAATGAGAAGTAGTTATCTTCCCAGAGTTTTCCTGAAATGTGGCTGAGAATGGGTTAAATACCCCTCCCAGCTGTGGTAGGGCTAGCTCCTCTGGGCAGCTCCTGAAGGAGCACTGCTGTAACCCACTGGATCCCAGCACCAGTTAAAACCAAAGAGTTGTAAGCGTGAAAATTTCACGCACTACCTTTGCTAATGTCTTCATAACTCCTGTCCATGTCCTCATTTTCCCCATCTAATGCACAGAAAAACCTAACCATCCTGCAGAAAGAGGCATTCTTACAGTCCTGTCATTGGAACAGCTGCCTCAGGGCCACAACTGCAGAAAAAAATGCCATGGCCAATGGTCTGGGGTTCTCGTGGCCAAGATCAAATGGCCATTTCAGTGCACAGCAACTCCTTCCTGGTCAGAGGAACAAGTTCATAGCAAATGAGAAGTTCCACCTGCTTGTGGAAAATCAAAACCTTTTGTATACTCTAAGACTGTTGAGGTATAACAAAGTCATGTCCTGAGTGCCCACAGAACTTTAAATTAATGGTTTTTTGACTTCTGTGATCCCATAGAAATGTAATATTGCATTGAAAACATCTAGCATTAATTAACATTTCCTGTTTATATCTTAAGAGCTTCAATATACATTTATTTTATCTGCACTAGATGCAATTTTTCAATATGATGTCAAAATTAATTTAAAAAAAAATACCCCTTCATTTTGGGCTCTAATTAATGTCTTTCAGGCAGAAGCATTGCTTCTGCATGTATTGTTTATAGACCATTTCCATCATATTCATATTCTGAAATAAACAGGTACATTGTTCAGTTGCTCTCAGTTATGTACATATGAGTTCTCCTGTGCATTCATGTATATTGTTTTCTCACTTTCCTCTATATAGATAAAATGCACTATTTTCCTCATGGCCAGTTTTCATATAATAGCTAAGAAAAAATTACCAGATCATAATACTTTGGCAGAAAAGAAGCATGTTATATGAAGCCAGTTTGTGACAAAGAATTAGAGTTGATGTTTCCCCGCCTTTTTTCCTCCAGTCCTCACAGATTTGTGCATCTTCCCCACATACTTTCTGGAGTTAGTCGTGCCTTTTATTACCTGTGTGTGCAGAACTGATCACACAAATCCCCAATTATGGTGTTCTGCCCTATCTTATATTTAAGAAAAAGGAGGTAATGAAACTGTATGGATTCCAGGGTTCATCTCAAGAAGAGGGAAGGCAACAACAGTTTCACATTGCACAAGCTCTATTACACTGAATCTACAAAAGGAAAAGCAGCACAGAGACTTTTCATTGCCTATTCACATGATATAATCAATTACTCTGCACCACAAAACTGGCCTTTTTACTCCTTTCTGTTACTTACATTGTGTGTTACAAGCTTTGACAGTATGACAAGAAAAATGGATGGTTTTATGACCAGCTACATCACAAAGCAGGATAATTAGAAGACTTGTATATGATTGCTTTTACCCCTTTTATTGGGGAAGGATCAGGTGCAATTTCACTGTAACATCTGCCTGCCTACTCAAAATGTTTAAAGAGCAAAATTACAGAACCGGACTAACAGACAGACCAAGGAGCTGCTCCAAATTCCAGGTACAAATCCTAGCAAGCAGTCTTCAGTTGGTATTGCAGGACAGACAGACACATGCCTCTCAGAGCTGCACAGCACTGCAGACCCCAAAGCAGCGCTCATAAACACGGAATTCAAGTTTCTGTTTAAGCTGCACAACATCCACCTCACAGCTTGGAAGGCGGGCATGGAGAGCCACAGACTACTGAGGCTTAAAGATGCTGGTTTGATTGTTTTCATTTCTTTTCAGACCAGGATTTCAAGACACAAGCAGCAAAAATGGTCACCTTTCAATGCACCAATAATTAATGGATGGTGATAAATTGGAGAACAAGAAAGAATGGCCCTAAAATATTATATGAGAAATGTAAGTAAATTGGTTGAAATATTGGCAGATCTCTGCAATGTGTTATAGAAGCATGCAGAAGTAATCTCAAGGCAGATTGTGTTCTGCAGCTTACCAAAAATGCTAATTCATTATAATTTATTAATGAATCTTCAAGAATCTGGGCTACCATGTTGAGCTACATGATATATATACTTCCATATCATCTGTGACCTTCACTCAGTTAATGATTTGCCCAGCCAGGATTTTTATACCTTGAACTCATGTCTCTGGATGCATTTCAGCAGCATTTGAGAACCTGATGAATGCACATCCTACAGTGTCTGCTAGCCCTTGATCTTAGGAGAACAGAGGCAGGCAGAGTCACTGTTAGACCTGTTGGCTACTTCTCCCAAACTGAAAGGTCCTCTTGCCTGGCCTTTCCGGCTGCCCCTGACCCCTTTTGCATTTCCAGCTTCTTCCCTATCACCCTGGCCAGACCCAAACACCAGATTGTGGTACCAGCTGGGTATGGCACAAACACAAGGGAAATATAAAGGCTAGCCTTGATCTCTGCCAGATGGTGCATTGGGGCTGTACCATAGGAGAGTGAATCCTCCTCCACTGCAGCAAGGGAGGGATGGATGCTCTGTGTAACTCCTACCAGAGGTGACCACCACACAAATGCTTACAATTGCTGCAGACCCTCATGACAAAGACAATTTTGAAAATTTTATAGAGGTTACTGGCAGTCTGAACAGTTATCTAAATATATTTTAAGAAAATACCAGTCTTAGAGACTATAAAGAAATTACTATTGAAATATTAGTGAGGGAACTATGAACATTTAATTCACTGAAGATTTCCTGTTGTATGCATTAAATGAGGCCTGGGGCCTTTCCAGTGAGGATAAAAGGGAATACCAAATGATTACCCTTCCCTGACTGAGTCAGGCATCCCATGGAACAACTTGTGTGCTGTTACATAAGAAAGGATTGCAAGGTAATGCATATGCATAAGGAAGGTGAATGCAATAACAGGGACAACTTTATTCTGGTAGCTCCTCATTTTCTGAACTAGACTTCATATCCTTAGTGGTCTTGCAGTGTCAGTTTGAGATAGTTTATGGGTTCAAGACTATTGTTCGGAACTCTGAACATTGTGGTAAGTTAAAAACTACTAAGATTTTACTTTCTTTAATTAGAAAACTGGTTCAGTAAACTGTTGAGGGGGCCATGTCTCAGTGCAGTTTATTAATTCAGGTGAGTGCTTTTCTTGTTTCCTTTGAGACAGGGAAACTCAAACTCCCAAGAGTTTCATGCATCTATCCACAGCTGAAAGGCTAAATACAGTTAGGAATAAATATATCTGTTTCAAATCCAGAGCTCAGGGAACTATTCCTTCTGCAGGTGTTGGCTGCAGTTTTATTTCTGCTCTATAGAATGGAATTTTCATCTGTGGGCAACACTATTTTCCTCATTCAGAATGTATCTTTCTTCACAACACTGAATAGTTTTCTTCATAATATTAATTAATTTAACTTGAATTTTTTTCTAAAATGCATCATTTTGGAAGTACTTATCATCTTATTATACTACTTTTTTCACATTTTTTCTAGGGCAACATTCATCTAAGGTTGAAATTCAACCAGGGTCCTGTCTAAATTTAGACCTGATGTCTACACACCTGTAGACATCAGGTCTAAATTTAGATATTTATGGCTTCCAATTTTTTTTGCAGAATAACATACAGGACTAGGTTAATAGGTCTTGTCAGCTCTGAGTGAGGCTTGTACTGATAATATAATCAAATAAATAGGCTTGAAGGTAGTACACTCTTTATCATCTCCAGAATAGGTATATTGAAGTTTAAAGAAACAATTCTTTTTTTTTTTTTTTCAGATTCAGTAACAGCATATATTAGCCTTGATATCCAAGATGCCTAAATGTGCTTTTAACTTATAAAGGCTTAATTTAAGCACAACTTTCAGTCTGCTTCCAGAATGCATTTGCCCAAAGTTTACTGAAATATTGATGAGCTTGAGTGCTCACAAAAGTGCTTCACTAAAATGCAGCTCAGTGGGAGGTCCCACTGCTGAACCCTGACTCATTCATGGACAATTTATATGAGTAAATGTTGAAGTGAACAAATGTTGTGAAGACAGTGCAAAAATGGGGCGAGACATCCTGGTAGCTGCCTGGGGAGCGTGCACTGTGTACTGCAGCGTCTTCAGCTTGCAATGCTTTTCTTTGGTGGCTGTACATAAAGGCAGTCATAAGCAAGCAGTATTTTGTAACTTTGGACATGATCCAGCCGTCTGGTGAGGTGGCCAAGAAGGCCAAGGGCATCTTGGCCAGTATCAGCAATATTGTGGCCAGAACAGTGATTGTCCCTCTGTACTGGGCACTGGTGAGGCCACACCTGAGTCTTGTCTCCAGTTCTGGGTCCCTCACTAGTGGAAAGACACTGAGGTGCTGGAGTGTGTCCAGAGACGAGCAATGGAACTGGGGAAGGCTCAGGAGCACAGGTCTGTTGGGAAGCAGTTGAGGGAGCTGGGGCTGTTTAGCCTGGAGGAAAGGAGGCTCAGGGGAGCATTATCAGTCTCTACAACTCCCCGAAAGGAGGGCGTAGCCAGATGAGGTCAGCTTCTCTCCCAGGTGACAACTGATAGGAAAAGCTGAACTACTCAATATACAAGAAAACTGATGGAAGGGGAATAAAGGAATATGCATGATAATGGGTTCAGACTTATTAGTAACTGATCTGCAATTTCACCAAGGGAAAAAGGAGTTTTGGTTCACACTGAGGCGATGTTCCGTTTTTGTTTGCTTCTGGGGACTTTAGATGAGGTCTTCTCTTGCAGAAAACCTGAGACAAAATCAGAGTGACCTGTTTAATACCTGTATTGTTGCCTCAAGCCACTGTCATTGTTTGCATATATAAAACTGAAAACACATAAAGAGGATGCTGGTGATGAAATATGTGCAATTACTTGGCACAGTGAAATGAGTCCTTGTAACTTTTCTCATGGTCAGGGATGCAAAATTCCTCACTCAAGACATCAGCATTATGCTACCCTTTCCCTCTGGCTTTTTTTCCTCTTGCCATTAAATTGCTGCTGCCTCTTCTTTTCTCCTTTTCCCTTTTTGTCTCTTCTAGTCACATGATATTCTTCTTGTTTGGATTTATTACAGGGTCAATATCCAATCCTAAACTAGAAATACATAGAAAACAATTTCTCTTGGCCCTGTCCTTGGCCTGCAGAGCCTTTATTATTTGCCTGATTTGTTATTATAGTTAATAGTATTACTACTTATGCCTGCTAATACAGCACAAAAGCAAAATTAATTGATAGTAACGAGAAGCTTTTAGAGGCAATATTTAAGCAATAATGACCCCGGAGTCAAACATTTCCTGGCAGCTAATGACTGGCTGGAAGAGTAAAAGGTCTAAGATAAACCCAGGGGCTCTTAACCCAACCCACTATTAGCAGCCAGGAAATGCCTGACTTGGAGAGCACTAATGCTATTATACATCATAAAAACATAAAGGAAATCTAATTGCTTTTCTGCATGTTCAAGAGCTAAAAACTGAGTACCTAGTTGCCATGGACTGTTCCCTGCACTTGTGTTTTCCTAGGTGTTAATCACCAGAGTAGTTATCAAAATAGAAACTAAAAATAATTCATTTGGAGTCAGTAATATTATTTGGAGCTGATAATTCACCCTAATGTGTAAGCCCAGAGAAGTCTTTATTGCATCACACTAAATCATTATATAAATCTAAGTCATCATAAACATGAATATCCATGAGATCTCAAAAAAAGTGTTACACTGACTGTAGACTACATTTTATAGCTTTATACATCTTTGTGCTGATACCGGAATAACAAATATTTGGAAAAGAATAAACATTGTTGCCATCTTCTAACCAAAACAAACTGGAAGCAAGTATTTTTTGCACCTTCTATTGCTGAATAGATAAAAATTTCTCCAAGCCAGGTCAGTTGCTCTTCTAGTATAAAAATAAAGTATCTCACAATTTCATGACCTAGTGATTTATTGGATGTAGATTCTCATATTTCAAATGCCTTTGACTTTTCCCCTGAAATGTGTCCCACAGTTTTTTTGCATTGTACATTAACCTTAAGACACCACACTTCCTTTTCCCACTGCTACTGCCTCGTCTATTTACATCTCCTTGTTCTCTTTGTAAACAAATCTCACCTCTTTTGACAGCTGTCCTGGTGTTCTTTGAGACAAAGCTTTGGTTTATTATTTATAAAGGGGATTTGTTGCAACAAATTATTTCCCCGAGCATTGTGTTTAGATGGACAAGCAGAGAGAAGGAGCTATCATCTGCAAAATGGGAGGCAGTTTCAATAACGAAGTAGCCCATTTGGAAAATGTTACTCTCTTCCCTGCTGAATGTTTGGGCATTGCAATATTTATGCTGTTTAGTCTAGAGTACAGGTTGCACAGTGCAGCTATTGCCATAGTTTTGCTATGAAAACAAGCACTTCCACCCACCATAGATCAGCTTCACTGTGAAATTTCAAGTGTCCTTTTCTGGATATTATCCAAAGGCTTTATTTTCTACATATACATTTTTGTTCCAGTGAGCTCAAAATTTGTTCTTGACTAAATGTTTTTTGTGATTTGTATATCCTCTGCTGATTTAAAGTCATAGAGAAAATAGAAAGCTAATAAATCAAAGTAAATCCAGGAGGAGTTATACAACTCAGATGGCGCATGCTTACTTAGGGAAATATAACTCTATTGAAATTAAGAAGAGACATTACAATGTGCAGGTTCACACGTATAAAAGACAAAGAAACAAGAAGTCTAGCTACAGCCTTTTCCTACTTGGCTCCCTATCCTTACAACCATATTCAGTAGCAGTATGCAAAGAAATGTGTGTTGACCAAAAACTGGTTGAGTCCAAAAATCCTGAAATTCCTTGATACCTGTTAAGCTACAAAATCTACCATATACAAACTCTGTGGCCAGTTCTATGCTTGAACATCTGAAATGCATATCTTGGTTCATTAGCAATTAGCAATAGTGCAGATGCTGCTACTCAATGCCTTTTTAGTACAGACATTCAATCTGTAATTCATTTAAGCATGTTCCAGCTGTCACAGAAAGTTACACTTAATACCTGTTTTCCAACATGCCATATCACTCTGGAACCCAGTAAGAATCTTGGTTCTTCAGCCCCACAGGGTACAGGGTACAAACTCTTCTGCCACCTCTTTAGTTTCCTCAAGGATTTGAAAAGGTGTCCCAAAAAGTACCCTTAACACAGCACAAAGGATCTCTAAGTGCATCTCTCATGTGAGACGGCCCAAGCTGTTGCCAGTCACAGGAGTTCAACACCAAGGGCAAAACATGGCCCAGAGTCCATCACCTCTCTGCCCCTGCTTCTCTTTGCCACAATAATCTACTAAATCAAACACTCCAAGAGCACTATTAATAATTTATCAACATGGCTCTTTCTTGAGCTGGTAAAACCATAAAGAAACAGTTGTCTAGTGTTGCTTTTGTTTTATATTAGAGTTTCACTTACTACCTGTGTTGCTAACTCCTTTTAGAGAACTGCAGAAAACCACTGTACCTAGATCAAAAAGAATATTTTTGCACACAGACTTAAAGGTCAAGCCTTACACAAAACTCGTTTCTTTGAACATGATGTACTTTAGTTATTTTGGATTAGTATAAAGGGCTAGAACTGACTCCTACTGATATGAGTTATCTACTTTTGATCACTGCTGCTTAAATCATAATGGCATTTTCTCTAGTTCCAGCTCCAAGGACACAAACCTGTTTTTTGCTTGGATGACAGGTTTTGCATGAGAAATCACTGGCACAAGGTGTCAGGGCAAGGTCTGCCTAGTGCAGTGAGTTAAGGAACCAGCTTTATGCTCTGGGGGACAATGAACTTGTAGCTAGTTTGATCACAAATGGAAGACTAGTAGTTCTGAACAGGTCTTCTTTTCTTATCTGTGCAGTGCAACATAAACATGGTATTTCTGTAGGGAACGCTTGAAATTATTATAATGATTTATTTATTAATCACCCAGTACCAGATTTCAGCCAGCACCTCACAAGCAGGCATTGAGCCCACCAGAAAGTGGCAGGAGGTCTCAAACTAGTAAGATACTGATGGTGCAAGGACAGCAGCAGGTCCACAGCATCTCCCTTTTCATCTTTCTGGCAAAGTCACACACTACAACAAGACTTAGAACTGTCCTATTTACACCTTCTGGAAAAGCTTTACTCCTGATGAATCTTAGCTAAGATGGAACTGAACATGAATGATATCTTTCCTTTGAAAAAAAAGTCAGGTAAGCACTACACAGTTAAGAGGAACTAGGATGATTGGAGACCCTGGAAATATAAATACCTCTCTGACACCAGTGTACTAGCATTTATTTGAAACACCAGTAATTGCTAATCAAGGGCCTGAGAAATGTTTTCATGAATCATTTCCCTATCTGGATACCCATTGCAGAAGCACAAAACAAAACAAAAAAAATGTTGTTCCATTACTAACTTAATAATAATTGACAGTGTAAGAATGGAAATGTCTTGTGGAGAAGAATACACAGCCCATAGTTTCATCCCTGAGAGCAGGCAGATGTGAGGCACGCCTAAGAAATGCTGTATGCACATGGAATGATCTTTTTCCTGAAAGCGTTTTTCAGATTCTAGTAAAGCAGGCAGAGACTGGGACATGATAACAGACAACAAGACAGGCACTGATTTCAAATATCAAATGATTATTTATCTGCTTTAGATAAATAATCAAATTAAAATATAAAAAATCAAATCAAATTTAAAATAAAGGATATTCTTAAGGAGGTTGTGTACTTCTGAGACCACCCCCCTTGTTCTAGAAGGGGAAGGAGGGTTAAGTTCACAGAAGAAAACAGGCCAACCAAAGTAAATCCCATTGCTCCCACTAGGGCTGGTGTAGAACTTCCAGAGAAGCTGGCTACATGCAGAATACACACGCCTGCAGTTCTTTTGCACCCCTAGATTTCACTTTCTACAGATCCTAGAGGTTGAAAGACTGCTCACAAATATAATTTATCATATTGCAGAAGTCAAGTGATGCTCCTTGGACTTTTTGCAAAACATGACAAGACGTGCAGAGGTTCTTTGTTTCTGATAGTTTTGCACATGTATATTAAACCTCCCTTTCTGGTAAGAGTTTAACTTGTGACTTGGACGTGTTGCATATGAGAAATCAAAATGCTTAATGAAACTCTGCCAAAGGGCAGAGTTTAGAAAAAAAAAGCCAGGATGAAAACAACTTTAAGAGAAGGCCCACCAAGTTATCTTTCTATTCCTAAACCAGCATAGATAGTCAGTTTTCAGACTACACTGGAGAAATCTTCTTGGTTTTGTTGAAAGAATAAAATTGTGCTAAACAAGTTTCATCTATTTTTCAAAGTGAAAGGAAATACAGTGACTGGATTTTAGCATCAATCAATAAATATAACTACAGTTTAATACAAACATTGCTTTTCATTACCTTATGCTATAACAACTTAATTTGATGTGAAAGCTGAAAGCATCAAGAATCAAAGCTCCTGTAAGGTACTGGATATTTAACATGAGTTCTCTTCAGGCTCTCTGCTGCAAAAATGCATGAAAAAGAAAGTTCCCATGTGTGGTGTGTTGGAAAGCAGGAGATAACTGAATGTATAAAATTATCTCAATTTCATGGTATTGAAATTTACATTGGAATAGAACTACCTACAGTCTAATCTGGACCCTGGGCTGTTTGTTGCATTAATATCTCTATTATTTAAAGGAATGGGAACCTTAGGCTTTTAATAATAGTAAACTCTACATAAAAATGAATGCACACACAATTGCCAATTCAGCACCATAAAACAAGATATTCCCTTTTTTTACTATAATTTCCCCCCACAATTATTTCAAGTAGGATTTTCACTGCAAATTACATTTCCCATTTACTGTTACCATCCCCTCATTTAAGTACATATTTATGTCAGTGACAAAAGTACACTAATGTATATTTCCTCAGCTCTTTTTAAGAAGGGAAATTACGGGCAAGTTTTCTGCATGAAAGTTAATTCTTCATGTCTTATAATTTTCTAATAATGTTTACCCGAATGCAAGTGCAAGACAAATTCAAAGTTCTGGTTGATTTGGATTCTTGACCCTTAGCAGTAGAAGGCTAATTTCCTGGGAGACAAGTGGAGATCTGCTGGAGAAATGCTTAATCTACTGGAGCCACAAACATTTCTGAAGGTGAGAGCTTTACAAGTTAAGGCAACTGTATCTAATGTGCTGATAGTATGCAGGTAATTCTGTCAATGTCATTGAAGGACACCCTTGACAGATTTTGTACAAATGAAGTTGTGTTAATTGAAACTGGTGCCCTTTTATTCTCCTCTTATCAGTGTAACAGTCTGGACTTTGTTACTGATGTCTCCTAAAACTGGTCGTTCTGTCTTCTGGTCAAGAGTAGCTTGTACTAGGATAATTGTCCATGAAGAGTAAACTAATTTACCCTCACAGCCTTGGAGCTTTGCATCCAGCTGGTGCCCTTGGACAAGACCCAGGTATATATCTCAGAGGTGTTCTGTGGACGTTGAAGTTTGAATCAGTTTCTGGAACAGAGTTTGCATTTTAGCTGCTGCTTTCAGAAACACTATAAGGCAACAATGAAACAAGATTTACTAATGAAGTTTTCCTGAAGTTGCAGCACTGCAAATAACCTTGTATACTGATGGCTTAGGCTGCAGGGCAGACACAAGTGGAGGGTTCACGTTTTATTTCAATAAGGCGCTTAGAGAAATCATTATATCTAGCTACTATTTTGGAGACAGAGACAATTTTGTACTTTATATTGCCCACAAGTGCAGGAGGACATTTAACGTGATAAACTGGTAATTCAAAACCTATGAGAACAGTAAGTAATGGGGAAATTGAAGTAAGGAACCAAGCATGAAGACTAGGACAGACCTAGAGCAAATTTCAGAAAGCCCAAATGGTTATGATGAAAATTAACTTCGCTGCAGGGAGACAGACAACGGCTAATCCCCTCTTGACATTTTTTAGTTAGCTGGATGGCTATTTGTTTCTATGGCTGTCTGACACAGGATACTTTAGAGACGGTAAAATATCGGTGTAGGAATATTACATATTGCAAATGAAAATAAAATTACACATTAAAATTATTACCCTTATCAAATAGAATATTTCACAACTAAAACTAAGTGCATTGTATCCCTTGTTGCCCTTCAGGCAGTAACCAGCCACTTTGGGGAGATTCCCAATTGTTGTCAATGAAGTCCTCTAGAACTCCTTTGACATACTTCCAAGGACCTGCAAAATATGAGATTCCTAATGTTCTCCTGAAATCTGCTTCAAGTGTGCGTATCACTGACACTGGAAAGCTTGCAGGGCTCAGGAGTTGATTAGCAGAGAAAACCGCCCCTGTGTGGCAGTGGGAGAGGATGCCCCTCCACCGGCAGCCAGAGGCATGGCAGGGCTGGCCAGCCACAGCCAGAGAGTAACACTGGGGCCCTGCAGGACACCTGGGCCCACCCTGGAGAAGAGGAGGAGAGGGAAGCCAACAAGGAGCATCCTGATTTGCCTATAGCAAGCTCCAGGTAGAAGGAATGTGGAAAACAGGAGCAATATGCCATACATCATTTAAACATTTCCATGTACATCATGAGTGCCAGTGGGATGCTCTGCAACCCCAGTCAGTCATCTCTAGTTAAATACTTTGATGTGCAGAATAAATTTCCCATATTAGCTTAGAAGACCAGGTGGTTTGGGTGCACAACGTACCAGGGCATTATGGTGGTAACCCACAGCTGCACACAGCTTGGATGTTTCAGTACCTAGTCCTCTGTATGCAAGATTATTTTAGAGTGCAGGTGGAATTCACTAAATTCAATATTGATATCAAAAAATCTCTGAGAATAAAGAGCTCCCCCTCCCTATCTGTCCAAATATCGTAGGAGTGCCAGAAAATTTAAAAGCCTCTGCTAGATAGGAGGGAGAATATAAAATGAGAAACATAGCAAAACAAAACTAAAACCAAAAACTTATCAAACTGATACATTCAGGATTCAAGCAGAAAACAAAGCCACTGATCAAAAAGGCTCCAGCTCCTTCTACATATCAGAGTCCTAGCAGGGGCCAGTCAACACTTCATGCAAGGAATCCTCCACTCACAAATCAACTGAATTTCAAAGACAGAGGGAAAAAAAGTGACTTTTAAAGCAGTCAGTATGAAACAGACTTTGTTTCACCATAAGAGCTCCTCCAGGACTGTTGTGCAGAGATGTTGGCAGCCAGGAACAGAGAAGTCTAGGTTCAGCATTTAGGGTGAACCACTGTATGCTACTGAAGGTAATACAAATTAGGGAATTGGTATATCTTCCGTACAGAGGACGATGACTGATGTACTGTGATCAACAGCACATGAAAATGATTATATAAACCAGATATATTAGTTATACTCTAATAAACAAAAAATACTGAGATCAATTTCAAACTACACAACATTTCTGCTCTTCAGAGGATGGTATGAAACATCTGTTCCTGAAACTATGCACTGAAGGAAATACAGTGTAATTTAGGTCAGTGTTTGCACCCCAGTAAGAGGAAATTAGATGCTTTAAGCATTGTTTGTTTGTTTGCTTGTATGTCAAGCAAATTGTTTTCCCTTCAGTGGTAAGATTTGTACAGAAATTGTGTGGAGACTGTCAGTAACTGTCAACATAAACATGGGCTTTAGTCACCAGATGTCATTTATTTATATTATCAGGAAAAACCTGTACATATTAAAAGGAACCATTTCTATTTAATGCAAATGTCATTACTGGCCTGAAGTTTGGTAGCTACCCTGGAGACAGTGTTTGGTCTCTTAGGTATGACTGGATTTGTACTGCCAGTGTGAAAACAATTGTGTGTCAAGGACTATTAGGTCAATGCAACCTCTGCAAACACAGAGTCTCATATTGTGGTATATCTTGTAGAAATCCTTTTGCCTGCAAAGTTTTGCTGCTGCTGTTATACAGATCTGCCAATTGCCCAGAGATTTTTAAGTACTGAGTTTGTCCAGAGACCTTTAAGCACTTTAGTAAGCATGAATTTCATTACAGTACAGTTAGAGAAACTGAGGCACAGGTAAAATATAATGTGTCCAGCGATGAGATACAAAGGAGACAAAGAAGATTAGGTAAGGAAAAGAGCCCACATAAGAATGTTCTTGATATTATGACTTTCTGGTTCACACGTCAGTCATGCTGCTCACTGAACCATAGATCCAGCTCTTTTATTGAAGGTGTTGTGTGGTATGTGTGCTACAGCAGATTAAATGCAATCCCATAAAATTTCCTTGAAGTTTATCCCATTGGGTTTTCACTACTACATGTACTAAAAAACCCAAGATTTGTGATACTGGCTGTTGCAACTAAATGGCTTGAACATATTACTCTGTAATATTTCTGGCTTAAATCCTGTGACTCGGTGAGATTCAAACTACATAAAGAAGCTACTAACCTTTGCAGGAGCTGGGAAGGGCTGCAGGGACCCCACTTATTCCAAGGAGGAGCACTACTTCCATGGGAACGCTGGAGCACTGCTGTCTCTGTTTTGCAAAAGGAAGCCCAGGAGGAGGGATGTCAATGCCACAGGGTGTGCTGGAGCAGTGCTCAGGGTGCCCAGACAGTTTGTTGGCCAGCATGCAGCATGGAGGGATCTGCTGACCCTTGTGCACCAGGAGGCCCCAGGCCGGGGCTTGGGCGTAGCTTTACTTTGTGCAGAACCTTGTGGCAGGCAGATGGGGGCTAAGCTGGGGTGCAGTTACTGGCTATGAACACATGCCTGGCTGCAGAAAAGGCTGTGTGAGGACATCTTCAAATGGAACCTAGTCCCAAACCTTTCTACCCCTTCACCTGCTCCTACAAAGAGCCTGTTCTTTCTCTGCCTGGCCCATGTCAATGTTTGAATATGTAACAAATATCACTAAATGCTTGAAGAAACCTTTGAAGGTGTCAAGTGTTTTCTGAACTGCTTAAGTGTCATAATTAGTAGAGGAAAGTACTGAATTGCTCTGTCAAGAAGGCAAGGAAAGGACAATTGTCAAAAATTACTCATATGAGGGGTTTTTGCATGAGCTGTACATTGATAGTATTGTGGTAAAATTCATTGTCACAAGTGAAAGAGACCTCATACTATTGCACTGATTAAAACTCGGGAGGATCTAATGGCCAGGTGCTCAGTGAAAGATATAAAACTTTTGGCTAGAAGGTTTTATTCTCTAAAACTCTAAAGAGATAGAAAATAGCTAAAAATGCTGTTAAAACAAAATTTTAACGAAAGACTCTTGGTAGAGTATACACACATGTGGGCTATTACTCCTCTTTTCTAAATTAATCCTTGGAGAGCCAGAGTGGCACAGTAAGAAATTTGTAGTTTCACATAATTTTGGTGTGAAGCCCAGCAAAACTTGGCAGATATAAAAATGGATTTGTAGTACTTAAATGCAAGTGGTTTGGCATTTTTCCTTGGCTTTTTCAGAGTAGCCTAGTTTGATAGCAAAACTGTTTGATAAATGGACATACTTTGCTGAAAATAACCAAGGAAAAAGGTTAAATTATCTCTGAATTTTAATTATACATTTTATTTCAATTTTTTTTTAAAGTGTGTTCCATGCATCATTTCTCAGAGGGCAATAAGCTCTTCTGGAGGCAGCAGTGTCTTTTTGCTCTTTTTACGGAACCTCATGAAGTTTCTAAATATACAAGTGAGTTTCTTCAACTTGCAAGCAATAAATAAAAATATGGAGCCTCTCAATCAGAGAAAAATAGATCTTGGAAAAACTCATGCATAAGTCAGACTGAAATTCTGAAAGTACCTGAAGGAGAGAGAAAACATTTTACTTCAGCTGTAAACTGAAAGTCAGACAGAACTGTTGAATCCACTTTAATATGAACTTCAAACTTTTTCCTCCTTCTTTAGTTTGCACTATTTGTAAAACTTCTAATATATAAAGTAATGACAAAGTACTGATATCTCTATTTCCTGTTTGTGTTCAGAGAGGTACTTGTAGCATTATGTAAACAAAATACTTATATTCTTTTCCAATTAGTAGATGAAAAAAGCAGGAAGAATGGATCAGATTTTTTTTCTGACCTATTATCAGCAGTATAGTTGAAAAAACAATGATCTCAGAATCCTGGTGACATGTAAAGGGCAAACTTTCACTTTCCATTTCCACGGTCTTTTTGGAGCCAGATATCATTAAGTATTTTAATGTTACATGTAAATGGCCCACACTAAAAGATGCTGAGATGAAAAAAATGCATAAGAAATCATGTATTTTATTTTCAAAATAGAGAGCTTCCTTAAATTAATTTATTTTCTTTACAAATGAACCTGACTTACATCCTAGATTCATCCTTCCTCTTTCCAAAACCAAGTGATATACAAACATGAATTACTGACACTTTAGCATATTACTTTTTTGGGATTTTACAGAGTAATATATACAAGACAGTATTCTCCAATGTGCAAAAATTGTGAAAAGCTAAGCAATATCTGTTCTTGTTTGTGCATGCTAGACTTTTTAAAGTAACAATTTGTTATATCATCCATTTTAAACCCATTCTCTTCAATTTGTAACCAGCTTTCTCACTGGGAATTTGAAACAAAATGCCAATTCCATTGGTTCTGTTGCGCTTAACTACAAGCCACCACATGCTTGTGAGACTCTGCAAAAAAACCTGAAACTTCATATGTGAGCTACACTTTCTTTTCACAGTTAGAAAAATTAAAAAGCACAAAACTCATTCCTATTCCTCCATCCTTTGATTGTACTTTCTGAAAGTGGTAATGGCATCAAGTTTGCCAGGAATACAGATTTTTTTAAAAAATGAGTTTCCAAATGAAACTTTATGGTGACTTTTTTTATGAGCATATATTCCTTCTGTGACAATGCAGTCAACAGACTCACAACAGAGGTAAACCTTTCAAACTCTTCAGGGCATGGTAGAGAACACTTGGAAAAGGCAAGAATTTGTCTTATTTATCATTGAGCACTAGTGGTTTCCATTTGGAATCCTGTACTTAGATAACATAAATCCTACACCAAAAAGATGATACCATGACAGAAGTAAACTGAAAACACACTTTAGGCTGATTCTTTTTAATTTCAGCTCTTCTAGTTTTCTTGCAGACAACTGATTTCAGAAGCCAAGCTGAATTTTACTTCTGTGAAACTGATTTGTACAAATTATGGCGGTTTTATGAGAATCAGACTCTTCCCATTCTTTGAGACATCCAAACAGCAGTGGCAACCCGAAACTGTAATAAGTTAAAAAACACATCTATAAATCTTTCCACTGAGCAAACAACATCATCTCAGTCTATGTTGCAACAAACGGGGGTTTGCAACAAAGTGTTTTGAAAACTCAAAAATACCTGACAGTCACTTTTGTTCAGTAGCAGGTTAAAACTAAAGGATACCAAGACGCCAGAATAAAACCTGTGCCTTATTTGCATTTGTCAGTGTAATACTTACACGATGCATCAATTAGCTTTAAAGCATTCGTAACTTTATTTAACTTTCATTCATAAGAATAGTGTAGCCCTTGGTGATTTCAGCAGAGGTGGAATCTACCTCTTAGCAAATGGAGATTACAAAAATTTGCATAAAGCAGGAAAGCCATAAAATATAATGAAGAAAAAAAGCTATTGTAGTCAAGATAAAGAAATCGCAGGAAATAAAAATCAGCTTTCAAAACCTTCAATCGACATAGCAATTGCAAAGAAGATTAGAATTTGGTAAAAGGTGAAAAAAAAAATCCAAATCAAATTCCAAATTATGAACACAAATGATAATTGTTAAAGAAAGCTATGCTAAAGATTAGCAAAGGTTCTCAAACACCTAAAGTGCAAACTTTTTTTGGGTGACTTGTGGAACATCCTTCCCACTGGAACTTCTTTTCCAAGGCCTTAGGGAAGCAACATTGCTATCTATTCAACAATAGAGAGGTAACTTATACAGTCATTTTGAAATCAAAACATGCATTTCTGTAAATGTACACTCAAAGACTCAACAGAGTAACAGCAACTGAGAGACAGGCAGGGAAGGTTAAGTTTATTCAAAGACTCAGGGCAAGATCTTCCAGTCCCCTGCAGCCTACCCTGCTTCTTCTTGTTTCCCCCACAGCAGCTGAGAGACTCAGTCCATCGCTCCTGTGTGCTGCGCTGCTGGCTTTGAGGCTGCGCCAGCTCCCCTTGCCCATGAAAGGTGGGCTGAGAGCACCTTGCTGGGAGCCCATCTGAAAGCTGCAAGGTGGGAACTTGACCTGACTCGACAATGTCAGCCGAAAAGAGCAAGAGTCCGTCTCAGCCAGAATTCCCTGCTGCATTGTGGAGCAGTGTAGCCTGCTCTGTGGTCAGAGGAGCGGGACAAATGCCAGCCGGCCACTCCCTGTGTGGCTGGAGGAGGCCACAAGACCTGCCACTCCTGGGTTCTCCTCGAAAACCCTCAGGTAGTGGTGCTGTCTGCAGCGTGGGTGGCGCAGGCGAGAGCATGGCTACAAAGTCCCAAGGTTAAGGAAGGAGAGAGTGGACACTCGTGTGGAATGCCAAGGCACTTTACTTTCCAGGGAGGAGCAGTGACAGCATAAGGATACAACACCTTGGGGAGGCACTGATACAGGTGATGGGCATGACAGGAGGAGACACAAGGGGACCGTGTCTCCCAGGGGAGGAGCGTGGGACACAGTTGGACCAATAAGAATTACATAGGGGAGGAAGGAGGCTCTGGAGGCAAATCATATCCCAAGTAAGGGATGATTGTGTCAATCAAAAATTCTCGAAATAAAGGGGGGGTGGTTGCAATGATGGACAGGGGAAGTGGGCAGCACCATGAGGGAGGAAAGAAACTAACAAGGCCATAAAGTGGAGGATCAAGGGATCAGTCATTTTGAGGGACAAGCCACTGGCAGGAAAACAGGTGGTAAACAACTTGGGGAGAAACCATTGTGAGGGGATTACATGGGGGGGAATCGAGAACCAAACCATATCTTAAACTTATCAAAGGGATTACTAACTTTACAACCGAACTCATATAAATACTTTTAAAACACACGATGCCACAGAGCAGACACCCTCAGCTGCCCATCTCATGGTTTGGAAAGACACAGGTATCCAAGAGTGACCCTTTATCAGCAAGAGCATGTGCTGGATGGGGCCAAGCTATGCTTTCTTGAATGGCTGTTCTTAACCTCGGCTGGGATCCATCTGGATGAACCATTTCCCCAAGCAAATCTCACAGGAAGGTTTTACATTACCTTGAGTAAATCTACCATCCCTCATGGAGAGCTGTGACTTAGGAAGGGCTGAACTCATGTGGACAGCTCCTGAGCTGCTGCAAGCAGGCCTTGTCTCCTGTGTTTGCAGCCCTGGTGGTTTCCGCCACCTCTCCACTCACTCTGCACACCAACATCTTCGGAAATGGTCATTCTTTGGTAAAGTAGTGTTCATAAGTAGCAGAAGAGATGTTTTTTCCCCAACATCCTTTTGGGAAATAGGGTTGGAAAATCTGTAATTAGGTAGGGACGCTGGGGGAGGTATGCATGCACACATACATACACAGAGAGACAGACCCACAGTCCAAGCTGCTTCATACAAAACAGGGAAAAAACACCAGCTTTTACTTAAGGCTTGGAATGTACTGTTTTGGCTTTCCTACTTCACTCACTTTCTTGCCAAGCTCAGATTAGATCAGAATAAAAAGAATTGAAGGATTTTTGTGAAGGTAGTGTGAAAAACATGTTTCTGTTTCTCAGTTAGGAACAGGGAAGATCACTGCATGCCCATTGATGATGGATGGTTCCTCTCATTATTGAGCATACTTTATTGTATATTTATGGCAACTCTGCTATGCAATACTTCATTATGTATGAAGGTTTTAATGTCAGTTTGAATGAGATTTAGAAAAATATCTGGCATAATAAAATATTAATTAATATTATTAATAAATGCAATTTTTAAAATATATATTTATCTCTACACATATAATGAAACTTTTTTATTGTGTTTTCAAATACATTTTCTTCTTTTTTTCTTTGTTTTTTAAAATAACTTGTGGATTCTAACTACACAGGGAACAGCATACAATAAAGGACACTTTTCAGCCATATGAATATAAAAACATGTATTTGAGAGTGAAATCTGTACGTGGAAACACTTCATTTAAAAGAAAGATAAGGTTTTAGATAACTGTAATAAGAACTTGTAGTCAATGTTGGCTTGCTATCAGAAAGCCATGGTATATGATCTTACAATAAAATACATGCTACTTTGTTTGGTCAGAAAAAAAGTGAATTAAATCTGGAGTTTTCCCTCTGACTTCGTAATATCCTCATTCTTGTTAGTTTATTTGAGCCCCTATCTTCTATTTTCAGATTTTCATGTGTCTCCGTAAGTTTTTGCCCATAAATTCCACAACTCGCCACTGCCATCTTGTGGGAAAATGTGCGTTGCTATTTCTTCACAAAAAGGTAAAGAAAACTCATTAAACACAATTTGTCTTCTAAAGATATTCTTAGCAGTTAGCAGAAATATATTACTTCATATCCAAGTCAAAAGTCACAAAAATCATATATTTATCATGAAATAAAGAATTTACCATGAAATTAAAATCCAAAAGTACTAGTTTCAATAATATCTAAGTATTTGCCAACATCATTAAAACATTTTGTTCTCCTTTTATTATAAAACTCAAAGGGTCTTACGTTAAACATCTAGTAACATAATTTCTATACTCATACAGCACATTAATATACTCTATAAATTGAAGAAAAGCTGTTTTGACATTTATTAAATGCCTTGACATAAGGAAATATAAAATGTGCTCTAAGACTTTAATTTCTTTTTTTGTTAGAGGAAAATTTCTATACACTTCAATTTTTAACAAACTGCATTTTATCATGTTTGTTGCTGTTGTTTTCAAAAAAGCACCAGCATGAGCTGGAAATTGATAAAGGTATTAACAGTAACAGAACAAACTTGACAGGTATCATTAGAAAATTTACAAGGTTTTATTTCAATGTATGACATCTTAAAAAGCAGTAGAATTGCAACAAATATGTCATCATCTTACAAAAATTATCTTCCTTTTTGACACCTCTTCCAAAATTTGCATGACCACAAATATTTTCTGGACCAGGCATCTAGGGGAAAAAGAACATCCTTATGGTTTTAACAAGGTCAGCAGTGGGACAGCGAAAGGCTGTCTTCTCCCTCAGTTGATGGAAGAGTTATCACAGCAGCTATGGCACAGAACCACTCTGGTTTGTGTGAACAAGAGAGATGTCAGTGCAGGACCCTGAGCTCACTGGGCTCCCACAGCAGCTGCAACAGAGGAGGCAGATCCCTGCAGCTGGGGATGGGCAAACAGAAAAGTAATTTGTGCCTCCCCTCTGACAAGAGCAAGGCTTGAACAGCTCTGCCATCTTAGGTGATTTCACTCTTTCCATTCAGCTGTTGGTAAGTCGAGGAGTTGGAAGGGACATGGAGACACTTGAAAGGTTGCACGCTGCATTGTGAAAGGACCAGATTTTTTGTAGTTCCACCCAAGTTTTTAAATGCATTCCCCCATTTAGGTAGACATCAAAATGTGCTTTCTGGTAGGTTGAATACTCTTGCAGTTGCTGCTCCAGGCTGATTCAGTACTGCAGAAATGTTGAGAACAGTCTAAGGTGTTGCCACGTGAATTACTCTCCTTTAAAGGACCAGACTCAAAAATGTTCTCTGTCTGGCTGACTCGCTTCCAATACCTTAAATCCAGGTGACCTGGTCTGAAAAGTCTAGGTTTGCTGTTGACTGGCTTTGTCAAAATTCCAGGACCTATTGCTTTAATCTTGGTCACAGCAGATCCTCCACTCATGCAACTTACTCATCCTCAGTGTCCAACAAATACAGACATGTTTATACTGGATGCACAAAGAGAGAAAAAGGAAACTGCCCTGTTACCCTGGTCCCTGTCCCTCAGGCAGAAAACTCAGCTTTCAGCTGTCTGTGCAACTCTTTGCAAGCTTGCCCACTTTTCAAAGGGATGCCCCTCTCTTCTTTCACTCAGAAGCATATTTAACTCAAAAAATAGTCAAATCCATATGTTGTGTTGCACTAGTTATTTAGTTGTTTTGCACTGGGTTCTGTATTATTGCACAAAACATGGATTCTTACATCCATATGACTGTGGTTCATAATGGCCTTTACATGTGAACTGCAGAAAGAGAAAGATTAGCCAATGTAAGATTTCCGTATTTTCTGCCACGAAAACATGGGCAGCGGCACCCAGGAAAATAGTGGAAAGACTGTGATTTGAGGAAGGTCAGATGTAAGGCAGCAACTGGACAAAGCAGCAGTAAATTTGGGATTCATCCCATGTCTTTGAGTCTTGAATTACATCCTATAGTCTAGATTTCCTTTGTTCATGAATGGAGATGGATAGGAATTAGTAGTTCTTTATTGCACAACATATTTTTAATTATAAAACCTGTCTTTTCTACTTCTGCATTGAGATCAACTTAAAACTGTTCTGTGTACAGTTAACAGGAGGATGAGAAAAAGGAGGGAATTAATGTGAAATAAAAATGCAATTCACTTATCTCTCTTTTTGCACAAGTTTCATAAATTCCCCTTACAGTAATTTCCTTTCTGGACCACTGACTATGTATCGATAGAATCTGGAAAGTCTTCAGGAATGTAGTTATATAGAACTTCAGGGGTTTTTTTCACTTCCTGGGAAAAGAAAAAAAAATTAAATCATCATTTATTTGGAAAACTGACAAACTCTTTCGACTTTGTCTGAAAAACAAACAATGAAAGAAAAAATAGGAATAGATAATGTCTTTGCTTTGTTCCTTCCAAATTTTTATCTGAACTTGAATGAAAATCATGAAAAAAGAGAGAACATTGCCTTCTGCTTATCCAAGAGGCAAATGGAGCCATTTATTTCAACAAGTGTCTGCAGCTTTATCATTTACTCAGCAGCAGCTGTCATTGTTATGGCACAGCATGCTAGAAGACACTTCCCAAAAGCCAAACAAGTCAAATAAATGGCA
The DNA here is from genome assembly GCA_039654755.1 of Calcarius lapponicus. Lineage (NCBI taxonomy): Eukaryota > Metazoa > Chordata > Aves > Passeriformes > Fringillidae > Calcarius > Calcarius lapponicus. The sequence goes on along the minus strand of CM077481.1, from coordinate 53,805,554 downwards.
AATAACAGAGCCATCTTACAAAGAGCTACCCAAGGACAGAGAGAAATTCAGGCAAATGGGTGTGCATGAAAGCACATTTCTCAGCTACTGTTGAATGAGTGTTCACCAGTTTCTGACAGCTCCTTGTTGGGTGGGTTGTACGGTGTCAGACTGGGTCACTGCTGCACCAGTAATGCACCATCACTGGTGTAGCAACATGGGTGCAGCAGTTTGCCACACTCCTGCATGCACACGTTCCTGGATGTGTCCCATAACTAAGCCTGCAAGTCAAGATTTAGACATTGGGAAAAAAGGTGAAAGGAACTGTGTGAAAGATTAGACTTGCAAATCTCAAAGTACAAGGTGTCAGTCTAGTCATGTCAAAACATCTGCTTAGAACTCACACAGTCACTGTAACATATTATAGAGAGGAATCATGAATATGCAATCAGAGCAAAACAGTTTCAGAGCCTGATTGTCACCTCTATCAATTCCAGCAGTCAATTTCTGTGATGTTGTCTTGTCATTTTGACAGTGATTATACTTTTGTGTGGTGTATTGCAGATACTACGCTTCAGTTGTTTACAAATAAAACGGTATCTTACACTTTCACTTAAAGAGTAGAACATTTTAAGTAAGAAAAATACTCCTAATAATGCTTTCACCAAACTCATCATGCATGAGATGCATTCGAGAAAATCATCCTCTGTCAGAGCTACATGATGCGACCAACTCTAACAAAATCAAGTTTGCAGACAACATATCTAAAACCAGTGTGAAGGATTTCTCAGCTAATAATGCTCATAACAGCACATTTTTCTCAAAGTAAGCAAGCCATTTTTACAGAAATCATTAACAATTTAAGCTGTTAAAAGCAATTTATTTTAAATACAGCAAGTTATAAATACCTGTTACCTGGCTGAACAGTTTATAGAGCTCCTGTGTGAAATGTTCATATTTATAAACAGATTGGTTCATGATGCTATACACTGACTGTTCACTACTTCACAGTGATATAGAACAAGACAAGGTATTGTAAAGACAATTTAAGAAAACTGTAGAATCCTCATAACAAAAGGGGTATGTAGAAATCTTTATTCAACAACTACTCACAGGACAATATATTTTTAATAATAAATGTGTCAGTATATCCTCATCATTCAATTTGTTTGGCATGGAGATTAGAGTATATGAGGGATATATACCTCAGTTGTCAATAATTATTGCAGCATAAATATCCTCTCAAGTTGTAGTTATAAAGGACTTTCAGAGATCAAAATGTAGACGGTATCAGCTAATTTAAAGTGAACACAATGAAAGATTGGAAATTCCTTTATTATTTTTCCTGCATTTGTTGTCTCTGTGATATCAAATCAGGAATCTTTTACTGGTGATGACTTTAGACAGAGTTCCACGTAGACAGCATATCAGATTTATTCCCGCGTTAAATTTTTAACCAGGAGGTTTAGACATTGTTCTAGTAATGATGTATTGGAGATGGTATGAGTAACTGTGTGATAAACACAGCCATGAGAAATGCACATAATTTTGCACATAATTCAGTTACATTTTCAGTGATAATTTTTAGTGACCAAGTATGACATCAGAATTCTGAGAAATTAGAACTTTCATAAAAGAATTCTGAATTAAACTATTTGACAACTAGGAGATAAAAACATTTCAGAGCATTTGACTTTAGAATTTTTACATACTCTTCGGTGTTACCCATCAGCACAGCTGAGCAACAGCTGTGAAAATAGGCAGGGAGGACAATAAACCCTGGCTGAAATGCAAATTGTTTGAACCTACTGAGAATCTCTATGGCCAGTAAAAGAAATCTGTCCATATAGAACCAACACTGAATGAATAATTTCTGTGTTTGTTATCTCTACCAGTTTTTTCCATGTGGTGCAATTTAATTAATGACAGTCAGAACAAAGCACAAAACAATACCTATTTCTAGGCTTCTGAACACTAATAATTCACTCAACTCCCCTACACCCATTATGAGTAAAATACTTTTACCTAAAGGAACCTTCCAGTTTGCCAGAAAGTTTAATGCTGATGGTCTTACTCAGGTTCAGTCTTGGCACTTTTCTGCACAAAGCAAAGCTAAAAACCACAAAACTTGTCATCAGCTGTGTTAATGTTGCTATCAAAAGATCTCCCAAATATCTGTGACAAATAGAAGGGGTGAAGGGGCTTAATAAAATATTACCTCACTCTTCTGAATAAATTGAATAATTCAGAGATACTTCGCAAGCCAAATACAACCAACTTAAAAGCACAGTTATTTGGTAGCTAGCTGTAGTTATAATACACCAAAGGCATACCTGTTGTTACTTCTAGCTCCTCTAATTAAAAATAAAAAAGTGTAGAATTACAGAATCACACTGAAGAGAGTCAAAGTTCAGCAACAATAGTATGGTTGTCACGGATGACACAGGTTTAACAAGAAATGTCAAAAGGAATTTGCTTACCAAGGCGCCCTAATTGCTTGAATACTGGTTGTCAAGTACTGCATATTCTTTCAAAGGAAAATACCTCTTAAGTTACTTCAGATTTTGAAGTGTTTGTTTACCAAATGCCATTTCAGGTACCTTTGCATTTTATTTCAACAGATACAGTAGTGACAAATTGTTTCAGATAGATATTTTCTTCCAGTATTTTTTTCCTGTCTGAGGGCTTATTACCACCATCTCTTGGGTCAGCTTGTATAGCTGCTTTTAGCTCCACGTGCAGACTCTGCATATAAGATATAAAGACTTTCTAGAGTAAATAAATTCTATAATGACTCAACACACTTAAAAGACAGCTAAGATTCAACAGGCTAATAATGCCCATTTATTCACCACCCCCAGAAGACCTCTAAAAGCTATTTGGTGGGCTGGGCAGGCAATAGACAGAGAAAAGAATTTGAACCACCAGCATCTTTAGCAGTAATATCAAAAAAGAATAGGAAAGGAAATAGCCTATACAACTGTCAGACAACACATTTCATACCAATGGAAGGAAATGCATTTCCTTAGTGCTCAACTGCCTTGTGAAACTCATTGCCAAGAAATGTTCCTGAGCTCAGAAGCTTTGCAGCACTCAAAGGGATAAATCTCTTTATGCTGTAGGAGCGCTCAGGATCATTGTGAACATGACAACAGATGCAAACTCTCATCCTTTTGTCCATAATTGAATCAGGTTTGATGAAAATGAACATTTTCTCTGGAGTTAACATTTGTTTTTGCACTCTTCTGGTGCAGCTGACAATGCCCAGCATTAAGGAAACTTCCCTGCCTGACCATGTGGGAGCCACTCTGGCAGTCACTCTTGCACCATGTGAGCTGGACCTGAGGCTCTTCCCAGTTACAGCCCCCACATTCCCACAGTCAGAACAGGTTTCCTTACTGGGCCGACCCCAGGTTTCCCATAGCAGGCTCAGGTGTCCCAACCATTAAAATAATTTCATCACAGCACAAGAACAAACAAACAGCTCGGGCTGGTGTCTCTGAGGAGGGACCCAGAACAAAGGAACCCCTGGGCTTTTATCTCCTCACCAAGCATGGGAGGGTCTGGGATTGTTGGCTCCTGCTGTGTCCCAGTGTCCGGTCCCCTGGCTGGGCCACAGGTCCCCGGGCCCTTGTGTGCCCAGGGTGGGCTCTTCAGGGCCTCTTTGCCTGGGCTGCCCCAGCCTGAGCTCAACCTGCAGCTCCCACTGCAGCTGCACCCCAAGCTACCTCAGTGAACGTGTTCCTCAGCATCAGGTGTGGAAATGTTACTGAGCTGCATGGATCACCACCACTGCCATCCACACTCCCGTGTCCTGCAGCAGATGAGATGTTTTGCACAGAAAACCTTGATCTAAGACAACAGAAATGTATCTAGACCAAATCTGAACTGATTCCCAACACATATCCAAACAGCTTTTCTTGTGCAGTTTTAAATTTTTCATCTCAAAAAGGATTATAGCTTATTAGGCTAAAATTTTCATACTTTACCTACTTTATAAGAAGGTAAAGTAGGAATTCTAGTGATAATGACTAGATACTTGTTAAATGCTTTTCAGTTTGACAAAATATATTAGGATTTTTCTAAAATTATTAAATGCAGTAATCAGAATATGAATTACTGAATATTAACTGAGCATACAACATTCATTACTGCATGAAAAAAACAAGGTATTGTTACTTCTGTTACTCTGAAAAACAGTCCCACTTTTTTCCTCAATTTGCCTCAGACTTCTCTTAGGGATAATCATTCCTTAAGAAGATGCTTGTGTTGGCATCAAATACCTACTCAAAAATGGACTTGACAAAATGAAGCATCTAGAGCCCATAATCATCTCGGGTAATTTTTTAGCTCCAGGTAACTTTTTTTTCACTCCAGAGAAGTTAGTGGAAACTGCCAGATGATTTACAGCATCTTGCTTCTGAATTCCTCTCCCACCCCATGCCTTCTTGACATGCGTTCAGGCAAGGAAAGACCATCAGTTCACCTAGTTTAACCTCCATTGTAATAGAAAGTTACAGCTGGCTTACAGCACCTGCTCCAGCTCCCACCTCCTTCTGTAAATGCTACAATCTCATAGGCCAAAGTAGTAGTAGTTAAAAAATACAACTGAACAAAAAAAAATAGGGAAAGACATAGATGGTGGGAGGGGTTAATATGAATATGCTCTATCTGTAAGAAAAGGGCAGTTGCTGGTAACAAATATAAAACAGAAGGTGAAAACTCAAGCAAGTTCAAGGCAAAACAAAGCCAAAGAAGCAGAGGACAGAAGGAGAGATCTACTGGCAGCAGATAAAGGGTTTCACACTTATATAGCAGTATTAATAAAATGTGTAGAAGTGCTAGATGACTCATACCAAAGCATTTGTCTGTGCAGTCAAAGCAAAATGGTTCAAGCTGATCCTCAAAAATTACGAAGCATAAAGAAACACACCAAAGAGATTTTCAGTGGACTGAAATAGATGATAGATCAACAGGTGGTGCAGGCCCAAGTAGTCAAGTGAAGAGGTCAGCTTTAAGCATTTGTAAAGACTGATGCTTGAAGCTGCTGTCAGCCAGGCTCAGTCCTTCTGGAAGACTTGCGAAGTCCTCTGATCCTCACTGAGGTCACAAGCACTGCAGATGAGGGAAATGGCGCAACAGTTTATCAGCCCTGGGGGCCAAATGGTCACAGAAAATGCTTCTTAGTGGGGCATAGTTTGAAAAAGCTAAACTTGATGGAAACTGAATTTTTCACAAAACAAATTGCAGAGAAATTCCTGGAGTCCATAGAAGTATTGGCCCTAAGGTTTGAGAGAGGTGGAGGCAATCTGGAAAGCAGCAGGATGGAAGCTTCTGTCAGGACACAAGGGTCTAAGCTCTCTAGAGATAAGAATAGCGACCCAGAAGAAACTCTTCTAGTGCAGCCCCAGCTAGAACTGCTTTAAAAGTGAGTGGCAGATGCATTTTAGGCCTGATGTGCATCTCCAGCAGTGAAATAAAAAATGATGTTGCAGTTGTTAATTCACAAACATTTATCTTGTTTACCCTCCAACAAAATAATTGCTGCTTGATTATAACTACAAAAAGGTTTTGCCATCCAGTCATGTAGCAGAGGTGATCTTTTCCCCAGGACACACATCAGACATGTGATGCTGCACATGTCACAAAACAAATCATAGTACACTAAGATGAAGTTCACATCCGTCTGATCACAGGCTTTCAGCTGTCGCAAGCCCATCATATACCTCTAGCTTCCAAGTACTACATAGCTTTATTCTCACTCATACAGAGCAGGCTCATACCAGGCAGATTGATCTAGAGATTATGAACACACCTGCTCCTCAGCTGAAATCCATGGAACGCCACAAATTTATTATTAGCTCAAAGGCTGTATTTTTTAATTGACCTTCCTTTCACTGAAACGAACAGAGCAAAGTGTTCCCCACACCTGATTCATACAACAGAGGTGCAAAAGCATGTTACATTAATCTAAGGTACCAAATAATACCCAAACCTGACACCTAAGAATTAGAAATTATTGTCCCTTGTAATGGCAATACATTTGGAAAATGAAAACAATACTTGTTTAGCAGAAAAAAAAAAAAAAAAAAAAGAAGTCCTTCCACTGAAACCTTTTCACAATAGACCGCTTTCTGTTAACTGTTTAAACTTTTAAAAACTTACATGGATGGAAATTATTGATGGGGATCTATATCTCACTACTGTTTTTATACAGATATTAGTATCACAGCAGTTTGTTCACGCATTTAGTAAAGAAAGAAAAATAAGAGCAGACATTTTAAAACAAAATAAGCTTGAATATAAAATTAGCTGGTTAATTCCAAAACAAATTCCAGTAATTAAAAAAAACATTTTTTTAATTTAAGGAACTGCAATTGGGAATAATGGCCCTGGAGATGTTTCATTTTCCATTAAACACAGATTTTTGGCTGAGACAATGGCTTCTTCATGCCAAAGCTGGGACAGTGACAGTGTGGTGCTGCTGGCATCTCCAATCAGTTGTTCCCTTCTACCACATATCAGAAAGCCTGCACTGCTTGACTTAGCTGAAGAGGAGTAAGGAGGCAAAGAAGCGTCAGTTTATCACAGACAAACAAAAGTGAGAACTCAGGGATATAAAGCACAGCCTACACACCACAGCATTGCTTGTGAGTGACAGAATCACAGAATGTACTGAGTTGGAAAGGGTCCACAAGGATCACTGAGTCCAGCTTGTAAGTGGATGGCCCGTACAGTGATAAAATCCACAACCTCAGCATTATTAGCAACACGCTTAATCAACTAAGTTAATCAGCCAAGCCCGACTTACCCAAAGCATCCATATGAAAACCCTATTGGAGACAGCAGCTACCAAAGCAAAATCTTTGGTAGCTGAGACAGCAGGACTGAGCTCTCCTTTGCTTTTAGTTAGTTTCAGCAAGCTGAGGCAAAGAAGTTCCCTGGACTGTGGTTTTTTTTTTTTTTTTTCCTTTTCTTTGGACCTGTTTAAACCTGCTCTGGACTGAGCACCAGAAGAGCACCAGAAGCTGCACCTGTAGCCCACCAGTGAGTAAGCTGAACTGCAACCCGGGGAGGGGACTTTCTCAGTTTGTCATCTCTTTTGAACCAGCAAGGCGTTTTATTGTTTAGTATTGTTTGGGTTTTATTGTTTAATAAACAGTTTTTTCCACTTTTCTCCAAGGAGGTATTTCCTCCTGGACTGGTCGGGGAGAGGGGCTGATTGAATCTGCTTTCCTAGAGGAGCCCCTTTGGGGGTTCTCTCCCAGACTTGCCCCAACCAGGACACAGTGATATTTCCTAAGGTCTACATGCACAGATTTAGCACACTCATTATCTGGGGGCGGGAGGACACATTGTGTACATCCATTACACAGTGTTTCAAAATTTTTCTGTTGGACAAATAAAAAACTCTTGTCCATGCAAGTGAATTACACAAAAGATAATATTAATGTTGATTGTCAAGTAAGGAAATTAAAAGAAGAATAAAACTTCTGCTGGTAATGGTCCTTTGTCATTGCTTGCCAGCAAAATATGTTCAAAATAATAGTACAGAAGAAAAAGGTAGTATATTTTATGAGAAACAAACCCACAATTACTAACAAACACTTTTACTCCCAACTTTAAAAACCTTAAAAATCGTAGCACCTCACTAGTCCTCATACTTTAGGGAAGTTTGTCAAAATTCTTTGCAATTTGCAGAAACAATTCAGCAACTTTTCCAAACTCACATATGAATTTCAAGGGGAATTTAGAGATTGAACCAATACTAATAAGAGACGGTCAGTCAGTTGTTAAGAAGTGATTAGGACCCTGGTTGTCTTATAGACCCCCATGCAGCTGGAGTTATTCATAAGAATCTCCTTAAGTCATTGATTATTCTGATCAAGGAATTCCCCTTGTCCTCTCTGAACTGAGGACAGATTTCACTGAAAAGGTTTGCTAACTTTTCGTAAAATTTTGAGACTCTCTAGTGAACATTTTCAATGTTTCCAGATTTCTTAATGTGTAGTGTGACACACTTCAAAAATGCCTGGCTTTCAATAAATGTGCTAATAATTCACTTTTAATATGTTTTCCACTGCCAGTTATGAAAGGAAGTAACTAGACATATTAATTTCCTCTAGAAGTCTTGCTCTATTCCACTGCTCATATAATGGACATTTGGTACATGGTATCTCCCTTTAAAATAAACAGAGATCCTCTATCTCTCAATGTAATATGGGTTATGAAGTTAAATTTGAAGCACCCAACAGCAGAAATGAAAGATTTCATAAACAATTAAGCTTCTTCTTTGAGTCATTAGCTGTGGTCTAAGCTTTGAAGAGCAATGCAGGGTTCAACTGAAAAACATGAGTGCTGGTAATGGCATTTTTTTGGTCTTGCCTTTATAAACTGGTAGTGTTCAAACTGCCAAATTTTCCTTTCTCTCCTTTTCTCTGTCTGCCTCACAACACCAGCAGGAGAACATTTATGTTACTTCTTTCTTTTCCCGCTGCCTATCTGATACCATGAAATATCCTTTGAAATTATTTTTTTGAAGCTCTGGGGTATCAGTGCTGAAGTGTGCTAAATACCACAACTGCCTCCCACTCTCTACAAACCAACATAGTAGATTCTCTTCCTCCTCAAGGAGGAAACAATATTCCTCCTTGCTGAGGGGCAGAACTGCAGACTTTGCTGCTTAAGGAGCTTTTGCGCTCAATTCATAAAATACTTCATTGCACTGGAAAGATGATCAGCCTGCCCAGTCAAAAACACTATGACACACAGGCTAGTCCAGAGAAGATTAAAGAGCAGTTTTTCTTGAGGTCAGCTCTTCCCTCCTACAAACAGAATGGAGAGTATTTAGGAATAAGAGTGCCTGTACTTTTAGATATTTAATTTTCATTTGTATATTAAACATTAGAGGTACAAGCTCTTACCTATGGAGAGGCAATCTTAATCTAACAGGGATTGCTTGTATCTTTATAGTCAAAAAAGTAAGGTCTGGAATCACCCGAATAAACAAAAAATTTGGAACAAATTTACACAGCAGCTGTGGACTTGAGTGTGTATATGTCCTTGAATCCTTTTTCATAACAATGCATAGAGAAAATGAGAAAAATGCTTAATTTTATCTTCCTAAAAGATTGTTAATTTTCATCTTTGTAAAGTGAAACAAAAGTGATTTTCAGTAATGGCATTTTCCTTTTAATTATCAAAGTTATGCAAGGAGCAAATAAATGAAGCCCCCATCTCTAGGTCTCTGAGAATGTCACAATGAAGCCATGATTAAAGGATTAAAACCATACAAATGTCAAACAGTGGGTTGTGGTAGACAAAAATAGATGCAAGGCAACAAAATACAGAAAACCATTTTCCAAGAAAACTGAGACCAATTCAAATTTCAGAGATGGCACCAGTTTTATTTAAACACATGAAGTAGCCTTAAATAATCTGAATTGACATTAATATAGGTTATCCCATCACTCTTTCACCTGACTTTGGCTTATTCTGGTGTCCCTTTGCACCACTTATAATAAAAAAATTAAATTAATATGCTTTGGGTTAATATAAATTCAGAATTATATATATTCTTGTGCAATAACTGAGCTACCTTGTCTGTCAGGAGATACTCAGAGAGCTGCAATTGCTCTGGACAACTCGAGGGAGGGTGAGGGGAGGATTACATATGTGTATATATACAGATGGGAGTAAAGAAGACAGAGGAAGATTTTTCTTAAGGGTACCTAGGGAGCAGATAAATAGCAAATAGCACAAATATAATCACAATGAATACCAGTTAAGCATTTTTTAACCTACACTTTTGCTGTAAGGGTGGTCAAACAGTTGAGCAAGTTGCTCAAGAGGTTCTGGAGACTTTATTCCTGAAGATATGCAAGTCCTGACTGGTTATGGTCCTGGGCAACCGACTCTAAGAGACTTGCTTTGATGGATCAGTTAGATGATCTCAGTGGTACCAGTCACAGAAATGTAGTAGCTCTGTAAATGAACAACCTTAGATAAAAGCAACAGAGATTAGGAAAACAAAACAAAACAAAATAAATCACAGAAGGGAAATATGTATTCTAAGATTAAATTACACATAAGGCAAAACATGCTATTCTAAATTCCTATTCCTAATGTAGATTCCTATTCTGTCTTGTTCTATCTACATATGTGATAGTGCTTCTTGTAGGAAGAATATATGTGGTAGGGGAAAGACTACTTAAATGTGAGAAACCTAGTAGGGAAGAAGAAAACAGGAGATTTCACAGAAACTATTTAGCAAATGTGAAGCAACAGAAGCTCTCCTGAGCTCTGAACACTGCTTCACACAATGCAGGGCCACAGAGCTCTGTGAACATCTGTGTCTTTCTATAAACAATGTCTTGCCGTGGAAGGGATACATTATTGTTAATCTAAGGCTGTGTCATTTGAAAATCTAATATATAGAACAGTGAGGATGGTATCAATAGAATGTGGGTAAAAGACATGACACAGGATGCACTGTGGATCAGTTCTACTAACCTTTCTGACAAATACTGTGGGAATTCTACAGATTTCAGGTGTCAAAAATAGTCCTTATGGGTATCCAAAGCCTGGAATTACTCACACAGGGAGCTAGTTAGATTTTCAATTTTGTAAAATGGTTTTGCTCTACTGATGTGAGGTAAACAGCTGGCCTGTTGAGGTCTAGTGCACCCTCTGGTCTTTGCCAGCTTGTAGATCACATTGCTTGCCCCAGTGTGAAGCTGAGGCAGTACCAAAATAATTATATAGCACCATTTCCACTGATTTCAGAAATCTAAGCAACAGGCCTGAAGAGCCACTCCCTTCCTATTGAACATTCAATTAAATGATTCAAATGTTTTTCAACCGAATACTTTAACATTAATTTCTTTAGAAACCCACCACCACTGAAGATGGGATGCCATTGCCTGAAGTTCATGATTTCCTAGGAACTTAGTTAAACCCACATGAGCATTTAAATTTAGAGACTTCTTGCTTCATCTCTTTCCTTGGATTGCTTTATTCATGAACTGTGTTTTTCTCTTGCTCTTCTATGAAACTGACTGCACTATTACTAGTGGAAATAATTTTACCATGTATATTAATTTTATTAAACTGAATCTCAGTGTTTCTGCTGACCACCATTTCCAAAGAGTTTCTCTTTAAGACAAATCATAAGGAAACCTCTTCTGGGTCAGATCCTGGTAACTCTGTCCCAGATTAATGTGTCTCAGTACTCTCTGACTTTGGCTAACTATCATGGTTCAATTCATCCTTCAGTTTCATCCTTCAATTCCACATCACCAAAAGGGTGGGGACAACATGTCTTTTCTGCTGGCCTTGACTCTTGCCTGTGAGGAGGACAAGACCTCTGCAAAAAGCACCATCTCTCTTGGCAAGCCCCACAATATGGCCTGTAAGGTCTTGGACAAATTGACTGAGAGGTCATGCTGCAGCTGTTTGACTCAGTACAGAGAAATGGCCAGTGTTCAACCAAGACAAAGAAAGTCCCTGGAAACCTTTGTCATAAGTTTTGCATCTTTCAGCAGTGCTGAACAGGGTGATCTGTACACTAACCTATGCAGTCTGAACTGGTTCAGTGAGGAGATATTTTCACAAATTTTACCCAATGTCCCGCCTCTGCAAGGCTTATCCACAGCAGTGACCCCCCCTGGCATGAGTAGGCATTTGAACAGTGTTGTGTGGTTGCTTGCTCCAGACTTTGTATTTGCTCTTTGCAATACACAAATAACCAAGGGAATTCTAAATCTTTGTTAATGATACCATTACTTGGCTAGAAAATTTGTCTCTGTGTATGTATACATGAACAATGGTAATATTAACTCATTTGTGATCATTTTTTTAAATTGCATTGATTTTAAAAGATAACTACATTATATGGTGTATCCAGTTCCTGTCCCTTCCTTATACAAAAAAGAATTAATGATCTTTCTTCTTTTATTTTGAAAAACACAAAAATTTTTGCTTGCTTTGGCAATGTACTGCAATGTAAACATGTACAGAAGTCTAGTATAAACATCAGCAATTTTAATAAGAAATACTGCTATTTTATGATTTCTACTAACTTCTTCAATATACCAAGCTGTAGAGGTAAAAGCTTTCCATACCCACATTGCATTGCAGCCTGGCTGGCACATGTGAAAGGCAAGCCCTTCAGGAGAGGAGTTAGGTGACTGTGCACTCCAGGAACATGTCTCCAGTTATACCAGTTGCAGAATATTGGCAGGTCTTTTTTTTGTCCAGCCTGCAGGAGTGAGCATTTGAAGAACCTTTTGGCCCCATCAGAATCTGGTGATATTTTGATAATCTGTATTTTAGCCACCTTCTGACCTGGAAAATCTTGTCAACATCTTTGAAAATTCAAATTTTCAGTGAAATGCAATGAAAGCTCTATTACTGCAGGGACTTGTGTACTAACATGGAAAAATGAGTGCTAACAAAAGGAGAGAGAGAAAGAGGGGTGTTGAAACTGGCACAACAGAGTGCTAGTAGAGTACCAGACAGGGCAGGGGGGGATTAGAAGTACAGTGGAAAGAAAAAACGACACAGTCATAAAGAAGTCAAATTAAAGTAATTAAATGGGAACTAACAGAGATTAGCCAAAACTCTAATGATAGAGTCAGAGGGATGGGAAATCAGGAGGCATTCACCTCCTGTGAGAAAGAAAAATGTGCATGGGGAGAAAGCCAAGACAGAGAAACACAGGGGCATGGATGGGAAGTCCTCTGTGTACAGTTAAGGTAAAGAATAGTCCCTCTGAAAGCATTTGACTAGAACAAGAGGTAGAGCTACGATTCAAGATGAGGAGGGATCAAGGCTGAACAAGGTCACAGGTCTGAGTGGCAAATGTCCCATGCTGCTGACAGCAGTGGCTTGAGATATTGAGGTGGTGCAGCGCACCCTTAACACCTTTCCAGGCTGCAGTGCTCTCTGAGAAAATGCTTGTTAGGCTCGTCCTTGAAAATGCCACCTGGGCTCAGATATTTCTGAGCTTATCAAAAAACAGACTCCTCTCGGAAACTCCTCACGAGCTTCTTTTTTCCTATGACCAGCCTTGAAAAATATTTATCTGGCGTGAATGGCATAACTTTCCTGTTCTCACACATTCAAAGAAAGTGCCAACCCAAACTGTGGCCAGGATGAAACATTGCAATGACTAAAGTTTATTCTCATGCAGCCCTATAAACTGAGTGGGACCTATCTGGAGATGTAAAAGCATCTGCAGTGAGTATATTCACTGACCTCTGAGGGGAATTTTTCCACAGGTACCTTATCTTGTACTATGTCTGCACATACTCTTTGTGCATATGTCTGGAAGTTAGGTTACATTATAATTTAGGATAAATGCTGTTACATGTTATTTTTCTCTTAGATTGTTAAGGTTAAGCTATAAATAAAGGTACAAGTTAGTTATAAGTAAGTTAGGTTAAAGTACTGTTAAGTTTAAGTGTTGATAAGCTTTAAGATGCATTCTTTTTCATTCTTGTTTACACTGTCTTTACACAGAGACACACACATACACTTAGGTAGTTTCAATTAATTTCTGTTTTAATAGCCTGGATTTTGTTTGGTTTTGTTCTTGCTTGCCTCCCCCCTTGTTGTGCCTCAGCTGTCCTTTGTAAGTAGAGTGAATCTTGCCAAAAATCTGTTGTGCATTGTAGTTTAATATTAAATCTGACTTTTGCTCATACTCTTGCTGGTGATTTCTTGAACAATCTCAAACACACCATTGAGGCATCAGCGTCTGTAAGAGAACTGAGAACTGACACCAAAATTACATCTCTGCCCAGAGACTTCTCCAGGATCAAAAAAAAAAAAAAAAAAAAAAAAAAATCAGGTCTCTGTGAAAACTCAGACAGAACAGGAATACCTAATAAAAAAATATAGCAGTGGCTGGGCATTTTCATTTCTTGGAAAAAACACCAGGTTTTCTTCCTCTTATGGAGTGAATATTTGGCAGGCTGCACTATCTGAACTTGCTTAGGAGTAGTAATTACCAATTAAATAACTTGAGTAAGTAAATGAAATATTCACATTCCTACTTTGCTTTCAGGCAATAAGTTCCTTATCAGTATTTGCCTCCTCAGTATTCACAACCACTTGTGATAATTTGCAGTCCCCCCAAGTAAACAAAAGATAATAGAAAATATTCTATCAATTTTTAACTACTGCGTAACTTATTCCCTTCATTCAGAATTCATTTGCTATACTTTAATTATACTCCTCTACTAAAATGTTTTTCAAAGCACTTCATACGAAGGCTAAACAAAACAACATCCTAAACTTGTGCCATTTATTGTGACAATCTGTCAACTTGTTGTGACAGGCGTAACAGATTGGTAGCAAAAGCTGAGCAGCAAAGGCTGGCTGACTGACTTTTGTTTTAATAGATGATACTCTTGCTTGGCTACATTTTTAAGAGTGATCAGAACTAGAAAGACCATTTTCAAAATAATTAAAAACTCCTTAAAGCTGCAATGCAAGTAGTGTTGCAGTCTTGGGGGAACAGCAAACCACAGCTTTATCATCCATACAATGTCGTAGAGGAGACATGAACTCGTTTGCATGCAGGAAACTTGGGATGCAGATTTCTTCCTGATTCAGTAGTACAGGTTGATTGATAGTTTGAGTCGGGGCTGGGCTGAAGATGATGACACTGAGTCACTGTTAAAAATCATCTTCCCAGCTTCTCCTCCTGAAGGCAGTCTGTCAGGGCTTGGCCAGGAAATCAGATCGCTGTTCTCATTTCCTGCGCTGTGAGGTGTGGGTTTGGAGTCACAGAGTCATAGAATATCCTGAGTCAGAAAGGACACACCAGGATCATTAAGTCCAACTTCTGACCCTGCACAGGACACCACAAGAGTCACAGCATGCGCTTGAGAACGCAGTCCAACCGCTCCCAGTGGAGGCGTGCATAGGCTGGGGTGAAATACCACAGTATTAGATACATATCCCTTTGGCAAAGAAGAGGCACTTTAGGTATCGCTGCACAGCTGAAGCACCCAGACAGACATAGGCCCTGCAAAAAAATCACTATTTTGCTCAAATGTATTGAAACCACAAACCTGGAAACTTCTTGCTGGGAAACAGAATTGCTAGTAAGAAGTTCCAGAAAACAAAACTGACAAGCAGCCTCTGGCTGACTCTGCTCATGACTTCAGCACCATCAAAGGCCAAATCCAGCAGAAATTAGCCCATAACCATGAAGACCTTAGCCAAAACTCAAAATACCTCTAAAAAGGTCTTGAAATGTGCAAACCAGTACAGTCAAAAGCATACAGAATGTATTTGAAAGACGTCAACAATATCCCAGACAAGTAATTTTCCAGAATTCACTAGCTACATACTTGACTGCACCAATAATAACCAGAGACTGAAGCAAGGAGATCAAAACAGTACTGGAGGTAGAACTCACAGATCTGTTTTTTGTTTTCCTGCAGATAGATTAAAGATTAGTACAGTTCATATCAAAAAGCCATTATTATAAATTGAAAGTGCACAATATCTCTTAAAATGCCATTGCCATTGCCCAGTAAACATCATATTTATACATTGTGGCCATCATTTAATCAGATGGCAACCTAATGAAGATGGAACAATAGGTCATGCAGAGGCTGTACTGGAACCAGGAAACATGAGAAGACTTAAGAAAAGGAGACAGAAATAAAAGCTGCAAATAAAGATAGTCAAGCATTTATGTCTGTTTTCATCCAGTAGAATGAAGTGTGAGGACACAGGAGACATTTTTATCTTGTGCTGTGCAAACATCACAGAAGATACTTCAAGAGAAGAAAATTACTTCCAAAAATGCTGTGAAATTCTGCAATTCAAGAAAATGGCCCTTCAAGTATCCTATTCTAAGCTTAAACTGAAAATAAATGCAACAGCAAGAAGTCATAAAATATGAAATGCTATGAAAAGATGCAACCAAAGGGTTTAGTGTTCTCTGCATGCTATTTTTTTTCCCCTGGACTCCAAAGCCAGGCAAAAGCCCAGCCCAGGCAGACAAAGAGAAAGGGAAAATAATTGACTAATGTATTTTCCACACTCAGTAGAGAACACCAAAATTGTTGGGTGCTCTTCTGTAGCTGAAGACGAGTGTTGGTACTTCTAATGGCGCACAAGGTACCACTGGCTCTTATATCCATGTCCCAGGAAGGCTGACAGCACCCTCAGAACTTCCACCTTGCACAAAGCCCTTCTTAGGTCACAGCAACAGCTGTCATTAAACTCTTGAGTTTTTCTCACTAACATGACAGGGAGTCTGGAGTCAAGTGTCCAGAAGAAGAAAATTAGAAAAGTACGGCATTTTTGAGATCTCTAAAATGTGCTAAAATGAAACAAATATTCCTAACATTCCTGTAAGATGTTTTAATTCAAAAGGAGTGGCTTATCTAGAATTGCCTCCACTCTAACTCATGACTTAGGAAAACTCTGTTTTTGACTTTAAAAGAAATACCTGAAAGATCTTTAGAATGTTTTTCATTTTTATTCCCATGTATTAAGCCACTCACAAACTCTGTATCAACAAAAATGCCCTTCTACAAGATAGTTCACAAAGTCTGCAGAAATAAAATAATTCACTACTAAATCTGACAGACTTCATCAGAAAGTCTGTAAGTCTATTTCACTATGTCTGATGTAACTTTGTACATGCAAATGCTCACTTAAATGCCATTTCACTCAAAACTCACAGAAGCAGTTTTTTCTCAAAAAAAATTATGAGGTTCATCTCAAAAGTTATACTCCTGTTCAAATGTCCTGTTACCATTGCGAAGTTTTCCAATTCTGTTCTATATGCTACATTTTCCACATTTGCCACTGGAGACTTACCCTGGAGCCATAAAAGCTGTAAGGCTGCCAAAGGAGTTTCCACTTCAGCAGGTCTTCAGAGGAAACCTGAATGTTATTTATAGCCATAGCAATGTATAGAGTCAGAATCAGACAGAACACATTGGCCAAATACCATTACCCATTTTGTCCATGCTTTCTTATTTTCATCTCTAGAAAGTATGATGCTGTGGGGTTCAACTCAAGGCATGAATGCTGGTAGTGTGTTTTCAGAAGACAGATGGCTGAAAAATTACTTACCCTATGTTGTCTAATTTGTCTCTCTTCTCCTGAAAAAAGAGGTAATTTCTTCAGGTCTACAGTATTTCCAGTGTGTACAGATGTATGAAAATAGCATACTTCTTGAGAAATTCTATTAATCAGAGATGCAGTTTGGATTATAAATAAAGTTGTCTTTAGAAAAAAAGACTGGAAATTCAATTTTTTTAATCCTCTGTCGCAGACATCTTTTATGAAAAATCCTTTCCTTAGGATTTTTTCTCCTGAGAAGCTGAGAGGCCTCAGGAACAAAATGTAAACATTGATTATCTGCTGCTGTGGAATGCAACAGGTGGATCTGTGATTGGCCCATGTTGGTTGTTTCTAATTAATGGCCAATCACAGCCCAGCTGGCTTGGACAGAGCCTGAGACAAAGCCTTTGTTACCCTTCTTTCTTTTTCTATTCTTAGCTAGCCTTCTGATGAAATCCTTTCTTCTATTCTTTTAGTAGAGTCTTAATATAATATATATCATAAAATAACAAATCAAGCCTTCTGAAACATGGAGTCAGATCCTCATCTTTTCCCTCATCGTAAGACCCCTATGAACACGGTCACAATCCTCTGCAAAAAAGAGCTTGTGCAAAGCAAATGCCTACAGATATTAGCAAAGTTTAATCTTGAGAGATATCACTTTGGATTCTATAACGAAAAAGAAAATATAACCAGTTGGGTTATTATTACTCTGCTTATTCTCAACTTCACTCTGCATCTTCAGTTTCATAGAATGGTTTGTGCTTGAAGATCATCTATTTCCAATGCCCCTGACACAGGCAGGGATGGCATTCACTAGATCAGGTTGTTCAGGGCCCCATCTAACCTGGCCTTAACCACTTTCACAGATTGTATCCACAGATTCTTTGGGCAACCTGTTACAGTGCCTCACCATCCTCTGAGTAAAGAATTTATTCCTAATATCTAAATTAAACAGCCCTCTCTCAGTTCAAACCATTGCCCCTTCTCCTGTTCCTATCTGCCCATTTAAAAAGTCCTCTCCCTCCTTTTATGCACATAGAGAATTTGACAGGTATAAAGCAATTAAGCTGTACTTCTGATACATCTATGTACTTAAATATAAATAAAAGGAAAACAAACTGCCTGAGCAGATGGAGAAAAAGTACATTCAGATGTGAATGAGCCATAGCATGGACAAATCTAAGTTAAAGTAAGAAAGACCATGGAAAACAGGGAAGAGGAACTGTGCAGGAAAGTTCACCATTGCAGACACATTTACTTCCCTGTCCTTTTTAGTCAACATGAAAGCATGACAGGGCTGACACAAAGCTGTTCTTCTGACAGTTTTCTAGATTCTCCTGCTAGATCATTCTTCAGTGGCACTGGCAATGTAATATTTCAGGACCTGGAAGCAGAGCAGCACACAACCAGACTCAAGGCATACAGCACAAAGCTAAGGTAACTGGAAGCTGAACCAGTTTGCACCTCCACCAAATACTGGCAAGTGCCAGTAGCTGGCTGCTTGGCTGAGGAGCTGGGGGTCTGGGCACAAGGAGAAACCAGTGGGCCTGAGCTGATGCACAGCCCTCAAGTGATGGTGAGCTCCTGGCACCCCAACACACAACCCCAGGCTAATGGCTGCACCATGCCAGAGCTGGGCATTCATGTAGGCAGACAAGAACTGGGGAGAAGGCTGGATTGCAATGCCCTAAGGGCCCTGACATTAACTTCACAAGATTCATACTCTGCCCATATTGCCCTATCTGATCAAATATCTGAGATGTTGGGGGAACCTGGAGAACAAATGGAAAAGAACTAAAAGGAGAAAAGGATTAATAAAGAGGAGAGGAAAAAGCAGAGGAAAAATGCCAGCTCTATGGCTCTTAGCCATTTTGTAGAGATGTTGCTAATCGTTGATAAAATTTATTAATTTTTTGAGCTTCAGTTATGATGGACTGGAACTGATCATGATACTCTCTAATTGGTGAAACGCAATCTTATAAGAAACTATCTCTGGCAGCTGTAATTACAACACAGATAATATGCTACATACTATTTCAACACGTCTGCTCAATGCTATGTAGGAGATGAGATCATTATTCACCTGTTTGGCCTATGGGACATGGTAGGGGTATGTAGGTTCTGTGACAGCAACTTGTTCTTGGGCAATCTTCATTGTGGTGCCAGCTGTTTCCTGCACAAGGCTGTTTTCTGACTGTACACTGTCTTGCATCACTGCTCTGTTACAACCAATAGACCTGTGCAAAAGGATAGCAATAGTGAAATTAACTTCTGACAATTCTGACATGTTAAAACAAGGATTATTAATATTCCCAAGTGTCATGGTTTGACTCCGGCACAATACCAGTGCCCCCATGAAAATACACTTTCCCTGGTGTCTGCTGTG
This sequence comes from Calcarius lapponicus, assembly GCA_039654755.1. NCBI lineage: Eukaryota > Metazoa > Chordata > Aves > Passeriformes > Fringillidae > Calcarius > Calcarius lapponicus. The sequence continues at coordinate 53,786,089 of CM077481.1, read as the reverse complement.
CGATGTGACCAGGAATAAGCAAACCAGGCTCCTGCTTAGAAATAAAGAAAACTTTATTAACTAAACTACAAAACAATAACTAAACAACACACAAAAAACCACAAGGAAAATGAAAACCTTACAAAAACACTCTCCTCCTCCCCCCAAATTCCCAATACAATACATCTTCCAAAATCACCAATTCTGGGTCCAGCACCACCCTTTAGAATGCTCAACTTTCAGTTCCTCAGGAGGAGAGGGAGTCCTTCCATGTGTCATGGTGGCCTGTTCTGTCTTGTTCAGTGCTCTCACCACCTGAACACGGACCAGGGCTGCTTCCCGAGTCTTCTTTTTAAGGATGCCTCGTCCCACTCCAAAAAGGCACAGTCTCAACTTTAGGACATCTGTCCCCCTCATATTTTTATATACCCCCTGGAACCGAGGGGTGCCCACACTGAATCTTCTTTGGCTCTGGGGCATTTCTCCCCCTGGACTCAGTCTCTGTATCACAAGGGAACATGGCTCTGTCCATGGCTACACAAAAGAGTCCAGCATAAAATGCTACTGCATCTTCTCCATTCCTCCAACATCTCTCACTCTCTCTGGTCCAGACCTTCATCACTCGCCTATTTCCTTCTTCATCCTCTACCCTTACCTCTCTTCTAGGAAGGGTTAATGTTCTGTAAAGTTTTCACTGTCCACAAAGGGTTAAAAGCTCCTCCAAGCAGCTGGACTCCTTCTCGGTTCCTTCTTCCCCCCCTTTTCTCCACAGGCCGGGCTATGCTGGCAGCACATGATATCAAATTTCAAGGTAACACAGCCACAAGCACAGGCTGCACTCTCTCTCTCTCTCTCTCTCTCTCTCTCTCTCTTCGAGGAGGGGAGATGAGCTGCCCATTGCTTCCCGGTACTCCTTTACTTCTTCCTTCCACCCTTCCTTCCACCACCACCTGGCAGGGGCCAGGCCTACCTCTCCTAGGCCGCATGGCTTTCCCCTCCCCTGCCCAGCAGTGGACAGCTGGGCAGGGGGGTCTGACCTGCTTCGCTCGCCGGAAATCCAAAGAGGAGCAGCCAAGGGGAGAGCCCTGTTCTTACCCTGTGTTCTCAGAGGTGGATCGAATGCCCCAGTGGTCGGGCCAGATGGCAATATTGAAATCTGAGCACTCATTGGCCCTGACCACAGCACCCCAGAAATCCTTTTTCCGGGTCAAACCATCACACCAAGGATGATCATTCTAACCTAGTTTAGCCAACCAGCCCTGTAAATCTGGCAGTAAATAGCAAACCTCACCTAAAGCAATAGAAAATTTGGAATTAAAATAAATTGGTGGCATTTAATCTTACTTTGGAACGTTGAAATTCTTGCATTAATTTTAAAGTGGGCAACGGCATCTAGCGTGTAATGATGATAGTGTAACAAATCTCTCACTCTCTAAAACTGAGATGCCTGCGCAAATGGCTGTGCCATCGAACAACATGAAGTTCTCTTTTGTGGCTGAACTCTTTAGTTCACATTTTATTTTTTCCCCCTTTTTTTTTTTTAACCTGGAAAGAACTATTTAATCCCATTGTTTACTATGACCTAGTTCATAACAAAAGTCAAAGAGTCCTACTGAGTTGTCGCTGCATCAACTTGCCATGAAAAATGTAGAAATTTCCTTTTTCCTTCTTGAGAAAAAAATGAACAATATAAAGGAATTGATAAAATCTGTTTCCACTCATTACATTAATGCCTCAGCCTAAAATTACAGTTTTCTTCTGCCATGACCTTGGTGATGTGGTTTGGAGCACAGGTGGTTGCCATGAATACATCTATAAATACAGGTAAAGCAGTAGATGTTGCCCACACAGGTTACCTGATCACAGCTCAATCACTAGCTTGTGATGGTCCTCTGTTTTTAATCATCTGTGTGAGTCCTGCAGAGTTTTACCTGTAGCAATTGAAACAGGACTTCTGGAAATTAAACATTACAAAGGAAGACTACCTGAGAAAAAGAGCAAAAAAAGATGAACAATACAAGCTTCATAATGACTACGTATCTCGAGATTCAGGAGGATGTTGCTTGGTCAGTGCAGGAAAATGACAAATTAATGCTATTTAACATTTTGCTTGAACATTTTTCCCATTCAGAAAACTATCTGAAATACAATAATGAGAAAAGCAGAACTGTGAAGCATTTTAAAAGGCTGATTACCTTTCTAGGATGTATAATCTGATCCATGCTTTGTTTTTCCATAGTAAATTCAGTAGTCGAAAAGAGTAATTGAACCTATTTTATGTACTTGTACACGCTCCCACAGAGAAACTAACTTACTTTTCCTTTTCTTATTGACTCTTGCATAAGAGCCTGCAATACACCAGCAAGAGTAAAATTACTCTTCTAAATTTAGTTGTTCATAAATCTTACAAGACACCAATCCATCCAGTGGTTTGCTGTTTCATTTTTTTCCTTCTTTTGTATATCCAAGTAAAATAGGAGTGCATGAAGGAGATGCACAGTATTTGCTGTTGCTTTTCTCCTCTCCCAGGGCACAAGAGGCATCTGTCAGCTTACTCATGCTCTACCCTCTCTCCCTCCCTCCCCATAAACATAATGCATGTGGTGTCCATACACTTATACATGCATCTATGTACATTCATTTTTGACTCCAGCTATGGACAAGAAACTGCTATGACTTCAAGGCACAAAGCCCTCTGTTTTGGAGGAGCTGTGTGACCTGGTTCTTGTAATTTGCTGAGGATTAAACTTACCATCCCAGCTACACTCACAAAGTGAATGATCTTTAAAAAAAATGTTATGTTCTGCATATCTTTTCCCCTATGCATTTGATGTTCATCTCAATGCCTTGGACAGCAGCTTGTCACTTAGTCGTGACTTTTTCTGTGCATAATACTCTGGATGGATATCTGATCTCTAATGGCTACAGGATTCCAAAAGATAAATGGTATTTTTGCCACACACACTGATCCATATGTTATTCATCAGGACTAAAGACCAAGTTAAATGTGCAGTTGGTCATTCCACACCTTGGGCAAAAAATTCTTCAGGACTCAGCATTCCAAAGTGTCCTAAGAGGGGACTTTTCCCCAGCCCTTGCTAATAACAAAAGGTTTGCTTCAGTTAATTAAGTTTCTCTTTTGTAGACTACTGACAACATAACCTAGATGAGCAGGTTGCCAAGCTAGGCTTGGGATGTTTCCAGGTCTTCTGTCACTCCGTGGCAAAATCTATGAAACCTGTTGAACTGCAGACAGTTCCAGCTTGATGAAAACTGTCACTTGAAACTTCTTAAAACTGAGGCACTGAGCATCTGTGGCACTGCTGATGATTCATCTAACAGCAAAATGTTCAATAGATATGCATGACAGCAGCATTTTCTGCAGTCACCTTTTGGATTCTGGTCCAGTTTGGAAACCAAAACATGCTTCATCTCTGCAGTTACACTTCAATGTGATGGACCTTAGAATCTCATTTGAAGCACAGCAGGTGGGTGCTAAAGGAGGAGGTCCCTACAGAGCACCCTGGGTTATTATTTATTTCTGACAGGATGAACTGCAAACATCCCAGGCCTGCATGAGTAAGCTCTGCATGCATGTACAGCAAAATAACTCCGGTGGGTTTATCTGCTCTCATTGTGTCTCCTGAGATTTCAAGTTACCCCAGTGTGAGATACTGAGAAAATAATTTCTTGCTCAAAACAACCAAAGTATGTGTGTGTGCAGCAGAGTGGCAAGGTAAGCTCTGCAAAAAGTGGGATGATGCACTTCTCCATATCCCACTTCCCTGGAGCCTCTAGTCCAGCTCCAGAATGGTTATCAGCTGCTGGCACACCAGAAGCCCCACATGAAGGGGTGGGTTCCAGGAGGCTAAAGCAGATAAAAGCAGTTGCACAAACACCGTCTCCCTAACTTCTTCATCTTGAAAACTGGGTAACTTAAAGTTGGATGGGTTAGAGATTGCTAAGTCAATGCCTTGTGAAATGCTTTATGTCGATTGAATGTTTTAAAATTTGCCAGGTACCTTTATTTTCTAAAGTTTGCCTGTAAAAATTTGTTTAACCACCTAAAACCACTGTGTTTCTCCCTTATGTCTGTCTCAGGGAATAAAAATCTTAACCTTAAAGAAACATACCAAGAGAGTCCAGGGCTTTACACCCCACGTCTGGTAGATAAGACACCTTCTTCTCAAAAGGCACCTGGAAAACAGGCAGAATATCCAGGGAAAGTCAAATAGCCCTGGATAAGGTTATGTGGCTTGCTAAATCCAACACAACTGCTGGCTGAAGTCTTGTCTAAGCCTACAAGATTATGCCTTAAGGGAACTCTAGAAGAGGATTGATAAATTTCATTTCCTGCCCTGAGCTGATTAATGCAGCTCAGTCCTTGTCCTGGTTTTGGCTGGAATTTGAGTAGATATTTTTAGAAGCAGGTACAGCACTGTGCTTCAGATTCGGTATGAGAATGATGCTGATAACATACTGATAGTTTGATTGTTGTTGAGCATGCTTACTCTGAGCCAAGGACTCTTCAGTAGTTCATGCTCTGCCAGTGAGGAAGAGCACAAAAAAGATGGAGAGGAGCATGGCCAAAACAGGGGACATGAACTTGATCAAATGGATGTTCCACAAAATCGAATGTCACACCCAGTACATAAATGGGGGGAGTTACCGAGATGAGGGCCTATCTGAGTTTGGCATTGGCCAGCAGGTGGTGAGCACTTGTATGTTACTTTTTTTTGGTTCTGTCTCCCTCTCCTTTTTATTACTAATATATTATATTTTACTCCAGTTCAATATTAAACTGTTAACCAAAAAGTTTCACTTCACTTTTTCCCCCCAGTTCTCCTCCCCATCCCAGCGGAGTAGGGTGCTGTTGAGTAAGCAGCTGCACGGTAGTTAGTTGCCAGCTGGGGCTAAGCCACAACGCTTTCTCTACGCACGTACAACCCTTAGGAGCAGCTGATGCCAAGTCACGCTGCTTACTCACACTATGCAGGTAGGTGCACTGGAGTGATGAGCTGGTTTACACAAAGCAGCACTGGAAAGCAAGGGCTGCCTGTAGCACACTTGTTTTCCTCAGTTGTGCTTACTGCCCTAGACACCCTTCACGTTTTAATGACAATTTCCTAGTAATGAGTGTAATGAAAAACAACCAAATTAAGTTTCCCACATTGCAAATGTTTTTGAAGTACTGAGAATGTTTTCTGACAGCTTGCTCTTTTACGTGCTTGCAGCAGATCCCATGCAGCATGCAGCTCCTGAGACCTCAAGTGCAGATTCCCAAGGCACTCCTGGGTGGTGCAATGTTTGCTCTCTCAAAATAGAGAAGCAACCCCGCAGTTCTTTTTTCCTCATTGCACTGACTTTTTTAAGCTGAACCATTTCCTGATCACGGTGGCCCAAGACCAGGCCATCCCCCAACAGGCCTTCTCCATAACAAACCATCAAGTCTAGAGTATCTTTCCTAGTTGCCTCTCTCAGTACTTATAACACACAGTTCCTTCCCACAAACTGTAGGAATTTTTCAAATCTGCTCACCATAGCAGGAGGCATTTCCAGCTGGTGTCTAGAAAGTTGAAATCTGCCATAAGGAGAAAGGCTGCTGATCCAGAGATTTCTCCTAATTGCCTGTTAAATTAACCTCTCAGCACTGGCATCCTGGCTGGGCAAATGATAGAAGACACCCACCATATCTGCTTTGTCTTCCACCCCTTCATCTTCAACCAGAGACTCTCAACCACACCATCACCAACTGTAAGGGCTGTATCAAACCTCTCTCTTCTATTTAGTGCAAGATATCCACCTTGCCCTGCCCTCTCCTCAATAGCCTGTACCCACCATCCCAGCACTCTGAGTGTAGAAGTCCCACTTATGCCAAGGATATCCCAGCTGTGTGAATGGACCAAGGCTTCCAGTCAAAGGCACTTGCAGCAGCAACCTCTGAGCCATCTGCCAGGGACACCTCAGGCCCTGAGCCCCTGCCCTCCAGGAGAATTTGGAGAGGCTCTGGGGGCTAAACAGAACAAAGGGGGCCGTCACATTCACTCCCAGGAGATGCCAGAGAGCTCTTAGCAGCCAACAGCCAGACTGGACCACAGCAAGCCCACCACTATAGCTCACACCATGTGGCTGCCAGGCCTCCCAGTGTCCTGGCTCCTTCAGACATTTGTGTTCCCTGAAACCTGATCCCATGGTAGGGACCAACCTGACCCCTGCAGCCCAGAGATGCTCCCAGAGGCAAGAGTGGAGGTGACTGACTGTCACCACTGCTGATACCCTCTCAGGCTCAGCCAACCTGTGCCAGCTGGTTGGGCGGGAGCAGCCCTTCTCCACAGCCTGGGCACTTCCAGGTGATGAAGACCATGGTGTAAAAATGTGGGTGTTAGAATGGTGGGTGCTGCTGCCTATTATCTGTCCCCAACAAACCTCTCTTGTTGAAAAGCAAGTTGTGTTAACATTCAGGCAATGAAGACAACCCCCCACTCAACACTCACTGCAACTGGCTCAGCGACAGAGGCAAGAAAAACTCTTTTGCAAGGTTTTATCCCAGCAGAGCGTGGCTGAAGGGGACCCCGCAAGGAAAAGAGAACAACCACGTGAAGCAAGCACCTTAGGAAAGGGAAGGGGTGGGGAGTGAAGCTAAGGGCTGGGCAGAGGATTTTGGTCTCCAGGGGAAGGGGGGTGGCCACCAGGGATACCAATCCAGTGTGGGGACAAGACAAACCAGCGGAAGCTGTGACGACAGAAGTCCATTTGGGAGTCTGTTTTTTCCCCCCTAGGAGAACCAACTCTATGCTAAGTAGTTACTGCTGTTTCCAGGGCTGGGGACTTGGGAACTGACCGAGGCAGGAGAGTCCATGGGATGCTACAACGGTGAGACAAACTACCCCTTCAGCCCCTGGATAATCACAGTGGAGCGAGACCCACCTGCAGGCTGTGGAAAAGCCCCACTCTGGAGCAGGTGGAGATGCCCTGATAGAAGCTACAGCCCATGGAGATCTCACACAGGAACAGGCTCCTGTCAGGAGCTGAAGCCTGCGCTTAGTAGCACATACAGGAGAGGTTTTCCTGGCAGCTGAAGCAATCTGTTTCAGAAGTACTGCACACCTGTAGAAAGGGCCCATGTTAGAGCAGAGGAACAGTGTAAGGAGTAAGAAGCAGCAAGAATGTGATGGACTTAACACAATACCCATTCCCCATCCTTCTGCACATCTGGGGAGAAGGAGGTAGAAGAACATGTGTGAGTGAAGTTGAGAAAGAAGGGGAAATTAGTTTCAGTTTTGCCTTTTTTTCTTATCCTCCTACTCAATTTTTCATTGGCAATGTAAGATATTATTTGTACCCAACTCTATCTGGCTAGTGACAGTACTCTACCTTGTCCTTGCCTCAACCCAGCTTTCCCACCTTACTTTCTCCCCCATCCTGCAGAAAAAGGAAAGTGACAGAGCAGCAGCTTGACTACCTGGCAAGCAACCAGCCAAGGTCAAACCCATAAAAATCATGGAGGTAATGCAGGAGAGACAGTGAAGGTATCCTCGTCAGCCCTCAGAGCTACTGCTGTGCACATAGAGAAGGGTCAAACCTGGAAAACAAAACCCTGCCAGAGCCCTGTGTATTGCACATACCTGCAGTAGGACATCTGGGATGTGCTGAGCTGGGTCAATGTTGGTTATTTCAAGGAGGTCAGAGGAAGACCTTTTATTGTCTAGCCAAGGCTAGACAAGACAGATGTTTTTCAAGTATGCAGCCGCAGGATATAAAGAAGAGGGAAAGACTTCTTGAAGACTGCACAGCTATAGAATGCAAGGCAGAATGCACAGGCTCCCATAAAGGAAATAAAAATAAGAAATTTGAAAAAAAAAATGTTTCCCAAGGGAAAACTCCTATGTTAGAATGGGCAGGACAGAGCGGCCACCCGGCTTTTGGGAAAACTCAGAACTGAACCAATCCCAGGCAATCTGATCAAAGTTCCTGCTTTCAGTGAAGGCTTGTACCAGCTGATCTCCAAACAACCCTTCCAACCTGAAGTTCTCCGGACTGCAAAAATATCCAATGGTCTGGATACATGAGACACTCAAACCCAAAAGAAAAAACTCCATTTGCAAACCACACAGTACATATGCAAATATATTAAACAAAAAAAAACTTTATTGCTTTATTCAGATTTTGACATAGCTTACCTCAAAATTACTCAAAGTCATTTGAGAATTTCTGTAGAAATCACTGTCTGCTTTTCAGCAGAGATCTGCTTAAACCAGAGATTGAAATGATGCTGGAATTCAGACTGAATCACTTTTTATGAACTAAACAACATTTTTCTGGTCTAAGAAGAACTATCCCCATAAAATGCATTTCTAGGCTCTTGTTTTGGGCTCCTTTTCTGTTGTTTGGTTTACACAAAACTTTGAAATACTCTGTGGATGGCTTTATGAAACTAAAACTTCCAAACAGTCCTCTAGCAAACTTTTAGAATTACATACTAGCAATATTCTAACTTCTTTGACTTAAAAGTGCATACACATTCAAAAGTTTTATACATTTCCTAGACATCTTTTTAAAAGACAGAAACCCTACCAGACATTTTAGTTTTCAAGAGGAAAAAGAAAGCAGTTAAATTCACAGTTTTAACAAGCGTTCCAAGGAAAGCCTACTACATTTTTTCTTCTGGGAAATCAAACCACGAGGATCTGTTGACAAGTCTCTTTGGTAGTCTCAGTATCAATGGTTCCCTCTCTGGACACTCTAGGAAGGAAGTCCTGGGGGGAGGCAGTTGACTGGAAGGCGCTGCTGGTGCTTCCTGAATATAACTGGTTACAGTTTCTGTGTGAGAGGTGTTACTGCTGGTACTCACTGTGGTAACACTCTGATCAGCTGCTGTTTCTTGAAGTTTGACATCAGCATTTCTAATGCCACCATTTAAGTTTTCCTTTGTGGGAGGGATACCATACTTTTTGTCTACTTCTCCAGTTTCCTCACATCCTGTCCTCCTCGGAAAAGAAGATGGAGACTCATTTTCCCTCTCATTTATTTGAGTTGTGCCTGTCCATGTAATACTGCTGTCCCATTCAGTACTTTCTAGTTCCTTGCTACTATCACTATCAATTGTAATAACCACTGGAGAAGAATGTACTGAGTTACTCGTGTGATGTTTCCGGTGTTTCTTCTTATGCTTTTTCTTTTTCTTTTTAAGATGCCTCGTTGTGTCTGTTGCTTTTCCTTCATAGACTATCTCCACACTTGGACTCCTCATTTTCTTCTTCCTTTTCTTATGCTTTGTCTCGCTGCTTGCACGATTGTCTGACAGGCTATCTTCATTTTTGCAGCAGTCACCAAATTTTGAGGAAGTTTTCTTGGACTCATTTTCTCTTTCTAGACTTGTGCTTTCCATGAATGCATTCTCCAGGTGGCGAGTTTTGTACTTCCTTTTTCCACCAGGCTTTTCACTTTTCATTCTGTCATTTCCTCCAGAAGGAGTCCTTGATCTGTTGCTTGACCGACTCCTTGACCTGCATCTTTCGTAACAGTAATAGTGTCTCTCATGGAGTCCCCTCTGGCTATGCAGATCTGTCCTCTCTATAAATGACCGTATCCTGTATTCTGGACTAGCAGATTGCCGTGAGTAAAGAGTGTTAGACCGGGTCCTCCTTCTGCTGGAGGATTCATAGCTGTCTCCAAACACCTTTCGACTACAGAAAGCAGAACCCCACTGGTGTCTACTTTGGTAACTGTCTCTTACATAATAGCGATCGCTGTCTCTACTTCTTGATCTCCTTTTACTGTGGCCTTTGCTGCGCGAACGTGATCTGCTCACTTCTCTGGATGGAGTGCTCTCACCACTTACAGAGCCCCTCTGGCTTTTCAGAGAGGCTCTGGTGTCATGAGCCCTTGATCTTCTGCTGCTTCTTTTGCTCCTATGTTTGCTACTGTCTCTGCTTCTCGATCGTCTCTTTTTAAGTTGGCTTTTGCTACGGTGCTCCCTTCTAGACCGATGGCCATGACTGCCTCGACTGTCCCGTGAACAGGACTGTGGGCTTCTAGACTTTCCCTTTTTAGACAATCTGTGATTCCAAGGGGAGCATACTGTGTCACTCCCTGGAGAGGGGCTCCAACTCATGTCCTGTGGAGGCAGATCTTTTCTTTTACATTTGTTCTTCTCATCCCCTTTTGATTCCATCTTTTCAACTGCAGGAGATAAACAACTTCTGCAACTTCCCACATCCTCCCTATATGTTGGGGAATGTGGTGAGAAGCTCCTGCTTGGTTCACTGTCACTCCAGCTGTGACACTGGACTGGTCGCTGTTTCTTGACATCCTCCCTTTTCTCTTCCTTGATGGACTCCTCAGAGTCAGAGGACAGCTCGACCACTTCTGGGGTCCTCTCAGCCAGTGGTTTAACGTACCCAACAATGACACAGTTGTCTGAGGAAGAGCCACTGTCGTTTGAGTCAGCATTAGCCTGTAACTCAGTCTGCAGCTTGGTTCTTCGGCTCCCGGAAGCAGAGTCCTCGTCAGAACTTTCTGACGACTCCAGAGGAGAAGCTATGGTTGCACGAACCTCTTCTGAAATGGAATAGGAAGGCCCCGGAGTTTCGTCATCCCACGGGGCCTGACCAAGACCAGGAACAGACAAACTATTATCCGGCCCCTGCGGGTACGCCACATCTGGAGATATTGTAATAATTGATGAGTCTGAGTGGCTTCCTTCCTCATACGACGGCGCGGGACAGTCATAATTGGCGTGTTGATCGTACGCTTCCAAGTTAAAAGGACAACGAGCAAAACTGATGAATTCGTGCAGGAAGTGCTCTGTCCGATTCAGCAGAAATGGCTTCAAATCGTCAGCAAAGGCCTGGCTTTCCAGATCGTACCTGGTTACGTTGCTCATGATTATGTGCTGCACAATATTGATCAGAGACCCGTGGGCACCAAACAGGACCGTAAGCTCCCGCTTCAGCCACGGAACCAGGCGGTGAAGGCAAGCAGGGTTGCGGCGGAAGAACTCTGCCGAAATCTCTCGGTAGCGGCCGCCGTCCTGGATGCTGCGGATGCGCACGCCGGTGCGGTACAGAGCCCTGCGGAAGCTGATCATGTCCTCCTCCTGAATCTGCCGCAGAGATCTGCCCTCTGCGCTGGCCTTCCTCCTTGAGGCCAGCCTCCTGAGCATCTGCTGAATCTCTCTGTGCCTGTGTCGCGCCGGCTCGCTCGACAGCGCTTCAAACAACATCCCGTTATCCGGAGGGGACGGCATCCTTCGGGAAGGGGAACCGCGCGCGCGGCGTTCCCTCGTTAAGGTGGTGCGGTAACGAAACCTCCGGCCATCGGGGCTGGCAAAAGAGCTTGTTTCTAAAGGGCTGAGGATGTACTCCTTGAAGTCATCTTCAGCACGAATCGTATGGAAAATGGAAAAGAAGGGTTGCTTGCAGAGCGGGCATTCTGCTTTGTTCTTTGACCACTCTTGGACGCAGCGGAAGCAGAACCTGTGCAAGCAGCGATCCAGATACGCCACGTTGTCAAATCTGTCCAGGCAGATGGGGCACTTGGAGTCGGGAGACGCATCTGTCGGCAGCTTACTGGTGCTGGCTTTCGGAGAAAAATTGCTGTTTTCTGCAAACTCCTTATCTGATGTCATGTTCTAGAAAAGACAGAGACAGAAGATCATTGCTGTCACAGAGAGGCAAAAATCTTAACACTCTAGATGCAGAAACCCATAACAATTGCTTTTACCGTTTCAAAACCCAGCAGCAGTTCTGAGAGAATGCTGAGCAAAGAGGCAGCATGACCCAACTACTTTGTTTGACTTCTGTTCACAGTGAGATCTAGTTCTTCAGTGCTGAAAGTTTTACACAGCACCCAAATCATGCTGGCATTGATGAAGGTAACAGGCAGGCCTGTCTTCTTCCCCAGTCTTAAATAACTCCTTTGATGTGGTCAGTAAATTTATGATTTACATGGTATCCTCCAAAATATAGCTTAAAAAATCTAGTGTTTATATATGAAAAGTATGAGAACAGTTAGTTCTGTACTTTAAAAGAAACCAGCCAAAAGAAGTAATTGGACTTTAACTATGTTATCACCTTCTAAGTTCTGCTGGACCTGTTCTGTTCCTGCACAGTCTGCCCCTCTTTGTTGGGCATTCATGCTGGACCACACACAGACTGTTGGACAAGACATTCTCCAGTGAGGTTTTCCTGCCAAAATAAGTATTTTTTTTTCAAGACTGAAGAAGAAACAACCAGATATCATGCTGAAGTACACACTGCCTTTTATCTAGTCAGGTTGTTATGCTGTTTGCCTGAGATAGTAAATTTTCTTCACAGTGACTAGTCTGGGGCTGAGCTCTGAATTTGTGTTGAACACAGTGTTGATAATACAGAAGCATTTTTGTTATTGCTGAGCAGGGCTTACACAGAACTTTTTGCACTTCCACACTGGTGAGGAAGTTGGTGGGGCATGGGAGGTTGGGAGGAGACGCAGTTGGGACAGGTGACCCAAACTGACTAAAGGGATTTCCAGACCATGTGACATCCTAAATATATAACATGGGGGAAAGAAGGAGGAAAGGCGAGACATTTGGAGTGATGATGCTTGTCTGTTCAAATCACCATCACACATGATAGGGCCCTGCTCTCCTGGCGATGGCTGAACATCTGCATGCCCATCGGAAGCAGTAAATTAAGTCCTTGTTTTGCTCTGGTTGCGTGCATGCCTTTGGCATCCTTATTTAACTGTCTTTATCTCAACTGACATGTTTTTCAGCTTTCACCCTTTCAATTTCCTCCCTGATCTCAGGGAGTGTGCAAGTGGCTACCTGGTGCTTGGGAGGTGGCTGCGGTGAAACCATGAGAGATGTCAAACACGGTCAGCAAAAAATCAATCTATTTAAAAGATATTTTCAGTTTTGGCGTTACCCTAAGGCATTACAATCCAGTGGAAATAAGTTACCACCCTACTTCAAAATCCATTAGCCCATGTTTTGCAGCCTGTCTGGCAGCAGGCCTTTCCCGCCGGCAGAACACCGGGGGATAGGGCAGCAGCAGCAGCGCTGGGGTGCCGGGGGCGCAGGCCGGGCTCAAAGAAGTGCCGGCGCACCCGCGGGGATGAGCGGGCCCCGGCCCCGGCCCCGCTCCGCCCGCTGCGGCGCCGCCCCCGGCCGCTCCCCGCCACCCCCGCCTCGGCAGCCGCCAGACACCCCCGGAGGCCCCGCCGCTCCGCCCGCCCCCAGGCCCGCACTCACCGCCGCGGGGCCCTCGCTTCCCGTGCGGGCCAGGGCCGCGGCCGCCTTCAGCCTGTGGCGCGTCCGGCAGCGCCCGGAGCCGGGAGGCTCCCGCCGCTCCTCCCCTGGCGGGCGGCGGCGGCGGGCACCCTCCGCCAGGCGCCGGGACGGGTCCGCCATCGGCGGCGGCGTTGCCACAGGAACAGCTGCCCGCGGGCGCGGAGCTGAGCCGGGAGCTGCCCGGAGCGCGGCCGGGGCCGTCGCCGTCACATCCGCGCCCCGCGCAGTGACGCCGTTCCGGGGCGGAGGCCGGGGAGGGGCCGGGGCGGGATGGCGGCGGCGGCCTGGGGCGGTCCGTCGGGTTCCCGCCGCTCCGCCGCCCGGTGACTGCCCGCGGGGCGGGCGGGGCAGCGGCAGGGCTGGCGGGACTGGGCAGCCCGGGCGGCGGCGGCCCCTGGGGAGTAAAAGCGAGGGGAGTCGCGGCGGAGGCGGCGCCCGGGCGGAGCGCGCTTTGTTGCGCAGGTGGCGGCCGGCGTGGCGGGGCGCAGCCGGGGTGCCGTTCTCTCGGGGCGCGGGTGGCCCCGCCGCCGCGGAGAGCCGCTTCCAGAGCCAGGGCCTGCCCGAGGCAATGGCAGAGTGGCCGGCGGCGCCAGCGGGAGCTTGGCACTGTCTCCCGGAGTGCAGAGGAATCCATAGAAGGCTGGAGAAGCCGTGTGGTTGGTTGGGCAAGTAAAACATAAATAGCACATAGCAAAGAATAGATAGACAAAGCATATCATAACATAATAAGCCGTTATTAGGAAAGAGAGAAATAACTGTCCTTACTGATTTTTACCAGTGCATATCTGGAGTACGTACAAGTGCGCAGAGGATACGGACAAGGCCAGCTGTGCAGGCTGCCGAAGTACCTGCGTGTATTACTACCAGGACTTGTGTAAAACACGAGCACAGCCAGCCCTGTCCCTTTCTTACCCACAGTCGGTATGGACTAAAGTTTGCAAAAACACACGTGAATTCACAGATGCCCAGAGTACCAGCACAGCCCTTCTGTTCGTGTGATAACCCTGCCCCATATCCTGAGCCATTTTACTCATTCCCACACACCAGCTGGTTGTGCTTCTTGCTCAAGGGGAAACGCGTGCTCTGGCACTTCCCAACAGGTACTCCACTCCTAAAGATCTCACCAGGTAGCAACATGGGCCTATCCTTCATGACCTGCCTGGACCCAGAGCCTGCTCCTCACCAGGTAGCTCGCCTTGAAGTTTGCTCAGGAGTTACATCCCTGCTCCCAGTAATTCTCCCTGGTATTCAGGGCAGATGCAACCTCTCTTGTGTCCACAGCAGGCAACATCAGGCATGTGGGCTGTGACCTGCAGTCCTGCTTTGTGTGTGGGTGCCAAGACTCACTTGTTTTACTTGCCTCAGTTCCCCAGTAGGTGCACCTGGGGCACACACGTGCCCATCCTGCCCCCACACTGGCACCTGCACCCTTTGCTGGCATCAGGGCCGTTACCCACTCCCATTGCTGGCGTAATAGGAGGGATTTGTATCTCAAATAGTTGCACTCTGTCAACTTGATAAATGCTGTATACATGTGTCAGCTCATAGGCAAGGTGGGACCCACTTGGACAGTTCACCTCTGGGTCATGGAAATATAAAAGTATACTTGAAAGGCATTCTAGGCTCTTCACAGGGGTTTATAATTTTTGAGCTGAAAAGAAGCAATTCTAGAAGTAAAATGGATCTGGTTTGAGGTGCTGGTTTTCTACACAGCTGTGAAGAGCAAAGCTCATGTGGCCACTGCCCACGAAGATTGGCAGCACCTCATCCCACATACCTCTTGAAGCTGGGGAACAATCTTTCTTGGTGAGCCTGGCCCTCCTTTTGCCATCAGGACCTTTGGGATCCCTTGGCCATCAGCAGGAATTTTCTCTGCTAGCAGCTTTGTGGGAATAAGAGTGTAGAGAGCTCTCATGTCTCCCTGAGCAGCAGTCACAGCACTGGCAGTACCCACACTATTGACTGTGGGATCTGCAGTCCCTGACAAGAGACAGCTCCCAGCCCTCTTTCTGGTGTACCCTGGCACCTCAGACAATGCTCCCTCAGGCACAGCAGCAACAGCTCCTGTGGGAAAGGAGGTCAGTGAAAGGTTCAGGTTGTTCAATTCCTGAGTTTGCTCAGCATCTCCCGTCTTAGCTACATTACCTGTAAATACATGAAAATTGTCATAGACCTATAGCAGTGCTTCTCCAAAGGTTTCTGTGCTGACGGGCTCTCTGCCTCTCTGCTGACTTTCTTTGAGCCAAAGCTGACTGGCTGGATCATTCTTCACTGTCCACAACAGAAGAGCTCAGCTTTAGTGCGCCCTTGTCTGTTGTGGTGTGTCAAGTTTTGTCTGTTCTGTTAAGTGGTTTGTTGTGTCTTCCCCCACTTTGTTGTGGTTCTGTCCCAACTTCTCCTACCCAAACACCACCCCAGTTTCTATGACCACCAATGTATCCATTTGTTCCCCTCCCCGGTTACCCTAGAAACCAAATGTGTCCTTCCCTCGATCCCTCCCTGGTGCCCCGTCAGTCACTCCCTGCCACCACCTTTCTTGCCAGAAACTTCTGTCTAGGGCTCAGAGTGATTGGCTTAGGGGGCCAGGGGTCCTCCTCTGGATTGTCCCTATTGGTATTTTCCCGGTGTCAGTCCCTTGGATCCCACTCCCCTTTGTACCCCTATTGGTCCAAGGACCGGCTCCTCCCTTGTATCTCCTACCCCTTAAAACATTGTGTAATCCCCCCCCTCCTTTCTCTCCACGTGCTGGTTCCCCTGGGATCTATTGAACCTGGATTAACCTCAGCTGGAGTCCGCCCTCTTCTTTCTGCTGCTTGCAGCTTTTTGTCAGCCTCGTCCCTCATCTGGCAACGTCCCCAGATCCACCTCTGGGTGATTGCCTGAGGCGCTAGCCTGGAGCCCTGCTACCGGGTGAAGTGCCCCACTGCTGCTAGTGGTTGCTGGCCAGCTAGCCGGGACGTTTTACCAGCTGACTGCTGCACTTGTCCTCACTGTGGTCTTGAAGCCTTCACCAGCTTGCAGTTATCCACTCCTTTCCCTGACTAGCTGGGAATCTCCAGCAGCATGACACCAAGAGCAGGAGTTAGAAATAGTCTCTTACCACTGGCCTGCCCCAGGCTGGGTCCTCTTCAGTGTTATCTTCTCAACCTTTGTTTTAGGTTCTGGTGTGCGCCTGCAGCTGCATATGGGCAGGTACTGGTGAGTTCAGAGTTGTAGCCTGCTCTGCTGCAAACCTTCCAAGGGTCACTTTGCAGCCAGCTCAATAGAAATCTCTTTTTTGGCTTTGCTCCTTCTGGGCAGCGAGTCTTTGAGATCATATAGAGATGCTTTACTTCAGAGCTGCCACGAGATGGCAAAATACTCCCTGGCATCCCCTCCAAGCTGGCTTGCCTGCACCGCAGGCTGGAGCTGTGCAGGACTATGGGGAAGCAGCAGCAGCAACAGCAGCTAAATTTCTCTCCCTTCATCTTAGCCTGCTGCTCAGTGTGCATGCTCGGGGAGGCTTCTCTAAAAATCTTCGGAGGACCAAGACCTGTCCATTTACTCTTGTGCCTGAAGTCCAAGGCAGAGACTATGACTGCTCATAAGAGAGATGAAACACTTGATAATGTCCCTGCTAAGGGCAAGGACCTTGCACAGTGACAGCAAGCTAAGGCAGAAGGAGACCTTTCTCTTTTTATTAGCTGAGAAACATGTGTGATGTTTCTGTGTATATTAAGAGAACTGAGAGCCTCACTCAAGAGCTTTTAGTTTTCTAGCCTGTCTTGACTATTCTCTATCCTCTCTCCTGTACTGCTGTCACAGGTCAATGCTAGAGTAAATGTCAAGGGTCCTAAAAGCATCTCCAGTTCAACATCCTGATGCTGACCTGAAGTTATGTCAGCATGATGGCAGAAGCCACTTCTACCTCCCCCATAAGACAGAAGTGGGATTCAGGCCCCATAGAGATTTAGAAAATACCTCCTTCTAGTCTAGTGGGAAGGTGCTGGTTTTGGTTGGGATAGGGCTACTATCAGACTGTGATTTGAACTTGTGCTGAAAACAGGGCTGATAACGGGGATATTTTTTTCCCTGCTGGACCAAGGCTTTTGCTGCTCCTCACCCACACCACCAGTGAGGAGGCTGAGGATGTACAAGGAATTGTGAGGGGACACAGCTGCAACAGCTGACCCCAAATGACCCAAGGGATATCCCTATCCCATATTGTATGGTGCCATGCTTAACATATAAATCTGGAGGAAGAAGAAGAAAGGAGAGGAAGTTCAGAGTCATGGCATTTGTCTTCCCAAGTCATCCTTACACAGGATGGGGTCCTGCTGTCCTGGAGATGGTTGAACCCTTGGCTGCCTATGGGAAACAATGAAGGAATTCCTTGATTTGCTTAGCTTCTTTGTGTGACTTTTACTTCCCTATTAAACTGTCTTTATCTCAACCCATGAGTTTTTTTCACTTTTACTGTTCCAGTTCTCTTCCTCATCCCACCACAGAGGTGTGAGCAAGTAGTTATGGGGTGTTTAGTTGCTGGCTGGGGTTAAACCACAACAGTCCTTCTTTGGACCCAATGTGGGGTTCAAAGACTGTGGTAGACTAGATTGGAATGTGCTAGATGAAACTCTCAGCTGTTATGGCTGTTAAATTATTAATCAGAGGCTCCAGTGCTTTCCCACAGGCGTCACTTGCCTGACTTTGTATTGCAATCCAGTGCTTGTCAGTGGCTGTTTGCTGTAGTGCTGTGCTTCTTATCTCACTCAGCTGTGCCTGGGAGCATTTTGATAACAGCCACAGTGTGCCTGGGCTGGCAGGTGGCCAGGGCATAGCAGCTGTCTGCTGCTGCACTGGACAGGTTGGAATTCCAGTATGAACTTGAGCCAAAGGGACTGTGACCTGTGGATGAGTCCACAGTATAGGGCAAGAGTGTGAGAAGCCCTTTCCCTGAAGAAGAAGGAGAGACAGGAGGTCTCTTCAGGCAGGCTGTCCCTCTGCATCCATGGAAGTCCATGGTGGACCCTGTAATTGCTATAGCAGGACCCCCTGTTTCTAGCCAGGCTAGAAGTAAGGTGATGGGAGTTCATTACACTCTTAAACCCTTCAGTCTGGCACAAAATGCCTTTAAATTGTAACCCGTTATTTGAGTTTCGCTTACAGGAATTTGCTTACTGTAATAGGAGCCACATGAACCAAGGGAGGACAAGTCTTAAAATAAACAGTGCAAATGCAGCAGTGACTTCACCTGAGCTGGCTCTAGGCCACAGTACCACACCACATCACCTCTCCTCTCCTATCCTGTCCTGAGCGACCAGCAGAACAGACAGACCCCCATCTCATGGGCCCTGAAATGAATTCAGCTGACATTCTATGGACATATATTAGCATTCGGTGGGCTTTTGCAGGGGCTGTCCATGGACTAAGGGAATTATATATGTGCATTATATCAAAGGATGGAGAGGGAATGGGGGGTGTCAATGAGATTCTATTAAATCATGTAGCATGACATAAATTGTACGAAGTAAGGAGTGGAGAATGTACTGGGTTTGGCTGGGAGCCAGCGGCAAGTATGGGGCTGTGTTTTGGATTTGCACTTACAACAGTGATGATAATATAAAGCACTTTCTGTTACTGCTGAGCAGGGTTTCCACAGAGCCAAGGCCTTTGTTTCTCCTCACCAACCACCAGGAGGATGCTGGGGGTAGAGAAGGAGTTGGGAGAAGACAGGACACTGTCAGTTCAGCTGGCCTCAGCGGACTCAAGGGGTATCCCCCACCCTGTGCTATCATGCTCAGTATATAAAGCTGGGTGAAGAAGAAGGAATCAAGGGGGAGGGTATTTGTCTTCTGAAGTTACTGTTATGCATGATGGAACCTGTTTTCTTGGAGATGGCTGAACACCTACCTGCCTCTGTGAAGTGGTGAAGGAATTCTTTGTTTTGTTTTGCTTGTATATGTGTCTTTGCTTTACCTACTAAGCTGTTATTTTATCAGCCCATACTCTTCTGATTTTCTCCCTGATTCTACTGGAGAGGGAGTGAGCAAGCAGCTGCATAGTACTTAGTTGCCTGCTGGGTTTAAACCACACCTATGAAGTTTTAAAGCCAGTTATCTCATTTTTTAATACACTGATCTACCTCTCTCTGAAAAAGCTGTCTATGAAGCTGTTCACTGACAACTGTTATATATTCCACCTCTCCTTTTTAAAACTTTCTGTTCAGCTTCTGCTTATATGCTTGCTCCAGAAGTCAAGAAGCACATTGGAACCCCCTCAGCCTGCTCCTGGGATTTAATAAGAAGGGCTTTGTCTCAGTGCTCAGTATCCACCATCTTCTCACCCAAGAAGATGCAGTTCAGAGCAGAAAGCTTTTGTTTCCTGTCACATTCAAAATGATGCAGCAAATAACTATGTTTAGGCAGCATTAACCATTCAGGTGACATCACCAGAGATGGCTAAAGGAATATATGCATTATGCTGATGAAATCTCCCTCAGATCTTCTTTTTCTTTTTAATCCTCTTTAATAAAGCACAGCTTATATGTCAGAGTAAGACTGGTTTATTAGCCTTGAAGTGGTTTGTTTGTTTAGGTTTCAGGGGGGTTGTTTGGAAAAATTGTGATCAGCATGCTTTTGATTAGCATACCTAAGAGGACTTTTATTTAATGAAATGATTAGTTGATTCATCCAGGTATGCAGCCATACTAACAGCTGCTTTAATGGAGACAAAAGATTCTCCTTCAAATACAATCTTATCTCATTAACATGAAGCAGTACCCATGGATACATGTTAATTATGAGGTTGATAAGAATATGTAAGGACAGCTAAACCTGGTGCCAGTAAAAGTTATGGAATGGATTTTCTTGAGTGTGCTCCCATGGCATGTACAGGACAAGCAGGGGATCAGGCCCAGCCAGCATGGGTTGAGGAAAGGCAAGTCTTACTTGATCCTAATTTCCTTCTATGACATGGTGACCCACCTAGAGCATGAGGGAAAGGCTGTGGATGTGTCTGCCTGGACTTCAGCAAGGCCTTTGACACTGGCTCCCACCGCACACTCCTGGAAAAGCTGGCAGCCTGCGGCTTGGCTTCTTCACTGGGCTAAGAACTGGCTGGATGGCCGGGCCCAGAGAATGGTGGTGAACAGTGCTGCATCCAGCTGGTGGCTGCTCACCAGGGGTGCTTCCCAGGGATCTGTGCTGGGGCCGGTCCTGTTTAACATCTTTATTCATGATCTGGGTGAGGGGATCAAGTGCACCCACAGTCGCTTTGCAAATGACACCAACTTCATCTGCTGAAGGGCAGGAATGCTCTGCAGTGGGATCTGGACAGCCTGGATTGATTGGCCAATGCCAATTGTATGAGGTTAAACAAGGCCAAGTGCCAGATCCTGCACCTGGGTCACAACAAAGCTGCAGGCTTGGGAGGGAGGGGTTGGAGATCAGCCCAGAGGTGAAGGACCTGGGAGTGCTGGTTGACAGCAGCTGAACGTGAGCCAGCCATGTGTCCATGGAGCCAAGAAAGCCAATGGTGTCCTGGCCTGTACCAGCAACAGTGTGGCCAGCAGGAGCAGGGCAGTGACCGTGCCCCTGCACTTGGTTAATCCACACCTCAATTCCTGTGTCCATTTCTGGGCCCCTCACTAAAAGAAACACACTGAGGTTTTGGTGTGTCCAGAGAAGGGCAACAGAGGTGGTAGAGGGTGTACAGAGTAAGTTCTGTAGGAGAGGCTGAAGGAGCGGGGATTTTTAGCCTGCAGAAAAGGAGGCTCAGGGGTGACCTTATTACTCTCTACAGCTACCTGAAAGTGGGGATCAGCCTGTTTTCCCAGGCTGATACTGACAGGAGGAGAGGAATAGCCTCAAGTTGTGCCAGGGGAGGTCCATGTTGGACATCGGGGTGGATTTCTTCACTGAAAGGATCAAGCATTGGAACAAGCTGCCCAGGGAAGTGGTGGAGTCACCAACCCTGGAAGTGTTCAAGAAGTGATCGGATGTAAAATGCCAGGGTGTGGTTGTTCAAAGGTTGTGTTTGATGATCTTGAAGGTTTTTTCCAGCCCTGATGATTCTATGATTACTGTTGTAGCTGAATTATTTAAAGAAGTCTATTGAAAATGAGCAAAAACAAGAGCAAAATCACTTGTCAGGCCACTCTGGGCTAAATACGCCTTTAAATCACTTTAATATATAATGATAATCAATTTCTCACAAGTTACACTACACAGAAAGCTTGAATATAATTGCTTCCTTCCTGCATTACATGCTGTTTGAAAATGGAGGAATTGTGCAATTTCTTCTATTAGAGTCCTAATAGAACCTTCTGCCTCTTTAAAAATAATTATATATATATTCACATATATAGTAAAAATATTTTATATATCTGTTATCCTCTTTATTATTTATGCACTACCATCTGTAACCTAAAGGCTATATAGACACAGATTTTGGTAAACAAACACAAGTTCATGGTTCATTTGTTTGGAATGGAAGCCAAACAAAGTTTTAAAATCCCAAGATGACCAGACAAAATACACATATAAAACCTAAGCACAGGGCTTCAAACTACTTCAGACAAGTAGCTTGCAGGTCACCATAAACCAAGAAGCAAAAGCTACAACTTCTGTGGGGAAAGAGTAAAAAAGATGTATTTGTGGTATGAGACAGAGAAGGATAAGGGAGAGGGACACACAGAAAAGCGGGATTCAACACTGAGCCCAAAGGACGTATCGGGGGTGATATGTCAGGAGACTCTGTTCAATGAC
The DNA here is from genome assembly GCA_039654755.1 of Calcarius lapponicus. Taxonomy (NCBI): domain Eukaryota; kingdom Metazoa; phylum Chordata; class Aves; order Passeriformes; family Fringillidae; genus Calcarius; species Calcarius lapponicus. The sequence continues at coordinate 53,764,093 of CM077481.1, read as the reverse complement.
ATTGCAAATGCTTTGTCATTAGAAATACTGAGCAGATCTGGAATTGGTTTTTCTGCCTTGTTGTCCTGCCAGATATCTTGTAAGAGTTTGGACAGATGGGTTTCATTTCCCTATCTGCAAACAGACGGTGACTTCCCTTGATGCATTGCCACTTCAGATCTCCTCTACTGTTTGCTGCTCTCTTCCATCCCTCATGGCGTGCTGTGACCCCTTCAGACGATCCTGTGTTTCCCAGCAGCAGTGAGCCCTACAGGACCGTGACTGGCCGGCGGAGGCTCGGCAGGGCTGTGTTGGTCAGCGCACGGACGGAGGGACGGACGGACGGAGGGACGGACGGGGGCAGCGGCGCGCAGCCTGGGCGGAGGCCAGACGGCGGTGTTGGCTCACAACAGCCCAGCTGCTGCTCGGCAACCGCGCCGCGGCTCTCGCCGTGCAAGCCCGGCCGCGGGAATCGCGTTTCCGCCTCCGTTTTTTGTCATCTGAAGAAAAAAATGGCTTAGCGCCTCTGAAACTTCAGCTTCAAAAACAACAGCGGCAAAAGGGGGTGCTCAGGGAGCAGGGCAGAGCTACAGCCAAAAGGGCTCAAGTGAAGTTCCCGAAGTAGAAAGAACACGCCGTTTTCCTTAATAGTAAAAGGTGGTTTTTCTCCCTTTACTTCAAATTTCTGCATGTTAGTACAGGTCCAATTGAACAGTGACACGCCACTAAATGAGCTTGTCACTAAGAGGAAGTTACAGTTTTTGAAATGGCTCTTTACATTCAAATGAAAGAGAGGTGGAGAGCTCTGCCACAAACACTGGGAGAGACAAATGCTTAAAAAGATAAAGACCTTCAAAGACCATATGTTGCCCCAAGCAGCCGTTAATTGATTTTACTGTGGTTCAGTGAGTCTGGCTTGCTTTTAATGGTTCATTTGGCAAGTTGTTGCTGCAGCGATTTATAATAGTAATAATAATAATAATAATAATAATAATAATAATAATAATAATCTTTTAACTGGGTACAGATGTGTGGCTATTCAGGATTGCTCTAAAAGTGATTTCTGGGCTTGGTGAGATGGAAAAACATGGACAGTAAGTTCCTTTAGTTCCTTCCTCTGTGGCACACATCACACTTTAGAACAGAAGGACAACAGTCACTCTAAGGAAAAGGTAAAGGCATTTTCTCCCACTCATTTTGAAATAATAGCAGCAGTTAAGAGCCCATGGCCAGCAGATAAAGACAGCATTTACTTTGTTCAGACTACGCGTGTTACTGATTACAGTCATTAAGACAATGTATTTTTACTCAACAAACTATTTTTTCGCAGAGTGATTTTCTTAGTTCTCCATTGCAAAAGATGTAAATGATGTTTTGACTCTAACCTTGTGGTGATTCAAATAGCAAAGTAATCAAAATTACTAAAATGATGAACTATAATTAAGGCCATATATTGGTTTTTATTGTGAACCAAAAGCTCAGTGCCAGCATTAGAGCACAAAAAGAAAAAAAAAATTAAACCCAAGCAAGTGAAATAATTTGCTGGTTATGCAGCTTGATAATCATGTCTTATCATTTTTTATCAGCCGCAGTCATCCTGCTGTCACTCCACATTGCTACAAAGGCTCTCAAACGCAGGAAAACACACTCTGAGTTCTCTGTTGCCATTTTTCAGATGTAACTGTGGATGGACAATAGATTTTGCGGTAGGTAAAAGTGTCTACTGCAAGAAGGAGAAATTTGTAGTGCACTCTCCATTTCAATTTCTTCCCCTTTTCCTTTCTTTAGAAGGCTAAATCCAAAATCCATACAAATTACTCACCTGACTTAGGGCAAATAATCTCATCCAAGTAAATAAAACCAAACAATTTTTTAAAAATCATGCTGCATATAAAGATCTGCAGTAGGCTTCAGATCCATGTCAGACATGAAGCTTCCCATGTCACACATGAAGCCGTGACACCCGTTCCCAGTGATTTCAAGGTGACCATCCACATACAAAAGCATGTGCTGAACTTCCATGTTCGGGACATAAAGCCAATTAATTAAGTTTTAGCTACACACAAGTACCAAACTAAAATCCTTGCAGGGTTGCTATTCATTAAGTAGTACTTATGTATCACTATGTGGTACCTTCAAAATCGTAAATTCACATACCTGAAAGGGACCGGTTTGACTTTTATTTATGCCTCAACACGTGTTATACATGAGGTGAAACATTACTGTAAGGACGGCACACGTGTCCCGGGGAGCCTTTGCCACACAAAGCTTTCCCCTCGGGCTGCGAGTGAGCCCCGCTTGCCGGGGCCGGGGACGATGCCCGGGTGCCGGGCAAAAAGTGCCGGGCAAAAAGCCGGGCTGTGGAAGGAGCCTTAGCACATTCAAAGCAATGAACTGCGACACGACCAGTGCCATTTTGCTTTGGGTTTCTTGGAGGGATCGGGGGCTCGCCCGGAGGCTCAGCCCGGCCCTCCTCCCCCCTCGCCCCTCCCTCGCTGTCCGCGCTGTCCCGCCGGGCTCCGCCGCTTCCCGAGCGGGACAGACATCCCGTGCCTCATCCCGAGCGGGACAGACATCCCGTGCCGCATCCCGAGCGGGACAGACATCCCGTGCCTCATCCCGAGCGGGACAGACATCCCGTGCCTCATCCCGAGCGGGACAGACATCCCGTGCCTCATCCCGAGCGGGACAGACATCCCGTGCCTCATCCCGAGCGGGACAGACATCCCGTGCCGCTTCCCGAGCGGGACAGACATCCCGTGCCGCATCCCGAGCGGGACAGACATCCCGTGCCGCTTCCCGAGCGGGACAGACATCCCGTGCCGCATCCCGAGCGGGACAGACATCCCGTGCCGCATCCCGAGCGGGACAGACATCCCGTGCCGCATCCCGGCGCTCCCGCGTGTCCCTGCCGCAGCGGCACCGCCGCCCTGGCTCCCGCCCTGCCCCGGCCCGGCCCGGCCCGCAGCCGCCTCGGGCACGCGGTGCTGCCCCGCTCGGAACCGCGCCCGGCGCTGCCGGAGCTCGCAGCTGCCCGCGCCGCCTGCCCGGCTGATGCAGCGGCAGCGACCCGTCCCTGCCCGCTGCTCCTCGCTGCCTCTCTCTTCCCCTCCTTTTTCCTCCTTTTTTTGTCCCACTTCGGTCGGAACACTTGCCCTTCTGTATCAATAAAAGTTCTCAGATATAATATTCCTGCGCTTGCGCTTTATTTTCATCTGAGAAATTTATCAATAGGAATCCTCCTCAACTCCTCTTCTACAGCAGGACAGGACACATGGGTTGAGATAAAGACAGTTTAATATGCAAAGTAAAAGAGGCAAAGCAAATCAAGGAATTCATTCATTGCTTCCCATAGGCAGCCAGGTGTTCAGCCATCTCCAAGAGAGGAGGGCCCCATCCTGTGTAAGGATGACTTGGGAAGACAAATGCCATGACTGAATTTCCTCCCCTTTCTTCTTCTTCCCCCATTTTTATATGCTAAGCATGGCACCAGAAGGTATAGGACTGGGATATTCTTTGGATCATTTGGGGTCAGCTGTGCCAGCTGTATCCCCTCACAATTCCTTGTGCCTTTCTCCTTCCCTCAGCCTCCTCACTGGTGGTGTGGGTGAGGAGCAGCAAAGGCCTTGGCTCTGTTTAAGCCCTGCTCAGCAATAACAAAAATATTCCTGTGTTATCCACCCTGTATTCATCACAAATCCAAAACACAGCCCTATACTGCCACTGTGAAGAAAGTGGACACTACCCAAGCCAAAACCAGCACACAGACCATCTCTTTCTCCTCATTCTAATACGTTCTTATCCTCCTGCATAAATGATGACCAAGTTTTGCACATAACCTGAAGCCTTTTTAGAGGGGTGCCTCAGCAAATCTGAAGTGCTGTCTGACTGTGGTGTCTCTGCATGGATATGTCCCTGGTTCAAGGTGGGCTGCAAAGCTGTGCCTGCTGGCTTCCTTCCCACACAGCACCCTCCCAGCACAGGCGGCACCCAGGGCCTTTCTCTGCCAAGGAGAGCCATAAGGAGCTGATGCTGCATTACCCAGGGTTTGGCATCAGGCACAAAAGGTGGCTGGCGTCCAAAGGAGCATCCAAGGGATTAGTTTTGGATTATGATGCTCAGCCAGAGCTTGATTTGCTCTTTACCTTGCGCCAGATAGGGAATTCCTGTGGGGAGCAGACACTGGAACCAGTGTCTCTATCTGGGCCTAGGGTGTGGGCATATTAAATTGCCATTTTCAGGATGAGCTCCTGACTGTGCAATAGCCACAGAGACCAGTGGAGATGCAGCTACCCTTCTTCTCTTCCTCAGCTTTCCCACTCTCCTGTCTCAGTGTTCTTCATCACCTTGTCCCCTTCTCCTTCCTCCTTGGTGTCTGCATGACAGTGATCCATATGGCTTTAACAGAATATCATTAACCTGCAGCACTGCAGAATGCTGGTGCTTTCTTAAAAGCCTTCCGCTCTCTATTTTTACAGTCTCTGAAGTTCAGGCACCTCAGACCAAGCTGAGGGGCTGACATGCTGCTATGCACTGATCTTGGCTGCTGCATCCCTGCACAGGTTTTCTTCTGCTGGTACTTCAGGGGTGGCTTGGACTCCAGGTTGTGTCTCTTCAGACTATGGGCCCATTTTGAATTTGTAAAATATCACATCTGAAAGGGTAGAAGTAAATGTGCACTTTCAATTTTCTGTTATGGAAATGCAAATAAGGACGCCTTTGAAACTTGAAGAAGACAATGGGGGTTTGCTCTGTTTCTATATTTCAAATTCTCTTCTTGCCCCACCCTCATCTATTTTTTCTCTTGCTTTCACAAGTGCTGGAAGAAATGAGCTAACTTGCCTTTAAAACACAACAAATACGATGTGGCACAGCACGAGTGTGCTTGTGCTCTCCTTCCACCACACTGTAACTTCAACTTGTTCACATGGCTTTTTGGAAGGAAGAGTATGACAACAGTTTGTATCATATGAAAAATAAGGACTCTCTATTTTTGTCTCACACAATCTAGGTTGCATTTTCCTTATTTAGTGGCTGGATAAGCAAATGTTTGCTGTATTTATTTTGTGTGGTTGCTTTCTGCTCAATGATTTTGTTCTCTCTTCACAACAAATTTTGCCATGTAAATTTTGGTGGAGGGGGTATAGATTTTTACGTTGCAGGCTGATTGCAGACCTCCTCAGCATTTAGCAGCCTGTTTTGCTGGCAGCCAGTTTAAACATGCATCCATGGTAAAGGAAAGCACACGCTGTTATATTTGTAAACTGCCTTTTTGTGAATATCAAGGAAAGTTATTCTACCTCAGAATTAAAAAAAAAAAATCTTAAAACTGTGGAATCCAGATGGATACCTAACTTTCCAAACTCCAGGAATGCTAAAATTGAAGAAATTAAATTTAAAAAATCAAACTTTTAAACATTCTCAAATCACTAAGTTTCATCTTAAAAGGCTTCTCAAATATCTAAAGCTCAAAGTATGCATCTTTGTGATGGAAAACCTTTGGTGGTTTTGCAGCAGTTTTTAACTTTTAAACTCTGAAACAGAGGAACATAAGGCATAGTACCAGATTTTGACATTTTATATATTCTCTAGTGAAAGTTGCTTATGTAACTTAAATGTGCAGTTCATGCCTTGCAGCATCAGCCTGACTCTGAGAACTTGCCACAGTTACAGAGCATGCTGGCTTCCAAAACCAGGCTGTTCCATATTGGCTATTTAGATGTCTAAAATATATTTAATTACAAAAGGAAAAAAAAAAGAAAATTAATTAAATGGACAAGTGCCTGCTTACTTGGGAATACTCTGTGCTTGCAGAGCGCTGCAGTTTGAGTAGGACCTCATAATTTGTTGCAATTTATTTCTTCCATGACCCGACCATTTATAGGCAAGTACAAAAAGGGCTTAATTTTTTTTTTCTTTCTCCAGCTGCAACATAATGATGTGGCATACAATAAAAGCAGCATTTCCACTGCATACAAGGAGAAGAGGAGGGAGCCCCAGAAGCCTTTCTGTGTGCAGGGCTCAGCTGTTATGGAAGCAAGACAGGATGTGAATTACCTTTGTTATTCTTTCCCTTATGGTCTCTACTCGACCTGGCTCATCCCCTTTAAAAGAAGCTGCTGCTAGAGTAGGATCTCACTTCAGTCCCTGTTGTGTGCTGGCTGGTTTTTTTCCAAGATGTAAGGACAGATAATTTGGGGTTACTGGCTAAGGCCTCTAGTAAAACCACTGTACCCTTAGTATTTCTGTACAAATTTCCAGGTAAACTTTTCAGGGCAGGATTCTGCTATTGTCTTACACCAGTTCCTGCAGTCTTGGGCTGGAATGCTTTTTCTGATTGCATTCCACCAGGGAAAGGATGGGTTGTCTTCGTAGTGTTCACACCTGCCATACATCTCTTTTCTCAAGGTTCCCTGTTTCTACACTCAGTGCTGTGTGCTCTGAATACATTGCAATGAAGGACCAGAAGTTGCCCAGGATCACAAAGCACCACCTTTGTAAGTTCTGAGATGCCTACCAAAGGGTGTTACAGGGATTCTTGTAAGCACTGTCCTGCTATCATCCTTCTCTGAGGAGGATGGAGTCACTTCTGGTTTTATTGCTCTTCTTTTGAGGCAGGTTTAGTCATGGTGTGGACAGGCTGGAAGCTTAGACATTGTGACTTAAGAGGACAATATACATGAAATCCCTGGAAGGTTGAAAGTTCTGAATATGTGTCCTGTTGGTGAGTGTGGAAGGTTTTCAATACTGTCCTTGCCTATCTGTGAAAGCATGTGATGTAATTTCTTCCCTTTGTCTGGATTGTTGGTTTTGCTTTTCCCTGCACACCTTCTTGTTTTTTCACATGGCTTCTGCTCCCAATGCAGTTTGCATCTGCTTTGTACGATCTCTGCTTACAGTTCAAAACTGCCTGCAGTCTTCAGCAGAGCCAAAAGCAAAGCACATCCCAGCCACAGAGCAATATTCCTGCATGGACCGCCTTTGAAATAACAACCTTGGTTTCTCACTTTGCCTAACACTTTCTGTTTCAGGCCCTTTTGACCCAGTTTTCACATAGCTTGAGAACTCATTGCTCACTTTACTTTGTGTCTGCAATATGGCTCACTCTGTTCAGAGATTTCCACTTGACCTTTCCAGTTTAACTTGCTTCTTTGCCATCAGCCAGCCAAAGGGCAAGCACTGAATTTGTTTAAGGTGTCAGGTTGCTAATGTGGGCACTGTTTGGCCAGTGGATGTGCCGCCCTGCAGGAGCATGAGGGATGACTGGGAGGATGTACAGCTTGCTGGTAGAAGGCTGTGCATTTCAGAGCTTGAAGGCTTTGCATAGAAGAGCCTATGCCAGGGAATATTAAATATTATTCCATGTTCAGAAATAAAAGTCTGCAGATCATACTGAATTTCTTTCTATCTTCCCTTCCAATTGTTGCCGAAAGAACTCCTCAAAAGGAGCGTGCAGTTTTGCAAATATTCTGTCCCTTTGGTAAGTGACTGCGTGGTGTACATACTTGGTCTTTTTGATTATAATGTGGGTTTAGACTGTATATTTAGACTCCTTTCATGTCCAGAAGACTGAGTCTATGTTTTTGCTTAGACAAAAATAATTGATTTTCTCATAAAACAAATTTTATTTTTTGCCTTAGAACATGATTATTTTATGAAGTAAAATAGCTCACTAGATTGTGAGAACTGGGTGGCTTAAAGAAGTGGTTGTGGAAACTAAACCTTTGCTTTCTGAGTTTCTGACTCAATTCCCATTCACATATCAGTGAGCAATGCTGACATCTGACAGCTGCCTGCAGGTCACATCAAGATGAGATGGTTGCTTAATACCAGTGCTTGAGACTACAGGGAAGTAAAGCAAAGGGGGGAAAAAAAGAGAAAGACCCTATAATCTCTATTGCAAGTTGTGACCCTGTGGGCACCCTTTGGCTAAGAGCCAAGAACAGAGACAGGAGATGCACACAGAGCATCTGCTTGGAAAAACTCCTTATCTCAGTGAGTAAACTCAGCCTGTCCTTCACAGGTCAGGATGTGACTCATGCTCCAAGGTGCTTTGCAGCAGGGATGACCTCACTTGCCAAATGGTAATCCTAAAATGTGGGAGGTACTAGGTGCTTTCTGTTAGCTGAGAGTTTGCAGAAAACAGCAATTTTTCTCCGAAAGCCAGCACCAGTAAGCTGCCGACAGATGCGTCTCCCGACTCCAAGTGCCCCATCTGCCTGGACAGATTTGACAACGTGGCGTATCTGGATCGCTGTTTGCACAGGTTCTGCTTCCGCTGCGTCCAAGAGTGGTCAAAGAACAAAGCAGAATGCCCGCTCTGCAAGCAACCCTTCTTTTCCATTTTCCATACGATTCGTGCTGAAGATGACTTCAAGGAGTACATCCTCAGCCCTTTAGAAACAAGCTCTTTTGCCAGCCCCGATGGCCGGAGGTTTCGTTACCGCACCACCTTAACGAGGGAACGCCGCGCGCGCGGTTCCCCTTCCCGAAGGATGCCGTCCCCTCCGGATAACGGGATGTTGTTTGAAGCGCTGTCGAGCGAGCCGGCGCGACACAGGCACAGAGAGATTCAGCAGATGCTCAGGTGGCTGGCCTCAAGGAGGAAGGCCAGCGCAGAGGGCAGATCTCTGCGGCAGATTCAGGAGGAGGACATGATCAGCTTCCGCAGGGCTCTGTACCGCACCGGCGTGCGCATCCGCAGCATCCAGGACGGCGGCCGCTACCGAGAGATTTCGGCAGAGTTCTTCCGCCGCAACCCTGCTTGCCTTCACCGCCTGGTTCCGTGGCTGAAGCGGGAGCTTACGGTCCTGTTTGGTGCCCACGGGTCTCTGATCAATATTGTGCAGCACATAATCATGAGCAACGTAACCAGGTACGATCTGGAAAGCCAGGCCTTTGCTGACGATTTGAAGCCATTTCTGCTGAATCGGACAGAGCACTTCCTGCACGAATTCATCAGTTTTGCTCGTTGTCCTTTTAACTTGGAAGCGTACGATCAACACGCCAATTATGACTGTCCCGCGCCGTCGTATGAGGAAGGAAGCCACTCAGACTCATCAATTATTACAATATCTCCAGATGTGGCGTACCCGCAGGGGCCGGATAATAGTTTGTCTGTTCCTGGTCTTGGTCAGGCCCCGTGGGATGACGAAACTCCGGGGCCTTCCTATTCCATTTCAGAAGAGGTTCGTGCAACCATAGCTTCTCCTCTGGAGTCGTCAGAAAGTTCTGACGAGGACTCTGCTTCCGGGAGCCGAAGAACCAAGCTGCAGACTGAGTTACAGGCTAATGCTGACTCAAACGACAGTGGCTCTTCCTCAGACAACTGTGTCATTGTTGGGTACGTTAAGCCACTGGCTGAGAGGACCCCAGAAGTGGTCGAGCTGTCCTCTGACTCTGAGGAGTCCATCAAGGAAGAGAAAAGGGAGGATGTCAAGAAACAGCGACCAGTCCAGTGTCACAGCTGGAGTGACAGTGAACCAAGCAGGAGCTTCTCACCACATTCCCCAACATATAGGGAGGATGTGGGAAGTTGTAGAAGGTAGATACAGTGCCATTAAAAGACCATGTGAGCTCGTCTTTAGAGCTTAACTTTAAAGCTGGCCTGTCATCAGAATATTGCCAATTTCATACCTTGATTTCAAGTTACTAAAAACTGCATATGCCTGCCAGGAGATAATAAGATTGGAATGACTGGGCTGGGCAACACAGGAAAAATATTCAGAAATGCCTGAATTCCAGGAAACAGAAACTCCTCTGTGAAAATGTCTTTTCAATCAATTGTAATTACAGCTGTCCACTGATAACCTCAAGGCTGGGATGAGACATTAGATTAATGCCATCAAGTGTGCTGGACTTCACAGCCAGACTGATTTAATGAGTTGCCTCAAAAGGTGTTATAACGGATGTGAGTTAATCTCCTCACTGCATGACTGGATCTCATTGTTCCAAATCAAGTTCCCTAGTCTGGCAGACAGCACAGCCTGGAACATCAGCTTAGCAAGAAGGGCTAAGCCATTGAAAAGCATCTTTTCTACAGGCAGAGGTAGAAAATGCTGCTTAAATACTATTTTGTTATTTCTTTGATTCATGAGGACAATAGGGGATACTGTCCAGTGTTCAGGAAAACACAATCAAATGTTTTTTCAGCGTTGATCTTCTCTGGAGAGCAGAAAACCCTACTTCGCTTGAAGTTTGCCTATTTCTTCAATTCTCTGTCCTCACATGCTTTATTTAGATACATACTTCACATGCCAACTTCCCTTTATGACTGGTCAGTGGGAAATGCACTTCACTCCCAGATAAGCATTCCTGACATTTCTTTCTTATGTTACCTCTTTTCCTCACAGGAAAAGCCAACATGGAACTTGTGTGCACTGCAGGACTTAGGAGTGGAGTGATCCTGAGTCAGTGCTGGGAGAGAGAGGTATGAGATGAGACTTAAAAGCTAACAGTATGCCTTTCTGTTCAACTTACAGTCCTGTAGCATCAGAAGACCCCGACGAAAGGGAAAAATAAATCAAGGGTGTTGATTTTTGCACTGTCAGTTGAGACTCTGTCCAGGAAATGGAACGTATTTGATAATACGTAGATACTTGAAGTGTGTTGGATTATGTTGGGCTTTGTTAATGGTAAAAATTACCTTCTTCATCTTTTGTTACCTTGTTCTCATTGTAAGTAATTGGGAACTTTTTCACTGAAGCTCACCTGATAATTTTGAGGCATTTAGCTTTGTTTCAAGTTGCTATTTTCAACGTCAGCAGCAGAATATAAAGTATGCGACTGATGCATAGTTAGGCACCAGAAACAAGTCAAGAAGGTCAGCTGTAGAGATAACCTTCTGGTTATACTTCATATTCCACATGGTTTTCTGAAAATCAAAAGGCTTTATACTTGAATGGTAAAAATGTCTCATTTTACCATTAGGTTAATTCCATGTTGTGCTCTTCATTCTGTTTAATGAAAGCTGTAGTATAACATTAGTTAGATTAGTTTTGCACATTTTGGAAGCCATGGGAAGATGAAGAGCAGCAAGAAGATGAGATGCTCAGTGGTTTTGAGCATGCATCATCCCTGTGGCATCTCTCTGCCAAATGCCCCTTATGAAAAAACCATTAACTCAGGTAACTTTTTAGATGAAAGCTTTTGCTTCAGAAGACAAAATGTCTACTCTGAGTCTATGCAATGAGTCTGTGATCTTTGCCCGTCAGAAACACCTTGTGTATGTGGCAAAAGCTGGGTGCTTTTGGGGAGAAAAAGTACATATAATGTCCCAAATTCAGGCAGTGGCTACATGATTTTTTCCACCTTAAACTGCTTAAGCTGATGTCACTTGATGCATTGGAGTTAGTGTAGCTGTGGCATAGCAAAACCCCTTGCAGCTCTTACCCTTCCATGTTTGTACTCTCATGTAGGCAGTAAGTGCATTGCTGATTTATGCCTGATTCACTTTCTTAAGGCACACAGAAGAAATTTGGGAACAGAGCATGGAGTAATAATTAATTGATGAGTCTGGCCCATGGATGAAAACCAAGACACCAATCTTTCAGCAAAAACTAGACAACCTAGGATGAAAGCCTAGTTGGCCAATTTAAGCTAGATATCTAGTTCTTGGATGGCTGTAAAGACACAATATCTATCTAGGTTCTCATATGTTGACCTAATCAGTTTCATACTAGAGTAATTCAAATTATCCATGCAGGCATGAGAAGAGAATGAAATCCTTAAAATAATTACAGATTTGTAAATATGGAATATAAACCAGGTGTTATCTCCTGGCTTTTAGTTGTGTGTTAGTTCTTTATGCTGCTTGAAAGCCTCATTCAAGGATTTTAATAGCATTAAAGCTCCATTTTTACACTGTAGAGTAAGAGACTCTTGCCTCTGTCTTTCTTAACTTGCACTTCAAAACTTTTACTTTACTGTTTTCAAAGGAACATTCTGTGAACTTAGCAAAAACCTGACTTCAATTTGAGTTTTTCATTTTCAACTTGTGGCAAGTTGTGCTTGAACTTATTATAAATGTAACAAAGGAAGAAACAGGCTTTTTTCCTACTTTTTTTACAAAGGCATGACTTTGTGTCTGCTGAGCTAGTTGTGCCAGGAAAGAGAGTCAAGCTTTAGTTTGGTGGGTATGGTCTTGTTTTCTAAAGGGCAAATGGATTTAGAAGTCACTACTTTGTATTTTGTTCCCTGGGAGGGATGAGGGTGTGTGCCTGATTTGATGGCTCTCTACATTCACATGCATGCCATCATTTTTTTTTTTTTAAATTTAGGTTTTTCACACAACATAGCAAGGAAAGAAGCATTTCTTTTAGTGAAAAATATGACTGTGAAAATGTAAATTATCAGCAGGCTGCAGGCACAGTTTCCTGTCTTCTAAAAGTAATAGTAACTCAGTTCTACACGGCAACTCATATTGCACACTTAATTCAGCACAGAAGTTTTATACGGATTTCTAAAGCATCACTTACAGTTTCATTATCTAACTTAAATAGCAAAAAACAACATAGATGAGTTATGCTTGACCCTGAGGAAGCACTAAAAGAACATACGCTTATTAATAAGAATCCTACTAAGCTATTTTTACAATTGCTTCCGAACCTAGAAGTATGTACTCTCTCCAAATGAGCTCTTTTTCCCAGAAGCTGTTTAGAGCTGTGGCTGAAAAAGATAAATTGGCCAACAGCAGGCTGAAGCATGAGCGAAGTAGTTCTGAGATGTAGTTATGTTTCTTTCTTCCTCATGGGTAAAAGCCTCCTAATTAAGAAAAATTGATAGTGGTATTGACTTACTCATAGACTATCTGTGGGTGAATCTTGCACAGAAAACACAGCCAGTTTATTCTAGTCTACCAATATCTGTCTTAAGAAAGCATGGCTTTCTTAGCTTTTAGTATTTCAGGAAATTGCAAATTATCTTTACTACCTATTCAAATGTAAAGTTAGTGGTTTAAGATACAACCGTTTTATGAAGCATATTAAATTATATAGTTGTACACAGACTTTGTCCTAATACATGTAAATAAATCCCATTATATCTGGAATAGTAATGAAAATTGTTTCTGAATTTGTAAGTCTGTCCTACTATTTATTATAAAACATTTCTTTTTATCCAAAGCTAAAATTCCCTATGCAAGTTTTTTGGTTGGTTGTTGTTTGGTTTTGCACTGGATTTTTTTTTTTTTTGCCTGAAGCCAAAATTAATGGACCACTCAGAAAGAAACAAGCTGTCAGGAAAAATACAAATCAATCATCTATGAGTCGCTGATGTCCCCATGTGGTCACTTGTACTGGACAGATTAAGGCAGATGGAAAAAATATCCCCTCCCGCTGACTTGCTTCATCTTGAGGAGGGCAGTTTGCCATTGCCTGCCCAGTGGAACTGCATCCTACCCTTCAGAGCAGGTTGTTTACTGCCCATCTTGCTCAGATTTTTAAATATTGGACTCATTGTCTTTTAATCTGGGACGTTACAATGTGACACCACAGGTTTTATTTTCTGTTAATCTCTACAGTTCTCCACTGTCATCCATTTGCAGCCCAACTTTCCCATCACAGCTGTGTCTGTGTTTCAGGACAGTTTCAGAAGTCTTTAACAGAAATTATATGTTAGCTGTGTTTTAAAAGGCTCTTTAAAACCCTGTCTGGCTTGGGAGTTGCTGTGTCATCACAGGAGGACTGTGGTCAATCAGTAGCTCTCACCTTGCCTATGAGCACAGATGACTTACTTACCACTTGAGTTCATGATGAACTTGAGTTCATCTCCTCAGCTCCTCCTCAGGGAAACAGCCACGACTGTATTTCCCTTGCTTGTTTTTGCAGCTGTTCTGCGTAAGACCATAAACTCCATGGGGTGTTTGCTATCTTTTGCACTCCCCAAAAAATTTTGCTATCTCAGTGTTACATTTACAGATGGCTCTAGCAACAGTTCTATCAGACCTCCTTGAAACTGAGATCAGGCCTAATGACATGCAGTTATTTGAGGAGGGGTTTATTGCTGACACCTTTGGGCTAAATCCCTCCATTCTTTTCTGATGAAAATCCGTTCTGGTTGCAGTAAATAAGGCTAAGGCCCGATGTTGCATTGCCTTAAGCCAGGGATATTGACTTAATTGACGATCTTTTGAATTGTTGTATTTTGAACAGATAGGTGCCATCTACCAGCCCAGGAATGGAAAGAAGGACTGAAATGTTAGCATTGCTTAGTTTAGTTCTCTTGAGGTAAAACACCCAAACAGTGTCTCTCTGTAGAGAAGACAGCCCAGCTTTACCAAAGCAGGGTTTGTTCATTTGAAGTCATGGGCTTTCTTCTTGTAAGAGGTGATGAGATGGTAATGACCAAATACATTCAGCTCCAAAATTGACATAAAATGTAGTCCACAGGCCTTTGGAATGCAAATAATGTAAAAATCCAGTTGGAAGCAGCACAGAGAGATCAGCTGAACTCTGCATACTGTCAAGACCTCGGCATCCCCTTTTGCGTGACTGGTAATGGTAAATGTGACTGTATGGTAATACAGTAAATTAGAATTTGAGCCCTTATTGGAGACATACGGTACTTGGGTAAATATTATCCCTATAGTCTGACCCTGCAAACAGGGTGTATGAATGTCCCATCCCGTTGTAAAAGGGGAGTGGGGAGGATTCCTATTGATAAATTTCTCAGATGAAAATAAAGCGCAAGCGCAGGAATATTATATCTGAGAACTTTTATTGATAAAGAAGGGCAAGTGTTCCGACCGAAGTGGGACAAAAAAAGGAGGAAAAAGGAGGGGAAGAGAGAGGCAGCGAGGAGCAGCGGGCAGGGACGGGTCGCTGCCGCTGCATCAGCCGGGCAGGCGGCGCGGGCAGCTGCGAGCTCCGGCAGCGCCGGGCGCGGTTCCGAGCGGGGCAGCACCGCGTGCCCGAGGCGGCTGCGGGCCGGGCCGGGCCGGGGCAGGGCGGGAGCCAGGGCGGCGGTGCCGCTGCGGCAGGGACACGCGGGAGCGCCGGGATGCGGCACGGGATGTCTGTCTGTCCCGCTCGGGATGCGGCACGGGATGTCTGTCCCGCTCGGGATGCGGCACGGGATGTCTGTCCCGCTCGGGATGCGGCACGGGATGTCTGTCCCGCTCGGGATGAGGCACGGGATGTCTGTCCCGCTCGGGATGCGGCACGGGCTGTCTGTCCCGCTCGGGATGCGGCACGGGATGTCTGTCCCGCTCGGGATGAGGCACGGGATGTCTGTCCCGCTCGGGATGCGGCACGGGATGTCTGTCCCGTTCGGCAAGCGGCACGGGATGTCTGTCCCGCTCGGGAAGCGGCACGGGATGTCTGTCCCGCTCGGGATGCCGCACGGGATGTCTGTCTGTCCCGCTCGGGAAGCGGCACGGGATGTCTGTCCCGCTCGGGATGCGGCACGGGCTGTCTGTCCCGCTCGGGATGCGGCACGGGATGTCTGTCCCGCTCGGGAAGCGGCACGGGATGTCTGTCCCGCTCGGGAAGCGGCACGGGATGTCTGTCCCGCTCGGGATGAGGCACGGGATGTCTGTCCCGCTCGGGAAGCGGCGGAGCCCGGCGGGACAGCGCGGACAGCGAGGGAGGGGCGAGGGGGGAGGAGGGCCGGGCTGAGCCTCCGGGCGAGCCCCCGATCCCTCCAAGAAACCCAAAGCAAAATGGCACTGGTCGTGTCGCAGTTCATTGCTTTGAATGTGCTAAGGCTCCTTCCACAGCCCGGCTTTTTGCCCGGCACTTTTTGCCCGGCACCCGGGCATCGTCCCCGGCCCCGGCAAGCGGGGCTCACTCGCAGCCCGAGGGGAAAGCTTTGTGTGGCAAAGGCTCCCCGGGACACGTGTGCCGTCCTTACAGCAATGTTTCACCTCATGTATAACACGTGTTGAGGCATAAATAAAAATCAAATCAGACCCTCTCACCATGGGTTTTTTTTTTTCACTCTTACCCTTCCCAGTCACTTCCCCATCCCACTCTGTAGAATGCCAATTTGCCTAATTACACATGTGAAATGAAATCTGTTTTCCCAATCCTTTAACTTGCTCTCTACACTCCATGCCACATCTTGGAAGCTAATGGTCTTGGAAGAAGCAAAGTTTCAGGGCTGACAGCCTTTCCCCAGGAAGGATGCGAACTGAATGTGTTCATCTGCAGGTTGAGCTCAGATGAAATGCGAGCTGGCTGACTCTGGTAGCACATGCAGTAGAGGCAGGCACATGCCACCTCCCTGCTGCAGCCTTTTCCCTGTGCTTCATGTCATGGTCAGAGGATGCCAATGTCACAATCGGAAGAGGGGTCTGCTACGATGAGAGCTACCCCTGACAGCCATGCAGGAAGGAAGCTGTAAATCGGCACTGAGTGAAACCATGATGGACACCGGGGACAGACTGACGTAGGACACCCGTCACTGAACAACCTCCTTCCCAGAGCTACTCCACCTGCCAACACTAGCCTGACCCAGAAGCTGCCAGCTGAAATTCTACCCCTCAAACGATGCAAGCTGAACTGAGCCCCTCGTGGGCTGAAAGGTAAATGCATCCACAGATGAGACAGAAGTGTGGATTATCCCATCTCACAGCAACTCCACAAATAATTTGTCCCCATTGCATCCAACAGACCTGGATGTGTATGCCGGGAGTTGACACAACTGGAAATCCTACAGCACGTCCAAGAGGATCCCTGAAGGTCAAAGAGCGAAGCACATAGTAGAAGCTGCCCCCTTCTTATCTTTGTCATATTCAGCATTCTTTCTGTGAGACCCCTCTATCATTGTAGCCCTGCTGCTTTTAGCTGCTGCTCCAGTAGGGCAGAGGTCCCTCCAAGGTGGTGTAGCCAGGGGTTACCTTTGGGCAGAACTACAGAAGCAAGAGGACATTGCTTTCAACCCTGGTGTTGAAATCCTCACTACCACAGCGAGTATGACAGGGGCAAGTTTTCTGAAGGCCTGGAAAGCCCTCTATTCAGAAGCTCTGAGACTCTGATGTGACAGCCGGCTGCAGTCTGGCAGCAAGGGTCAGACATGAGCACTGCAGCTGATTTTGCAATCCACAGGAGTCACGCCAGACTATCAGAGCTAGGGACCTCAAAGTAACATGCTCTTGCTGCCAGGATCGGACTGCGACCTGGTCAAAAAAACAGATGCAAAAACAGGTTCAAAAGGAAAAGCAGAACAGGCACCACTGCAGCTACAGGCTTTCTACCTCCACTCACTGTCTGAGATTTTAAACTTTACTTTCACTACAGATAAACATCAGCCAGCACAGGTGTCACAGGCCTGTTAGGCAAGGAAGTAACTAATTACCTCAGCGGGGGTGCCTCTCAGGTATTCAAAACAACATGTGCTATGTGAGTACAGCCTGCCAGTGCACCTGGCAGATCCCCTGCTCTGAGACCCTCCCCACCTATGGGAGTTCAAGATCCAGGAGTGAATTTAACCAGCAGGACAAAGAAGGATGATCAAGATTAGCAGGTCTAGGAAGACCATGATAAAAGTGTGCATTACCAGTGTGCTTTTTCTTGGAGGACTGTGAGAACTGGAATCGTTCAGGCACACCACATCAGAGTGGTGGGAGGGAATCAGCTCACGCACCACTGAGATGTATTTGTCGCTGGGGGGAAGTGCAGCAGCTGTCTAGTCATGTACAGTAGCAGTGTGTAACAGTTTTATGCTAAGAATGCCTGAATTAATTGGACCTTTGGGGAAGCTGGGAAGGCAAAGTGCAGTTACTAGAGCTGGAATTTATCCAACTTGAAAAAATCCCAGGTTATTCCTGGAAACAGTATTATGTGACCTTCCATACTGAAATCCGTTGTTTGAAAGGACCCAGGATGCTGGGTTATTATGTCCTATTAAAAGTTATCCAGTGCTGTAAAGAAAGTAGTCAAATTCACTTTTCAAATATAAGATAATTGTAAGAGGTTAATCTCATGCAGGCAGGTTTGATCAATGAAAAAGGCAAATCAATATATACCAATTGACTAGCAGAGCAACAGTGCTCCTTACACTGATTTATAAATGCTCCATGCCTGGCTGAGGTGCACTTACTAGTTTACAACATGAGAGTTATTTAAATAAAATAAATAAGCATAATTTTTTTTTTCATTCCTCTGGCCACCCTGAAGGCAGCTGTCATGTTGTGGATGCAGAGAAGACTATGGAGAAGTGATCTAGAGTTAATGTCAGACTGTGAGCTTCTGAGCAGCCACAATTCTCTATCATTCAGCAAATTTTGCACCAGATGTGATTGGTTTCTTATTTAAATTGAATTAGTTACAGAAATATTAAGGTAATGGATAAGTTAAGCCACTATTAGGCTAGTGAGTAATTTAGTATAAACAAGGCAAGTGAACCAAGTTGAACTGACCATGCTTTTGTGTTTAGACAAAGAGAAAAGTGTCCAAACTCAGTCCTGAGACTTTTCAGTAGCAGGGTCTCTGCAGACAGCTCACCTGGAGCACGTGGTACTTCAGTTATGGAGCTGTCTATGCAAACCTATGCAAACTGCGGGCTGCCTGAGCTGCATGCATTGAGAGCCCATCGGCAGCCTGACACTTGCTGACAGCATGGGTTGGTGCTGAACCTCCGGCCAGAAGCCACCTGGGATCTGATGCAGCTTCTGTGCAGCTGACCCACCAGCCCTGGGGTCTTGTCTTGCTCAGAAATGAATGCAATGGCAAAGAGCAACTTGGGGCATGCTCTCCCTGGAGGAGGCTCTGCTGTTCAGGTAGCAGGAGGATATCTTCCAGGACACAGTGTCCCACATCTAAGGCGAGTGGGACATTTTTACTATTAGAAACCTTATTTTTATATTTGCAGGCTTAGAAAGATATATATTAGAAAGATATATATTTGCAAGCTTCCACTGGATCGTTTTACACTTCCTTTGTGGAACTAAAATTCTGATACTATTCTATTCATACTGGCTTTTTTGGTAACATGCTTTTGACAAACACAAACCTGGCAATTAAAATCTTTATTTAACAAAACACACACAAAAAAAAAGGGCAAAATTTGCAAAAACACTCTAACATTTTTCTTGCTCACTCCCACATATTCATATACACGGCTGGGGTGAGCACAGGACAAACTTTTGGATATGATGTGCCTAGGGAGAGCTGGAATTCACAGAACTCTGATATTGATGAATTACAAATTTGTGTGTAGTGGTTAGTGAAAATTGGGTGCTCCATTTGACACTTCATGTCTCAGATGTACATTTAAGAATTTGATCCAGTTAATAGACACTTAAGCTTTTATCCACTAAAAATCTCCCTGGGACATATGGATTGACAAAGCTGATGACACTGTCCCAAAATTGGCTCTGAAGTGACAGTGGGCAGCTGTTACACAGCTCAGTGCTGAAAGCTGATCTGGCTTCATCTGCAGGCAGCCATGGAATTTCTTGCCCTCCAAACATTTCAGCAGAAAGAAAGAGGGATCGTAGCCAAAGGAAATGAGAAAGTGATAGGCATAAAAAGCGGAATCAGCTCAAGTGCCACAGAGGGTGATGGAATAAGTCTAAACACAGGCACAACTTTGCTCTCCTAAGAGGCTTAGCACTGTCTTCCCAGGGCTAGCTTTCACACAAGGAAGCATTTAAGAAGAAGTGTTTAAAGGCATTTCAGGAATACCAGAACAAATTCAGTGCTAACATGATGTGGGAAATAGCTACCACCAGCAAAACATTTGCTCTGCTAGCACAGTCATACTGCTGAATTCCATTCCTTTTCTCTAAGTATATTTGAGACACATTCCAGAAATAAAAGTTTCAGGGGAAGACAGAGAAATTATCTCAACACCCCTCCACCAAATCTCCTAGGAATGAACAAAAAGTAGCGGAAGTTCAGCACCAGGTTCTGCAGCACCAGCGATGCACAGCTGCAACCATGGACGTAAACTTAGCTCAGCTCCCATCTAGCAGGAGCCATTTTCCAAACTCAGGGCTGAATATATGATGATGAGAGAAATTGCTACAGCACACTCCTCTGACAGGACACCAGCTCCTGTCTCAGATGATTACCAGTTGTTAGAGCAGACATCATCCAAGGAGGAAGCATAACATATGCCTTGTCCCCCTCCCCACCCAAAGAGTAAGGAAAGGGATTTAATTTCTTCTGAAGCTGTAATGTTGTAATGGTCTTGTCCACTAATCAGGGAGAGTAATATCTTGGTCCTCTGAGGTTATTAGTAAAATTTCCATTAAATGTAACAGGATAAGGACAGGGCCTTTGATCACAGGGGATGAATCTGTCTAATACATATTGCTGAGGAATGTTTTATCCAGTCTTTGTCCCTGTGAGTGATTATATGTTTTGCAGGTAGCACCTGAACAGGAAATGTGGGAAAGATCCTGACAGGGATGCAGGGTCTGAATGAATGCTAAAACACTGCTAGAAACTTTATTTGCTGGGAACAGCTACCCTGCGAAAGGCCATGGGATAACATGGCAGCTGGTGGCTCCCCTTGGCAGAATAGGGTGGGATTTAGGACAGGAATTCACAAAAGGAAAACCAATGCCCTTACTAGAGACACAGGATCATACTCTACAGTTTAAGCCCAAGGACTCCATGCTGTGTGGGCTGTTCCCAGTCTGTTTAACAGGGGACCATATTATCCCTGAGGATAGCCTTGCCCCTGAAGGGAGCTAGGAGTATAGAAGGAACCAAATGCAATGCCTGGGACCCAGGGCAAGAGAGCACCTAGGAATCAATGACACACATTTGGTGAGAGTCTGAAAATCAAAACTGCAGAGCCAGGTACAATGTGCTGGTCAGTGTTACTGGTGGGGCAGAGCAAGCCTCTGCAAGGAAATACGTAGCATGGGGGGCTGTGGTCACCTGGTGTTCAGATGTAGCTCATCCACACGACCTTGCCATGATTTCATGCTCCCACAAAGAATTCCTGCTTTGGAAAATTATCAGCAGATATCAGGTCAGCTTCAGAAGCCAGACAGACTCTCAGGTACTGCAACATGCCCAAGTACCCCATCTGCTAATACACCAGATCACAAAGGACACGTGAGTTTACATACAGTATCCTTAGAAACCACACAATATTCTTGGAAACAGATATTTAATAGTAAATAAAAGAGTACAAAAAAAAAAAAAAAAAGACCACCTGATAGTTTGAAAAGGAGCAACAACTGCACCTCATCCAGTAGCACCAGCAGTTCACATGAGCACCCTGGGGGACCAAGTTGTTTTTTGGCAGGCTGAGCTTGCCAATGGAGTAGCATGCCAGGTAGGAGTCAGCAGAGCAGTGCCAGTGACCTCAGGAAGGCACCATGAAATGCCCAAAGGACCGCTAAAAAAGGAGAGAAGTAATAATTTCAACAGTGTGACACAGGCTGCTTATATAAAGCTACTCCTCAGTAAAAAAAAAGCTTTAGAGCCCTTGCTTAATAGTGCCCTTGGAGGTTTCTGGCAGGAAGAAACACGAGCTGGTAGCACTGAGCCAGTATTTACCTGTGAGGAGTGAGTCAAGAGCACGTTTTGTCCCAGCCACGGCAGAGGAATCTGCTGGGGGAAGTGCACGGCGTGCATTTCAGAGGCAACTGCATTCAGTCCCTGCTGCCTTCTGGCTGCCAGCACTCAGCCTCAGCAGAGCTGCTGGGTACTGCAGCTACCCTCTGCTCCACGGTGCCTCCAGCCTTGGAAGTGGGTCACCAGCCTCCCAGCATGCAGACACGGGGGAAAGCAGCCACAGCCTGAAGGACTGGGAGGCAGAGGGCAGATAGCTGCAGCAAATGAAGTCACACTTGATATTTGCTGTAGCTGCTTGCATCCAAAAAGGCTCAGACAGGACTGGGAAGGAAGTGTTTACACACAGCCAGCCTGCAACAAGGGATAAAAATCATAATGTGTGTGGCTGTGTGGAGCCTCTACAGCATAGCTCTGTTGCCATGAAACAGGGGAAGTGTTCCAAATTCTGGTTGCACAGAATTTCTGGGAGGGAGGGAGGGAGGGAGGGAGGGAGAGTAAGGCAAGAATTGCAAACAATAAGGTGCTGAGAAATGCAAACTGATAACCCCACCAATGTTTTTAGTTTTCACTTCCTATGCGTTATCCTAGACAAGAATATAGGGATTTTAGTTTGGGACAGCATTTTGGAAAGAAAAGCATGGAAACACTCTTCTTCATCAACACTGACGATCTGTGTGCCTCTGAGCAGGTGGCTCTGAGCCGATGACTTGTAGGGGGCAGTCCCAGTTTAAGCAATTTGTCCAATGAAATTATGTATCCAAATCCACAAGCCAATTTCAACCAAACTTGGAAGCAAAATTAATCTCTGAGGCTTTAACCTAAGTTTCTCATGGTGTTTGAAAACAGGGAACTGGTTAGTATCCCCAGGGAAAAAGAAAGCACATCAGATGTTCAAATATTCATTTCAAAGAGACTTTCCCAATTAATTCTAGTGACAATGAAAAAGCTGATCTCAGTCATGTGGAGAACTGAATCCTGCTGAAAATCACACAGAGTATTTAGTTGCTGATGTGGCACCACCTCATTTCCCTGGCAAGCCCTTTCAGCTCCTGTTCTTTGCTCTTTTTCCCCACCCAGGGCCCTAGTCCTCTTTCCAAGCTGAGCAATCATATGCAATGTAAGGTCCAACCTGCCATCTTTGCTGTCATCCACTCACTCTTTATTTGGAGTCAAATACTTCCCCCTCACAATTGTAATTTGTGAACATGAGGCAGTGCAGAGACAGAAAGGGAAAGTAAAATCCTCCTGCACGTTTTCCCATTAGGACAGATTGTGCAGAGAAAACCAAGTTGCTGCTGGGTTCATTTTCCACCCATGTCCCTGCCTTGGTCCAGGCTACATCTGGCACTCCTGCAGGTTCCTAAAGGCAAACTGTGTTGGTGCAGTTAGGTAGGGTCAAGCTTAACATTTGAAAGTTAAGGTAGAAAGGATGGGCACTTCTTCCTGCCATTTGAAGGATTTAGGATCCTTTTCTGATTCTGCTAGGCTTTGTGAGAGATCCTGTGAAAGCCTTGGAGTTGTACATGTATCAGCATTTTCCACAGTCATGGATGCAGGGATTGTTGGGCTGGCAGGAAGTTTGGTTCCTCAGTCCTCACTGAGAGGCTGAAGCAGACAGCACTGATACTGTGGTGCACTTAGCAGCCCTGGTGCTCAGTCTGCAAGCACCACAAATTACTCTGATGGGCAAATCTCATTCAGGAGCATTAACTGGCTCCTAAGAACCAGCACTTACAAGGTCACTTTCAGTTTTCAAAACTTCTGGACTTAGGTTAAGGTGACATCTGGAAGCAAATGACATGACACCAAATATCAGAAGGAAGCATATGTTTTGCCTGATAAAATTAGTGCACTCTTTGGCAAAATTGTATTGACTTTTGGTGGCTGGGAATTCAAAATGCCTATTCAAGTTCCTGCTGTTTGCCACACATTAATCTAATGAGTTGCCTGTGAAATAAACCATTAGAAAAGCCCTTGTTAAATTGTATCAAAGTAAATGGTTATCTAAAATAGACACCACAGGGAGGTTCTTAATTAGTCTGTTGTCAGCTGGGACTGTAAATGCTTGCAGCAGCATGAGGCTAATTAATTTCTCATCCTGCTACATGGCAGCTTCCTGTCAAAGCACAAGGTACAATTCAAAACACACCAATGGCTGGTTGCTCCTTTCCAGAGACCATGACAGCACCAGAGGAGGGTTCCAGCTTGGCCTGTGCTCACTTTCCATAGGGAGATGGGTTGAGGGTGCATCCAAGCCAGGTGACCGTGCCTGGGATAAACTGTCTAGACAAGGAGGCTCTGATGCCCATATTCCATTACTTCAGCTGGACATTGCTGCCTGGATGGAAAATGAAAGTTAGTCTTGGGAGGAGGGCACTGGGAATCAACTGGAAGCCCCAAGGGTGTGCTTAGGCAAGGGTCTTTACCCTGTGGCAGGGTGACACTGTACGAGTTGTGCCCCTCTGCTTGTGGTGTGGCAGTCAGGGAAGCAGGAAGGACACTGGCTTCTCCTGTAGCAGTGTCCTCCCCTGCAGGCCTTGGGGCTGGACCTCTGCCAGCTGTCCTGCTCTAACAGGGCTTCTGGGAATGGGCCAGCTAAAGAGACAGTGCCCACACACCCTGGCGGCCCAAAATGCCATCAGAGTCTGAGGAAACACTTGCACTTTGCAGGAAGGAGCAAAAAGTTACCAAATTTCTCTTACCATGTCTTTCCTACCACCATGCCAATGAAAAATGTATTCTTTGGTGGAAGGGATTTAAACAGTTTTGTACACGCTTTGGACAGTATTTCACCACAACCCACAGAGCAAAGAAGGAACCTGCCGTGTGGTCCTCTTTATTGGCTGGAGATCCCTCGACAGAGGATGGAGGGCACCTGATGCCTGATACTAGGTGCAGAGATGGAGCCTCAACCAGGGAATGGCTGGTGATGGGCTCTGAAGGGCCAGAAACAGTAAACACATTGGGTAAATATTCTCTGGCACCCTCCAAACCTGCTATCTCTGGGATGTGGTAAGGAGCATCCCTGCTCAAACGGAGCTGCCCCAAGTGGCATGCATTGTCTCTGCTCCAGGTAGAGTGCAGGGGAAATGAGGGTGGATAGAGGAACAGGTCTGGCCCTTCTGAGCCTGTTCTCAAGGCTTGGTTTGCACCAATCCCTCACTCCTGCAGGACAGCTGAGGACCTTCATGTGCTCTGCTCCTCCTCTGCAATATTTGTAGCTCTTTTTACAGCATCCTTCCCCATCCTTCTCCTTTCTTCAGAGACACAGGACTGTTCTACAGAAAGGGAGTGAAAAGTAGTGTATTTACACCCACGCCCACAATCAGGAGCCATTTGATATCCCCTGATATCAGCATGCAAGGTTTTTACCAACTAAATGTTGCAAGCACTCCAAGTATGCAGCAACATAAACTTTATTACACCCCTGCATCAAATTCCTTTGAAAGAACACCCTACTGCATTGAAATGTGTGTAATGCTGGCAAAGTCCTCCCCCATCACTGCCCTTCACACCTTTGTGGTTACACACCTCCTCATGTAGTAAACACCAAGATCTGGTCTATACCTAAAGCACGCCCAGAGCTGTGCTCCCAGCACAATGAACACACAACCCTTCCTTTAATACTGCTCCCTGACACAGTACAGTACCATGACTGACTCATGCTCGTTGTCATCTCACCATCTGTGATGGCTTAGTTAGATAATGGATACTTTTGGGAGCAGCTTATGGGAAAAGGGAACAAGTCCATAGAAAGCAAATATTACCATCTGCGAAGCTGTCCCCATAAACTGCCTAATTAGTTGGTAGGGCAATAAGGTTAATCAAGTACATATTTAGCCACTCTTATGAGTGATGTCTGTACAAGTCAGTTCTTAATTTTTAGACTGTGGTGGCATGCAAGGGCCATGGTGATGCACATGCATTTTTCTTTGGACAGCAGAACATCTAATTTTTCCCCACTCCATCACAGAGGCCTTACCACTGCTACCACTTCCTACCCATTCATTGCACTATCCATGGAGGAAAACAGCAAGATATTCCTAAAAACCATTTCTGCATATTCTTCCCCATAACACCTCATGGAGGGTACCTTTGGGTACAAACTTAAACATTGTTTCCTCTGAAGGCACTCTTCAGCAGCATGTTCACCCTGTTGGAAGAAAGCCCGGACAGACCTCTGTCACTCCCTGATCTTGGTCTCTGGTGTCCCCAAAAGCCAAATAAGAAAAAGGAAATTTCACAGTGTATATGTGCTTTGGTCTGATCCCCAGCAGTGCTTATTGCTAGGTATCGATCACTGGGGCAGCAGAGCTGGCAGATACTTCTCTCACAGCTCACCTCTCTCCCCTGGTCCTTAGAGAGGCTCTGAAAGCGCTTCACAGTGGCCACCAGCAGCAGCTAGCTGGGCTGAGGTGATGTCTCCCTAGGAGTGTCTGTGGCCCCACAGCTGCCGGAGGGCATTGGCTGAGAAACCTCCTCTCACCCACTCAGCTTGCTGGGTGGCAGAGGGTGAAGCAGCAGATATTTCCCAAAGGCAGCAAGAAGAGGGGCTGCCAGGGAAATGTCCGAGAGTGAGGGGCTCCTCAGCCACCCACACCCGGGCCTGCAGCAATGTGACAGCTGATGATGTGCTGCAGCAGAAGGTTCAGGGAAGCCATACCATTTGACAGGTAATAGACAGGCTGCTTCCTGAAAAGAAAGAGGATTTCAAGTTAGTCAAGAACACAGCTGGCCTGTGACTTTCATGCACACTTAGTGTGCCACTGCATACTTTTCCCCAGAGAATTCCTCATGTACCATGTAGATTTCACCCCTTCAAAGAGAGATTCTTGCATCCCCATCTCCTGCAAAAAGTGCTTTGCCTGTCTCCAGTGCCCCCCCACAGTGATGAGAGAGTTCTCAGTCTGTGCATGGCCACACTCATCCATCATTTTCTCTGCCATAAACGAATCACAGAATGGTGCATGTCAGAAGAAACCTCTAATCAAGCAGGGTCATCTACAGCAGGTTGCCCAGGACCGTGTCCAGATGACTGGGTGAGTATTTCCAGGGATGGAGACGGCACCACCTCTCTGGGCAACCTGCCCTAGTGTTTGGTCATCCTCACAATGGAAAAGTGCATCCTGAGGTTCAGAGGGAACCTCCCGTGTTTCTGTGGGCACCCTCTGCCTCTGGTCCTGTTGCGGGGCACCACTGGAAGGAGCTCTGCTGTCTTCTTTGTGACCTCCCTTCAAGCACTCACAGACAGTGATGGCATTCCCCTGGGCCTTCTTCTCCTCAGCTGAACAGGCCCAGCTCCCTCAGCCTTTCCTCACAGCAAATTCAGGCGCTCCAGTCCCTCAGTCACCCTAAGGACCCTTCCACTGCAGGGTCCCTTGGAGCACAGGTTCTCTGCAATATGTTCATGGCTCGATTCTATCGAGGAGCACAGAACTGGACAAAGTACTTTAGGGATATCCTCACCAGCTCTGCATAAAGGGCCAGGATCATGTCCCAGCTGGCTGGCAATATTCCTTGTAATGCAGCCCAGGACACCATTCTCTTCCTTTGCCACAGAGGCACATGCTGTCCTATGTTCAGCTTGGTGTCCCCCAGGACTCCCAGGTCCTATTCTGTGAAGCTGTTTCCAGCCAGGTGGTACCTAGCATATATATTTTTTCTCCCCAGGTGCAGGATTTGGAATTTCCCCTTGCTGGATTTCATTAGGCTTCTGTCAGCCTATTTCTCAAGGCCATTGATGTCCCTGTGATGGTAACATGACTCTCTGATATCAGCCTAGTTTTATGTTCTCTGAAAAACTCCCGATTGTGCACTCTGCCTCATCATCCAGATCATTCAGGAAGATTGTTGAAGGAGCCAGTATTGACCCCTGGGACACACTGCTAGTCACCAGCTTTCAGCTAGATGTTGTGCCACCAATCATCAGCATTTGGGTCTGCCCATTCAAGCAGCTTTCAGCCCAGCTCACTGTCTGCTCACCTAAGCCATACAACAACCGCCTGTCTAGGAGGATCTTATGGGAGACAGTGTCAAAGGCCTTCCTGAAGTCCAAGTAGACAGTACCCACACTCCCCTCATCCAGCAGGCCAGCCATTTCACTGTGAGCTATCAGGTTGATCAAGCATGACTTCCCCCTTTGTGAATCCATGCTGACTGCTTCTGATTATTTCCTGGTCATTCATATGCCTGGAAATATTTTCCTGGATTAGCTGCTACATCTTAGCAAGGTGCAGATGTGCTATGAAGTAATCATGGGTCAGGCAATCAGGACTGCTATGACAAAGATTTCATTTCTTCTTTTGTATCCACAGCATAGGATGATTTTTTAAAAGACATATTTGCACTGTTTAAATGAGCTATAGACTTTAATTATATCCATCCCCATTTAAATTTGCTTCAAGTTTAATTGGCTTGGGAAGTTCCAGTCTTCCAGAGCCTGCAAGGAACATGCACAGTCTTTTGATCAGTTCCCTTAGTTTTATACTAAATTTTCCTAAACAGACAGGAAGGATGTCAGCAAGCTTCACAGAAAGAATTAGTCATTGCAAGTACCCTAATACATTGTCATGATTATGCTTAAAACTGCTTTAAAAGTGTTCCAGCATATCAAAGATTATTAGCTTCTTCTGCAGAGGTAGGTCAAGACAACCTATTTTCCCTTCCTCTTTCTCCACAGACAAGCAACTCAATTAGAGACCCCCTTTAAGAAGTGTTTTCTAAGTTCTCTGGGACAAAGCAAGCTACCTATTATTCACCATTGTGCATAACATGCAGTACTTGTGGGTGACTCCCCTGAGTTTATTGCATCTTTTGCGAGCAATTTTCGATAGAAGAAATAAAGTATATTTAATCAGAAGTTTCCCAAAGGGAAAGAGCACATCAGGCAGAGCAATGCAGATAGATAAAGTTCCCAGTGAATTATATTGGCTAATTTATTGCCTGATGCTGTGACTCACACAGCAGCCTGTACCTCTTCCACAGCAATCCTGCTATGTCCCCGAGGTCACCTCAAGACGGATGCATGACTCACTACCAGGGTTTCTGAATCCCACTCCTGGTGTGATGGCTCAGTGACAAAACACAAGCCCTTCAGGCATCTGATATTTCTCTTTTGCCCCTTGTTTATTGATCAGATGCTCTCATCAGCAGAGTCCTTCCACATCCGGCCAATTGGCCAGCAAGCCGCAGCCAAGCAATGATTGCCTACAAAGAGCAGGACCCAGGGGCTTGAGTGAACAGCCAGAGCCCAAAAATCCTCCCTCAGGTGAACTTCTTGTGCTTGAGGACATGAACACCCAGAGAACTTTTGAGAGCAGTCCAGAAGCATGGAAGAGGCATCAGAAGTGGCTACACAGACCCCATAAGAACTAGAAATAAGGTCATTATGGTATGTGAAGCTGGGTAAACAACAAACATTTTCAAATAGGGGGGAAAAAAAAAGTCTTTCAGCAGAGGCATATGAGTATCACAGGACATAGTAGCACATTACAAAAAAAAATTGTCAAGTATTTTCTTTTGTATATGCTGCCAAGAAAACACAATGTACAAAAAGGCCTGAAGATGGATGCTGCGCATTCAGCATCCACTTTCAGCAAGGAGTACTTGCTGCAGACAGGAAGAACTTTTGTGAAGCAGCTCTTGAGCAGGTTTGAAGTGCCTGCCAGTGACCTCAGCAGAATGACTGACTGTCTCCTCAAGCTAATGGGGTGCCTCACATATGTGCACAAGTGCATTAGTGTAAAAGCTTGAAATTTGAGTATCGCAATCCACACAGAACTTGCTAGCAAAACAAGTCCCATGTTCCATATCCAGATTACAGATAGGATCTACATGATCCCACACTCAAAAACAGTACCAAGTTTTAGCATTGCCACAGAGCTTGGAAGGGGAAAATTAGAGTCTAATTTTACCTTTGATGTTATAAAGGGCTTGTGGAGTTCTTGCACGGTATGGGATCTTACAAGTAAGCCAGCTGTCAATAGTAATGTATTAATTCAAAACTCCATCTGCCAGATCTTTTAATTTTTAGGATACTAAAAATTATGGCACACACAGTTTTCCATGGATTTTGCAGTACTGCCTAGTCACAGAAAGTCTTTGCTCTTGCAAAAAGCCATTGACTGAAGCAGATAATCGTATCTGCAAAACAGCAGGTTCAGAGAAGGGTTTAAGAAAGAAGGACCAGGAAAAATTACCTGTCATTCAACTGGTACCCTTTCCACCACATCCATCTCAGTCCATTGTTTTCTGATCTCTATCTTCAAACCTACATAAAAAAAACAGAAGGAATGTAATACATCTAAAGCTGCATATCCAAATAGCTGTTTTGGTTGCTCCATGGTTATTAAGAAAGGTCAAAGAAAACATACTCCTCTGATGACATGACTAGGAAACTGGAAACAATGGATGAGACGAGGCTAAGATACTCAGCAACTTTTTTCATTGTCAGTCTCTCTTCCCACACCTCTTGAGTGGATGGACAGCAAGGTCAGGACTGGATGAGAAAAGTGCTTCCTTTCTTAAGAGATCAGGTTCCTGGTCACCTGAGGAACTAGAACATATATGTCTATGGGATCCACCGCGATGCATCCCAGGAAGTCCTGAGAGAATTGGCTAATGCAGTTGCCAAATCACTCTCCACCATATTTGCATAGCCATGGCGGTCAGGAGAAATCCCCAGTGACTGGAAATAGAGAATGAATAGAGTGACTACATCAGTGGGCAAGGGAAGGACTGTGAATGTCATTTATGTCCTGTAAAGCCTTTAACATAGTCCCTTCCAGCATCCTGCTCTTTACATTGGAGAGAGATGGATTTGATGAGTGGACTTTTAGATGGATAAGGAATTAGTTGGACTGTCATATTCAGAGGGTAGTGGTCAACAGCTCAGAGTCCCAATGGGCATCAGTGACAAGAGACGTCCCTCAGGGGTTGGTATTTTGATCAGTGTTATTTAATATCTCATTAATGACATAGACAAGGGTATTGCATGCACCCTCTGCAATCCCCTCCCTCCCCTGCTGCCCACGCTGCTCTGGATGCAGCCCAGGGCACGTTTGGCTCTCTGGGCTGTGAGTGTCCATGGCTGGGTCATGTCCAGCCTCTCACCCAGCAGCACCCCCAGTCCTGCTCACAGGGCTGCTCTCCATCCATTCACAGCTTTTGTTGTTATTGGGGGTTGCCCCAGCCCAGGTGCAGCATCTTGAACTGAGTCCTGTTAAACCTCATGAGATTCCCATGGGTTCACTTCTCAAACTTGTCCAAGTCCCTCTGGATGACATCCGGGCCTTCGGCAGTGTCAACAGCAAACTCAAACCACTCAAAGCAGGTTGGCTGCAAACCTGCCAATGGTTCTTCGTTACTGAGGAAGACATTAAACAATGCTTGTCCCAAGGCAGATCCCTAAGGGACACTATTACCAATCTTGATGTGATGATTGAGCTGGGTTGACCACTACCCTCTGGCATGACTGTTCAACTAATTTCTTACCCACTGAACAGCCCACCCATCAAATCCTTCTCTAGACAATTTAAAGAGCTACTGGGTAGCTTTTAATAGGAAATGTGAGTCCAGGAATGCTGAGAGATCAGTAGTTACCACAGTTCTCTTTTGTACCTTTTTTAAGGGTGGGTCCAATATTTCTGGTCTTCTAGTCACCTAGGACTTCACCTGACTGCCAGGATTTTCAAGTACCAGAAGACTGGCTTGGCAACTATGTAGGAAGCATCTGTCAACAGTTTAACTCCAGACAGCAGCCAAGCCCCAGCCGCCACTCACTCACCCCCCTTCCACTGGAATTGGAGAGAGAATCAGAAGGGTAAAAGGTAGAAAAGTCATAGGCTGAGGCGTAGACAGTTTAGTAGGGACACTGAAGTCCATGCACACAAGCAAATCAAAACAAGGAATTCATTCACTGCTTCTGATGGGCACGCAGGTGTTCGGCCATCTCCAGGAGAGCAGGGCCTCATCACACCTGACAGTGACCTAGGCAAACATCATCACTCCAAATGTCCCACCTTTCCTCCTTCTTCGCCCCACTTTATGTCCTGAGCATGATGTCACATGGCCTGGAAATCCCTTTGGTCAGTTTGGGTCACCTGTCCCAGCTGTGTCTCCTCCCAACTTCCTCACCACTGTGCAAGAGCAAAGAGCAGAAAAGGTCTTGTTTCTGTGTAAGGCCTGCTCAGCAATAACAAAAACATCTCTGTATTATCAGCCCTGTGTTCAGCACAAGTACAAAATACAGCCCCATTCCAGCCACTCTGAAGAAAATTAACTCTACCCCAGACAAAACCAGCACAGCATCTCATCAAATCCATAGACACATATGTTCGGGTTCTTCAGGTGATCACAACCCTGATCTATTACAGTAGAGAGCACTTTTTTCCTTCAGTCCCCATCATGCTGCCCATCCACTCAAGAGGGGGAAGAGAGGTTGCCATTGAAAAATGAGGTAAAAACATGGTTGAGTACCTAATTTTTGTGTACAGCACCGGAACAAAAACATACTTCACCTCAAAGGAGTAATTTTTCTTCTCCAGTTATGAACAGGATAGAAAATGCAACCATTTGCATTGTTGCTCAGTTGTGTTAAGTGGCCCTTGCTGATGTCTTGATTTCTAGCTTGGGAAGACAATTTTAACAATCGTGGCATGCTTTCCTGGAACTGAGTGATTGTTTTCCCTTTCTATCTCCTCCTGCTGGAAGCATACAATCTTGTCTTGAAATCACTCACAAAGGGACAAATTGAAGACATTTAGTTCCACCTTTGTCCTGACATTTTCTGTGTTTTTCTGTCCACTAACAGCTTTCTGTTCCAAAGTGGATGTTCCCTCTTCCATCTCAGTAAGCCTGTCGCTTAAATTTGAAGGGCCATTTTTACTCCTGTTAGATATTCTGACATGTACTTCAGCTCTTACAGCAATTTTCCCCTCCAAAAATTCCACTAATATTTACATTTCTGTGTCCTTTTTCTATCTCTGAAGGACTGTTGATGAGTACAGCTTCAGGTAATTGCTTTTCCCAGGCATCATAATTTGTTTTTCAACAAAAGAACTATTTCCAATTTTTTGAAAAACTATCCAAATGCAGTAGGGGAGTTGAAGGAAGGTCAGGGAGCAGGAACAGTGACTTTCATTGGCATTACTAACATACTCATAACTTCATAACTTTATAACTTACAACATTTTAGTTATGTGGGACAGGCTTGCTGAAGGCTAATCACTTCCTTTCATCCAGAATCTAGCTGATGGATAAAAAAAAGGCATTATTCATTCCTAAGTGAGGACATAAAAGCTGTGTCTGAATAACAGCAGATGGAAAGAAACAGCAAATTTTCACTCTAGAAAATAGGAGCTGAGAACGCTACTGTCATTTCTCACACTACTAAATCCTGCACAGTGGCAAAAGTAGAAGTTAACTTGTGCTGGCTGGAAGGTTTTGATTTTTAAATCTTTCAGTCAAGAAAGGTATTTCTAAGAGTCCAAAACATTCCTGTTTCAGCCCACTCTGCAACAGGTGAGAGGTTCATTGTGAATTTTACTGGACAATTTTCTGGAGGACAAGTTGAAATAATGATCATGGTCCATTACAAACTTTGAATCTCAAGCCCAGACCATTGCCACTGATTAAAAAATTCTCCCCACTGTGTACTTCTACTCCTATTTACTCGTCCTTCAAATGAAACAGTAAATAGTATAACTTGACACCCCATTTACAAAGTGTCCTGTAAGGCAGGAGCTGTTCCCACTTGCAAAATTATATTCTTGGACTTGGTCTCTGCAAGGCAAGTTTGAAATCTACAACACAGAGGTGCTCTGTTGATGTTGTAGCGACTGGGGGTAAATAAAACCCATGCTTTCCATGACCTGAGAAATATCTGAGTGTTTTCTAAAGTAGCTTCTCTGAGCTTTCCAAGTTTGTAGTATGAGGAAAATGAATCATGTTAATGGGAAAACTTAAAGAAACCTTGGTTTCAAAATCGTAGTTCAGAGGGTCCTTTTCTGTTGCATTAACTTTCTTGGAAGCTTTCTGGTATCACTCCTTTTTGTCTCCCAGTATCTCTGCCCCAGGTGAAAGCATTTAGTCTTTTGTATCGCTGACAACCTGCCTGAAGATGCTGCTGCCTTTCCACATTCCCACCTGTTGGAGATCCTTTTCTATACTCATTCAGCTGGTGGTGCTTACTTCAAATTACCATCACCGAAGTGCATCAAATCACAGGGACAGAACGTCACCATCACAGTCGGCAGGCCATGGATACCGAGGGACCCCAACATTTATGTTCATTCTTGGGGAGGGAATAGCATCAGGAGAGGCTTTCTACCTAAGGGCCACCTTCAGGATGAAATCCAGCTGCCGCAGAGCATCTCCTGAAGCCTTGCTCTCCACAGGTGCCTAACTCAGGAGAAGACTCGGGGCAGGACTCCTGTCTGCCCAGGAGACAATTCCTTTCAACAACTTCGCAAGCCCCGTCCTCACCGAGGAAGACGCTTTAGGTGCGGGGGCCCGTGCGGAGGATGCACACGCCGGCTTCCCGAGGAAGGACGCCCGTCGGGGGTCCTCTCCCCTTCGCCCCAGAGGGAAAGGCTGCCCGGGGCGGCGGCAGCAGCCGGCCGGGCGGCGGTGGCCACCAGGTAGGGGCAAGCCCGCCGAGCCCCCGCGCCGGCCCCGCAGCATCCCGCGCCGGGCGGTGCGCGTACTCACGGCTGTGCGGGGCTGCGGCACAGGGGCCGGGCGAGGACGAGGAGGAGGAGGCGGGGAGCGGGCAGGTGAACCCCCGCGGCAGCTGTCTCCCCGGCCGCTGCTGCTGGAAGCCGCCCGGTCTCTCTACCCCCGGCCTTCGGCAGGGCTTGAGCCCCCTGCGCCCGCCGCCGGCGTGGGAGGGCGCGGCGGGGCTGCAGGCGGGGGAGCCGCTCCGGCCGGCTCCGGGGAGCGAGGGAACGAGCGAGGGAGGGAGGGAGCGAGGGAGGAGGCAGGAGGCAGGACAGCTCCCGGCCCCGGCCCGCCCTCCGTCTGCGGCTCCGCCGAGGGGAAGCCGAGCGGCGCCGGCTGTCCGGGTGCTCCGCGCCTCGCTGCCCGGCAAACTTCGGAGGCTCGCCGGGGAGCGCCTGTCCCCTGCCCCGAGGGGCGCTCCGGCGGAGGGAAGCGTCCCCGTGCGCACCAGCTGGATGGCGCGGACCCTGCGACCCGACGACATCAACCCCCGGACGGGGCTGGTGGTGGCTCTGGTCAGCGTCTTTCTGGTGTTCGGCTTCATGTTCACCGTGTCTGGCATCAAGGGAGAGACCCTGGGAGACATCCCGCTGCTGGCCATCGGGCCGGCCATCTGCCTGCCGGGCATCGCCGCCATTGCCCTCACCAGAAAGACCGACGGCTGCACCAAGTGTCCCGAGAACATGCGTCCGTGCTGTAAGGAAGTCAGGGACCGGGATGTCATGGAGCTGCTGAGGACCCCCTCGGACCTGGAGTCTGGCAAGGGGAGTTGTGACGAGCTGGCCAGGAAAGCTTACCGCAAGGACAGGAGAGGGCTGAGGGGAGAGGACACCGTGTTCATCTGCACCACCAGCACCACCGCCGCTGCCACGGCAGAGGGCAAGAGCCTCACCAAAAAGGTGGAGCAGGAGGAGATGCTGAAATACCTGGAGAGCTGTTACCCAGAGATGCCAGAGAATGTGTTCGTGGGAGATGGCTCCACATACAGTGCCTTCGAGAAGAAGAGCTCTTCTCCCAGCAGGGACAGCACTCCTTGCCCTGACATTGAAGACAACATTTTTGTGGCTCCTAAAGATAGTATCATTGTCTGCTCTTACAAGGATAACAGCCCTTATGACAGGTACTGTTGTTACATAAACCCCACTGAAGTCAATTCAGACCAGGAGACCATTGTGTGAAAGATGCATACTTTATGTATATGTATGTATACAAAGACTGCAACTTCAACTTCTTGATAGGGGATAATATAGCTGACTGCATGGGACAATCCTGATACTATTTCAATTTAAAGTGGTATGTGACTGATACTCAAACCTTTTGTGCCTGAAGTACGCTTTCTGTAAGTAAACAAGCATGTTTAAAGGTTAAAGAACTCAATTTTTCAGTTTTGGAAAAAAAGAAATTTGATTTTATTTTCTCCCTTTCCCTCCCTTTTGTTTTCCTGCTGCCCAAGCCTGTAGGCACACTGGCAGGAGGGCAGCAGTGGCTGTCAGCTGAGATCAAGAGCTGAATGAAACTCTGGAGCTGACTGTAGGAAAGAATGTGGTCCTCTATGGATGAATAAGTTTTTGAAATACTGTCACTTCATTTTGGGAGGGATTGAGAGATGTCAGCATGAACTCCAATAGCTGCCTGATGTCAGGGAGTGTAGAAATCATTTGTCTCCCTTTGTCTTTGCTGGACTTTTTTTTCCTTTGTGTCAAGGAATAGGTGTCCTGACCCCGGGGGCTCTTCTAAAAGTCTCCTAGGAACCATATAGGCTCAGGAGAGTTTTCAAAGACTAACCCACCATCAATAGCACGAACGTAGATGTGTTAGCTTAATTTTCTACTGTTCTAGAGTTCACTGGAATGTTTCTAATACTTTTGGATTTTAGCGGCATACTTGACAAGGAGAATGCAACATGAACACGAGACAGTTCTTGCAGAGACTAGGAGCAGATGTCAGTGAACTCAGGTCTTTAAAATATATTTCAGTACCTCAAAAATCACTTCAGGAATAGACTTCTGTGAGTTATGTTCTGAATGGGATCTGACTCTTCTGAAAATGCCATTTTCTTGTGCCTTTTCTAAAATGCCAGATATTTCTGTATGGGGAATGCATGGTGACAGTCCACTCAGGGGTCTCAAAGCCATGCTTTGCTGGGAGAAGGGAACAGAGGACCTGACTGACAGATGTTTTTTTCACAGTTTATGGATACATAGCAAGAAAATGTGAAGTGAGTAATGAAGATTAACCATTCAAATTCAGAGCCTGCAGTTTACATACTGAGGCTATTCTGTCCAACACTAAGTTGCAAGTTCCATGCTGTGCATAAACATCTTACCTGACCTCAGAGGTGTAGGGAACAGAGATGTAGTGTAACACAATGTGCATGCTAAGCAGCAACTCTCAGTGTTCAGGTCTTAGGGTAATGGTTGCTGAAGCATAGAGTAATTTGCTAGCATCTCACAAAGCCCCAGTTCCTATAAGCAAACTCCCAGAACACCAAAAAGTTCCTGTGTGATGAAAGACTTCATAGCTGCTCCTACTTAGATGGTTTTTGTCAACCATAGGTTGTACCAGAGAAATGCATTGAGTTACCAGAGTAGGAAATAAGAAAAATACCCTTTCATTTGTAGCATCCTTAGATGTTGTGTAGAAAATGAAAAGAAATTTTGCACTGAAGTGAGGCTTTCCATGCCCATGGAATTGTTTGGAAAGTGAATGTAAATTTTATACATATACTTATGCGTGTATTTGTTTGTTTGTTGAGAAACTTATGTGAAATCATAACAGACAATGAGTCTCTGAACATGTTTCCAGAGAAGGAAACAATTTTCTGGCTAGCTTGTTGTCTTTCAGACCAAAAAGATGTTAACCCTTTGTCCAGGCTTTGGTGGGGCATCTGGATACTACTATGATAAATTCAAAAAACACTAGCTAGTTGAAGTCAGGCAAAAACTCTGAATAGGTTACAGGCAGCTGTGCTGCTCAGGCATGCAGCAACAGTACTGTGGTAATAAATGAACACCTGCACTCTGTGCAGCCCGGGTTTGATCCAATGAGCAAAGGAATTCCACAAAAACCGACCCTCTCCCTGACACGTTCAACTTCCACATAAAAGCACTCAGTTGTTGTCAGCAGCTTGCCTTCTGCTTAGGCTTAGTCACTGCAGGACCTCATTCTGCAATGTGCAGAGCAAGTCTTTAGTGGCACCAGGAAGTCTCATTTCATGACCTGTGAAGCCAGCAGATAAAATACTGCTGATGAACGTGATGACAAACAGGGTCTTTTGCTTTCTGCTTCTAAGCAGAGCAGGTGAGAGTTCTCATTGCATGCCCAGGGCTGTTCAGCATTGCTGGAGATAAGACCCACCATGAGAAAACAGGCTACTGGGTCCTGCCTGCTGCCTTTGACAGGGTTGTGAGTAATCGCTTGCCTTGCATAAGAGAGCACCAGCCCACTGGGAACCTAGATTTGTACAGTTCTGCATATATATATATAGGAAGAAGTAAAATTTTTCCATTTTGTCTAGGATTAGATGTTCTCTGTCAAAAGTTACATGGGCTTTTTTCAAGACAAGACAGCAAATTCTAGTGACAAATGGGATAGTAAATATATAACTTGATATACAGACATGCAGATCTGAGTCATGTGCTTTATTCCATTTGTAGTGTAAAAAAAAAGAGAATGCTTGCATTCAACAAAAGTTTAATGGGAGTGAAAACAATATAAAAAAAGTTTAAAAAATGTTTAAAATTTGGTATTTACAGGCAATGTCATCCCTCGATTAATTCAGCTAAGATTTCACAATGAAATACAACTTTAAGCAATATTTTTAGGCTAATATACCATAATCCTCTAGATTTGTTTATTGAAAGTGTGAGAATTTGAAATTAGAGAAATCAATTAGTACTGCCTCTGAAACCTCTTTATTTTTCCTTTTTGTTCCCTGCTAGTTTAATAGAGGATGAAATGAAAATTGATTAATTTGGCCATTAAAAATATGAATTTTAAAATTTGAAAATGAAAGGGGTTTAGATTTTTTGTTTTTTGAGGGGGGTTAGTTATTAATATTTGGGTTTTGTTTGGTTTCGTTGTTTTGGGGGTTTCATGGTTCTGTTGGTTCTATTTATTTTATAATAAAGTGACCTTTTTATAGTTTTGCCAGTAGAAATCTAATGCATATTTGACCACAGACATCATTACATCATTTCCAAATTTTTTATGCAGATAACATGCCCAGATCAGAGAGCACCTGGGACTTTTATTTTCATTCAGCTCATGTGGACACTAGAACTTGTGGTACCAGTGCTGATCTTAGAACAAGTAGGAATAATCACTTTGCTTTTCAGAGGCAGCTTCTAGTCTGAATTTGGCTTAAGGATACCACAGCTTGGGGTGTGATTCCAAGCTGTGACCAGAGATGAGAGCTTCTTTCTGTTCTTGCTACATTAAAAAACCTTCAGGGCAGAATCCCACTTCTCTCCTCAGTGCTCTCTTCCAAACAATGCATGAAGTTGTAGGGGGGCTCAGTTTGGGGGATAAATATCTTGGGGGATAAATGTCTTGGGAACCACATGTTGCTAGTCCTAAAGTGGCAGGCTGTATAAAGCATTTAATGGAAAACAGTAATTTGGACATTTAGAGAAGTTTCTTAAGATATATAAACTTTCTTTTTGGAATAGCATTTATCATAGTGCTACAGTGTAGTTTATCTTCTTTTAAGAAACAATATGATATGCAGATCAACAAAAGGCAGTTTTGTGTTGTTTTGTTTAAATTTCTGTTGTCATAAGTAGCATTGTTAGTCACACAAGCTGACCTCTGCAGAGTCTTTACAAGACAATTTGAAATTTCAATCAGTGTGCACTTTGTCCTCCTGAGTGCAAAACAATAGCTGGTCCTTTCAGCCTGGAACTAAATAAGCAAGAGGTGAGTGTGCTCAGAGTCTGTGTCTGTCTGGACTGTGTTGTGTTCTTGATCTGCATTCCGTAGAAGTGTCATACTCTTGCAGAGGCAGTTCCTCCCCCTTTCATCCAAACTCTGCAGTCCTGGCTCCAGTAACTACTTATTATGTTGTAATTTAGTGGAGTAACAGCTACTGTGACCCCCTCTCACCACATCTGCTGCTACATACCAGACTTTGCACAGGGAGCTCCTGCGTTTGGCCAGGGTGGTAGAATTTGACACTACATCATCCATCCAATCTAAGCTGTTATGTTGAGACATGGGGTTTTGCCATGGGTCAGAGGCGGGTTGCTGTCAGGCCACCAAGCACTGCCAACCTGATTTTCATGTGTGTGTGGGGACCAACCTATTTACTTGCAGAGCACAATCAGCACACAAGACCTTGACTCTCAGCATGTTGGCAGTAAAGTAATGGCATAGGAAACTTTTGAGTCCTGAAAGGTTTCTGTTGATGCTTCAAATATAAATTGTTTTAAAACTTGTAGAGGAGTTTCCTAATATATAGGCTAGAGGTGTTGTCTTGACACATGGCATGGGGCATCAGCTGCAGAGCAGCTCATGCTGAGCCCGTTTCCACTCTGAGCCACAGTGTACAATGCCTACAGGGTGAACTGTTGGTGGGTTGGTTACTTCTCTGGTGGTATGGGCTCTTTTATGGCTCTAAACTACAGAGAGAGAGGGCTGAGAAGTCACTTTTCACACACCTTGGCCAACTTTCATAGGTAAGCGTTACCTTTAATTTAGCCATCCTACTGCTGCTGGAATTCCAGACACTCTATTGTCTTTACCAGACACGGAGATTAGGCTTTCATTAGTTTTTAAATCTTTGTGTGTTTTGTGCTCAGAAGAGTTGCATAGATTAGCCTTGTGTCAGATACATGGAAGTGTTGATGCTTAATGGTTTTACTTACAAGCTGCACCCTGGATGGGTGTGTGTATATATGCTGTACATTTGTCTGGAAGGGCAGAATGCACAATCATAACACAATAGTAATTTGAGATCTCCTCAGAGGTGTTTTTCCAACACCTTACTCAGCTTTTCTGCTCAAGTGTCTTGCTGAAATTTAAAATTCCTTCAGTTCTTTAGGAGAAAAAACTTCTGAGAAGAACAACTCTGGTGTGGCTTTCTAAGAACACACAGTTCTTCCAGCAGAGTTAAGATATTCCTTGTCTGTGTTTCAGTATGGCCCCTGTGAATTCCTGGAAACTGAAATCTAAATTTTTCTGGTGCTTTGCATTCAGCATTTCCCCAAACCATTGGTGAATGCCCTGAACCCTTAGTCAATCCTGAAAGACATATTTCTAGCTTTTTTTTTCAACCTAAACTATCCTTTTCACTCCTCAGGGAGTGAAAAAAGGGTTAAACACTTTGAAAATCTGGCTCTGTACATGTTCTAATGAGAGTAGAACAGAAGAGGTCCTCATAAAAGCAAAAGAGACCAAAAAGGCATCACACACAATATTTCATTAGTTTGTTAGGTTAACTGTGTTGAATTCTTGTCACAAAAACAGTATGTTTAGTGCACTGTTCCATGTGTGTATTGTATCTTTGGTAGCTTACCCAGATGGCTCCTCAAGAAGGGACAGAGAATGTTTTCCTGCCTGAAGGCATGATACAAGAACTACAGGAAAAGAATTACCATGTAGTGGGGATCTGATTTTAGATCTCATCAAAACACTTATTTTCTCACCACTCTAT
This sequence comes from Calcarius lapponicus, assembly GCA_039654755.1. NCBI lineage: Eukaryota > Metazoa > Chordata > Aves > Passeriformes > Fringillidae > Calcarius > Calcarius lapponicus. The sequence goes on along the minus strand of CM077481.1, from coordinate 53,723,269 downwards.
TTTAGTATGAAATGTAGTAATAATCAGCAATTGTGCACAGTCATGAATATAATATATGCTCCTATATTAGCTTCATATTTGGCACTCTTGGTAAGAAGTACTTATTTTGTTGTTGAAATCCCAGGCAAATTTTGCAAAGGTGTAACACTAAATATTTCATGTGGAGCTTCCAGGTCAAGCTTAGTGCTGTATGAAAGCCGTTGAATCCAGTCTTGGCCATTTAGTTCCAGAAAGGATCACATATGTGTTTAAGATAGTGCAGAGGAAAGATGGTGTACAAATAGGAAGGTGGAGTGGGGTTGTTTCCCTGTGTGAACCAGAGGACTATGGTTACTATGCTGTGGGACATTAAATAACATCCTGTAGACTCATGTGTGTTCTTTGGAAGGTTTCAGTCATTAGGGCTCCCACACAAAGAAATTCTAAACACCCACTCTATCACATTTCAAACTCTGGATGTTTTATATCTCTATATCTGAAAATGCATTTAAATTTAAAACCAAATTTACCTTCGGAGGAAAGGCAATTTTCCCATATTTTATTTGGAGAGAACATTTTATTGCAAAATATTCTGTCTTTGAATTCCAATTTAGAATGTATAAAATTGTACAATACAATGTTTTATACTGTAGTAGGGAAGAATTAGGAGAGGAATTAGGAGGACAAAGTGCTTATTATCTGAAAAGCAGATGGTGCTCAGCTGGAGTATAAGCAGAACAATCTTGCATAGCCTTGTCTTTTAAAGGTTTTAAAAGACAGCCCCATAAAGACACTCTTAAAAAAACCAAAGATTTCTGCTTTTGAGGTCAGTTCAGATGGAAGGGCTATTAGTAATTTTTAGGGGTCTGAGCAGGTAGGAGAGATGTTCTACAAGTTGGGGAAATTTCATACTAATCATACATTGATCTTAAAGAGACACTGCATCTTTGACTGCACTGTCACGTTCAACACTCATTTTATTCCCCTGCATTGTTTGCAAAGGACACCTGATTTCACTTCCCTTTTATTTAAACAAATTATTTAATTTGATTAATTGGCTGTACAAGGAAGCAGATAACTTTTCTGTTTGCAAAAAAAAAAAAAAAAAAAAACCTTGGAATTGGGATTCCCCCACCCCCACAACCAATGACAAGCTAGTAAAATATGTTTGCTACCTAATCTAGGGGATAAAGAATAACTTCTGGTGGCAAAACACAGTCTTTTCCAATGCCCATGGTTTGAATAAAATCTAGGAAGTTTTACACTTGGAAATACATTAATGAATTTTTGGCTTTACTTGTTGTGATTTTTTAAAATATTGTGATTATTCAGTCTGTTCCTCAATATTCAAGTTGAAACAATATAGTGAAGGTTTATCAATCTAATAAAAGACTTTCATAAGTCAGTTTCTGTGTTGTGTGATTTTTTTTAATGTTCCTGCCTGCATTCTCACTGCCAGGTAGATGGAGCTGTAATAAACAATAATCAGAATGCACAATCTTTCCAATAAAATCACCACATTGTGAATAGAGTCTTAGTATCCTCTGTATTATCTTGCATGACTAGAAAAAGAATGGTCACTCTGTGAAGTGATCTATAAAGTACATATCACCTTCACTTCATCAGCTCTATTATTGCAATTGCTTTCCCATTTTCTGGTATGGATAAAATCATCAAGAAAAGGAAGAACACATCACATATTTCTAGTATATAGTGCCATTTTAGAAAAGAATGCTTGCTAGATTAGCCGACTAGTTCCAAATCTGGGATGTGAATCTCTGTGGATTTAAAGCATCTCACAGATGAGCACTGTGCTGGTTATCATACTTCAGTTTTACAGGCTGGTAAATGCTTTCCTGCCTCTGAAATATGGCTGCTGTCATTGACTACATCTGTCAAAATGCCTGAGATTAATCTTAAAATACTTGTCAGTGGACTGAGGACACTTCTGTTTGTGTCTGTAATGTTCACTACTGTACTTCTATCTTCCAAAGTCAGTCATATCATCACAGTCATCAGACAAACTGACATTAATAAGGACTATTGCTTGAAGTTGCAGGAAAGATATGACAGATTCAATAGGCTTTAGAAAATAATTCTCTGGAGATGCTCTATTGAAGGAGAGGATCAGGAAGTAACAATAAAACTGAGGTAGGGTGACCCAGACACTCTTCAGGCTGTACCTCTTTTATAGAAAACCACCACACTCTAAGACTCCTGAAGTCAGCAAGAGTCTCTGCTGTTTTCAGCAGAACTTGAATACTACCCAAAGACTTGTCAGTGGTTAAAGCTGCCAATCCAGCAAGCTTGCTGTTGGCCACTCATCATTCATTTCTATATACAAGATTTTAAACTCGTAAGACACTTCTAAAAAATCTTTTAATTCTGTAGACAACATTAAAGCATGAGAGTTAAAACTGAAACACTATGGACAAAGCATACACTTTCACATCCACATGTGATAACGATATCAGAATTTTTTAATAAAAATGTAAACAAATGCAAACTCATTAAGATAATAATGCAAAATATTTAATACATCAAAAAGCACTGTAATAAAGCAGAGAGTTTCACAATTTCTAAACAGCATTTGGATAAAGGAAATTATTGTATTAGAGGATATCTCTGGGCTACTGATAACTGAAAGGTTTGTTTTGCTAAGATTACAAAACCAGTACTATACCTTCTAATATGAAATCTAAAAAGATAAAGGAATTTTTAAGCTTAGAAAAAATGTGAGACTAATTAAAAAATTTGATTTAAAAGAAGTTAGCTGGACTTCATGTTGGGATCTCACGTGCCAAAGTCAGCTATGTCTATGTCCCTCACTGCCATACACAGACTTCTGAGACTTTCACTCAGAAAGATATACATCTTTTCTGTATAGTTCGAAAAAACCTCCCATAATTTGGAAGTACTTAACTTTCTACCTTTGTTAGGCATCCCTGAAAAGTCTATCATTATGGCTGCATTTACTTCTCACAGAAGCTGAAGCAAGACTGCAGCGTGACACTCCTATAACTATCATACAGCACATACTTGGAATTGCAAGTTGTAGCTATGCTATGTAGCTATGCTAGCTACATAGAAACACAAACAAGCAGTTAGCTGCTTGGTTAAACTCCACAAATTTAAACCAGAAATATTGCAGCTACATGCATGTTTTTGTACTTGTACCCAGGATCGGGGACAGACTGGAGAGTAAGGGAGCAGAATAAGCAGGATTAAGTGGTGCTATGTCACTCAGAGTCCTTCCTTTTCATCTCTTCCCAATTAGCTTTATCCACTGTAGCTCACATTATGGTGGAAATGATTTGACCCTTGATATCCTTTGTCTCTCAGTTTCACTTATTCTGTTAGATTTTTTGTTAACCACTTGAACGAGCTAAACTCTTCAAAATAGATTAGCCCTGAAAGGTAAGTCTTTAAAGAAAGCCAACACCAGCAATGCTCACAGAATCATGCTCATCTAGAAATTACCCCACTTGTAGTGATGTAGTTCTCTCTTTACAGGAAATGCTGGCTCAGGAATGACCTCTCCTAAACTGTGTCCTAAACTACACAGTGACTCAGAGGGCTGCCTGATTTCACTGACAGACAGTTATCCAGCATCAGTAGGTTCACCACCACTTTAGTCAAAGCAAAAACATCACCTAATGTTAAGAGCTAAGAGAAATCTCAGAGCAGTTGTAGTGAACTTTACCCTGTTTAGCAACAGCATACAACATCTTGCATTTCTCTACCAAGATTTTCCACAACATGATGGCAGGTGTCACTAGGAATTGCCTGTATAGAAACACACCAGTCTTTCTTCTTAATTCCTTTCTATGCCCCAGACAATGGAGATTAAATGGAAGTAGGAGTACAAATTCTTGGTTCAGTTTGTATCCACTATAATTTGTTTGCTCTTTTCTTCATCCTTCTCTTTTGATGGATCTTACTGCCTCACACAATACACACCTCATTTGTCCCTTTCACAGCACAAAACCAACCATGCCCACAGGGTTTATGATACCACTAAACAGCAACACTATACTGTCTCCTTTCCTGTGGGAGAACCTCACAGGCTGGAATCTCCAACCAGCTGATTTTGAGGTCATGGTGGCTGCTGGCTGAGCACTTCCTATCAAAACCACATCAAGAAGTAACTCTGGGAGCTACTTTCTGCTCTGGTAGCTGGTGGGCCATTTCTATGTATTATTCCCTAGGATGAGTTTTTGCTTTTTTTCTATTTTCAGTGCCACTGCTGGGAGAAACACCTGTAAATAAAGCCTGAGCTAATACATTCACAAGACCAAAGGGGTGTATTATCTCTTTTCTAATGTTCTAATTCAGCATGATGACCTAACAGACTGAAAGCAGAAGGGATACTGGAGTTAATGGGTCACTAGGAAGCAGGACTTTAGAGAGGATCACTGGAAAGGACACCTGGTATCGGACTATATGAAAATCTGTTGGCATCTTGAGGAGTCACAGAAGTGCCGGTGACTGCCTTCTGGGTGACAGAAGCTTTCTTACCTTCAAGCCAGTATGTGACCATGTCTCCTTTCCCCTAAGAAACAATATTAGTTATAGGGTTATAAACTATCTGTCATTTATGAAATAATTTCTTTACTACAACTCAAAACAAGTCCCAAAAGGAGCCACTTTACACAGGGGAAAAATGAGGCATAAAACCTTTCCTTAAAAGATAATAGCAGTAGTATCAGTTAAAAAAATTCTTTGAAGTCCCATCCAAAACTGGGTCCACAAGTATGTTAATTCTCCTGTGGAACTCACATGATGATTTGTAATGTCTTTGAAGGACCTTTTTTGATTTCAAGCAGTCATGACAGTGAATGTGCCATGCAGGACTTCCAAGCTTGACTAAGTCCTTTGTCTGTGACTTACCAGGTTTGTCCCATGAACAAATCCATGGAATTGGTCCTGACTTAAAATCTAAACATGCTCTCTTCAGGTACAAGAATTAGTCTAAGCAAAGCACTGTGAAATATAGAGGACTAGAAAATATAGAAGACTGCATGGGTTAAACTTTAAGGACTCCAGAGTACTTTCACACTCTCCTCTCTGAAAAGCTGAGTATAAATGTTGCATACACACCTTGACTTGTAAATTCCCACGGCATACTAACACATACTCTCCAATCTGCTCCAACAGCTGGTATGCACTTGAACTACACTGTATTTTAAGAGCTGGAAAGAAAGATAAATATCAAATTAGCAAACAATTTATACATCTGTCATGGTTTGACACTGGCACAAGGCTAAATGCCTTTATGAAAATACACTTTTTTTGGTGTCTGCTGTGAGATTTTGACTAGGAATAAACAAAGCAGGCTCTTACTTGAAAAGAAAGAAAAGTTTATTAACTAAACTACAAAACAATAACTAAACTACACACAAAAGGAAAAAAAAAACCAAGGAAAATGAAAACTTCACAAAAACATTCTCCTCTTCTTCCCCCTTAAATTCTTAATACAATACATCTTCTAAAATCACTAATTCTGGGTCTAGCACCACTCTTTAGGATGTTCAGCTTCAGTTCTTCAAGAGGAGAGGGAGTCTTTCCATGCGTCATGGTGGCTTCTTCTTTTTATGTATAATGGTCTCACCATTACACATGGACTAAAGCTGCTTTTAGGGTTTCTCGTTTAAGGATGCTTTGTCCAGTTCTAGAAAAGCACAGTCTCTCACCATTGGGACATCTGTCCCTCCCATATTTTATATACTCTTTGGGGCCGAGGGGTACCCACACTGAATCTTCTTTGGCTCCAGGACATTTCTCCCCCTGGACTCAGTCTCTGTATCGCACGGAAACATGGCTCTGTCCATGGCTACACAAAAGAGTCCAGCATAAAATGCCACTCCATCTTCTCCATTCCTCCAACATCTCTCACTCTCTCTCTGATCTAGACTTTCATCATTCGCCCATATCCTCCTTCACCTTCTACTCTTATCTCTCGTCTAGGAAGGGTTAATGTTCTGTAAAGTTTTCACTGTCCAAGAAGGGTTAAAAGCTCCTCCAGGCGGCCGGACTCCTTCTCGGTGCATCCTCCCCCCCTCCTTCTCCACAGACCGGGCTATGCGGGCAGCCCGTATCAAATTTCAAGGTAACAGTCCACCCCCAAGCACCAGTTCTCTCTCTCGCTCTCTCTCCCTCTGTCTCCAAAGGGGGGAGGGGGGGGGGGGGGGGGGGGGGAGGCTTCCCAGCGGCTCCTGGCGTCTCTCTCGCTTCCACCCTTCCACCCTTGGGGGGCCAGGCCTACCTCTCCCGGGCTGGGCCGCACGGCTTTTCCCCTCCCCCCGCCCAGCCAGCAGCAGGGCCGGGGGAGAGAAACCGAACTCCTTCCCGCTGGAAATCCAAAGAGGAACTGCCAGGGGGAGAGCCCTGCTTTTACCCTGTGTTCTCAGAGGTGGATCCAATGCTCAGTGGTTGGGCTAGATGGCAATATTCAAATTTGAGCACTCACTGGCCCTATCTACAGCATCTCAGAAATCTTGTTTCTGGGTCAAACCATGGCAACATCTAAGACAGATCCATCTCTCAAAGTGTGTCAAACATTTCAAGACTCATTTATGAGCTCTCCCTTGGGTTTTTTTCCAAGTCTTTCTTTCCATTCCTTGTTATTTGTTATTCAAAATGTTTGCACACAAGTTCCAGTATCCTGGCCTGTTTGTGAGAGCATCTCAGGGTAAATATGGGGCTGTCAACAAACACTACTCTTCACATTCTGCATCTAATAATATTTTTGTACTCTTCACAGTTGTCTATCTGTGCTACTGATGACTGTGGTAAAGAAAACCATACACAGTTCTACTTCCTGGTCAATAAAGAGCCAGTGCTTTCTAAGCACATTTAGTTTTCAGCAAAGTCTAAACACTAAAGAAACAGCCACCATTGCTCTGACTCCAAGCCTATCAATTTAAGACAGTTGGAAGAGATGATATTAACATAACTCCATTATTTTTTTTAACATTGTGATTTTTCCTTAGTTGAAATTTTATCTTCATGTAAACCATGTAAACCTCACTTGTCTTGCCTTTTGCAAATGATGGAGGAAGGACCAAGAAGGACATATAGAAGAAATTCTACTTGTGCTGGAAAGCAAAATTTTGCCAAAACTTAAAAAAAATTTAAGAAAAGTTTTTTTCTTTTTCACCTGTAACATTCTGTGACACAGAGCCAATCATTATGCTTTTTTGTTTAAAAAACATCCTAGGTGATAGTAGGAGTGGCTAAGATTGTCTAACTGATTTTTATTGTATTCAAAAACAACAGTTCTATAATGCCCACTTTTATTTGTTTAAGTGTTTTTTAGAGTCTCAGAACACTGCCTGGAGATCAGGAGATCTAAGTTTCAGATAGATACATATCTCAGAACTATTCTTTGAAGATACATTATATTTCAGCTTGTCATCTTGCTTGAGAACAAGATACTAGCACTCAAATTCCAGGTGATAGCATTTTTAGTCTGCATTGCTAGTTTTAAAGCAATCATCTTAGGGTTAAAACTTGGTAATGTAATTTGAGGTCCTCAGATATATGTGGCCAGAAAAAGAGGGAGAGAAAATAAATGCTTGAAAGATAAATACTTTGTCTTTATTTCTAAGTCTATAGTGCTGATGCACCATCTGAGAAAGAGACTGGCATACAGACCAAAGGATAACCTCTGAATAATGGAAGCAGATTTTGGAGGTATTAGTTTTAAAGGAGTTCAGATAAGATGACACAAGGAACATGAATGGTGTTATCTGGGAGACTGACAAAATGAAAATGAAGTTATATGTGTTCCATCCAGGTTAGCAATTGCTTTGGAAAAATAAAAATGGTGAGAAGCAATGGATGCTAGTGATTCTCAAATCCTTTCAAAAGTTTCAAATCCATCATTTAGGACCATTCCCCTGCCTTTCTTCCTTGTTTCTAGGGGATCATGATAGATGCTGAAAGTACCAGTTTTTCCCATGAAATTAAACTTGAAGAATCTTGTATGTGCCTAGTTCATTTACAGTGCATTAAAATGTGAGCCATAAAACTACTCAGCTTTGTTTCATGACTGTAAAGAAACAAGCCATCAATGTTCTGTGGCATGGAATCACTAAATCAGTAAAAATATTTCAGAATCTGAGTTTCAAAGACAAAGTTTTCTAAGCAGACTTGGAGCTCTGTTATCTCTTAGGAAGAAGCAGTGAGAATACCTCCACAAAATTTCTGTTTAAACTCCTTTCTACAGGGCACATACATAATCTTCTATACTGGCTGAACACATACACAGCTCCCATGATATCCTACTGTTTCTTGTGTTCTCCGTTAGAGAAAATTATCGGCAGTAAAAAAAAAAAAAGAGGAGTAATGAAAATATTGTTACCATAAATCCAGCTGGGTACCAGGAACAAATAGAAACAGTGAACATAACCACTTGCCTCTCATTTTGTTTTAGTCCAACCTTTTTTTACTGTAGAGAACTTCAAAGCCACAAAAATCCCTTCCCAAGACTTGAGAAATAAGGGGATCTGACTGCAAAAACAGTTGTAGAGAATATCACTCAAATAATTTGTCCCTAGGCAGACTGGACCCAGAAATCAAGAACCTCTTTAGAGGATTCAGAATCATTTGAATAGGTCAGGACTCAAAACTCAGCCTAACATTTTTTAAGAACTAATTCAGGGATGATTAAAACCCCATCTGCAGTTTGTTCCTTATTACCTTCACTGGTAGATTCCATCCTGGAAGCTGTGTTCACAGTATCTCCAAATAAACAGTACCGTGGCATTTTGGTTCCAACAACTCCAGCTACAACGGCCCCTGTTAAGAAATAGAAAGCAAGACATTTTGTGTTTATAAATCATAATCAGTCATACAGCCCTGTGGTTGCTTCCTACACTATCTTAAATCTAATTTGTTAACCAGATAAAGACTGAGTGTCAATATTGTCTTTACATGGGTTAAAAATCTGTTTTACAAGTGATTTAAAACATAGAAGATACAATTTCTTGGTAAGACAATGTACACTGATTAGTTGGCAGATGCTGCGCTGCACAGGACATGTCCAGCTCTGGCTGTCTGTCAAGAAGGAATTGCAATCACATCAGATTAAATCGGGAGATAGGAGTCTGAGAGTGAAGCCTAGATCAGACTGTCAAGAAACAGCTCACTATTTTGAGAAGAGAACAGCTAATAAGGACAGGTTACAGAAACATAATGGCAGTTCTAACTCACATCATCAAAGGCAGAGGGGCTATGGGATGTTTCCAATGTTGTATTCAAAACTGAGGTACCAATATCCCATGCATCCAATAAATTATTCTGTTGGGATGACCTCTGTGCTGTGTTCCACTGTGTATCAAAAAATTAACTTTATTTTTAAAGGAGAGGAAATGGCCGCTACAGATGCATTTTTAAGGCCAGAGAAGACTCTTTTGCAGCTTTCTCAACATACCTGAATGTATTCCTGCTCTTATCTTTAGGAGGGTATCAGGCTTGTGTGGGATCTTAAAAGTCCTGCAGACATCCAGAAGGTCTAAAGCCATACTTGCAATCTCACCAGCATGAAGGATCCCATTCTCCTTGGGTACTCCTGACACCACCATATCTTAACACAAAAATGCAACTGTGTTAACCTTTGCCATTAGACATAGATTTACTAAAGGATGCTGCCTATAATTAAAAAAAAAAAAAAAGGAAGAAGCCCTATTCCTTCATATCCAAAGGCACAGTAGTGCCTGCTGAGCAAAGAAAACCAGAAACGAATGCTAGGGCCATGGCTCATGTATGGAATTACCTTAGGTATGAAAAATGTTGTATTTCCTTCTTATTTTTACATGAGATTAATTAGCTCCAATTCTTTCTTTCTTATTTTTACATGAGATTAATTTGCAATTCATTCTTTCTTTCTTTTTCCTCCCCTCCACTGAGAATGGTTAAAATGGGACAGGCAGTGCAAATGTGGCTGTTCAGTGCCTTCTGTCATTGGGCAAATTTTATAAAAAAAGGCAATGACTCCAACTAGTGCTTCCTGCACTATGCTTTAAAAACTGATTATGGGATATTGGGGTCCTAGAGTGCTGAGCTGGACAACATGACTGTGAGAATGATAAACTCCCATTAAACCCTGAACTTTATGTGGGATTTGCTGCTCTAGTTTGAGCCCTGTAAATCTATGGCATGTGATGGGATTTATCCCATAGTACTCAAAGAACTGGTGAAGTCGTAAGATTTCTGAAAATGCTTTTTGAATAGTCTTGGAAATCTGGAGAGGTCCCATTCTACAGGAAGCTGGTAAATCTGTCAGCTTTCAAGAATGGCAGAAGAATTTCTTCTGCCAATTCTTTCAAGAATTTCAAGAATGGCAAGAGGGACAACCCTACAAACTACAGGCCTGTCACTTTCATTTCAGTGCCCAGCAGAATTTTTGAGAAAATTTTTCTGTGAGGTAATGAAAAATACCTGAAGGACAACAGGATCATTAGTCACAGCCAGCATGGCTTCATGAGCAGAAAGCCCTGATTGTCAAATCTGATTTTCTTTTATGACAGGATAACCCAGCTAGGTGATCAAGTGAAGCCAGTTGATGTTATCTTTTTAGATTTCAGTAAAGCTTTTTATACAGCTTCTCCCAGGATCCTTCCAGAGAAACTGTCTAGAACACAGCTGAATAAATAAATTATGTGATGGATGAGCAACTGATTCAGGGGTCAGGCACAAAGGGGGTGCCTGAATGGGGAGACATCAGACTGGTGACCTGTCACTGGGGGATTCCTCAGGGCTCCATGCTCAGCCCTGTGCTCTTCAACAGCTTCACAAATGGCTTGGACACAGGACTGGAAGGGTTACTAAGTCTGCCAATGCTACTAAGTTGCCCCATAAGCAGAAAGGCCCTGCTAAGAGACCTTGAGAAATCAGGGGACTGGGCAATCACCAACTTCATGTTTAAGAAGGAAAAGTATTAGATTCTGCTCCTGGAATGGGGCAACCCTGGATGTACAGACAGACTGGGAAAGGAGAGGCTGGAAAGCAGAAATGAGTGCAGGAAAGGGACCTGGGGTTCCTGATTGAAGCTGAACATGAGTCAGCAATGCCCTGGCAGCCAGGAGGGCCACTCGTGTCCTGGGATGCATCAGGCACAGCATCACAGCTGGGCAAGGGAGGGGATTGTCCTGCTCTGCTCTGCACTGGGACAGCCTCACCTCAAGTGCTGGGGGCAGTTCTGGGTGCCACAATATAAGAAATGTTTATATATATATAATGAGTTGTTAGAGAATGTACAAAGGAGGCCACAAGGATGGTGAAGGGCCTTGAGGGGAAGTCATGTGAGGAGTGGCTAAGGTCACTTGGTGTGTTCAGGCTGGAGGATACTGAGGGGAGACCTCACTGCAGTTACAACTCCCCTGTAGAAGAAGGGGAAGAGGAGGGGCAGGCACTGATCTCTTCTTTGTGGTGACAGTGACAGGACCCAAGGGAAAGGCCTGAAGTTGTGTCAGGGTTGTGTTTAGGTTCGATATCAGGAAAAGGCTCTTCACCCAGAGGGTGGTTGGACACTGGAAAAGGCTCCCCAGCAAACTGGTCACAGCACCAAGCCTGACACAGCTCAAGAAGCATTTGGACATCATTCTCAGGCACATGTTACGACTCCTGAGGATGGTCCTGTGCAGAGCCAGGAGTTGGACCCTATGATCTTTGTGGATCCTTTCCAACCAGGATATTCTATGATTCTGTTGCTGTGTAGGGATCTATGGGGTGCATTTGTTCAGGAATTTTATGCTCAAGAATGTGTTCAACAGTTCCACGGAGAAAAAAGAGTGGGCTTTTTTATTCCCCATCTCTTATAGGAATTCTGGCTGTCTCATCCAAAAGGCTGTTAGATTTTCCTTAGGTTTTACAAAACTCAGTTTTAATCATAGTCTATCTGCAGCAGATTGCCTTGGTAGCAAATATAAAGCTATTTTCCTACAAAAGAAAATATGCAAAAGAGAAGAGGCAGTCAAGCCCTTACTATGTATTAGGAGAAAGAAGATTATTATGGTCTTTGCAAAAAAGACAGATAATAAAGCTTAGGGTATGGCATGTATGATCCCTTGTAGAAGATAATTTTTTTAGTTGTGTTCCTGTGATACAGAAGTTTCCAACTGGGATTAATCTCCTGTCAAGACTTAAAGTCAGTTCTCACTAGTAACAGGAACCAAATAAACAGCAGTGGTATTTTACTCCATTAATTTGCCCCATTCATCACACTTTTTAACCACACAAATGATTAAATGTATGCTGGAAAATGTTCCTAAAGTTTGCTAGGGCTCTGCTAGAACTTATCTCCTAATTGTTTTATTTGATCTTCCTAGTCATAAGAAGCTTTCCAAATCCCCTTCAGCTGTTCTTCCTTGTCATCAGAGAACCTCTATCCTGATGCCCCAGCCCCCATCATTGTCCACAGCTCAAGGAACTTACAGGCATCTCCTATTGTCTCCACCTTATAGACATCATAGTTATCTATGATTTCATCAAAAGTGGTATAAAGCTTGTTCAAGAGATCTACCACTTGATATGGTGTGCTGCTGCTGGACAGCTCTGTGAAGCCAACAATGTCACTGTTAAAACACAACAGAAAGAGCATAATCATCCACTGTCTTAATGGTTGCTGATTAGTAATCTTAAACACACAGTAAAAATTTCTTAATGCAATTACATCAGCCTTCTCTTTTCAATAATTCTTTCGCTAAGATTCTTATTGGATAGTTTTGTCTTCATTTATTTAAATTTACAAAATACTCCTTCCATTTAAAAGGACAGACTGACCTAAGTATTTTTGCTTAGCAATGCAGTAAAACATTTTTACAGGTGGAGTTTAAATCTGTAACAGACTAAGCACTCTTATGTTTTGGGTTATGTCTTTTATGACAAGTGAAAGCATGCCATTTGTATGTTGTTTCCTCCATAAAAAATTAAAACTGTAAAACTGTGGACTCTAAGGATAGGCAAATTTTCTTTACACAGACTAAATGGTAGATTCTTTACTTAGACCTATTTTATGAAACATTGATTCATGCATGTATAAGACATGTAAAGTGATGTATTGCTGTTTGTTACAGCTCCAGAGTAATATAATTTTTTACTGAAATAATTCTAATGAAAAACAGGGAGAGAAAGTGTGAGAATTTTGAAATACACTATTTTGTAGAACCACCTATTACAACAGGTGGCAGTTTAGATCGAAATTCTGTACTTGGTTAGGAGCTTCACCTCCACCAGAAGCCTAGAAGTTTCTTCTGTAAGAGACAGTTCTAGTCCTACCTTTCATCTTTTATTTACCTGAAGAAGATGGTGGCACTTGAGTAACTTTGAGCTTGTGCCTGTTTTCCCTGCCTGAGATCATCTGCTACTTGTTTCGGCAACATACCTGTTGTAGAAAGTAGAGCACCGTAATGTTTTTACATGGATAAAAGAATATATTAAACATAACATGCTGGTTTAAATGCACAAAAAATGTTCATAAATGCAAAATATTATGAAGGTGAAAACACACCTCGGCATCAAAATCTGCTCTGCTGTAATATGAGAAATCACAATAAATCTCACTGATAACACATCCAGATTCTTCACATGGCCCACAACTTTTAGGCCAAACAAATCAGTATCTATACATTTCAAGAAAGCGTAAGGTTAGATTCTAATGGTGTGATCTGGAATTTTACTAATTCTCTCTTTGTGAACTCTTTGCTAGTGCTTTCTACCTGTGTTAGGTTTGTTTACTATCTCTTCCCTGTTGTTTTTTTTTTTTAATTTTATTTGTTCCTCCTGTCTTGGACTTTCACATCCCTTTGTTTTTTGCTTTCTTATATGCTATTCCCTTCTCTTTATGCCTTTTTTCTTACAGAATTCTGGAACACACACTGCCATCAAAAGCAGCCAACTACCATTCCACAACATTTATAACTATGTAAAAGGCCTGCCACACCAATGGCTTTGCAAAGTCAGAGCACTATGGACTTTGGGCCACAGCTCTCAGATGAGTGTACTGATTTCTAGGGGGGAAATGCAGAAAGTAGATAAATATCTTTCCAGCTTTGCAAGAAACAAGTATATTCATTCTTTGCTAGCTAAATGATACCTATTAAATAATCATCTGTTAAAGGGTTCTCATTTGTAGTTAGAAAGCTGAAATAAAATTATTATTGAGAAGAATATCCAGTATTGTTTTCTCTATAACTTACTATACAACAGACGATCAGTCTTCTGTTTTTCATGCATTAAATCCTGGGTTCTCTCAGAAACTAGTATCTCCAGGTGTTTGTTATATTTCTCCATCTAAATAATAGAGAATTTTGTAAAATTTTTCAGAAATTCATCTTTTTACTGAAACAGATGCCTAGCTGGATAGGACTTGAGTATTGGAATGATTCTGCTTTGAAAACATTCAGAGATAACAAAGGGCACAGGCCTAAACACCTAACACTTTTTTAGAAAATACAAAGATCAGTTTCTCCTCAAGTAAATTTATGAATTTAGCCTTGAGGTTGTTGCTTACACACAAGACAGCAGAAGGTAATTTCAGGCTTTTCAAATTTCATGCAAACTTGAGGGGGCAAATCAAATGCAGAGAGCAGACTACAGACAAAATCTTAACAAAACAAAAGGTATCTAAGTCTCAAACATTTATCAAAAACTCACAAAGCTTTCATAAATTAACTTGTTACGCTAGTCTCTGCTTTACTTTTTGCATCCCTCCTCTGTGTGAGGCAATAGTCTGGAGGTAGGTATCTTCTTTCTCTGCCGATGAGCTTGAGATACTCTGCTCAAAATGATTTATAAACATGCTATTTGTAGCATGCAGGGATTCTATATCCATGGTACTATTAGAGCACTGGGCCACAAGAAAGGGGAAATATAGTTTGCGAACAACATTTGACAGACAAAAAAATGTTCAGCCCCAAAGAAGCTGAGAAAGTTAAAAAACTGAATGAGAAGAAAAGCAGGGTTCCAAGAAGAATTGCAGCTAAAGTCCCCCCAACAGAACTGAACAAATAACTGTGGATATTTTTTCCAAACAAGGGGTATAAGATTAAAAAAAAACAAACAACCTGAAGGATAGAGGTGAAAATTACTGAAAGTGAGCAGATTGGATTGGATTAAAAAGCTAAATTTACCAGAGTCATCATCATGTCAACAGGGCTAACAGGATTCATCTTGTACAACATTTTCTTGACTTGTTCAAATGTAGGCCTTTGGGATGGAATATTTTTTCTGCACCTTTCAATTAACTGCAGAAAGGAAAGAGAGTGAGAAAAGCAAACAGCTTTTTATTATTCCAAGCACAAGCAGTATTTTAAGTTAATACTTCTGTTTTCCTCGTGCCAACTGCCTATGTGAAGCTCTATCTGCAGCTGGTGAAGTGTCAGAGCTGTACCAAAGCCTCTGGAATTCTACAGGTGTTTGCTGAATGAAGGATATTAGTTAATGAAAATGTTGCTGTGGGAAATCATGAGTAAGATATACACATTCCTTCTGCTGAACACTGCTTAAGCCCTTGTCTTGTGCTGGTAAGAGAGTTCTGCTGTTGGAGTCACATACTGTTTTCAGAGGACTTGTCTGTACATAAATTTCACAAAAGATTAAGAGGTGAAGTAGCCCTTAAGAATGTTAATTTCTGATTAAAAAACAGTGTTGCTAAGGAGAAGTTTTTTTACATTTATGTTGCTACAAACCAGCAAAGGTGAATTACATTGCGCTTAAATGACAACTGAAATGAGGCTGACCCCATCTTGTTCTGTTTTAATTAAACTGGGAGGGGGTGTACTTTATTGAGGCTACTGAAGGGAAAGACTTGTTACATAAGAAACAAACCAAACTCATAATTTGCCTGAGACAGACTTCTTTATGTGAAAGCCCTCTGTCAGTAAGCTAGATATTACTAACATAAATTATGAATGGAATTCAACTCTTTATAATAAAATAAAATTGCACAGAAATCAATGATTGAATATTAAAAACATAATCTACTACACTGGAAACTGGAGGGGACAACTGAATTTTTCATTGTCACAATGACAGATTTTTTTATTAAGGATATTAGATATTATCATTTTGCCTTGTTTGGGGTTAGGTTTCTGGGTTATTTATATTTATCAAAGGTAATATAGCCATAAAACTACTATGACATGTTGTAAATCCACTTCAATAAATGATTTTTGTACACAATATTGTACTTTACTCACAATTTGTACTTCATTTACATTATTGTATTTTACTCACCTCTACATAATCTGTGGGACATGGGCAAGAATTCTCAGCCTTTCCTGAAATTAATTCTGCCAAAGGTGGGCACCAAGAATACTCAGCAGAATGCACATCATCTTTCTAGAGAAAAGGGGATTAAACAATGTTGAAACATGTGTTATGGTTCTCATGCCAGACACTGAAAATATATTACTATTATCATCACTTCTATAACATCTTCCCTATCACTTCTAAGTCAGCTTTTTTACATAAAACAACATTGGAAAAGAAAAGATAAAAAAATATAACCTGGTCTAAAATGGGTCACCTTTTCTAAAAGCTTTTTCATGGCTGACAGGCTTTAATCTTAGTGTTTATATGACATAAACAACTTTTGAAACAAATGAATACCTGGCAAGATATTGGGAAACTTTTAGGAGACCACAAGGACTATATTAGTCTGTTATCACAAACTGTGAGAACTGGAAAAATCATAGTTTCAAGTCTTTATTGTTACAACTCTTGTTAAGGAAATTTTTTTAGACACAATGTGGTTACATATCAAGACTATCTGTTTCCAATTTCAATGTGCATTCTTTTTGTGTTTGCCATTTAGCAGTGATCAAAAGACATATGCAAAACAGATATTTTACTCATGGAGAGCAGCTAATTTGCTTTTCTAGGTTATTCTTTTTATTGCAAAATTCCACTTAAAGGACCTGTAAAAGACAGGTAAAGGAAGAAGCAGGAGAAAAAGGAAGATATTAATACATACATTCTCTCTGCATCCACCTAGCCATTAAGCCTCACAAAACTAATCAAAAGGCAGTTTTGGAGCTACATTATTTTTATCATATATTCTTCTTCAAAGCTCTGAAATAGAAAACTGGTAGATCTATGAAGAAACCTTGATTGGATGTTCCATGGGAACTGAACCGGCATCCATAAAATCGTGAGGAAACTGCATGCTCATAAAGTAACTCAAAGGTGCAGTAACTCAAAGTTTGGCTTGTCTTCAGCAGAAACAGAATCAAAGTTGTCATGCAAATTCTACAAATTGCATTCTCTAAAGATAGTCCATCTTTACTTACTGCCAGAGGGTCACTTCTTGTGGCAATTTCTAGTAAAATGATGGCATAACTGCAGAATAAAAATGAAGAAAAATCTTAATGCAATAACAGTTAATTGAGTCACTGATTTCTTCTTTTCATGATTTCTTACTCTTCCTCATTCTATGGCTGAAATCCCAGTATCTCAAAAGGAGGGATGGCAATGGTGCTGCTACTTGTTACTGCTTTGTGTTTTCAGAGATTTGTTACTGATGTTTCATAGCATTTGCCTCTCATGGTTATAGGCCCCAGAGAGGTTTGAGTTTGATGGAGAGCAAAGCAATTCTCTCTGTAAGTATTAATGGAATCCAGAGGTGATATGTCCAGGTTTATGTACATGATTCCTTCCAGTTAAACATAAGGGTCTGATTTTTGCTCCAATCAAGGGTCAGGAGCAGGTTCATCAGAATCACCAGTGGGGGGAGTGGCTTTTTTTCAGCCACCAAAAAGATTGCTGTTCTAGAAAATTTTCATAAAGTCTGTGATGACATGGTGTGTCCAGAGGAGATATTATATAGCAAGCATTTCTGCTTGTTTCTTCTGAATTATATTCTCATGGTCATTATCTTCCTCAGTTGAACTAAGGTCTAATACATTAATCAATGATGAAGAGTGGAAAAAGACAGTGAAAATAGAGAATTTACTCTTTTTTCTGAACTCATTTGAGCTCTTCCAGAACGGCGATCTCTTTGAAGCAAGAACCTCCTTTAGCCAACAGGCTGGATAAAGATGTCTCTTTATATAGTAAAACTGTGCAATAATTTACACCTGCATGCCTCTCAGCTTGGTAACATTTACTTTTTTAGAGAATATTGTTTTTCAATCTGTTGTGTCACTAATGGTTGCACTGTTCTGTAAGACATTCTGTTGGTAACAGGATACGTTTATCTATCTTTCAGCCTACCTGTGGACCACCTTTGGAAAATAAAATAATGCATATAAAACATGATTAATAATTTAGAAGTTAATCTGATTATATTTTTATATTAATTTTGTGGTGATTTGGTAGGAGAAAGCAAAATCAATCCTGGTAAGGCAGCACAACTAAAACAGATTTTCATGGATAATAATTAGATGACAGTAACTCTGATAAAGCAGTATTGATTTAATTAATCTTCAGCTGCACTGCCCAATAAAATGCAATATCCATTGTGGATAGAGAAATTCATATGATGATTACAAATCAAGAAGAACCAATCTAGGAGAAACTGTGACTGGAAACAGCCTCTTCAGCTCAAAACAGGAGCTACGTTCATGCTTCTGTTCTCATTTCCATTTTAGCTTTCCCATCTGACCAACATTTTCCTAGAGAACTTTAAAAGCAAGTGATTAATCTGTAAGAGCACACTAAATTACATGTCCCTCTCCTGCAATTTCTACTAATTTTTTATTTAGGCTTCATCTTCAAGAACATTAATGGATTATTTGCACAGATAAAAACTGAGGATTTCAAGAATGGATCAATGCTGCTGGGCCGGTGAGGCCAAATACATATATCAGGAAGGCTTATCTCCTGCTCATATAATCAAAAATAAATTTTTTTAAAATACAAATTCTAAAGAAAAGCCCAGATAAGAAGACAACCCTTTCAATGGGTACAGGGTACTTCTCTATCTTCCCTGCCTGCATGTTGCTCTTCTTCTTTTTTTGGTGTGATCTCTCACCGCTTTTACTTTTTTTATTCAAGAAATTAATAACTGCAGTGTCAAAAAAGAAGATGCAGATTTTTCAGACATGTGGGTGGGACAGCAAGATAAATGCAGGAAACATTCACTGAATCTGTCAAAAGTTCATTGCAGACTTATAGGATGTGAGCAAATCAGATCTTAGGACTATTTAAAGGGGAACCATTGGCAAGAAATGCCTTCAGAAGGCAAAGTTGCCTGTGAAATCAAATAATGATATCTATCCAGAACAGGATCAAAGTGAGAACAACAAGCCAAGGAAACATTTTCTGGGATACATTTTGGCTGCAGGGCAATGGTAAGCTGGAATGTATAAGACAATCCTAAAATTATTGTTTAGTTGGAGCACAGTTCTTTCAAAGACTACTTCATGTTGAAAAAGTATAGATACAGGACAAATGACAGTAGCCAGAAATACCAACACAATCCCAAACTGCCTTAGCTGAGCTATTTTGGAGAAAATTCTAAGGACATATTGGAATGTCCTACAGGCAGAAATACTACTGACACTTCAAGTTCTTGCTCAGTTAATCTGATAGAATAGATAAAAAGTAATGATGCTCAAGCACATATGCAGACATTTGTTTACAATTGGGCTCCCATTTATCTGAAAAGTGATTGGATAGAAGAAGTCCACCACCAGGAGGGAAAGCCACTGGAAAGCTAATCTTCTATAAAGGCTTTCAAAAGGAAAGGAATTAAGCTATTTGCTAGTGCATCCATTTTTTCCTCTTTTCTTTATTTTTCCACTGTAAACCAAATATTGTCACCATGTATATGCCCCCAAATTATTGTATTGACCTTCAGTAATAGAATTACAGGATGCATATGTGCATATGACATTCTAGAACATTGATGCTATTAACTTCTAAAGTATTGTCATTGTTGAAAATAATTCTACTTTTCATAAGAAACAATAACAGAAAAAGAAAAGGATAATTAGATAATGGCAGATCTTTTTATCTTACCAGTCAAGTGACTCCTTATAAATCACTGGGCCAACTCTGCTTTTAAATAATGTCAGTGAATTCAGTATTTGATTATCTACCTTGAAAGAGAAGACCCTGTGATATCTATGCTGTTCTACATTCCAGGACCAATCTGTTTAAAAATACAATCAAGCATATACCTGGAGTGACAACAGAATTCCACCAAGCCTAACTGTTGTTAAAGAATACTCAAGTTTACTAGAAGTGAGATCAGGAAAAGTTAGCTACCTGTAGACATCAGACATAGAATTGGGTTCAAAATCTGAAAGAGTACGTATTTCAGGAGCTGTGTAAATCTCCATCAAATGCTGCTGGGATGAATTTGATCCATCAGGAAAATCTTCTTTTCTATATGACTGCAAGCCATAATCTGAAGTGGAAGAAAGCAGGAAGCAAACTATTCAGTGGATAGTACAGTAGTAGACAGTAACACAGCTAGTCTAAATAAATTAATTTTCCCTATTCTAAATACACATCTTAGTCTAGAAATAGTGGGGTTTGTGTGGTCTTGCCCCTTTAAACAATTGTAAAAACAGCATCTGGAAAACCAAATATTTCGGCAAGACTGAATGACAGCAGGCAAACTGAACTCCATGATCCATTGCAATCAGAATTATTTTATGATTTTATCAAATTATTTTCAGATAATATTCTCACCTCAGTGCAAGACTTAGCATGTAAATACAGGTTTCTGTTCTACTTTGTCCCTTGATCCTTATCTCTGGTGGCAGGTTGCTCAAGTAATTACTAGTTAGACAGACTAACAACTGAAAATCAGATGGTGGGTGTTACTTGAATACCACTAGCATCAGAACAAAGGCAGCATAGATGTGAAACATCTTTCCATCTATACTTCTAGCCTAATATAGAAGGAATTCTTAGCATATGACTCAGAATCAGGAAGAATGAGAGAAAAACAACTGACTTCTGTTTTCTTTCTTACGTAAACAGCACTCTTCTGACTGTATGTGAAGGCTGGATGCAGACATCTGGCTTTATCTGGAGTGACCTCTAATTAAGATGTTCCTAGGGATTAAATCTGTATGTGGAGCTCATTTTTGAAAATAGCTCCCACATTTGTTATTTATGAGGTTTGTTTGACATTACTGCATCCAGATAAACCATGAAGATTTGAAAACTCTACAGTCTGACACAGAACAGAATCAAAAGAAAAGTTGCTGAATGATTTCACAGATACCCTATTCAATTGAGAGGAGCTTTACTAAGGTGATGCAGTGGATATAATCCAACTATGTCTAATTTTTATGTTTTTGTCCAGAACAGTCTCCAAGCAGAGTAGGCAGTTCTGAAGAAGGATACTGAAGGACTTGGAGAAGCAAGCCTGGCCCCGTGTAGGAGCTTAGTCATAGGATATACCACTGAAAAACAAATCTGCTGCTGCTGCTTTCAGGATGGCTATGGGTTAAAGAGTATGATGACTGCTCTGGGCAAAAAGTAGAAGAGATGATAATTGCCTTCATTCCCTTTGGCAGCTGCAAACCAAACTAGACTATCCAGTGGTTTTCCTGTTTCCACAGGCTGTCTTCCTGTCCCAAGAGTAGACCTGACCTGCAGCTCCATCACAGGGAGATTCAATGCCATGAACAAGACTTAAAAGCTCTGAGTTGAGTCTGCTATTCTCCATTAAACTACCTTGCGCTTACCAATCAGTAAGCATTACTACATCTCTTTACACCATTGTCCATGCCTCAGGGTTCTCTCTCTATCAAAAGAGAGAATAAGGCAGAGTTTCTGCTCAGATGCTGACAGGCTGAATCATTTGTGAGATCTGAAGTGTGCATCTGTGACACATACTAAATGACTTGACTTGATAATGTAACATGAAACTTGCTTCATGTGCAAGTGAAGTTTGGTACAGGTGCTGCTAGTGAAGTTTGGTACAGTCAGCAATTCCACATGAAATGTCAACCTGAAAGCACTTGGGAAGAGTGTTGCATGTGAAATCTATAATTAGAGGGTTAGCTGGACAGCTTTGAAAATTTTTTCTAGCTTTCTCTTTACCTGCAATTTTACAAACCCACCGGTCATCTACCACACAGTTATTAGACTTCAACCGTCCATGATACATTTTGTGGTGGTGGAGATAGGCCATTCCTTGAGCAATATCAGTAGCAAAAGAAAACCTGAAAGTCAAAAATCAGTGAGCTAGTATTTCCAATTTTCCTCAAAAATGTCTCCAAAGCCTACTGAAGTCTACAGAAACTAGTTTTCAACTTGTGTCCTCATGGTCATTTTTCCAAAACACTTAAGGTGACTGAAAACCCATACCTCCCTGAGCTCACAGGCCCAGAGAGTAAAGTTTCTTCCAGAAATCATCAGTGCTTTTTTATTCTTGGGAGTGCTTTCACATGTTTACAAGTGAAACAATTTTATTATCTTCCTTGCTTTATTTGGAAGGTTTCCATCCTGAAAACCATTTTTCTTTGCTGAAGGCAAGCATAAAGCAGAAGCAGAAAGGACATGTCAAGAAGATCGATTTCAAAAAACAATGTCACTGCCTTTGTGAAAGTTTCATTGACAATGTAAGCTCATTTCCTCTATTGGTAAGAAAAATAAACCACTTGAAGTTATGCTAATCATTTCACCAATAAGCCTTCACAAACAGAAAGCTGACAAGTCATTGGCTTAGCATTGCAAGGACTAAACATGTAATTTCTCAAAACACCCAAAAGACAAGTTGGACTGGATATTCAAATTTCCTCCCTTGCTCCCTTCCTCTTTTCCTCCCTCGCTCCCTCCCTCCCTCCCTCCCTCTCCCTATATCACAGTACAGGCTTGTCTAGACAAGAACTTTATCTAAAATTAATATCTTGTCCCAAACAGCATATGGCACGGTCAATGTCATTTAGCTTTTCAAAAGTTGGATTTTTTTACCTGAATCCCCAGTTCAAAGGAATATCTTCATTGAGGAGCACATCACTCAGGCTGCCTTTGGGGCAGTACTCTGTGACAATGGCAACATTTGGAACTTCTATACAACCTCCAATGAATTTGCAGAGATTGGGATGGTCAAGTTCCCTGTGAAAATCAACAAAAATCACAGCATAACAGTAATTTTCAGAGATGTCCATCCTGATTTTGTAGTGCAACTAGAAAACCAAGTGTCTTGTCTTACAATGTAGAGAAAAAGTAAAACAGACCTAAGGAAATTTTAATCTTTGATCTCTTTCAAACAAAGTTTGAAACAAAGAAGAATATGAATTTACAGTTACATCTGGAAAGACTTTAAGCCCTAAAAAATCAGTGCAAAAATGGAACAACATACAATTCTTAGATTTCACTTCTTACCTCACTTGCTTTACTTCTTTACGTATGGTTTTAGACAGCGTGAATGCCTTCTTCATTATTTTCTTTATGGCCACTGTTTTACCATCACTGAAACAGAATGAAATGCTGTTTACAGTTTTAGGGCAACTTCAGAAGCCAGCAATACTACAAAAATGGACTGCGTATATTTTGTATAGGGGAATAGCTCCACATCTCTAGAGATGAGGCAGAGAATTTAAGCATTTCCATATGTGGTTGTAACTATGAATCTAGGACAAGAGACAGGACCCTGTTTCTTTTGATAAAGGAAGCATTAGTTATTATATTCAATCAATCTGGATCTGTGTACACCATTTGGAATGTGAGAGGTAAAATTAGTTGGGGCAGTTTGATGATGGAGCAGCAAAGGAAATGTCAGAGCTAGAGAAATACATACAGCCACCTCCCATCTATCCATTACTTCTGGCTACTGTTCTGCAGATTCTTCACTGACATTTAGCAAAGTTTTGTTCTTGTTGGGGTTGAGCATTCTCAGCAAAGAAACAGCTGAGTTTGATCAAGAACAAAGAAATTTTCCTTTTTAGAGTAAAGGAATTCAGTGGAGATACTTGCAGGAATTTTAGTGATGAATCATATAAATACATAGTATGGGGTGTTTAGTGTAGCAGTTGTAGGTGCTTCACCAATGAGACTGAATGCCCCATTATACCCTTGATAAATGCTTTTGATGTTGAGTCATCTGAGGAAGGGGATGATGATGATGATGATGATGATGAAAATATCACCACCCAGAAAGAAGCAAAAATGATCAATGCTGAACCCAGCATTTCATCAATGAAGCGGCTGTGATTTTCCACAAACTATGCTGAAGACACTTCCTCCCCCAGCCAATGATCCCAAGTAAGCTTCTTTGTCCTGCAAAGCACAGATCCTTCTCTGTGTATTCAAATGAAAAGTACTGCTTCCAGCTTTGCATGTGTTCAATTGCTTTTTGGATGGCAGGATATATCTGTAACATTTGTCCTTATAGTTACATGATATGCAGCTTTGTAATTTGATTCAGAGGTGAAATGCTCTGAATCTTGAGTCATGTCAGCTGGTTAAAGGACAAGATTTCTAATGTGCTACTGTGGAGGATGCCCTTCTTTAGAGCAAAGAACCTAGTTTGCTCTGCCTGCATTTCAGAAAAAAAAAGGATTTATAAAATTCTTGGTTTCAGATACATTTGAACAGCAAGGGCCATTCATTAACAGATGCAGGACATCTTATGTACCAAACTTTTAGCAAGATCCTAAGAGAAAAGGAGAAATGACAACCAAACCAGAAGCCTGGCATGTTAAAATACTCCACAGCCAATGTGCAGTATAGAGGTCAGATGATGATCTTAACTTAACCAATTTGGCCTGACAAGATAAATTCATGCTTTTTTACTGCCTATCAATTCAAAGTGGCAAAAACCAGAAATCAAGGTGAAACTAATATAGTAGATTCTGCAGTAAATGAGTAATATATTGACTTACTATCTCCCAGTCTGGGTGAAGTATTTCCTCCTGGACATGTTGGCAGCTCTTGTGCAGGAGCTCAGAGCAGTAACACAACTTACACTGGAGTCACTGAGTGCTGGGGGAGCACTCATCATGCTTCCTGTTGCTGTCCATATAATGCAATCTAAATGGGATGTGGGATGAGAAAAGGCACGTGAAGGTTCCTATTTATGCACAGGTGGAGACTCCAGACACAGAGAAATACATAGAATTTTCAAAATCTTTGCATCTCATCTGTTCGTGTTACTACTTAAGAGAGAAAGCCATTGCTTGGAATGGGACTGCTGCATAAAAAGTAAAAATTGTTTCAAAGAGGATTCACTGCCAAAGATACTTCTCACTAATCCTCAGGATTTTATGCAACTTTCATTTCTCTGCTCTTGAGATGGTTAGCCCTTGCTGTTACATAGAAGCTGAGGACAGAACCCAGGGAAGGAGAGTAAACCCTGTGCCATACTTTAACAAGTCTATTTGGAGCTCCTAGAAGACTGTAAAGTACAGGAATGTGGGAAGTGATTCTGACACCAGAGAGAAGTCAGAGAAGAGCAACAATACAGTAAGAGGAAAAAAATCCCAGTGATTTTCAAAGTACATTTTTTATTGTCTGTTGTCCAGCTCACAGTAAAAAATGGACTTCAAAACAAATTTAATGAGCTACATGTCATGCCATAATCTCCAATCAAAATCCAGATTTAGCCAGTTAGGCTCGGAATAGCTGAGACCTCTCAACTCTCCCCAGTAGAAATATCTTGCTGAGGAAGTTCAATATCTCACCTTGAATCAGGACTGCCATGTTCCCACACCATAGTATTATCCATATGCAGGTCAAAATTGCATTGACATTTGAAGCTTTCTACAGCATTCCACCCAGAAATGCATTACAGATCCCTGAGATAGTTGAGAATAAGACTGCATATATATCTATATGTCTATATATGGTGCAATAGACCAAAAAAATAAGTTGTCCTAAAAAAATAAGGGGGTATTTTTCATACTGATTACTATTCACCCAGGGTACAGCACTGCTGATGTGTTTTCATTTAGATATTTGTGCATTTCAGGCTACTGTGGGTAGCTCTGAACAACTCTATCCAGAGAAGACATACTGTCTGTGACCTTATAATGTTATCAGTCCTCATTAAGTTGTTAATCATCACTCTTAGAGAAATACTCTGAAACAGCATTGCTGCATTGCAGGCTTTTTTCCAAGAAACTTACATCTTTCATCTTGGAGTTTTCAAAGTAATTTTAATCTGTTATTTTTTGATCATGCTTCTAATTTCCCTCAGTCTCTTTCTATTGCTTTCCCTCACATGTGGTGCTTATGGCATTTTCTAATTTACTTTCAGCTGAAAATTTTGCTCATGTCACTTTTTTGCTGTATTGAAAAACACTTTTCTCCATTTCTGTTTTCAAAAATCTGGATTGAAATTCATTTTGGTTCCTGTAATCATATTAATTTCTAAACCAAAACCTCTTATTTGCAACAACAAGGATATCTTATCAAAAGTATACAGAAATTAATTTTCAAGTCTCAGGCTGAAAGTATCTCTACTACACATTATCACAAGAACATCTTGACACTAGCAACCCAACAGAACACAGATAAAGCAGACATCTGCTGAGCAATTTCTCCCAGAGACAGAAAATGAGAGTGTGTACAATCAGCACAGCAGAGTTCTATAGATTTACCCTTTCTGAGGATATAGGTATTGTTTTCCTTCTGAATGCTAAAAAAAAGGAACAGCAAAGTAAATAATCTATATGTATCCTAAGTACAGCATAATAAAGCACATAATAACACCTGAATTTATTCTTAACCTGTTTAATTAAAACAAATTAAATAATATTTCATACCAGAAGATAAAATAGAAAGAGTCCTCCATACCTCTGGCCAAAATTAATTACTTTTTGTAGCAAGTCTGCCACAGACAGCATACACTGAGAGAAATTAAGATAGTACTATATCCCTCAATATATTTGTGCAATTCCAGCACAGCTTAGTGCTGGATCAATTATACAGAAAGGTATCTCCACTGAAGCAACTGTAATTTGTTTCCTCCAAGTCCAGAGCTTATCTGTTTATTATAGGGTAGGCTTGTCATCTTTGATTAACAAATCAACATAAATAAAAAGTAAGAAACTATTTGAAATAACTTTGTCATCAAACTGTTTGATAAACAAAAATATGAGCAGGTCACAGAGATTACAGGGATGAAATATTGGACATGTCTTTCAAAAACAGCTTCACTTTTTGCGAGACCCTTAAAATATGAACAATATAATTGAGATTATTTTCCAAAATCAATAAATAAACTGATCATAGTATCAAAATTATAAGTTGCTAACCTTGTTTGATGCAGGTGAAGTCTATAATCCAGCTTTCATCCCAAAGCATCTTTTGTTTCTGATATTGAAACCACTACAAGAGTAAAAAATAAACCATTCCTAATGTAGCCCTCCTCTCTTTGAAGAAATTGACTCAGAGATTATTTTTATAAAATATGAAAATTTAAAAGTATACAAACTGAATCTGAAGTGTAAACATTCATCATATGTCTTAAAGTAACATTAGAACCAAAAGTATTAATAACAGGCTTGGAAGAAAACAGCATCTAATAAACATATTAAAAATTGTACAGGCTATATTTAAGAACTAATTACATGTAATATTTTGCACTGTCTACAAGCTCTCCATCATTTTTAATATGTATGCATTTACATTTCAGCCTGGACATCAGATGAGGGGTTTACATCGTTTCATCTCATGGAAGTGCCCTGTGTTATGTAGGTACATGACAAGAACTTCAACCCAATCCTGAGATAAGGAGCAATGCATCTTATATCTTGGAATAGAATTAGCCCATGACCTACTAATTAGGCCACATTATGTCAAATATTCTATCATAAAGAATATTAGGTAGGGATTCTGTGGCTACTTTGTAAAGAAGGCGTTGAGCTAATACCTGATTTTCGGTAGAACTGACATATATAGCTAAGATTTAGAAAGTGTAGATACATGCTTTCAAATGAGCAACAAATTAAATTATGCAACTGCAGTCAATGCCAAAATGTCAAATCAAAGCAGCATATTATCATCATTATACCATTTTCTATAGTTCAAAATTTAATATTAGGACTGATGCATTCATTGAAACAGGTAATAAAAGTCCAGATAATGAACAAGGAACAGGTTGTGGAGATTGTGTTGATATACTAGTTGAAATTGTGACAAATACAGAGCGTACTGAATCAAAATTAAGTCATCCCATTTATTTCAAAAGGCTTCTGAGGAAAGAAACTACATTTTATCTTGCAAAGGTGTGACTGTACAAAGACATATTAGCAAGAAGTGAATACTAGGCTTGTTTCCTTTGACACTGATATCAAAGGAATCCTTTCTGCTCCTTGAAGCATTAAAGAAGGCATTAGTTTCCCAGATGGTTCCTTTTACATTATATCAATTCCTGAATTAGATAAAATAATCTCTCCTATCTTATTACAGTAAAACCATTAAAACTTAAAACACCCATGATGCTGCTATTGAAGAATTTAGCAGGAATATGTCTAGAGAAATGAAAGAAGGAAAACAAACGACTCCAAACATACAGAAAAAAACACCAGAAATAATAGAGTTTTGCTACAAGAACTTTAAATAAATATACGTAAGGCCAAGAATCTCCATTGCTCTTTCTAAAAAGCCAGTCATCTAAAACTGTCTGAACTTCTCATCTGTCCAGTTTCTTATTTGTATCAGATCATGTGGTTTTACTGGATACTTGCTATAAACTCATTGTCACAACTTCCTCGAGGATTATGAATGCTGAAATGGCTTTCAACAGTGCTTCACAAAGTCACAGGGTGACAAACAAACAAACATGATGCAGACCTCCTTTAGAACCTCAAATTGTGGGCCATCAGCTTTCTCCTACTCATTCCCTATCTGTGCAGCTGCCTACCTCAGATGCTCACTGCAACTGCAGTATAAGACAGACAGAGAAGGAATCCCTGAGGAAGCAGGAGCCTATAGTTTTACAGGATACATAGGCCAGAGGCTAAATAAATTACCCTTTATGAACATAGTTAATACAATGACTCTACAGCTGCTGTATTCACGTGATAAACCTCTGTTATGAAACTCAAAAATGCATTTTTTTCCAAGATGCAGACACATAAGGAATGTAGATACTCTTTCCCAGAAGCACTTAAGTAATAAGCATCTTAAGTAATAAGCCATAATATCATTCTCTCTTTACACAGACATTTTCATTCAAAGACTCTCAAAACTACTTCTCCAATATTGATACACTCCTCTCTCTTCATTCCCTTTTTGTTTTTCCTTCATGAGTTTGCCATAATAATTGATTACTATTATGTAAAATTAATCACTTTGAAAGGAATCAAGCTGTTTGTTACACTAAGGAAACAAACCTATTTAAAAAATCAAGCAACCAAAACAGAAAAAAAATTATCCTCTCCCATGATTCTTTTGAGAATATCCCAACTTGAATGTTTTGCTTTTAAAGTTCTATTTGGACTCTGATATTCAATGGCCTCATGTGGAGCTAGTTCCTTAATGAATTTACCTAATTTGTTTTTGAAAACTTTTATAATTCTGGCTTCTATAATGTTTTGAAACTGTTAATTTCATAACAGAGTTCTACTGTGAGTGAAAAGTACTCTTACTTTGTTGGTATCCCCTACTCCCCATGTAGCGGAAATTTTTTTTTCCTTTACCAGAATCTACCCATCCCCCGTTACTTTCCACCTCAGTCTTCTCTCTTACAGGATGAAAATTCCCAGTACAATGTGACATCCTTCAAAAGGAAGCATTAAAATTGTTTCCCTTCTTTCTGCTTTTTTCCATAGCACACAGATGCTGGAGGCAGAAGAAAATCTTTCCCTCTACTTAGAGAGAGCTCCACTCTGTCTAATAAATTCATTGAAGAGAAAGGAAATAAAAGAGCAGAGAACAGGTACTTACCATGACTGTCAAAATGAAGCCAGTGCAGACTAAACATATTGGTAAGGCAATGGCTATCCTAACATCAACAGAAAGAGGGCATTCCCCACAGTCTGCTGGACAGATAGAGCAGCCTTCTTCTTCCTCACAAAAGCCATCTCCACAGACTAATCAGAAAACAAAATATTTTAAGGCAGTTTCATCCATCCACAAGATTGTATACAGATTTAAACATGTGGTTCTTGACCTGGGAAACCTCAGAGTCCCAGAAAGAATAAATTTTAAAGAATTCAGAGATACCATCCCAGCAACTGAAAGAACAATATGAATTTCTGAAGTAATACAGATTCTCTTTCATCAAGTTACATGTTAATTACATGTGAGCCATTGACATGTTTTGTGTATAAATCACTTCATCAGTATTGTGTTTCTCATTATCCATGCTTTTTTTTCTGAAACTCAAAGTTCTTCAAGGCCAGCATTTTCTTTTGCATTCTTTGTATTTAATCCAACACTTGTGATTCCAGGAAGCCAGGGACCCTTCCTCAGCAGCAGCAAAAGACACTGGGAACTGCAGAAAAAAAATCTTGCAACCCACACTTCAATTATTTCCTTTACTTACTCCAAGGTCTTACATAAATTATCAGCAATATTAGATGTAATTTAAAACAAAAGTCTTAAATAACAAAAGTCCTTCTCCCATGTCTTGAATGGCCTTTCAATTTTACCTCTGTGATTAAACTAATATCATGCTGTACTTCAGACTTGAGAGGTGAGCTGAAGGTATTATTCTGTCGTTATGTAATTTTTTTTTAAATTAAAAAAAAAAACCCTAAAAAAATTCTACTGCTCAGTAATAATTCTGTTTCAGCCTCACTAATTCCAGTATTATACCAAGGTAATAACAGAAGTCACTTTCTGTCTCGGGGATAGAGCTGCAATTTTTACAATTTCTTCTCTGATATATTGTAAGTTTCCTGGAAAATTCAGCTGCAGTTGTTTTGAAATGAGTAGAAAATTCTGTAGATAAATACTTCTATTCACACTGGAGTTGCTTTTGTGTTTTTTTCCTGCAACATTGGGAAATATATTCTCACACTTCCAGAAGAGTAGATATCAAGAGTTTTGTGATGACACTTCTGTTTTAGCCAATAACTTTATTCAGGTTGTGTGATTAATTTATTAAAGAAGCCCACTTTTAAAATTTGACATCACTAAGAGAATTGCTACAGTCATTTCTGCTTCCCTTCTTACAGGTATACTAAACAGAATGGAAGACTGATGCCCTTGGGAGCAATTTTTAATATGAACAAGGGAACCAATATGGATTTCTACCTTTCCAATATGTTTAAGACTAGTCTGCTCCCCTTCAGGGGAAAAGTGTCTGGATTCTCAGAACATTAGCTGGAGGAATATTCTCAGATTCCCATGAACTGCAGACAAGTCTTGTAGTACCTGAAGCCATTGGTCACGGTATTTGACTACTTATTTGACAAGAGTGGCTTTCTACTGTTCTAGATTAATACAACTGTTAGAAGCTCAAACACTTTTTCAGACTTCAGTGTTATGTGAAGAAGAATTTCAGGAAGACATTTGTGTATTTTCAAAGAAAGGCTGGGGTAAGAATTGCTTTTGCTCTTGGTAACTATGCATGAATAGTAACAGCATTGAGATTGGCAGTCAATAATAAGTTAGCTCACATTTTCATTTTATATCATACCTACTGCAGGAAGGACTGTGGTTTTTGCTTCCAGAGCAGCTTGGATTCTCCCAACTCTGATGTGTGCGATGAGAGAAGTCACACCCACGTGAACTAAAACAACCTGTGAACCAAGTGAACAAATCACCAAAGCATCAAAACTTCACTTGCATACAGTAGGCTTTTATAACAAGAACTGACTGACTGTGGTATCCTTCAAAAGACTGTGCATTTCTTTCAAAATTAGGAGAGACAGCTCTTGAGAGAAAGACTGGTTTGATTCCCTTCCTGGTGTATCTTCTTCTCACCAGGCAGGGCTATCAGCCCTGCACATTCTGCCGTGTATGCCTTCCTGCTATTTTTTTCAGGCTGAAGCTCCCTTATGGTCATATGAACCTGCATCACAGGCTCACATCCAATCAGTAGTGAGATGTATTCTTAGTGTGGACCTCAAATGGACAGATTATGCTATTCATTTTCCTGCCATACCCACTCCTTCCACTAACTACCTAAGGTGTAAAGGTACCTTACTTGACTTCCAAGTCAAGTCAGTTGGGAATTGATAGTCAGCTCAGCTATATGCATAGCACAGATAATATCACATACATAAAAATGAAATGGGGAGCATGTTCATGAACTGCATTAAATTACTAGCAAGTAAGCTCCAAAAAGCAAATGAGGTAAAATCCTATATGCAATAAATATACTTTACCTTGGCAGTCCAGTTCCTTTGGCTCATTTTGCCAGAAGTAGACAAAGTGTGAGTAAATATCTGACCATCATCTGGGATCCATGGACCACATATTCCTCCTTTAGCCTTTAGTAGACATATTGGTTATGTCAGTATACCATAACACAATCAAAGTCCTAGCTCCTTCTCTCTTTCTTTCTCAAAATTACTTATGCTCTTTAACAGCAAATAAAGTTCGACTTTATAACCAAAACTATCGAATTGCCAAAACATAAGAAACACCATTCTGTGACAAAATAACAGAGAGCAATTGTTCCTATATTCAGTTAAGATCTCACATATATTGTTATTTCTTAAAATATGAGCCTCAGTAGTGTACTCAAAGAATGAGTGTTCTTATAAAGCTGGTTCACTTTTTTGGATTTCCTGCGCTAGAACCAGAACCAGAATTGTATTTCACTTTTACTATTTTTCTCAAGAGGTTTTACTGAAGTGTCACTTTTGATACAGCAGCTTTTTTGCTTTTTTCTTTAATGAGGAAGGGAGGCACTGCTTCAGGGCCTGTTTGCAGAGCATTTCTCAATAAAGCTATTAAGATGTAAACCTCCTACAACTGCAAACATGGAGGATTAATTTTGGCTGTTTTGTTTACTTGAAAGGATTAAGCTTGTCTCCTAATTCCAGATAATTCTTCAGACATTTCTTTTGAAGGACTGTATAAAGTAATAGACCAAGTCAAAAGAAATGGAGCACATTAACCAAAATAAAATGTTTTAGAACACACTGAAAAAATAAAGCAATGAAAACCCAAACTCCTCTCAAACAATGGAAAAAACTTACTTAGAAGTGTATGTTCAATCTTATGTAGTGACACTCAACTCTGTAACAGTCAAACAGCTCAGAAACTCTAACATTTAGAGTACTATGAAGAAATCAGATGATGCATGTCGGTGAATATGTTTTTGCCATTTCCACACCATAATTTCAAGCAGAACCAATTGTGAAAATAGAAATAATAGAGAGGTTACCCAAAGCAGTGGGATGTTGAAGTTTTTTACCATGGTTCTAGACAAAAATTTTGATGCGATAGTTCCAGCAGGGATTCCTCTTTTAAACCAAAATCCTCATGCCAGCTAAGGCTTTT
This sequence comes from Calcarius lapponicus, assembly GCA_039654755.1. NCBI lineage: Eukaryota > Metazoa > Chordata > Aves > Passeriformes > Fringillidae > Calcarius > Calcarius lapponicus. The sequence goes on along the minus strand of CM077481.1, from coordinate 53,689,975 downwards.
GGGGAATCATTAATAAAACAAGTCCTCAAGAACAGACTGCCAAGAAGTAAACTAGAGCTGTTGTGGAGTCATTAGACCTTCACACAGAAGGGTATATGAAACAGCTGCAAGATGGGTAGGCTAGGCTTCCTATTACACCACCTTTAACCACAAAGAATGTGTCACATTTCCAGAAGGGAGATTAACTAGAAAAACTGGGCAGCTGCATGAAAGTTCTTATGCAGGGTAACGCTTACCTTACAAATTAAAAAAAAAAAAAAAAAGTGTTCCAAACTGTATTTTTAGATCAGAACTTTCAGTAGTTATTCAAAGAGGGAGAGGCCAAGAAGACAGGCTAAGAATGGGTCTTGCCTTCACTGCATGACTGCATGAACAAAGTTTGTTATCTTGTATTTAGATTCTTATTTTTGTTCCTCTGATACAATGAAAAAAAATCATTCCATCTCAGGACACAGGTAAATAGGCTTCAGTTCTACAGGTCACAACTAGTAATACTCACCCCCCCCAACTCCAGTAATCCAAGCAAATTAATCACACTCACTCAGTAAAACAGAGAGACTGGAATACATCTAACTGAAAATTTTCCCTGCTTGTTTTAGAATGCAGTGATCTGTCTTTCTTTCTCTCTTGGCTGCACAGTAGTCCAAGTCAGGTAAACTCAGACAGATGAAACTGGTCCCACTAATGAGAGATTCTGAATACTGCCTTGCAGCCTCAGCATCCGCTGCAAAAAAAATTCCAAAACTGACAGACATTGCCACAGTGATTTTGGTGAACCATAAGTTGTGAATATATAGCAAACTATATAAATTTGGTCTAATTGTAATCACAGAAATGCTTCATTAACCTGAACCTGCTTATTACAATGATGTCTCAGCCAGCAGCAAGAACAGAGCACATGATGCTGCACCACCCACTAACCATGAAGGCCAAAGGACAGGAATGAATGTTGGCATGATAGACACAGCAGTTGTCCCCATTTGCGTCTTTCCATCTGGCAGGACAGTCTTGCTCCTCACAGAATTCCTTTGCAGCAGTAGCATTGCTAACCAAGCAGGAGAGAGAGAAAAACTTATACATCCATTCCCCATTCGCAAAAATTGCAACAAACACATGAGAGCTTGCTCTTTATCCTGCACAGACAAATTAGCAGCAAAAACATAGGCAGTGAAATAAACATTGTTGAACCATTTCTTTCTTTCTGTCTTCTAGTTGAAATGCTCCTGGAGCACTAGAAATTGTTGTCAGCTAGACCTCTGGTGACTGCCATGCACTAGGGACTTCTAGCAGCTACTGTGCTGCAAGCAGGGACCACCCTGCACTACTCTTTCCAACCTGACTTCATGACCAGGTGGGATTACTTCACACCTCTTCATCTGGCACAGACAAATACACTATTATTCTACTTCCACTCTCAGATATATGTGTCCCTGGCTATTTCCATTCTCAAAGTTTTCAATCAGAAACCTTCATCTATGCATGAAATTCATACAGACCATTTAGCTCCAGCTTTCACTCCACAATCTAAATTGCTGAGGAAAATAAGTATAATGGTCTTATACACCAGATACAATTTCCCAAACCACAACTTTAGAGCAGACTTTCTGAACAGACTGTGCTGCAAAACAACTTTTGAAAACTTATTCCTGAAAGATGAATGTATTCACCTTGAAATGATGGAACGCTGTTTCCTCAGTTACACTTTCAGTGATTATCACCTTAATAAATTTGGCTGTAAGATAAAATTGTTTTCCGCAAACATGATTTACTCAGATACAGCCAGAATCAATTGCAGTTCAGCTGAAATGTTATGCACTTGTGCTGGATCTTTAGAAAACAATTTCAGAAAACAGGATTTATTTTTTAGCTTGTTCTTAATGAAATAATTAGCCAATAATGAGTAGGTCTAAAACAGTAGGCTTTGTTTATTATGAGAAGACTGCATTTATTATGACAAATTAACAAAACTACAAAGGATTAGGTTAACATTAATTGTACTCATGGCCAGATTTACAAGGGCATAGGCATATTTGAAATATGAGATAAGCAAATATGTCAACCTCCAAAACACCTAAACGGAAAAATTATTAAAATTTATTAGCTTTTGAGCTCATACTAGAAGTTAAGAAAAATACTTAATTAATTTGGTGTATAATTCCTTTATGTACTTTTCTTTCCTTTTCAAAATTTATCCAGTATTCTGTATTTTGTATTCAATAACTTCATAATGGCTTTATCCAATTACACTGATGCCATACACTGACTTGCCAACCTCAGATATATTTGGGTCAGCCACTGTAAGCTTTAGTGCCAACCAGATAACCTAGGCAAAATGAGATGCAAATTTAATCCCTTTGAAAACTGAAGCATAGATTTATGTGTCTTTTTATAAAATATTTGTCATCTGTCTCCATGTTCAAGGTGTGTATAAGTACACAAAAAGCAGACTTTTCCAAGTTCCTTACTGATTTGAGGGAGTGGGTATCCCAGAGAAGACTAGAAAAATCAGATTCATGCCAAACAGTCAAAAAAACCTGCTTCATGGTTAAGTTCCCAGAACTATCAGCAGCCAAACATTTCAGAAGATGCGATAAACAAATTTTAAGTAGTTTTTAAACATAGTACATAGATGACCAAAATTAAAAAAAAAATAAACTTTTTGTGGTTGCAAATAGATTATGGATCATCTTTCAATATGAAATAAAATAACTCTGGATAACAGCTTTTATAAATTGAACTTTGCAATGTGAACTCTCAGGCAGAGAAAAATGTTCTGTAAACATCTTTTACACAACAGCACAGGAAGTGGGGTCCCACCTTCTGTCTCAGGTGTTCCTGAGACAGAGAATGGAGAATTGCTACTTACAGACAAAAGTATGAAATCAGAGCGTATTGTACCCCGGTTTATAGATACAGATTTGTAGATCTGGAGCTGCACCCCTACATACTTTCTAACTGTTGATGTCCACAGTCACTAACACAGTGTGTGAGCTGACATATAAGCTTTTGGAGTGATTTTAATCCCACAGAAATCAAGCACAGCTGACCACTGAATTGAATGGATTCAGGACTGGACTTGCTCTTTTTCATATCCATGTTGTGCATTTGAATCATACTCATGATTGAAATGAGTATAAGATACAGAGAGCCTGTGACTCATGATGAAACTTCAACTTCATAAATACAATGTGTAGAGAAGGCAAGAAATGAAGTCCAGAGTTGCACTGTGACAGCAGTGATGAGCCCTGTCTCTGACCTAGCAGGCAAACACGCCACGATAGCTAGTCTGAGAGCAAAGGGAAAAATAGCAGGGCAAACAGAGCTATGAGTGATCTCAAAACATGGAAGGAATTAATGATGAGCTCCAGAGTTTCTGTTCCAATTATATCACTGAATATGTACTTGCAAAATCCTCATATAGTCATGATCATTATAGCATTTTTATAAGAAGTAATACCTATGGGAAAGGATTCCATTTTGCACAGCATATTGATAAAAACTGTCTGAAGCAAAGACGGCATAGGTCACGTTGAAGGACTCCCCACTCACAGCCTTTTCTGGCGGCCTATGAACCCATGTCATCTCCAGTCCTAGAAAAGTGCAATCATGGGTCAGAATATTTGCTATACTTTTTTAATTAACAGATACATATAAATGTAAAACTTTCTCTGTAGTGATTTTCATCTATTCATAGGATCACAGCGTGGTTTGAGTTTGAAGGCACCATAAAGATCACCTAGTCCCTCCTCCCCTGCCATGGGCTGGGACACCTTCCAGTAGACCAGGTTGCTCAAAGTCCCACCAAACCTGGCTTTGAACATTTTCAGAGATGGGGCATCCTCAGCTTCTCTGGGCAGCCTGCTCCAGTGCTTCACAACCCTCTGAGTAACCCTCTCAGTATTCTCCAATTACTTTTTATGAGACAAAAAGAGTCATGTATTTTAATGGCTGTACTGGTAAATACAAATGCACATTAATTTAAGAGTTCTGACACTCAGACCAAGCAGTTGGAGAAATGCAACAAAAAATCTGCTCATTTTGTGTAAACTAACTTTGCTTCCATTATATAGCATTGTTGTTTGATCTGGTATATTTGCTTTCCTCTTTTGATCAGGCAATATTGCTCTTAATTCTTGGCTGCTTTCACTGAGACACATCTTGTTGTGGAAGAGAACAGACAACTCTACCACTCACAAAATTCAGTCAAAACCCTTAAACTCATGAAACATAAATACTAATAATTACATATTTAAGAATGCATTATCACGTGATGGAATCATATGGCATCTAGAACAGAGGACAGTGGAAGGAGTACTATCAGACATCTGTTATTTTCCATTTTCACAATTTTAACTGGGAAAGATGATTTGCCCCCATCATGTCTCTTGTCCTCTGTGCCTGAGAATGAAGTAAGATAAAAGCTGGGAGAAGTCTAAAATCCATAAACTTAACACCATCAAAATCTTCCCAGTGAGCTCACCTAGCTTTTTGTCTATTGTTGGATGAAGGTTTTAATTTGCACCACATCAAATTACTTACATAATGAAACTGTGTAACTCAGTTTGTCAGGAAGTATTAAATTCCTTCTGCAGAGGACTGGTAAACTGCCTTACAAGACATCTCATTTTTTTGTTCTTGTTGTTTGGTTATGACCTCTTTTGTTACTCATACTTATTTTAACAAGTACATTCTTTGCTTGCACAGTACTGAAACCACTGTTTTCCCCCCTAATTTACTATCAGATTTAACTAGGCAATTTGTAAAATAACCTCGATTTCCCTTGACAATCTCCCTTGAAAAGTAAAAACCCCATTTTAATTGCTAACATTATCTGAAAACTATAATACAAAGTTTTGAAAAAAATGCTAGTGTGATTTCTACTAAAAGGTAAGAGAGTTGATCTTCAAAGAATATATGAGAATGAAGACAAAAGGTCAGCACAAATTTCAGTTAAATTATGTTCTACTTCCTTATAAAGGTCTCAGAAAGGTAAACCAAACTCTTCTTTCAATGACAGTTACTCCCACATATAAAAGCTTTGAAAATCTTTTGTTAATTCCACAGCAATGAGGCTACAGTATATGTGTTTTTCTTTGTTTCTAGCAACGCCCAGAAAATGGCAAAGAAAACCTACAAAGAAAGGGAGGATAGAGCTTGAAGTTCATTCTAAAAACTGATTGTAATGGGTATACATTAATTAAGCAATCTACTCACATTAGTTTTCTGTGTACTTAGTAAAAATAGCTTTAAACAAGGCATCTGTAGTGATAGATGTTTCAGTGTTAAACCAATTGCAAATTCATACAGGGATAAAAGTCTTAGTTGGAACTTCACTGCTCCAAGAGAATTAATTGAAGAATGTTTTAACTCTAACATTGAGCTAAGAGTGTGACACAGCAGTATATTTCCTGAAGTGTTTTATGAGAGCCGCCTTCTGAGGTGCTCTTGTTTTTTTTTCCCAAAAACCCTATTGAATGCTTTTCTCTGGTCCTACCTTTTACAACATGAACAAAGTGTTCCTTTACATCAGTTATTTATTTGTTACAGAGTCACAAAATCACAGAAGAGTTGAATTTGGAAGGCACCCACAGAAATCATTGAGTCCAAGCCTGTGTTGCTCAAGGCAGGGTCATCTGAAGGATGTTTCTCCAGCATTTGTCTAGTCAGGTTTTAAAAATCTACAAGAATGGAGAAGCCACAACCTTTCTGAGACACCTACTCTACTGCTTTATAACCCCTAGAGGATAAGAGACTTTTATATTTATATTTATATATTTGAGTTTTACACATATCAGTTGCTCTTTAAATAGTTTTTCATCTCAATAAAATACCACCTTTTTTTTTTTTTTTGCTATCTCATAATGTAAATTAATTTTGGAAACTGACAGGAGTATGTTATTAGAGGTCTAAGGGTTTTTTTAGGTACTCATGGAAGAGTTTTGTGCAAGGTGGGAAAGTGTGATGTAGAGTTGGTGATTTTGGCGTACTGCCTTACTGATTAAGCACAGTACACTTTTGAAAAGATACTGCAAAGTTTCAGCAAGTAGATTTGCTACAATGCTGCGCTGCCTCCATGCTTTGTTTGGATTAAGTTCCATTTGGTTTTCTAATGAGAAAGAAAATGTTTTCAGTTTCTCTCTGGGCAAATGGATACAGCTGTTGTTATTACTTTTCTGTTGGAACAAAGGTACACTGGACAAATAATTACTCTGAAGTATCTTTAGTTGTTTTCTTTCACTTATTTCTGTAGGAAGAGAGGTTGTCACTGATTTAGATGCATTTCATCACGAATTGCATCCATCATGAGTAAGTTATTATTATGAATACTTCAATTTTGGGGTTTCAGCCATTCCCCAAGTAAGATACCAAGTCATCTTTATGACTCACTCACCTCCACAGTCCAGCATGTTATACTCATCTGGCTTTTCCAGGGGCCAACAGTCATAGTCTTTGTTATCTAAATCATGCCACCCTTCCACTAATACCACCTGCCAGAAAAAAAGAAAAATACAGAATGAAAAAAAGACAGGATAAGAAGAGGGAAAGGATGGATTCCACCTCCTAAGTTTATAATTCTTCTACAGAAATCAAGTAAAATGCAGAAACATAGGCTGGCATATTTTGATGCCTCTAACTTCTGGAGGGAAAAAGAAAAAAAAAATCCATACAAACACAACCAGTACATTATTTTGATTTGTCCAGAAACTGGCATGAAACAGTTAGTGGACTTAACTAAACTTTCTCTCCCAAAATGGTTCTTTACAAAGAGCTGATTGTTCTAGGACCATATGCAGAGACACAGTTTCTTTAACAAAGGTTTTTTTGTTTCTTTTTAGAGTGGCACCCCCCCTACTCCAAATTTCACCATTTCTTTTAATCCTTCATACCTAAAATCTATGAAGGAGTAATTTTTTGTTATACTTTTAATAACACAATACAAATTTTAGTCATATAAATGCTAATATGCACAATTACATCTAAAATAAGAATTGCATAAGCTTATTATAGGTAGAATACAGCATCATAATAGCACAGGAATTGAATTGTAACAGTAATAAAAGATACATTATATATGTATATATAACAGATTATATTAATAATGTTAAAAAAATACACTTTAGGGTGTATACTAACAGATCAGAAGACTCTATGATAATGCACTCTGGGCTTATTCTATTTCTAGTAAAAGATAATAGTTTCTACTCATGCAATCTGCTATTGTTTTTCTACATATAATTAAAGCATAATCATCTACTGTATTGTGCAATTTCTTATCAAAACACAACGTGAATAGAATAAGACAGAAAGGTACAACTTATTTTTCCAATATATCTTCCATTACTCTTGGTTTCTACATTACTAAAATAAAAATCAACAACAAGCAAAAATAAATGTTTCACTGTAATAAGCCATATATAGTTCTTTCTGAATGCACAGATCAGAGGAATAAGTTCTGGTAAGCAGATCTAGATAGACCTACCAAAAAACTGAGGAGGCTTCGGAGCTCTACAGCTGGTGATTTGACAGCTCCCATGCTCCCTAATGTGCACCCAGCTCACCAAGTGTCAGGGCTGCTTCTGATGTGGCTGTTGCTTCTGAATTAGATACCCTTGCCTAAGAAGGGGGTTGCTAGGCAAGCTGATCCTGGCAACTCCAGCTGCTGCAGCTGTTTTCCCGCTTCCTTCCCTCTTCTTCCACTCCACAGTGCAGGGTGGAATACCCCTCTGCACCTCTGCTGAAACCCTTCAAAAAGTCCCCACTTGGTTTAGGGGCAGCCCCATCCTCCTGAAATCTGTGCCCCTTACTGCTTAAAACTACAAAATCAACTGGGGGGATTTTCTTGCAGTGCTTTGTCAAATGTGAGCAGCATCTGACTCTCAGGCAGATTAATAGATGCTGTGGACATAAACACAGAGACACAGCTGAGCCCAAAGAAGACACACATAAACACCAAGGCAAGCAAAGGCTACCAGCATAAGATGAATGGTAAGCCTGATCAGCTGACCAGCTTCCTGAGCTTCCTTCCAACCTGAATTGCATGAGACCCTGTGACTTCAATTTCTCAGTCCCTGAAGGTCTAGGACAACTTCTATTCACGTGTCCTGCTACATGCACAGGTGAAACAGACTTCTGTACAGCTATGCTGATACAATAAAGACATAGATGTATATATCTTTGTTCGCTGAAGCCCTGCCATACAAGCCTTCAGTTGTGATTCAGCTCTCCAGAATATTTCTCTATATTGCCTCTTGAATTCTGTCTCTCAGCCCAATGTGATATTAAGAATCTTAGTCAAACTGCTTGAACTTCACTATTTCTTGCATCAAAATGGCAGAAGAAAAACTGCAATGTGTGCCCAGATAATCTTGAAAGAGCTGTAGATAAATTAAAAAATCTATTTGGCTTCACTCATTAAAGAACTATTTGTATAAACTATGTGTTTCAGGTTGAAATTTTATGTTTGTTGTGAGATGCTAAACCTCATGTGTGCTTTGTTTTCCTGTGCTATGATAGGTTTCACTATGTGGAAGTCTTCTGGAATTTTTTTTTTGATACATTTATCTACTTAAAACAGCCCACTTATATTAACGTCTTGGAGAGGTTTTATTGGCCCTGTGTTTTAGGATGTCTTTGTTTGATAAGGAATTTGCTGGCAGGGAAGGTCAGGATTATAACTTGTTAGATACTACAGAAGCCAAAAGATTGCCCGACTGATCCTATTTTCTTTAATTGGACTGACAAATATTCAGATGACATTGATATCATGATTCTCAAGGACTATAAATATCATACATTACATTTACAGCTACTTGTCTATCACCTCATTCAGAATTCCTGGAGAATGGCCACACATACTTGGGAAACTTGGATTAAAGATGGACAGATGGGAATGACTGGCAATTGTCTGACTTAACAATGTATCCCAGCCACCTGAGACGCATATTACCATCTCTGCATTGAAGTGGAGAAGCACCGAAAATTTTAAAAATAAAATGAGTGCAATACAAATATATAAACCTTTGTAAAAAGGACTGACAGCTCAGTGAGCAATATATTCTTCAGCTCTATCCACAACTCTCTGGATATAAAAAAATCATAAATACATTTTAATAAAGTGAAGTACCCATCTTAATAATAATTGCTCTACATTTGCCCCTTTTAAGTTTGCAAGTTATATGCACTTACATAATTTGTGTTTATATCTTAACATTCCGCTACAGAGTTTATTATCACAGAAAAGTTTATGATCACAGATGAGCTTATTATCACAGACAAGTTTATAATTACAGCCAGACCCATTCTAGCACAGATTAAGTGAATTCTACATACTGCTGCTTGACTTGCCTAGTGCAATAACACTGAGTTCTTTGGCTTCTTCTCTTCAAATGACCTCTTAATCTGAAAAAAAGAAAACCCCAGGTAATTTCTACTGATCAAAATTAAATTATCAAATCACTTCATGTTTACAGATGTATTTCTATTCTGTTGACTGTACTCAGGCAGTCCCTTAAGCTACATTATTTCCATTTCAGTAATTAACACAGCAATAACTTCTACTGTGAAAGAAATAGAGGCAAAATAAAGATATTTCAAAAATTTATGACCAAGAAAATTTTAGATATTGTTAAAAACATATATTCTTGTTAATGGTTCAATAATTATATAAATTACATACAAATTTTTAATATATGTAGCAAATAATAACAACACATACAATATTGCTGAACAAAAGTTGCCACCTGTGTTCTTTCAAGTATTTTAGGATAGTAATTTCCAGCAGTAAGTCAAAAACAAAGTAGTGTGATGAAAGATTCAGATATCCTTGAAAATATTTCTTGATTCTGACATTCAAATTTTCCAGATGGTTCTTGTCTTGGAAGCAAGACAAGGATACTGAGTTACAAAAACAAAAAGCCCATACAAACAAACAACAAAACAAACAAACAAAAAACCACCAAAAAAGCTAAAACAAAAAACTACCAAAACAACAAAAAAACCCCACCTCCTAAAACTGCAAACAAACGAACCAAAAAAGTGAACAATTGATGAGGGCTGTGCTGTGATTTGTGAAATCACTAGCTAAAGCTTTGGTTCTTAGCATATAAAACTCCACCTATACAGAGTATATTCATCCTGTGCATGGGTTGGCACCCTGCTCCATGCAACACCACTCCAGGTTCCTAGCGTCCAAGTGATGATTATCCATGCTATTACCATTTTACAGTGAAAGCTCCAAAATAATTTTAAACGACGGAGTCCGAGTGCCTTTCTTACTGGCACCAGCACAGCTTCGCCTACCCGCGGCGTTTGCTGGGAACGGCCAGAGCACTCTGACGCTGCTCTCTAGTGGTTCCCTTGCAGCACAGCGGCAGGTCTGGCTCAAGGACGGCTTCCTCCTACACCCAGTCTGATTGAAGGAAATCCTCTTGACGCACCCACACTGCAAGGTCTGGTGCAAGAAAAGTCCTCTCTTGATGCACAAACTGCTGCAAATGGAGTACAGAGCCACAGCGCAGCACAGAACTGTTCAATTTCAGGTTGTCACCAGGGAGTTCAGAGGCAGCAGATGGTGGCCTTCTACCCCTTCCCAAGAGCAGAGGGATGCACTGAGCAGCCACAAGAAATTTCCAGGACTCTGGCATGTGGTCACAGTACCACAGCACAACACATGATTACACTTTCACTGGATCACCCTAACAATTCTTTTATGCATTTTCAGCCTGTAGAGAAAGGGTTTTGCTGACCTGTGCAATGCAGCCCTACAGACAATGGGTGTTGACTTTTGTCTTGTAAATCCACAGTGAAGCAAACAACTGTATGCGCCAAAAGAGGCCTTTCAGCATGGGCTTCTTGTTCTCTTCTCATGGTGCTGGTCTTACAAACTTTCTGCTGCTTATGAAATGAACTGGACAACTGGATCAAAAGCCTGATCTGGTCACAACTGCTATGATGATGATTGTTATTATTATGCATTACCTTAAAAAGATTCAGTGTTTTTTTCCTCCCAACCTTTGTCTTTTTCTCATAATTCTTGCTGCAAACACTTACTCAAGTAACACACATGTGAGCTCATACAGTTCAGTGAGATTTACACCTCATCTGAGCCTGGATTAGCAGATTTAAAAAAATAACACCTGATTTTCTCCAGAATTACAGATAATTTAATTAAAAGACTAAACATTGTAATAAACTGCACAGTAGATTACTAGTTTCAGAGGTACTGAATGACCTCAGTCTGCTGGGACATCTTAACAGGCAATCAAATGTGGGTTTGAAGAAATCCTGGAGAGCAGTAAGCAAGATCCTGAGCCTTGCACACACACCATCACCTTTGTAGTACCTCTTCATTTCTCTAATACATTTTTCCAAATATTGAAAGCTTGAGATAATTTCAAAACAAGAGGTCTCAAGCAAAAAAAAAAAAATGGTAATCATACCTTAAAGAAAGAAGTGATGACATATTGGTTTTCAAGGATGTGAAAGGTTAATGTTAGGTTATTGATCTTTTATGACAGTTTACTTACAGTAAAAGTAGCAGTTACATACATACACAAAGGAACAGACCAGGGAGGAAGTATGCAAGCAAAACAGATTAAAAAGGTAACTACAGCCAGTGAAAATTAAAGCAAAGAAACTGCTTATTCTGATGACCACCCACAATGTTGTATATACCTCAGAAACTCAGAGAAACCTCAAAAAAGCAAGTGATATTAATTGGTGAAGATGGCAGGTAATTCTCCCTGCACTCTCAGGTTACTGGGAATGCTGAACAAATGAATGCTTTTATAGATGCATTCCTCAGGTTCACTCTAATATTCATGGAAGGCTTGTTCTGCTGCTCTACTTTGGATTTGATCTGTGTCACTAAACAAGCCTAAATATTTAGTTTATTTCAAAAATGTTGGAAAATACATCAAAATTTGAAATGAAAAGTATCTTGTATACTTCCTCCAGGTTCTATGAATACTGTCACCTAGCATACGTCACAGACTTGAAGAAGAAACATTTTTCCTTAAGAATAAGACTATTCGGTTTAGACCATTGACCAGTACATGAACTACTGTGGAAAAAAAACCCCAACATTCAAGAATTTTCATGATGCAAAAACAACATGTAGTTTTTCTTCTTCTAAAGAGAAGACAGAACGATGATAATCTAGAATCCTGCAAGGAAAAAACTCACAGGTAAAAAATTAAGAGGTAACAATGATTATCTCATTAACTGAAAATATTGGTGATGCTAGTTATTTGATGTAATATATCACTGAAAGCCTCTAAAGAGACTGGATAAAAAAAGTGGACTCTCAGTTCTCAGAAAAGCCACCAAGAATTTTATTTTCAAAGGGTTAAACTTCAGAAAATCCTAGCCTATTTACATAACCTAGTATAGATTTCTGCAGAAGGGATTTTCCTGAACAAATCTTTGTGTTTCTGTTACTGTAACATAGCATGTCAATGCTGTAGTTGTTCAAAGGGTATTCATCGAGTCTGAGAATGTGAGAATGAATTTCAGTTTGTCAGGATGACTGCCTGGGAGGCTTAAGAAGAGTGGGGTCCCAGTTCAGCACAGAATAATTTGAATTTTTCAGCTGAGCAGAACATTACTGATGTTCTCAAATTCCTCCCATCTTTCAGTCCTCCCACACAGGCAGAAACGTTACAGATGTCTGCAGTGCTTAAGAACAGAAACCCTGGCTGCTCTGAAGATCTACTGAAGGACTGGTGTAATAGTGACATACAGAAGCTGAGGGACAATTCTGTTTTTGGCCTGCATCACGGTCCTAAGATACACTGGTCATTCCACTGGTAGTAGGGGCATTCAAGTGAAATCTGCCTTTTCCTTGAATGAGTTTTTCCTGTCCTCCTCACCTCTCACTGCATTAGTCATTCCTTTTTCCAGAACTCTTCAATGATTTTCTGAAGCTCATACTTTTATGTACAATTAGCATTGCACATCTATGGGACATTACACACAGCCCTTCTCTCCCCCAGGAAGATGCCCTCATAAGACACAATTGCTTCCATGTTTCCAGGATATCATACAATCAGGAATTCCTAAGAGACACTGAGAGATCCCCGAGATAGGGTGTCTCTTAACTGAAGGAACACTTAGCCTTATTGATCATCTCTTTGGACCAATCCAAAAAATAAAAAGAGATCCAGATTATTTCCTTTCCTCAAGTCATGATTATTTCTGCATATGCCGCGCTATAGAGACGTTTGCCTAACCTGTTTTTTAATAACCATTGGAAATGGAGCCTCTATCCCTTCCTTTGTGGTGTAATCCAAGGCTTCAGTACACTTCTTTGATAGAAGGGTTTCTCTATAGCCTCACTGGCTTCTATCTTGCTGTAATTTCAGTTCAGTATTTATCTCAGCTACACAAAGAACAGTCGCATTGTTCTATATCCATTTTACAGGCTCAAAGTCTCCACCACTCTGGTTTCTGCCAGTTACTATGTATCAAGATGCCCTACAGAAATGTATTCTCACATTTCTTCACAGGAAAAAAGGATCATCCTATTTTCTGTTAAAAAAAAAAAAAAAAAAAAAAAGCACAACAGATATTTCAACTGTAAAATTAACACTTTGTCCTCGGAGTATTGTATGTAAACAAGTGATTGCAAATGCAGCCTTGGATCACTACCCTGCAAGCGTTCTCATTCTGTAATTACAATAAATATCAGTTACAGAGAAACGTAAAAATCAGTCTTTCTTTAACATCACAGCCTTTCTGCTGATGGAGACTTTGTCCCAATGAGCTTTTTTAATCTGTGCCTCAAATAGAGTAAACTTTGTTTGGCATAATGCCACTTTGTAGCATGTTTTGTGACTGACTAGTTGACAGATGTAGTCTAGTGGGAGAAGATTTTTTTTTATGCTACTGAACCTGGAAAGATTTCTCTGCTATTCAGGATTCTCTGGTTCTCTGGGTACAATACTTTTGCTGCTGAAGTCAGATAGGTCTTTCTTCTGTCAGAAAACACTGGGCAGTCAAGAACTTCTTTACCCAGAGATCAATCTACCTCTTGCATTATAGCTTTGACATGAGAAATAGTGGCTCAAATGGTCACTGAAAGGAAAAGACAGAAAATAAAACTGGTTTGATTTGAAACCCAAATACCTGATGTGACATGACTGTTGGCAATAAAATAAGGTATCCTTTATGGCCACATGCAACTACCATCTGATTTAGGGCTCAGACTCACTTTAACTGAAATCCCTGGTGCATGTCTTTGCTTTTCCCAATGATGTGCTAATTCCAGAATGGAAACTTGAGAACCTACTGCAAGGAGAAATGTGAGCATATGAAGTCATATTTATAAAGAGGATTTTTATTTTCCACTAGCTCAATTTTATATTGTCTAGGTCTACTGCTAATTGCTTGTTCTCCTGTTTTTTGATATCCCTTCCCCTTCAGAGGATTCCAAAGTGGAACCCTTAATGATTTCTAGTGTAGTCTGGTTGGCAAGAAGCATATGTCAGATGATTCTACCATAAATTATTTAAGTGCCCTGCTGTCAAATACTAGTTCGGAGTTGAGCTGTATCTTCTCATCTTATATATTTCTTCCAGACCACTCACCTCCTTTATAATTTAGTTCCTATAAAATAATTCTCTGCTTTTTAAAATTCCAAAAGGAGGTTCTCAAAGACATAAATAGCAAGCAGAGGCCTGATGTCCACTGAATCTCCACATGGCTTGCTGATACTGAATTCTCAAAAAATATCTATTTTTTATGTACTATGTGTAAAGTGAGTAATAAAAAGGAAACAGAATCCTGACATGGGTTATAAGCAGCTATGCTCCCTGAGCATGTCCCTCTCTCCTGGAAGCTACCTGCCTGCTCTCATGGCCAACACAGCCAGCGCAGCTCTTCAGCCATGAAGCCACATGCAGAAGTGTTGCCTGAGAAGCCCTTGCAGGGACCCCTCACCTTTCCCCAGGATCTGCTTTTAGGCTGGGCTCTCACACTTTTTTTATGCCAGAGCTATATTGCACCTATGCCCACACCTGGCTAGGAACCCTGTTGATCTGAATCCACATGGATTTGACCTCCTGGCTTGACCTTGGATTTATCTCATCACCATGTTATCTGTTATCATCACTCATTCATCTGTTAACCTGCACTTTTGGTTGAAGACTATCTACAGACCTGTCATGATTGCCCTCCTCTGGCACTGTAGACCTGGCTCTTTTTGGGGTGATGGCACTCTGTTTGCCTTGCTGCTCAGATATCCCTGCCTTGTAGAGCACTCTGTCCTTGCTCCATGACAAGGATACCTCAGCTATAACGATGGAGGGGGAAAAAAAACTTATAAATGTTAAAAATAAATAAATAAAAATAATTTTCAGGAATAAGTTTGCAATAAAAATTTTGAAATTCTAGCCAGAAAGGAAAATGTAAATTATTTGCTCAAAACCTCACAGATATATCCCTCTTACAGTATCTTTTGCCAAACTATTTCTAATTGCAAATACGGATTTTTGTAAAGGACTTACTCTTTACAAACAAGTAATATTTTCATTTCTTTCTGTTTCAGTAGAAATTTATCAAGACAGGACAGAATTCTACACATCAGTAACTTCAAACACAGACATTATCACTATCTTTGGATTATCAGTGGTTTCAGTAATATTTTAAAATAACAGTATTATAACTGATTTAGTTTAATATCCAGTTTTGCATCACACCCCCACTTCAAAGTATCTGCTTGAGACCAGCTGTGGTTTTAGATATTTTTATAAAATATATATTGGCACTTTAATGTTTTACCACTGATAAGTTTTTCTTAATGCTTAACCATGACCAAGTGTTGTATTGGATCATAATATCACTCTTTCACTAGTCATTAAAATGATGAGGCATATCTTCTTCTCATGCCCCAGGTGCTTATTCCATTAAGAGGAGATGACCTTTAACTTATATATATTTTGTTCTCAGTACTTCAGTGGGAAGGAAAAACCTACCTTATATCCCATGGAAGCTGCATAAACTGCAGCTTAGAGTTTAGAGATGCAAGTAACATGTTTGGAAGAACAATACACAAAGTTCTTAGCCCTCCAAGTGTGAAGTAGGATAAAACTCCTACCACTGTCAAACAGGGAATTAAAGAACCAGGCTACCTGCAGACAGGGTAGGTGAACTAGATATGCAGTATAGGGAAAACCAGGGAACAAACTGCTCTCCTTTCAGCTCCTGAAGTTTTGCCTCACAGGGATCACGAGACTTGCTCATTTTTCTTTTTGCATATAAACACATGGGCTGTAAGGGACTAATTTCTATGGACCCTGAAATGTAACTGATGCTAATGTATTCTGCATTTAAGGGGAGAAAGGGTGCACGAGAACCTGACTTTCCAGGGTACTCCGGTATCTCTGTGTTGGTGAGAAAAGGATGCCATTTGAAATGGTGACCTGTGGGAAACTCATTAGGAACACTGTCATAGGATATCTTAGGGTCTTCTTTTCCCTTTTCATTTGAGCACAAGGATGCTTTTCATCTCCGGGTTGGCTATTTCTGATACTAGCTACGGCATGTTTCAAGGCAATCTCTGCACTTCATGAAGGGCTAATGAAAAGACTATATTTATCACATGGCTCTTAGCAAGTCTGTCCAGTTCTCCTGCCTCCCTCAGGGTCAAATTCTCCCCTGAAAGTGCTCTGATTATGTAAGAGATTTAAATTGTAATTCCATTGGGAAGCTGTGGCTAGCATAAAGCCAAAGAGAAAATTACTTGTGTGGCTTTGGGTAAACAGAAGATCATTCTCTTAAATAAATCAGTGTTTATTTTTGTTTCCTCTGAGGTATCAGTGGTTAATTAAATACCCAACACATAACTTGCATTCTCAAACCAGCTTACACCTCCTGCTGCTTCAACACCCTCTTCCTGCCAGATCTGAGGCAGGAAGATTCTATGACATAGCTACATCTCTGTGTATTATGACTGGGATCATAATGACTAGGATCAAAACCTGATATTTCTAATCCCACAATGAGTATTCTCTTATCTCTTAATGAAGTCTGAGATTACCTTCAGTTCCAACCATGAAATTAACATGATCTCTCAGTAGCAGCACCATTTTACTCCATTACTCTATGTCCACAGCATGTAGTCACTGGGCCAGACTTTAGCCTTCTCAAGAAGCAACACTTCTCAATCTAATCCTACCTGTTTGAGAGGCACTTTTGTTTAAAGAAGCAGTCACAATATATAAGAAAATAATATAAAAAACTCACACAATATATGGATAATTGTAATGTATGTTTTGTAACTATGTGCAGAAACCTCTGAGTTAGCCAGCTTTGATAAGTCTGCCCAGCAAAAGTTTTGAGATATAAATGTTACAGCCTGGGAAAAAGAAAGAGGGAAAGAAAATTTGTTTTAGAGTTGTCTACCCTTGGATGACCAGCAGTTCCACTGGTTATATGCATTCTAGAAGAATTTAAATAGCAGAAATGTTTGTGGTTAAAGGAGTAAAGAGTATCCAGGGAAGCAAGTGAAGTAAGAAGTAGCAGCAGGATCATAGAGCAGAGCTATTAGAAGAAAGGTTTACCTGGCATCTCACAGTGAGAAAGCCCTTGCACCTCTGTGTTGAACAAATGTTTCACTAGATTTTTGGGCTGAAAATGACCTTGATTTGATGCAGACATACTCCAAGTGCTCTGCTCTACTGTCTCCTTTTTTCTGATTGGTAATCCGGATTGTGAAATCAAACTAGCTGAGAAACAAGATTTGCTGAATGCTGCTGGCACAACAAAGAGCGCAAAATGGCCTTGTGATTTTTTTAAGTACTGGGAGCAGCAATGAGAACTTATGCAGGAGGGCACTTGATAGGCAAGCAAAGAAGAAGGTAGAGGGGCAGAGTTCATTGCCCCCCCCCCCCCCCCCCCCCCGTAAAGAGTGTCAATCATCAGTTTGGTCTGCTTTATTTGAGAAGGACTAAAGCACCTTAAAGGAAGAATGAATCTTCATTGTTAGGAATGAATGGGGGAGTGGATTATCTCTCATAATTGTGAGATATATATTTATACACACACATATTTACTCTTAATTAGATATATGAAATGAAAAATGACAGGAGCCAAGCATGTCTTGACTTACCTTGTAATGCTATTAAGCACATCATCTCTGTATTACATGAGCACGGTCACCAATATTTGTTACTTCTGCCTTCTGTAGTGAATGCAGTCTCCCATTTTCTTTAGGGTGTGCAGAAAGAATTGTCTTGTCTGAGAACTTCAAGAAATAGTGAAAAAGACACATGTTGATACAAGAGAAGTCTCAGTTATCACACAAACTGCCAGAATTCAAGCAAGCTGTATAATATGTGTTTTAAGCAATGCAAAAGAGCAATACAAGTTTCTACCTGATACATAAGCTAAAAATATAAATTGTGAACAAAGATGACAATGATCATGCATGACTAATCATAGTGGGAAACTCTGGTAATGCAGCATTTTTACAAACATAATTTTATCACTTTTCTGTAATGATTTTTTTTAAAGTCCAAAAGCTTTAATTTAGCCAGCCTAAGTTTAATCATTCTTAATATAGTCTGTTTGTAGTGTTTTCATTGGCCAAGAAGTTGCTCTTCTATTAATACTTTTAGTTAATTCAAGAATACATTCATTTAACTTCTTTAGTCCTAGTATGGCAGGGATCACAAACATAATTCTGTATATATAACATTCATTTACTGTTGCTATAGAACCTCCATTCTGCCTTGGTGGCAAATCGTGTCCCACCTGTTAAAGGCAACAATACTCATAGTTAGAGCTGTACAAAAGAAACAGTACCAAGAAGGTTAATTCTTTAGAAACAATGTTTTCACTCTGGTTTCATCACAGTGTTGAATGAAAGAAAACTGGTATCAAGAATAAATTATAAGAAAAATGTATTATAATAGATTTATAGGATTCAGACAAATCAGAATGATGAAACATCTCAGTTTGCATTGGACCCTTCTATTGGGCCCATCTGGCTCAAAAGCCTTTAGCTAGTGCTGGCTTCAGAACTGTTATCTGAATTTCTCCTTCCCTAGACTACATCAGGCATTCAACAAAAAAATATTTCAAGCATCTACCTTCAGAAGTGTTTCCTACTTCATAAGCTAATCAGTTTTGTCAGAGTTGTCCCAAATGCATCACTATACTACTACAAATACTTGATGACTTCCTAAATTCTGTTTTTATAAATAGTTGGACTTCATTACTCTGCTAAATTATGGGGGAAATATAGCCTATCACAATTGCCCGGATTAACTAAATTTTCTTCTCAGCATTTTTTCACTCTCTTTCAAAATGTGATTAAAAGTACTTCTAAAAATTCACTTGCCAGTATTTTTCTAACCCAAAAGCCTTTTCTTTAAACTTAGGCAATATATTTTTAAAACACCTAAATTTTCTGCTCAGGTTTCATGAATGTCACTCGCACATTCTTCTTAAACTGTTTCATTTAACTGGGAAAAAGAGCAAGAAAAAGTACTATTTTCTGCAGAAATTAGGAAAATGAGTTCTAGGAGTTGGAGACTAATGGAAGGGATATATGTGTCTGATTTTCTCCTTAATGGAAAGTGAGTTTACAGGGGATCTAGGAAATGCTGAGGTACATAAAAAATGAGGGCAATTTCAGTAATTAGATGAGGCAGGAAGATGGTAACCCTTTATGATTTGCTTTGAAGTTCCTAGCGCACCAGAGTGAAAACAAACTGATGAAACCCTTTGTCCCAGAGGAAAAAAAAAAAAAAGCCAGAACAAATAGCTCAGACTCATCACATTTAATTACAGAAAACAACAGTACTTGGAAAGGGTAGTAATTTGGCTGCTATTGAAACTGTTTATGGCATGTTACACCTCTCTATAAGCATAGTTTGGTGATAGTAGTACAGCTCTACTCAATCCCTCCTGAAACAATGCCAAGGAGGCAGTTTACTGCACTCATGCAGACATTTAACATAAACTTACTTATGATGGTTACTTAAATTAGGACTTTTAAATGCCTGATGGTGATTTACCACAAGTAGACCTCAACGCTCTTGCAAAGGACGCTACGCTTTATCCGCACATATAGACATCACTTTTTTTTTGTAACTAAATGATCCTGGCATTTCAATCCCTAGTGCTGCCATTTCAAAAACTCAAGTTTAAAAACTTCATATCCTAGTATTGGTTGAGGGGTCTGCCACAGTTTATAACTAAGAGAAGTCTTTAAACATGAACAGACCAAAACTCATTGGGGAAAAGAAACAGAGAGGTGGGAAATAACATATCCAGCAGCTGTTACCACTGACTCAGTGTGACTGAAACCAAAATGCTCCAAGTGAAAACCTAAAGGTAACTGGTATCCTTATTAGTACAGATTTCAAATGGTCTGGTGGGCTACATCCAAGACTTTCTGCAACTTGAAAATGCAGACAGCATAATACTAATATAATATTAATGGCCAGCCCACCAGAGAAACAGTTCCAACTCTGTCCTAGACCTGCTCTATGTTACTGTAATTTGCTGAACTTTGCCCTTCAACTTTCCTATTTTTGAAGAAAGGCTAGAGGGTAATGACTAAATCATAAATCAGATATTAGGAAAAAATACAAAGGCTTGACTGATGCTGAGCTGCATTAGCTGCTCAGTTCTAAGGTGAGATATGCTATATAACTATAAAATATCTTTGCACGTTGAAGTTTTTAAAATTCATAAGAAAACTTTAATATTCAATGCAAGCCTTGCAAGAAAATGTTCAGGTTAGAAATCCTCATTAATTGTAAAAAATGACTATGTATTTGACCCTTGATTTTACTCTCTAGAAACTATGTGCAACAACACATTAAGAATTAGTCATGCTATAGAGCAAGAATAAAAATAAGAATAAATAGGACTCCTTACAGATGCGTGCATGTGTGCTAAGACAGATGTTGCGAGTTGGCATTAAATATAATTCAGTGTGCAGTACAATACCTTTGTTGCTTTTCTAAAAAATTAGTTCAAATGCCAGAGATTCTTGAAAAACTTTCAACTTCTGGGATCTCCATATTGATTTTAAATCAGGTGTCCCTGCTTCTAGCTAGAGTGGGTATTAATGGCACAGATAGTGTTTGCTCTTATCTACTTTTACTCCTTTTTAGAAGCCAGTTTTTAGTGTCTGTGAAACATACCA
Source organism: Calcarius lapponicus (assembly GCA_039654755.1). Lineage (NCBI taxonomy): Eukaryota > Metazoa > Chordata > Aves > Passeriformes > Fringillidae > Calcarius > Calcarius lapponicus. The sequence goes on along the minus strand of CM077481.1, from coordinate 53,668,818 downwards.
TTTTTTTCCCTACAAGAGATCAAGTTGCAGTCCTAGACATTTTCCAAGAGTCCTCTTTGCTTCAGATGTTGTATTACTTAGTAATTTCATATCAATTCTGGGTCTTGCTTTTTAAGAAGAAATTACATACTGTGAGCAGTGCTGGATTAAGAGCAAGCTCTCTTCCCTGCTTTACCAGGTCACAAAGAGACCTGGTGAGAGTATTAATTCAGTCCTTGGGCAGCAAGACTCTTGTGGCTGAAATAGATTTGAATTCCCCATAGCGTGAGCACTTGAAAATTAATAGGAAATTTTCTCTTTTGGTCTCATTAACAGAAGTCCACTAACTTTCTTGGTATTCTGAATCAACAGCCCTTCCAGCCCTCACTGACATGACACCTTATTCTTGTCCCTTGTTACTTATATTTGGTCATTAGGAAGAATGCAAGGAACTAAAACTTCTCCATGGAAGTTTGTAATAGCAATAGCCAATAAAGCCATTGCAGACAGGGAGATAAAAACCATTTCATTTAAAAATGTAATCTAGGAGTCATAAAATAAAGTTTATGCAGTTCTATCAGACATAGGTAAAAGTGGATACAGAATCATATCCCTTGGGGGATTTTTACACATAACCACACTAGCCAATAAGTAAATAAACTTCATTTTCTGTAGGGACTGAGAAATACAAAATATTGGAGAAAGAAGAGTAAGCATAACACATTTTGGTGACATATAACATCTCAGGATTAAAGCAGAAAAAAAAATCACCCTACAGAAACCCAAATACAAATGCAGTTCTTTCCAGAAAAGGCAGCTCTTTTAAACTTTAATGGAAGAAATCTAATTAAAATAAACAAACCTCCAGTAGTTTAAACACCTCTAGTAGTGTATAAAAAAATTCTTATAATTAACTGCTTCTTTAAACAACATGATGCCAGCAAGATTGGTTGTTGGAGTACCTTAAAGTACCCATGATGCAAATGTTAACTATACACATAATTCTTAACAGCCCACAGATTCTTAAGAGCACTGGGCTGCCTAGAGCTGCAGTACCATGTTGGATTAAATAACTGGGAATGATGTGCATGTCACAGGGCCTTTTTTCTTTCAGTGACAGCGCCAGCTTGAAGAACACATCACAAGCCAACAAAATTAGGAGATGCGTCACCGCCAAAAATTCGATAATAAAAAATTAATAAGACAAAACAAAGTAAAACAAAACAGACCAATTTCCTTACTTTTCAGAAGAAAAACAATAAGGAAAAAAATTCAAAAATATTCAAAATGTTGAACTTGCTACTTGGTATATCAGGATTTCTAAGGAATGACTAACAACTACATTTTAAAAATCCAGAAATGCCTTCTGTACCAATCATGCAACAATCACCTGATTTCCAGGACTAGTTTCTTGGTTTCCTCTGCAGGATTTTTTTTTTTTTTTTCTGACAGAATGACAACTAAAATACTCCAATCCAAACAACTGGAGCTACGTGTGATATGGGAGCCGGAACTCGGGAGTTCCTGCTCTGTTTCCAGGAGTAAATGGTGCTCCCAGAAATTTGCAACAGCCATCTGCTAAGTACAAACTAAACGCTTTTTTTTTTTTTGTCATAAAACACTTAATTTAAAATCATCTATACTCATAGGCGATGTTTCCTCCTTCTTTCTTCAGATCCTACATTTATTTCAGTAAAAACCTAACGCGCAGGCGCCACAAGCCCCAGCAGGGCCGCATTTCCATTGACCGCCGCCGAGCCAGCTTCGCTGCCGCTCCCCGCCCCGCCCCCCGCTCCCCTCAGGGCGCTCCCGCCGCTCCCCGCGCCCTGAACGCGCGCGCCGCCAGGTGGCGCCCCGCGCCCGCGCACCGCCCGCCGCGCCCCGGGGCAAGATGGCGGCCTGAGGGGACGCGGGAAAATGGCGGCGGGCGGAGCAGGGCCGAGGGCCCCCCGGCAGAGGCGCTCCGCTCTCCTCCTCCTGATGGTCTCCTCACCAGGGCAGCACTAACCCGTATGGGAAGTTCCGGCTGTCAGGCTGCCTTGCCGGCAGCTGTCCCCCATCTAGCCCTCCCCTTGCATTTTTATCAGCGTGTCCTAACAGCTGATGAGGCCTCTTCCCTACCTACCATGTAGAGCAGAGAAGTGCTGATTGCCTCAGTTTGTAAAGGGCTGGGTGAGCTGCAGAGAGGAAAAAGGAATCACAAAGCTCAGTTCGTGCCAGGTTTGGCTGGTAGATGTGCTCAGGAGCGTGCCCAAAGTGGCCAGTTCTGCAGTCCCCGTGGAAACTGTCAGAGCATCCCCGCTGGTGAAAGCTGTTTGCAATCCTAGGGGATCAAGGCTAACTGTAAAAACCCTGATTTTCTTGTTTCTCTGTGCTTTGCAACATAATTCACACCATGAGAACTCTGTACTCAAATTAGGTTGCTCATGTAGGCCATGTCTGATGGAAGTGATTCATTTCACCTTCGTTTTCCTTGTTTGCCCACAAGCTGAGGGAGCTTACGTGACCCAAATGCAAACTGGTTATTATGCAGTAAAAGTTCCTCAGACAAAAAAAACCAAACAAACAAACAAACCAAAGCAAACAAAAAAAAAAAACAAACCCCACAAACTAAAAAACAGAAGTAATGGTTTAGAAGTTCTCCTTTTTTATGGAATTTTTGTAAAGTTAAACTGCAGCAGTTTCAGTAGACTACACTAAATTGGAACTAAATAAGGAACATACACTTCATCGAAAACAAATATAGGTCCAGTACCAAACGTACAGTAAGTTATTCCAGATGGTGTTGCCAAATAGAGTAACACAACATGACAATAACATCCCTGTCTTTTATCCAGTACCTTTATGAATGTATATTTTTCTACAAAAAACCATTAGGAAGTCCTTTGGCTCTCTATTTTCCTGTTTTTTTTTCCAGAGAAATGTCCCAAAGAAGAGGAAGAATTGCTCAGTAAAGCAAGGATCTCAAAGACAATTCCTAAACCTCCCTGGGTGTGCCATGCTTTGGTGTTCCGTTGCTGTCCTCTTGGTGAGCCAGACTGCTCTGGGAATATGGTTTGCTTAGACTGCGGCTGTTGCTCTTGTGAGGACAAATTGCTAAGCAGGGAATGTAAAAAAGCTTATCATCGGTAAGTGTTGGAGCTATATTTTTCTGTTAATAATGCTCAGAGTAACATTATTGAAATGAATGGTCTTTAATATATAATGAAATGGTTTTCAAATGTATCAATAACAAGAAGAAAGCAAAGGATAATGACAGACATGGTACTAAGCAAGAGGAAGCAGAGAAGGCAGAGTTACTGAATGCCATCTTTGCATCAGTCTTCACTGACAAGAGCAACCCTTAAGAATCTCCGACCCAGGAGACCAGGGTACAGAAATATTGGAAGGAAGTTTTTCCCTTGGTCAAGGAGAATTGGGTTAGAGGACATCTAGACAATGACATGTGTAAGTCCATGCAGCATCTATGAGTGCTGAGAGAGCTGGTCACCTAGCAGTGGCTGCTCACAGTCATCTTTGAAAGGTCTTGGCAGCCAGGAGAGTCCTGGAGGCCTGTAAATCATGGCTGGAAATCTCCTGCTGTTGTATGATACAAGTAAAATCCGTGGAAAGTAACTGTTGAAGGGGGTCAACATGGAACTGCAGAGTTTTTCCTGCAACTGGAGAATATTTAACCAGACCTAACTTTAGTGGTCTGTTCTCAATGCACAATCCTCACATTCTTATATTCTGTTTTCAGTACTATACAGATACTATCCTTAAAATCCTAGGAATTTCTAAGTTGCAGGCTAAATATCTGTGCACTGAGAAATGTGGAATTATGGTCAGAAAAGTACCAAGAAAGCAGCCTTTTCTTATTTGCTGGTAACTGGTATAAAGTCCGTATACATCTTGGAAAAGCAGATGATTATCAAAGAAAGGGAGAGACCTCAGCAGCTATGGAAATGCAGCTGCCATTTTTCTATTAGCCATGCACACAGCAAATGGTTTCTGACTTTATGGTCCTTTAGCATTGCTTGAATTTTATTACACAGAATTGCTCAGTAAAATTGCTCAGTAAAACACAGTCTCAGCTGTTATATAACTTCAGAGATGTGACTAATAAGAGTAATTTTAGGTACAGAAGTATATAGTGCTCCTTGTATTGCACTTTAAAGATAAACAGTATTAATTCCAGGAAAACAAAGTTAAGAAATTCTCTATGCCAGGTTGAAGCAAAGATTTTATTGTCTGTCTTATAATGTTGATTCTCTTGCTTAACCCTGGTCATTGGAGATGAAAGAAGGATGTAAAATATAAAGAATATACATTACCAGGCTTCTCCTTGGAAGTCCGCTAACACACTTGAAATATAGAGTGTGCTGTCTGACTAGAGAAGAGAGAAAGAAACTATTGAAAAATACATAATTTCTGTGTTTTAGTACATGCTGTTGGAATAAAGTGCAGCAGCTCGAAGTGTGACTAAACTTTGTATGAAAGATTTTATTATACAATTTGTAAGATTAAAGTAAGTGACAATAGCTTCTGAGAATGTCATTCATGAACATGTGAATTTCAACTGAATTTCCTTTAGCTGAACTGATTTTTCACTCTCAAAAATGTGAAAATTGGTAGCGGACACCATATTCCAGAAATCATTCAGCAAAACACTAAAATACATTTCTTAGGTAGATATTGACCCACAACTACACTCCAGCACAGAATTACAGCATTTGCTGGTCACCTATGCTGAATTTAAAAGTATTCCAATTTTCTTAATTGTAGGTCTGTGTAGGTCAAGTTAACCACATCAGTTCGTTTTATATGGGCTGATAAATAGCTGTTAGATAATGTCAGATTTCAGCTCCTGCTGTGCTAGGCAGGACACAGCCTGTTGCCATAGAAGTCACAGGACAAAAGTACCTGTAAGATGCTGCTTTGAATCTATTCCAAAGGCTTTTTCAGAAAGTTAAGGTTTCATGTTCAGTTGGTCTGTCAATGATGTCTAGAAAATGTCTTCACTCCCTATATGCATTAGATACGCATGTGTCCTTGGAGACTTAGATTTCAACAGTTGTTTGATTCATACATGCCAGTCTGCTTTAAGAAATCCCCACAACTAAAGCTGGTAAATACAGCGAGTTTCGCTTGACAGCTGTCACACCAAGCGGTGGGTTAGGTTTGATAGTATGAGCTCCAGCAAGTAGAATTTTACAGATATCAAAGGGTTGTCATACATCGTCCTGTATTTTATATATGTGCATACAAATGTATATGTCCATTCTTCTGCAGTAGGTCCATTGCTTGCTCTTCCTTTCTATACTGTTTACCGGGGAGAAAAGGGATTTCTTGAACTGACAGACCTGTGTGGGGCATGGCCATTTCCTGAGGCAAAGTGGAATCATGGAATAGTCTGAGTTGGGAGGGATCCACAAGGGTCATCAAGTCCAACTCCTAAGGGAATGACCTATACAGAGATCAAACCCACAACTGCAGCTTTATTAGCAAAATGCTTAACCAATTGAAGCAATCTTAAAGTAAGATGTGCTCCCTTGGAAAAAAAATGGTTTCTTGAACCCTTTTTCTAACTCAAATCTTTCTAACAAAAGATCCTTTCTGAGTTATTGTAATAAATACACAAGGGTATAAAACAAAACTGTATTGAAGTGTTTGGATCTAAGAAACAAACTTCTACATTAATAATTACCAGATCCACTTAAGGCACTAAGCCCATCATGTTAAAATCTAGTTTTCCCAGCCCCTTTCATGTTTCTTTTCCCTCTAAGCTCAGGGATTTTTCTTTGCCTATCAGTGTTATGTCATTTTGAATTCATTGCAAAACTCATTTGGAGGAAGTAAGGAAGGATAATGAAGCCATACATAACTGTATAAAAAGGTGTGAAAACAGCAGATGCCTGCTCAATCAGGCAATGAGATAATGGTCCTCAAGGTCTCTCCAGGATTCCAGTCACTAGAAGCCTTATTAAAGCCCATGCTGAGCATGAGCTGTGGCTCCTTCTCACCTCTGAAGGACTGAAATGTAGAATTTAGTGAGGGTCAGGCTGTAGTGTCATACTCACCTGTCATCCAGAATTGCACTCAGTCTGATTTTGGGAAGTTTCTGGCAGTGCTTTTCCTTTACCCAAGTGAAGATATTATTGTTCTTCCTGTGCTGCTATCCAGCCTTGTCTCCCTGCAAAAGGGCAGGCAACATAGCAATTAAACCATTTTATTAAGGACCTGCTTAAACTAACATAATTAGGTTCTCCTGTTGGAGTTGGCACAAGAACTCACCAAGCCTCTTCCAGTCTTTTTCCAGCAGTCCTGGCTAACAAGGCAGGTCCCAGACAACCAGAGGTTGTCCAGTGTGATGCAAATTGCTAGAAGGGTTGGAAGGAGGACTGAAAAACTACAGTCTTGTCAACCTGACCTCAGTGCTGGGGGAGGTCATGAAGTAGTTTAACCTGGATACCATCATGGGTTTAGGAAAGGCAGATCCTGCTCAACCAATCTGATGTCCTTCTGTGATAGAGTGACCTATTTTGAGGATGACAGAAAGGCTGTGGATGTTTTTTTGTTTAGTAAAGCCTTTGACACTGTCTCCCAGAGCATTCTTCTGGAGAAACTGGCTGATCATGATTAGGACAGGTATAATCTGCACTGGTTAAAAAACTGGCTGGGTAGCCCAGCTCACCACAATTTTGTTGTGGGGAATGCAGTTAAGTCCTGTTGGAGAACAGTCACTAGTAGTGTTCCCTGGGGGTGAGTATCGGGTCCAGTCCTGTTTAATATCTCTATCAGTGATCAGGATGAGGGGATTGAGTACACTGTCAGTAAGTTTGCAGATGACACCAAGCTGATCTGCTGGAGGGATCTGGACAACCTGGATTGATTGGCCAAAGCTAATTGTGTGAGGTTAAACAAGGCCAAGTGCCAGGTCCTGCACTTGGGTCACAACAACCCCTGAAGAGCTGCAGGTTGGGGAGGGAAGTGCTGGAAATAAGCCCAGAGGTAAAGGACCTGGGAGTGTTAGTCAACAGCGGCTGAACATGAGCCAGCAGTGTGGCCAAGAAGGCCAGTGGCATCCTGGCCTGTATCAGCAATAGTATGGCCAGCAGGACCAGGGCAGTGATTGTCCTCAGCACTGGTGAGGCCACGCCTTGAATTCTGTGTCCTGTTCTGGACCCCTCACTATGAGAAAGTCCTTGAATGAGTCCAGATAAACACAATGGAGCTGGTGAAAGCTCTGGAGCACAGTCTGATGAGGATCAGCTGAGGGAGCTGGTCATGGAGAGAGGGAGAAAAGAGGCTCAAGGGAAACCTTTACAGCCCTCTACAGCTGCCTGAAAGGAGATTGTAGTGAGGTGGGGGTCAGGCTCTTCTCCCAGGTAACAAGTGACATGGTAACAGGAAATGGTCTCAAGCTTTATCAGGGGAGGTTTCGATTGAATATTAGGGAAAGTTGCTTCACTGAAAGGGTAGTCAAATACTGGAACAGGCTTGGAACAGGGAATTGGTTGAGTCACCATCCCTGGAAATATGTAATAGACAGGTAGATGTGGCATTTGGGGATTTAGTGGAATAGATGCAGTGTTAGATTAAGAACTGAACTCAGTGATCTCAGAAATCTTGATCTATTTTGTGATCCTATAAAAGGAGTGAGAGATAGAAGCTAAATTAGCATGTGAGTTAGATAGTCTGTTAGGATAGAATGTGAGCAGAATGGACCATTGGGATCCTAATTTAAAACTATGAGGTTTCAAATGGTCTGAGCTGACAAAGACACCAGGCACGAAAGCATTCCTTATCAGATTTTCCACGACTGACTGTGTACTGGCATGTAAACATGAAGACAACTGGTCTCATGCCTGAATGGTATTGACTATACCAGAATTATAATCCTGAAAATGGGTGAAATGTGGAAAGAAATAGTGGTTTGCTGTATGACACAGATGTTTTAGAATTTGACAACTGTTGTTAAGACAGGAACATCAGTGAAATGTGAAGTGTTTCTTTTTAGTGAGTTTTGCAAATTTAATTGCATTTCAGTAAAAATCCCAGTTGAGTGAAATATATGTTTACATTTGTGAATAAACTTAAATATATTGAGGGATGGCAATTTCAAGCCAATGCATGGTTGGGAGGTTTACTTTGAGATAGATATCTAAAAAGCCAGAATCTGGGGGCAAAATTGTTAAAAATAAACCAAAAGAAATTTACAGCAGAAACCCATTATGCTGTTAATGGTCTGCAGAAGCTTGTACCATCACACTGTTAATTGGTGAAGCCTTGCTTAGGTCTGTAGCAAGCAAAAGATGATGCTGTGGTTGGATGGAAAAGTCCCTATCACGAAACCCAATGCTGCTTCAGCTGCTCACAATACCAGAGAGGGCAAAGCATCCCCTTGAATGAGCTGCTTTCCCACAGTCCCAGGTGACGGGCAGCAGAGACAGCAGAGGAAGTTCAGTCTTCTGTGAAGTGTGTGTGCGTGTATGCCCAAGACTGCTCAACCTACATTTGATGTAGATGAAAGGAAAGCACTTTTTCAGACTTACTTTTGCTAGCAAGTTTCTCCAAGAGTGTTTTCTTGTCCATAAACAATTCTACTGACTCTTGGATTTCCTCTCAAATGCCATGCAGTTGCCCAGCTGTGTTCCCTGCCTGACAGTTGCAGCTGTTTGCTTTTAAGTCCTTCATAGACAAGGACCTTCGTAGACTATTCCTTTCTCTTTCTCCCACATTCCTCTTAGTTCCCTCATAAGATATGATCGTCTTATTCTTTTGGCTGCTCCTTTATTTGAGGAGAGGTGGGTTTTGTACTGTTTCTTGTAACATGAAGGAGTCTACTGCAGAAACCCTGATATCCCCTGATATGGGGACCTGGACAGAGCTAGCAGGATTTGAAGGCCTCTGCTGCCTAGCTCTTGGGAGAGCATACACTCTACTGGACTGAAATGCTCCTGTATCTTCTTATTTCTTGCTGCAACAAATTACTTTATTGAGTGCAAAAACTGAATTAGGAAGAGTGGAAACAATACTTTCTGAATTTTTCTTTAGAAATAAATCACAGTCTTTACTGTGGTCCTAGTTGACAAAATGTGGGAGATGCGCCAAACATCTGTTTCAAAAGGGAACACTTCTTTACAGAAAAAATAGAGCAAACCAAACTAATCAAACAAATAAACAAAAATATCACAAAAAGCCCCCAAGCATGGCAGCTTTTAAAATCCACTGGATGCCAGTATTGTCCTAATATTATCAGTATGATTTCTTTGCATTTCTCTCATATTTGAATTGTTGCTCATTGCCCTTAGCAAAGACACAAGTTCTTCCAAATAGTGGTTTGTCCCTTGCATCTGAAAAATATGTGTAATACTGAGCAGGGAGACTCCTTATGTTCACTTTGCTTGCGCATCTGGAGTAATTTTAAATTTTTTAATCCCACTGTTTCTATGGTGTCTTCTTATTAACTAGGATCCCAAAGGACTGCTGATGCCTTAGGCATCGCTTTCCCTTTCCGTACACCCCCAAGGGTGATCCTCCCAGCAGTGGGCATTCCTGCAGCCTCGTAGAGCAGGATGGCCATGCTGGTCTCCTGCCACCTCAGCAGTCAGTTTCCAAACCAAAGTACCTGATTGGCTGCATCCAGGCTGCTATGAGATACTTGAGAGACAGACTTATATTGCTTGCTGTCGACTACTGTTTGTTTTTTCTTCATCTACCATGATTCAGGGCTTGTACTCCATAATGTTACAGTCTTACAGTTTGTTTTTTTTTAATACATGGCAGAGTGACTGTAAAATGGTACCACAAATGAAGTTCCTCTGAGATCAAGTTGGCAGCATCTCTTTGGCTTGAGAATGATACTTAAAGGTTGCAATGTCTGTATTCAGTGTTACTTTTTTCTAAATGCTATCAGTCTTTCCAGGAAAGAGATCTACTACTTTATTAACAAGAGGAGTGAATTCAATGAGATAGCTCTGTGTCTCACACCTGGTCTACATCTCGTTCTTCTGGATACCGTTCCACTGAATTCTTGTCTGCCTATGTTGTTGAGGTTGAGCACACTGAAGTTTTGATGAAAACAGTTATTAAGCTAGGTAATTAAGGAAGTCTACAGAAACTGTATACCTCCATTTGCAGTTAGAAATTAATTTAATTTGTGACAGCAAATTTAAGAGGTCAATGGCATTTTTTTTTTTGTTTACAGACAGCAAGCTGTAACTAATGTACTTAGTGACTCCAGGAATGTGAGAAGCTTGTTTATTAATATTCAAAATCTCAAAATAATCAAGATGTAACTTCTAATTTCTGTTTCTTTCCAAAACCCCAGGCTGCCAATCTTTTCTGTAGCAGTTTAGTATGTATGCAGTAAAGTTTAGTATCTATATCTAGAACACCATTAAACATGGTGTTAATAATAAAGATTGGTTTCTTTTTGGGGCATCATGCAGTACCATTAAACAGTATGGAGCTTAAATTTTCAAGAGAGTTTTGGTTTGGCTTCTCTGTTTCTAAGCGTAAGTCTTTAACATATTAGTCTCTTCTGCTTAATTCCTCTATTTCATAAATACTTGCAGTCTCATTCCTATGTAGAAATTCTAGCTCATTCCACTGTAATTTTTTGCTATTTAGAATGCAAGTAATAGTCTTATTTCTGGATAAAATTTAAGAAGTCAGTTCCCATTGTGGACTAAATAGTGCCACTATAGAAGAAATCATTTCTATTTAGAAGGAAATCAGTGCATAATACAGCAGGGCAGAGACATGAATGCATAGTGTAACTCAAGCATGTCTAGGCATACTACTCCTTTACTGTTAACTGTAAAGGTGTTCATGAAGAAATCATTGCATTTTATTTTTTAATTTAAGGTTAAACTGGTTATTATTTAATACATTTTATTATTTCCATGCCCCCCCCACTAAAATTCATTTTTCAAATGTGTCTGCTATCATGGTTGTATCACAAATATTTCCTGTCTAGTCTCCACTGGTAGCGTCTTGCACAGTTGATAGGACAGAAACCATGTTCTTGTGGATTCCTTCAGGGATGGTGAAACACAGACTTTAGAGTGTGTGAACTGAATCATTTTACTCTTTTTCAGCCACCTCTCAAGTGTAATGTCCTGTTGAACTTGCATTCATGATAATTCAGTGTTTGATGTTGTAGCACTCTTTTGCACCCCTATCCTGGGAATCAGATTTGATTCTCAAGACTTGCCTGCAATCTGCTCCTACTGGCCTGTCGCAGAATCACAAACTCACAGAATGGGTCATGTTGGAAAGGGACCACAGTGGGTCATCTCATCCAACCTCCCTGCTCAAGCAAGGTCTCCCTATAGCACACTGCACAAAATTGCATCCAGACAGCTCTTGAGTGTGTCCAGGAGATATCTCCAGGAGGAGACTCCATGTGGATGTCTCTTCCTCCTCACCTCTTATAGCAGAATTCTTTAATCTCTTCCCAAAGAGCAGGCCTACGTGCCTAACGTATCTTCAGCAGTGGCTCCCTGCCCAGAGCCCCATATGGCAGAACACTTGCTTCCCAAGCTGTTGCCCAGGAGCACCTGCAGGAATAGCACAGCCTCTTTAAGTGATGGTCGGGGGGCCTGGAATTGTGGCCACATGCTTGGGATGATCAGACTTGCTGTCTACAGTGCACTTGCCAAGGCACCAGTGCTTCCTGCAGAAATGTGCCACCTGCTTCCTGCTCTGGCATGCCACTGCCATGGCATGGGCTGGGATGTTAAGTCAGAGGCATGACAGATAACTCATCCAGCAGCTGCTCCCCATGCTGTGTGGGACAAGGAAGGGACTCTCTGGGTTCATTTTCAGCTTCTCTCAGAGGACTGCCAAGCAAGAAGCAGCAGGGTCAAGTTGTTACAGGATAGTGATCCCTAATTCCCCAGTCATGGGCTTGTGCTGGAATGTATCCAGAAAACATTTAAAATTGAACTTATGGGTGACATTGAGAACCAGAGAGCAAAGACTCTGGCTCAGCAAAGACCCAAAGACCAGCTTTAAGAGCCTAATCTCCTGACCACAGAAACTAATGAATCTCTTTAATCTCACTGCAGAGATTGTTGTCCAAATGCAAAATCATGGTTTCAGAACTAGATCAGGGAGACAGGAAATGAAGATTAAAACTTTTTTTTCCTCTTGCATAAGTGGAAGAATAGCAGCCCAAAAGTATATTTGCACAAGTCATAACCATGCTAAAAGTCCTTTGGAGATTATGCAAATGTTAGTCTTTGTTTTATGACCAAAGAACAACCCAGCATTTGGAACAGAAAACCTGTGGCCATTAGGCAAGAGGGTAGCAGCAACATGAATGGCAAAGAGAGGCTATTCCAGTTCTTACAGAAATTCAGTGTTCTGTTTCCATGCTGGTAAACATGCTGGTACCATGATAAAGATGTTACATGCTTATCATGTTGCATGCTGGTAACATGGTGAGCGTGGCAGTGGAAACAAATTAGGTAACGATTATGATCTAGTGAAAAGTAAGGAAATGTTGACCCTTTAAATATTGTAGTTACTGATGAGTAAAATTTTTCTTTTCTCTGGAAGACACGTTCATTCTGGTTAGGGCAAAGATCAGATGATTCAGTTTTTGGTAGCACTTTATTTGTTAATTTGCTTTACGAAAGTAAAGAAAGCATGTCAACTGAAAGAAAGAATAAGCTGTTCTTTTTATTATCATATATGGCAACTGTGTTCTACTGTTATGTTAAACTTCTCTGTTGGATAAGGTCCCTAATGGACAGTCTCTCTCCCACTTCTCTGACTTCTGTCCCTGATATTTGTTGTAAGTGTGAATCTGTGTTACACAGCAGCTCTGATCCTTTGAGTCCCTGATTATTCAGCAGCACAACTGTTTTGCAAGGAGCTATCTGTATGATTTATTAATCCCAAAATTAAAAAATAAAATCAAAACTGTTCTGCTTGCTTTTTCAGATGTGAGAGGAGTGTTTTAAAAGGATTTTCCTTTTGTCTCACAAAACTCACAAGCTGTTGTGATTGTAAAATCAAAGTTGTCCTAGCTAAGAACTATTTGTGCTTTAGGCTGCTTCATTTTTTAAAAATGTCTACTCCCACTGTCACAGCCAATATAGCCAGTATGGGTTATTCTGTTGGTAATCCATGGGCTCTGGAAATGTCTCAGAGTTATAATAATTTTCATTTCTTTTCATCTCTTCAATTTATGCTGTACAATTTCCTGTTTTCCTAGTATTTCAAAACTGTACCTTGAAGTTTGCTTCAAATGATAAAAAGTAAAAAATTCCGACTCAGAGAGAAACTTGCAGTTAATTTGCTTTCTGGCACCTAAAGGTCAAAGAGTAGCAGGACTTCACTGGGAAAACATATGGGAAAGCTCTTGGCTTGCCTCATTACCTATTTTTCAGTAATCTCTGAATTTGCAGAGAATCAAGAGACTGAAAAATTTTCATAACCTACAGTACATTAGGGCCAATACATTCAGAAAGAAGATTATCCAGTCCTTGTACCTATGCCATAATTCATGTGACTTAAAAATTGGTGAAGTTTCGTTCATGTTCTTTCCTGGTGGACTACAGTTTTGGGAGCCAGCTTTGACTGACAGCTTAGTCCAATGTTCTGAGATAAACTTCAAGTTTAAATTTTGCTTGGGAACAAGGAGGTGTTAGGAAGCCCAGTTCAGGGTACTGAGAAGAGAGAACTGGATTTGTTCCCAAAAGGAAGTTTCTTTGGCCTTAGTCTTAGCACAGGCCATAGCCTGAAAAAAGGATTAAAGAAGAAATTGCAAAAAAAGAATATCCATGTTAAAAACCAGAAATTTGTCTTGGTATAATACGGCTGTGACCTTGAGAAGGAAGTTAACCTTTATAGAATGAAGGCTTTAGAACGAAGGGAAACCTTGGCACAGGAAATCTAGTGGGCTTATCCAAGCCCTAATACTATTCCTTCAGCCAAAACTGATCCTTTTGTCCTCAACAGACTCCAACAACTGCAACTGGACCTGTGGAAGATATGATGAGAAAGTTTCTTCTGGCTCTGACTCTGCTATTGAGACCAGATTGGGTTGTTAACAGAAGGAAGAAAGATACCAAGGCTATAGCAGCTAAACATCTGTATGTCAAAAGTGAGAGAGACTGTTGGAAAATAGTATCAGGAGAAAGGCAAAATTAATTTTCTGAGTTTTGGAGTGGCATAGTAGGGCCAAAGATCCAGCTTCACATAAAAAATATCTTTGTAACCTGATGAGGAATAAAGAGATTTGAAAGGTGGATGACTTTGACTTGGCAGGAGAAAAAAATTGGAACTGATTGAAGAAGAAAAGGTAAGTCTTAATAGGTGAACGTGAACTTGAAGACTCAAGGAGAGACAAGACAATATGTTTTGCAAATTGCATTTTAGAGAGGCATGCATGACACGGCAGCTAACACTTTTCGTTTTTGAGACATTTGGAGGACAGGATCTTGTGAGAAATAAAAATATGCAAGGGTTCCAGTCCTGCTCTCTCCCTCCTGCCTTTCTCCACATCGGTTCTTCTCACAAGGTTCCTCATGATAGCCTGGGTTTGGTAAATGACATCTCCAGGATATCTTTACTAGATGAGAAATTGCTTGTTTGAGCCCCTCTTTCCTTAAGATACTCATAAACCTGTGGAAGAAGTCTTGGATGGAGGAAATAGTACATTATATTGGCAACCCACAAACCTGTCATCAGTTTATCTTAGAGCCACAGAGACTTCCAGCCACAAAGACTTCCAGCCACAAAGCCTCATCTTATTGTATGGGACATATGCATCCTATTTCGCATAAACTGCTAGCACTTTATGTCTCAGGCAATTTTAAGATTTTAGGGAAAATAAAGTATTGAGAACAAAGAGTAAGGAATTTTCATGCTTCTAATGGCCTAGAGTGGCATGGGTTGCAGAAATCGTAGATTCAAACATAGACTTATTAAGCAGAAATAATTCTGCATGATAGGTTTTATGTTGATTGAGAGTCAAATACCATGCAGTGGTACTTGACACCTGTGCTTGCTGGGAGATATACTTCCAACAGACACCATCCAAGATAACTTTGAAAGAATAAACAGTTAAAGCCTGTGAGGTGAGATCTAGAGAATTACCCTATTTGACTTTATTAAAACTTAACTGATAAGTCTGAATACTTATTCTGCTGCCACATGGCCTGTCAATTGATTTTCCTTTATCCTATGCATTATATCCATTACTAAATGTATGATGGAGTCCCTGTGGATAGCTGTCCCCATAGCAAGTTATTTTTAGATCTCATTTCTTGACCTTTGTCATTTTCTCACCTGCTTCTAGCCCCTCTGCTTTCTAAACATTAGAGTCAAAGCCATATCATTTCTAACACGCATGCATATGACAATGTTGGGTTTCTCCTGTCTCAGCTGGGAAATGACAGAGTAAAAGGTGACAAAGGCATTTTTCCACTGTTCTGTTGTCTGTATAGTTTTTCTTTCTTCCACTGATGTGCAGTGAGGCTGGGAAGAAGTACTCTTTGTGAGACAAATAATATTCCAAGTGAGGAAAAGGTAGGCAGACTTGTAAATGGACATAAAACAGCATGTAATTTTGATTTTAAATATCAGAGGTAGCAAGAAACTCACAGTAACTTGGGCTGAGTCAGTCTGTTCACCAATTCTTGAAGCCATGATTCTGCCAAAAAATTGCTTGATTTTAAGTTTCTGAAGATTTTCTCAGATTCTTATGCTTAACATTTTTTTTTCTCCTTTTGAGCATCATAATCTAGAAGCATCACTAGAAAAGAAAAGTTATATTTCTCATTTTCCTGAAAGTCCACATTTTTGGGTGACAACTGAAGAACAACACTGTCTTTCCTTCCCCCATTCTTCTATGTGTGGAACTTGCATGAAGAGTTGCACACGAAGAGTACCCCATGTAAGTAGCCCATGTACCCAGTAGCTGTGTAGCTGTTTCTCTGCTTCAGGCAGACAGATCTGTGCCATCCTGCCTTTAAAGATTTAAACAGTGGAGAGGAAGACTTCACACTGTGGGCCTGTGGGGCTATCAAAGAAAGGATGAGGTCATTGGCTCTTCAAATGTCTTATCAAATGTACTGATGGCTCACATATACCCTGTTGTAGCCTCCACTCATAAGTAACATCAAAAAACCTGCAGATGTTTCTGTAGATAGAGTGGTTAGAATGATCCTGTGCTGCCAGAAAGTTATATGGTAAAAGTTTAACCTGCAGGATCTTGGTTTCTAGCAGGCACAGCTGTTAGGCATAGGGTGCTGTTAAGCTGCAGAAAATGCTGTTGTCATCTCTCTTGTATTAGTGTTCTTGAAAAGCATGAAGCAGGAGAAAATGCTATTTCAAGTGTATAAGAGAAAATAGAGCACTTCCTGTTGAATGTGCAGAACAAAGCGTCCCAGCTTTTCTCCTGTCTCTTTGTAAACCTGTCTCTGCTGATACTGATGTCGACTGAGTGCCAATGAGTGGGGCTGCTGGACCCGAAAGCACAGCATGTGAATGCTTGCATGCTGTCTGGCCAGCAGAGGACTCTTCACCTTAAGGATGTGGTGTATTTTCCATGCTGTAGGTATTAGTATGTTTGAGCCACATTAACAGACCTGAGGAAGTTTATAGAAAAGACAGGACTTTATAATTTGTATCTGTGTGGCTCTAAAATTAAAAGCTCACTTGTCACTTGATTCCATAGCAATATATTTCTCATGAAATTTGAAATGTGACTCACTGGTGACTTTCTGACTCATAAGGCTGAAGTCAAATTACTTGAAAAATTTCTTCATCATAAAAGGCTTCAATGGAAACTCACTGTTTACAGAAGTGAGGAGTCTGTGTCAAGTGACTAATCTGAACTAATAAGAATTGTACTCTATAAAATGTGTGTATGATTTCCTAGGAAAATAATTTGATTGTAAGCTAACTTACTCTAAACGTGAATTAATATTTTTGACCTGTAATGAGCAGCTAAAGGCTCTGGCTTTGCCTAGTTTGGAAAAAAGGGGGTTAATGGGTGACTTCATTGCTCTCTTCAGCTTCCTGAGGAGAGGAAGGAGAGAGGGAGGTGTGAAAACCTGATACCCAGTGACAGAATACATAGAAATGGTTCAAAGTTTCACCACATTAGGTTTAGACTTGATAGTAGGAAGTATTTCTTCACGGAGAGGGGGGTGAAATACTGCAATAGGCTTCCTGGAGAGGTGCTCGATGCCCAAGGTATTCCAGCGTTTGAGACATTGGAACACCCTCTTAAGTTTTTTATCACCCCAGAAAGGGTCAGGCAGTTGGACTGCCTGATTTTTGTTATGTCTCTTCCAGCTGTAACTATTCTGTTCTTTGGTATTGTATTCCATTTTATTCCAATATATTATTTTGCTAAAAGTAATTTAATTGTTTTTTTAAATACCTCTCACTTGTTTTTTGATATGGCTCTGAAGGACAGCATTTCTCATTCCTTGAGGCCAATGGCAAATTTTTTACTGATTCAATGTAGAATAGTAAAAATATACAGTGGTTAATGTAATGCAGTAAATAATTTTCAAAACTGCTCAGTATGAAATTAAATATAAAATATAATTTTTTATTGGAATTACCACCTTTGCATTAAGTTCTTCCTGACTGTTTTAGTTACAGATTGTCCTTTTTCCAGAAACTGCACAGATGTAAAGTTCTCTTCATTTTACTTCATATCTACTATTCGAATTTAGAATATCCTCCCTGTAAATATTTTCATCCTTTTTGAAAATTTTGGCTTCCAAAGCTTTGAACAGATCTTTTTAGAGTTCTCAGAGACTGCTAGTTTAATATTGTTCTGATGGTTGAGGAAGTATAACCCAATTACAAAGTGAGTTTTCCAAATCTGCTCTGGCTAATGGAATACCATGACTTTTGTATTGAACTTTTCCTTACCACTCAGACAAGATCTTCTTTGAGCACACATGCTTGAAAATATCAGCAAACACTGCTGTCCTTGTTGTCCAAACAACGAGATATTATGCAATTTTAAGTAGGATAGATTATTTCTCTTCTGTGGAAAGAAGCATCAATTTTGCTGCTTACAGAAAATTAGTTTTCAATTATGGAATAAATATGAAGAACAGGTGCTTACTATTGTGTTTTGGTCCTAATAAAACTGAGAAAACTCTCATTGACTTAGGGTGATACAGATTTTTACTCAGCAAGCTTATTCTGAGAGTTTATACAAGTGGGAAAGCTTGTCTTAGTACCTGATAGAGTCATTCTTAATCAGAGCCAGCTGACAGCTTTTCAGTGTGAGCAACAAACCTTTGCTAGCTTGGAGATGAGAAACAGGATTATTTTTTGCCTCAGGGAGAAAATAAAAGGAAAAGTCAGGACATAAACAGGAAGCAGAGCAGATGTCTGAAGGGCAATGCTTACCACTTTTTCAGGTTTTAGGGGCTGCAAGAGATGCCAGAATGCAAAATTTACCTTCTGTCTCAGATCTCAGGTCTCTGATAAATCAGCATATCATAGAGTAGAGCCATGGTCCCTTTGAATTTTCCATCAGTTTTAACCTGAACTTTGCCATGCCTATGTTTAAAACTATCACTGTTGGACCCATTCAGAAGTAAAACATTCTACTGAAGTTAGTACTGCTACCATGGTTTACTCTAGATGAATATTTTACTTTCTGTGTATGTGTTTAGTCCCAACATATATTATGTTTTTTACATGATATGGAAAGTTACCTTTGAAATTTAAAATTACCCATATAGATGACAGCTCTGCCTCCTCTCCAATAGAACTGACTGTATTAAAGACCAAATAAAAAACTATTGTTTGGATTTCTTGCAGAGTTTCTAGTCATTAGACTGCTTGTAAAAGCTAGGCATTTATCCTGTGGCATGAAGAATAATTGTTTGTTGGTACCTGCAGTACATAGTTATAGGCTGATGCTTGGTCCTTGATGCACAAAGACAAATAACTTTTTTCAACAACAGAAATAGACTTAAGGCAATACTATGGTTGCAAAAGGGAGATATAGGTGGTTAGTGTGATCTAATCCATACTGCTAGAGGCAGAGGTGTTTTCCTGTTAAAGCAGTTAGATGTTGTAGGTTAGAAACTCACAGAGATGCACAGAAACAATTTTCCAAATAAACCACAGTTGTTAAAGGAAGCAGACATGTCTGGGCTCTTCTGGAAATGTGTCTGAACAACCCACCACAACAAAGAACCAAGATGGTATAAGCAGGGCTTTAATCCACTGAAGTAAAATATTTCAAATGTGGCTCAAAAAGTGCCATATGGCTTAAGTGATAATGCATTTAGGATCTAGATTGGGAGTCATATCACCTGCATTTACTCAAGGTAAATAATTAATTCAACCTGTTGTTAGTACTGAGGGAGATTGAAAATGCTTTCACTTAACCTCATAATCAATTTTCTGCTAACTCATCCAGAAACCAACCTGAAGTGGTGTTATAAAAATAATGTATTTGTTAATAATTTTGTTTTTGCAGCATTCGCATTCTTCTTATGTTTCTCCTCATGGATATAGCTAGGGAATATTCTTAGACAGCTCTAGAGAAATATCCAACTTGTTTGCTCACAAATTAGTTGTTTGTGAACCAAAGCAGAATTTTTAGAAAGGACTGAATCTAAATTTGTTTGAGAGGAGACTGGACCTAGTCAAAGAAGAGAGAAGAGAGAAATGAAATTGGGGAAAAACGGGGAACAATGCTGGGATATATGTGTACTGTCTTTACCTTTTTGCTTGAGGCAGGATCAGTCGCAACATTTATTTGCTTTCCCGTTGTTGTTTTTTCACCATGCTACTGAGGAGAAGGCCATGTAATTAGAGAACAAAATTAATACTAGAAAACTCTAGTTCTTTATGCTTCTAATAATGACTGTGTAAAGCTAGATGCTGAATAGCATTCAACAGCAACCTCTTCCAGGAGAAAAGGGAAAATGCAAATAATTTTTCTCCTTTAGGAGTGCTTTATCAGTGCAGTGTTTTTAGTGCTCTTCAGCGGTAGCAAATATTATTATAAAGAGTGCTTGTTTTCCTTCAGTGCAGAAAATACTGGTCTGACCTTAAAATTACCAGATTTAGTGTAGGCAAGGGCAAGTAATTTGATAAAATAAGGCAATATTTGTATGTCTTTGTTCTCTGATATTAAAATATTACTTCAGATTGGGAGGAATAATGACTTTTTTTTTTCCAGAAAATGTGTCCTCCTTATTCAGAAAAATAGGCCTGTTACCTTATCTTCCAGGTCTCTGTACAATAAAATTTTTCTAGAAAGTAATGTAGCAACTTCCTAAGTGAATCAGAGTGACTCTTAAAGTTCAAGGAGAAATTAATTTCTGGTGGCATTTCATAGGAATGTACTGATTAGCAGTTCTCATAACAGTGAGGGCCCCCTTCTACTTATTATTTTTCTCCTTTCAAGGGACCCCTTTTGTCTTAATTAAAAATGGCTATTTGATGAATGAGGTCACATTCATAAGTAAATAAGTAAATATTCCTTAGCCATTAAGCTAGTTTCTCATTCACCTTTGAATAAAGCTGACTGGGATATGAAGAATAATCTTCAGTATTCCATAGCTGTGGCTGCAGTCCGTCAATGGAAGAGAATAATTTGAATAAGTCACATCGGTGAAAAGAAAGGATACCTGATTGAGTGCTGAAGATAATGTTCCCTTGCTAATCAGATTAATTCCACTTCCTTTAATCACAGAATCATATAGTGCTTTGGGTTGGCAAGGGCTGTAAAGATCATCTAGTTTCAACCCTCTGGCCATGGACAGGGATGCTGCCCATTAGATGAGGTCCAGTCTGGCCTTTAAAATTGTTTCATTCTGTATAAGACTGCCATGAAGGAAACCTCTTTGACTTACTGAATGCCAACTTCAAATTACAAAAACAGAAGAAAAACACCACCCCAAAATACTGATATTCAGAGGACAATGTAACAACTAACCTGTGGGACTGGAAGTCCTCAGGTCAAACTTCTGTTTAGCATTTCCTGTTCTTCTGTTTCATGTTCAAGGACTTACATCCATGCAGCTTTAGTTAAATATTCTGTTGCTGTTGATTTTTTAGATGAATTTTGAGGATCCAGGATTACACTTTCTAGTGTATCAACAATGTCATCTGGGACACTGAAACATCAGCACTGTATAGAATGGCATGGAAGTCTGATCCTCCAAGTAATTTGATCACAAAAGAATGTCTATTAAAGACATTAAACTCTGTTTTGCTTTGTTATTTAATCTTACTGCTTTCATAGTGTGCTCTTGATTAACCAGTGTTTATTGCCATTCAGGAGTATATTTGCCCCTAGAAATATCCCTTTAACATCAAGGAGACAGCAATTTTGTTCTTGTCATACTGCAATATTTGGAAGACACTGTTTATTCTTAAGAACCCAATTAATTTTTAGAATTCAGTCTTCATGTTCCACACACATGTTCTTAGTTTCATCCAAGAGCTGTGGCTATTTAACTATTTCCCTAGACCTCATTAAAGAGGCCTGAGACTTAGTGATGTAAGTGTAAGTCAGTTTTTCATATTATTCAGAGAGTGACGGTGTCCTTCCTACTGGATATGGGAATTTTGCTTACCACACTCTCAGTTGCATAGGCATCCAGTATATGTCATATTTGTACAGAGCAACATCTTGAAAAACTGTTAGGCCTAAAGAAATTTATAAACACTTATTTCTTGAAATCAGATTTAAGACAAACTTTTCAGAAGAGGATGATAATAAGTAGTAAGTATGTCCATTTTTTAAGCAGACAGAGATTACTCCCAAACCCTGATTTATGAAGAATAAAAACCAGGATCCTTGGTTTTCTATTTTCTTTGTTTCAAAGACTGATTAGCAAGATAATTTTCTTTTGATGTTTGTAGCTTTTTAACCTTTCTAGAAAAAATAGGATACAGTGTTTGCATGGCACTTCTGACTTGGAAACACCTGGTTTTCATTTGCAAATTACATGAGAAGCTCTGGTCCTGTGTTTAATTTCAAATGAAATCTGTGTGGCTCTAATGCAGAGCAGCACTGTTCTGGGTCCTGGTTACAAGGAGCACCTTAGTTGAATTGACAAAAACACTCCCCTTTCTTCTCTTCCTCTCCAACTCCCCCAAGTTCAAAGTTATATTAGGAATGAAGAGTTGGAATGAAATGAAATTAAATAAAGACAAGGACCCCTTTCAAACAGCATGCTCCAAAGTGTCTGGATTTAAAAAACCTAGAGCTTGAGCCTATCCTATAATACAGGTCAATCAGCTATGAATTCCACTGTGAAGGAAAAAAATTAGGAAAAAAGTGGGGAGAGTGCACTAGAAAGTTCACAAATGGAAATGTTGCTAAGTGTAAAATTAATGGATCTTCAGCTGCATGAATAAACCGTGTACATCGGGTAATTTTACAGTGTACATCCCTCAGTGGACACCTCATGGGGGAACTGCAAAGGAAGGAAGCAATCCTTTTACTTTGTCTTCCTTTTTGAAGATAGTGCAAGTTTTGAATACTCTCTTTGAGACTAATTCAAACCACATGGATGGCTGCCTTTTCTCTAGTTGCTACCTTCAGACTGAGTTAGCCATCTTCTTGGGGATTTAACTGTCTCTGATGAAAACTTGCCCATCTAGATGTAGATAAAATCATCTAAATTCTGACTTCTTTACTGCCTTTCCACAATTCCCTGTTGCTGGTAAGATGACAACCACACTGTTCCTGGGAAAGAAGAGTAGTACAATTTACCTTTTGCAGGTGAGGATTTGCAGTGTAATCTTCCAGAAGAAAACCTGAAATGCAGGTACATCCTGCTGCACAGTAGGAACATCTTGAAGCTGTTGAATAATTTTTAGTCTATGTGAGAATGTGGTCCTGTTGAAGTTGCAGTTGTTTCTACTGACAAATCCAATGTTACCGTTGTCCTCCCCTTAGACAGACAGAAGAAGAAACTGAAAGAGAAATTTTGCTGTGTCTAAAAATGATGAACAAAATCTGGACAATGGCATTCCCTTAAACTTTTGACCAATGGGTTGTTAATTTCTCAGAAACAAAAGGATTAGCTGTATCTTGATCCATCCAGCACTATTTACACACCACAAAAGGTAACCTCCAAGTAAGCTTCACTTTCAGCTCTTTTTTCAGCTGAAGTTTGAAGTTTGAAGTTCAGCTTGAAGTTTGTTTCCTAAGGTCACAAACCTTGGACACAAGGCTGTAGTGCAGGTTGGCCAAGCTGTGCACTCGGCAGATAATACAATAATTCTAGAGATGAAAAATCAGGAAGTGAAATATTCTGCTGGGTGTGAGTTCTCTTGATTCCTAATCACTCTCATTGCTATCTGCACTAATGAAGTCGAAATTAGACAGGAATGTTTCTTGCCATACTGTACAGTGGCCAAAGCAACAGCTCTTTCCTACAACTCACCCATGTCCTGAGAAGGGCCCCAACCTCACTCTAAGGATGACACTTTTTTGATGACAGTTTTCTTCCAGTTTGTCAGCATGTTTGGTATTGTGCTGCCACAGCATCTATGTGGCTGTTGGCGTTATGTCTGCATATTCTAGAGTGACTTGAACAGACATAATGCCATTGTCTGATCATTTATAACTGTATTTGAGACACGTCTGGAAATGTACTGGTGGGATGAGCTCTGGCCATTTGATATAGCTTAATGGATTTAGTCTGTCTTTCAGCTGCAATAATTAACATCTCATTTGTTGTATTTGCAGTGATTAGCAGCTCCTTAACAGCTGGTAAAAATATCCAGTACTTTTCATGTGAAAACTAACTGAAGCAATCAGCAAACAGCTGTATACATCCAGACTTCAAGGATGATAAAAGGTGTGGAGTAGAAGTCCTAGGAGAAGTAGCTGAGGTTGCTTGGTCTGTTGAGCCTGGAGAAGGGACCTCACTGCAGTTACAGTTTCCTTGAGAGGGGAAGAGGAGGAGCAGGCATTGATCTCTTCTCTGTGGTGACAGTGACAGGACCTGAGGGAATGGCCTGAAGCTGTGTCAGGGGAGGTTTAAGTTGGGTATCAGGTAAAAAAGTTCTTCACCCAGAGGGTGGTTGGGTTCTAGGACAGGCTCCTGAGGGAAGTGGTCACAACAACAGCCTGATAGAATTTAATAAGTGTGTGACTCTTGGGGTGTCCTGCAAAGAGCCAGAGTTGGACTCAATGATCCTAATGGGTCCCTTCCAACTCAGCATATTCTGTTATTCTATGATTCATTTACAGTTTTGATCAGCAAGAAACATAAGTTGTCCCTTCTGAGACTTTCTCTTACTCTCTGGTCCCCTTCATCCATCCACCCAAATACGTGGAAGTAAACTGACTGCTACTGTTTAGCACGTAAAACAACTTCAGGCTGCTCTCCTATAACCTTCTTTGTGGTTATAGGATGTGTTCGAAAGGCAGATCAGTCAGGGTGTGAGCTGAAGCCTTGTCTGTGCTGCTTTTCTTTGTTCTCATTACTTCCTTACCTTGTATCAGAGAGCAGGATATTTCCCTTCAACCACTCATTTTGGCTTTGATGACACATGAAATTGGAAGACCTTTGACCTGTATTACTAAAAATAACTAAATTTGTACTCGAAAAATATAAATTATAGGCTTTACATGATCTGCTTTTGGGGGTCAGGAAAGAAAATTCTAGTATTTGAGAAAACACTTTATTTAGTAAGTGAGCATAGGAATTCCCCTCTAACCTGTCAGAGCAAAACGTCTTCACTCTTTTAAATGTGATTTGTTTTTGTAATGTGACCAAGCTATTAAACTTGTTAGAGATCATGGCAGATGGCATATGTCATATGAATTTGAGCAAATGTTATCGACTTAGGAGTCATAAAAAAATAATTGAAAACTCTAGCTCTTAGCTGCATAGGCAAGCAAGAATTTTAACAGAGGGAAATGCTATAAATCTTTCTGTGCATACATAAACCCTCCCTATAAGCACTGGGTCTTGGTGTCAGAGGCCTTCTGAGGAAAAACAGATTTCTCAAAGGCAAGAGGGGCTATTCTTCAGCAAAACTGTGGTTTAGAGACATTCCCAAAATCATATAATGAGAAGTACTTTGTTTTTTTGTAACTCAGTTATTTTCCTTTCATGCTAAGAAGTTCCAGATACCTGAAATGAGATGATTTTCTCTATTCTTTAGTTTCTGTTTTACATTGCATATGAAATGTTCTCTAAACTCTTTAAAGATTTGTTGCCAATTTTAAGCCCATTTACACTGACACCAGACACCATGATCTGCCCTCCAGCCTAAGGCTGAATAATGCAGTGGCGGCTGCATGGGTGGAGCCACAAAATACCCAGCAGACTCCCTGTGTGTGTGCTGGACCACCCACGAGGAGATTAATGCATGAGCAACCCTTCAGACTGCAAGAAACAGCTCCTTGTAGGACTTTCAGAGCTGCAGCACACAGATATGCAAATGTTGTCAAGGGCAAAATATGTGACTTGCACCCCATCAAAGACACACGGATGCACGTCCTGAAACATTTGCATGTGAAACATCTTCCTCCAAGAGCTTCATCTACTGAGGCAAGTAAATGCTGGCATTCACTTAACAAAGGGTGGTCTATTTGGGTATGCCTGCAGAATGGCCATGGACAAGGATATCCCTGCAGAATGGCCACAAAAAACATGCAGGCAAATGCCCCCATGCAGTCGCAGTCCCTTGGGCAGGGATGGGCTGTCAGGTTTGAGGCCCCATCCATGTGTACAAATTGATAACTGTCCTTTTTAAAAATAGTTCTGGTTTTGGGGATGTCATGGTTTAACCCCAGCCAACAGCTAAGTACCACACAGGCACTTGCTCACTCCAGCACCAACAGGATGGTGGTGGTATTGAAAAAGTGAGAAAACTTTTGGGTTGAGATAAATCGTAGTTTACTAGGGAAAGCAGAAGCTGCACACAAGCAAGGCAGAAGAAGGAGTTAGTTCACTGATTCCCATGAGTAGATGGGTGTTCAGCTATCTCCAGGAAAGCAGGACCTCATCATGCAAGCAGCTACATGGGCAGACAAACACCATCACTTCAAACACACTCACAGTCCTTCTTCTGCCCCTGGCTTTACGTGCTGATACCATAGAGTATGGGATATTCCTTGGGTCTGTTGGGGTCAGCAGTCCCAGCTGGTTGCCTCCCAGCTTCTTGTGTGCCCCCAGCCTGCTTGCTGGGAGGGTGATAAAAGAGGCAGCAAAGGCCTTAGCTCTGTGTAAGCGCTGCTCAGCAATAACAAAAACATTCCTGTACTATCAACACTGTTTTCAACACAAATCCAAAACATAGTCCCATACCATCTACTGTGAAGAAAATTAACTCTATCACAGCCAAAATCAGTATTTCATTTCTTGAAGTGAAAGCTCTTGCTGAAGTGATATGACTGCAATCTGTCTTATGGCTCTGCCCCATCTCCCTTTATACTGCATCATCATATCAGAGGCACCATTTCTATAGCACCACTTCTGATTTAATATATTCCTACAACAACTTCTAATTAAGAAGTCAGGGAAGGAGAAAGTTACACCAGATCTTAATCATAAAAATTAGAATTGTCTTTCATCAAGTCCCTTACAGGTAGCCTACCGACATCAAGGCTCACAAGAAAATTCAGGTTGCAATTTCAATTTTTTTCATTACAACACCTGTTCAAATCTGCTCTTCATCCAGAGGGGAGAGGGTTCCTAAATGGCAAGAGCTCCAAAACTTCTCTAGGGAAATAGTTTGAGAATTACCATCCACACCTTTAGTCTGCAGACACAAATATTTTTAAAATCACCTAAACATTTGGAAAGAAGTTCTAGTTACTTATTTCAAGTCAGCAGTTTTTTAAAAAAGTATCATTAAAGGGTACTTTAAAAGGTTAATTTAACAACTTCAGAGTTTCACGCAGTTGTTTCCCTATTGAATCAAAATATGTTTCTAATTTTCTATTTCCCACCATTTGAAAGATGTCACACCCTTACTCTCATCTTCGATGCATTGTGCATGTGTTTGGCAACACCACGTGAACCTACAAACTTATAAGTAAACAAAAATTGGCCAAACAGCAAAGTGGAGTTACTATGTGAAATAATAGCATAAAGTCCTATCCATTTGCCTTCAAAACAGTCAGAAGAGATGTTTCGGTGCCTACATGCCAAGTGGAGTCAGTCAAAAAGGTGTTTAAACAATTTAGCATCTAAATGCAACTTCTTGGAAAACAGAGGAGTCTGGACTAGGCTGGCTGGGCTCCACTAGGCTACACACAATGCAGCCAGTGTATATTTCCAGGAATGCTGGAAACTAGATCTCAATGCCCTGCTGTTTGCCTACATCTCTCTTGGTGGCCCCATCCAAACACTTGCAGCACTGCATGGCCATGAACTTGGCGCTGCTGTATGTTTTAGGAAGTCTAGAAGACATGGAGAAGGCAGAAAGTTTATTAAGTATTGCCTGCTCTTTTTACCTTTGTCATGTAGTGACAGTACTACAGGTAGAGTGAGTTGCACCTGACTCTTCAAGACATGATGGCTTGTCTTTTAATATTTTTAATTTTCTTTTCTTTAATTGACTTTTAATTAATTAAAAGTTAGTCTCTACAAAAGTTGCATGAGATATGGAGCCTTTGTACATCAGAGAGTGCAATGCCATCCTTACAAGGGCAGACCACTCCAGCACTATACTTCCTGTTCTCTGAGAATTCATTTGCTAATAGCCTATAAATAAACATGCTTTCCATTAACTCAGCTTCCAAGAAGTCATCAGGAACCTGTTAGTCATTGTATCCCAAATCATCTGCTCAGAAAGAAAGGTGCATTAGTCATAGATGGCCAGTTTCAATGTCAGCGGTAATGAAATATAGTTAAGAAGCTCTGATTTAAAGTCAGATTTATCACTAAGTAGTCAGAAGGCTAATTTTGTGATATGTAAAAATAATGACTTATTCTAGAAAAGACAGCAGGATGTAGCTCACTATTATTTATTTTAACAAGCATAGAGGAGGGATGGAGAACTGCTCATTACAGTTATAGGCCCATTAGTAAACATTTTCCTTGCTTTTGTACTTTCTTTTTTTCCTCATAAGGAAATGTGGGAACAGGCAGAGGTTCTCTCGTTTTAGGCCTATTTGTCCCTCAAGAGCTTTACCCTGAGCAAGCTCTGATAAGCTGAATGCCCACAATGACAGAGGTTTGCATGGCATCTGCCTGCTCCTGGTCTCAGGATACCAGTTCGGTGTCTTCCCTCCAAAAATGTACACTCCTCTACTTTGGTCTGTGTCCACTTTTTGGATTCTTTCTAAAAACTGACAATCAACCTGAGTAAGAGAAAAGAATATTCTTAGTTCTTGTGAATATGTTTTCCATTTGGAGCTAATTCCAGTATTTCTTAAACCAGACAATCTTCATAGATGGCTTTTAATTATTAAGTAATACAAACAGGTTGTGACAGGATTTTCTTTTTAGATAGATGATTCTTCAAAAACCAAATTATCTCTTGATTCATACCAGGCTAATGTATACCATTAGTATTGATGTGTAATGCTACACAAGAAAAGAACTGAATGAAAGTCTCAAATCTCATCTAGTCTCTGGACCAGAAAAGTGCTTAAGTATGTGCTTAGTTATCAGGGATTATGATGCTTAAAACTTCTGTGTCTCAATTAAAAATCATAGCTTTGATAAAAAGGAAGTTTCCACTGTTATATGAGGAATTTTTAATTTTTTTTTAAGGAATAGGGATGTCTTCAGGCAATAAAATTTGGGGTTGAAAATGTTGTTGGGCTTTACCAGCGCTGTATTTCTGAAAGGCACTATTCCTAGCTACCTGCAGTTGCTGTCCCACTTCATACCTCCAAAGTTAACCACATTCAGGTAATTTGACCTGGAATTCTGTCATCTGATGAGCAGTTAATTGCTTTAGTGGTTTGATTGAGACTTTAAATATTAACCATGGTCTACCAAGTATCTAGCCACTAACATGCTCCCTTCCCTATGTCTCAAGCAGTGGATGCCTACAAAGTCTGTGTAATTCAGCTGAGCATGCAAAGTGGAACTCTGGATATTTAGTGATTCTCCTTTTGATGCCATGTGCCTGTAAGTAAGCCATGCGCTATACAAACTTATTGGCAGTAATGATTTGGAAAGACACGGAGGGACAAAAGGTGGATTGAATTGGCTGGATAGCTCTGTCAGTGCAGAGAAAGGCTCTCTTCCTCCCTCCAGGCCTGTGTGTTGCCAATGGAGAAACTGTTTCAGTGGTTCCCACATTTTGAAGAAGATGTACTCCCCATGTGCAGGAGTATCAGCATCTTATTAATTAGGAATAAGCATTCCTCTGATCAAGAGAGAGGATACAGTGGGTACACACCATGGGCCACTCTATGGTTTTGCCTGCATGACCATGGAGGAAATGATGAAGGGTTATGGGACATCTATTTTGACCCTGGAGGCATGGGTACATGAGTTGCAGGGAAACCCAATCACAAAACAGTGTTCTCCAAGGAAAATTGCTGCTCTGGTTTCCAGTGTGCAGTTCCCAAACTGACAGGAAGGGCTGGTCTTATTTCTGATCTTAATAAAGAGAGACTTCTGATTTATTTACAATAATGAATACTGACCAGAATTTAGATGGCCCTTGCCTTCAGCCAGGTGGAGCAAAGGGACAGCCAGGTGTACTGGAATGTGTGGATTTGATTTCCTGGCACAGCAGCTCCACAAGAATACAAGGCTTTAGTACATGCTGGTGCAGTGCAAAGTGTGTCCTAATGCCATCAGACTGTGCAGAGACAGAGCCCTCTTGTGACAGGGGAATCCAAATAGCTGACTTTATGGGAGTCTGGAGTCACCTTGATTGGGAATGAGTGGCAAAAGCAACCCATTGTCACTGGCCCAGAAGCATCCTTGTCATAGACTATCCCAACAGAGGGAATTTCAAGGACCAAAAATGGTAAATTGGGCTTAGGTGTTTGCGCCTTGGAGGCCGAAGAAATTAGGTGTCTGTCTACCTTGCCTGGTCTCTCGGAGGACTCTCCTGTTGTGGGGTTGCTGAAGAACAGCAGGTGCCAGCCACCACCACAGTGGCGCATGGGAGGTAATAAGGCTCCAACAGAGACTCTGCAATTCCTACCCATGAGGTGGTTTGCTGGCTGGAGAGCCAAGGAGTGATCAGCAGGACCTGCTTACCCCTTAACAGCCCCATAGGGCAAGTGTGAAAGTCTAATGGGGAGGGAGACTGAGTAGATTATCATGGCCTGAGTGAATGCCGCCTCTGGGTGCTGCCACACCCAACATTTGGGGCTTCAGTATGAACACCAGTCAAAGGCAGCCAAGTGGTGCCACCACTGACATTGCTGATGTGATTTCCCAATCCCTCTGGCAGCAGAGAGCAGGCCACAGTTTGTTTTCACTTGGAGGGATGTCCAGTAGACCTGGA
The DNA here is from genome assembly GCA_039654755.1 of Calcarius lapponicus. Taxonomy (NCBI): domain Eukaryota; kingdom Metazoa; phylum Chordata; class Aves; order Passeriformes; family Fringillidae; genus Calcarius; species Calcarius lapponicus. The sequence continues at coordinate 53,638,446 of CM077481.1, read as the reverse complement.
ACTGATTGTGCCAGGGATGGAAACACAGCCCCATCTGCCATGGACTGATCCAGACTGCACTGGAACAGGGTAACACAGCACACCTGGAATATATTGACGATATCTTTGTTTGGAGGAATACTGCAGGTGAGGGTTTTGAAAAGAAAAATGAGGAAGAAAATGGTCTGACTTTGCTCTAAACAAAAGTGACATCAAGGGACCTACAGAGTAAATCTAGTTTTTAGGAGTGAGATGACAAGATGGAAGTCATGTCCCAGTGGATGAGATAAAGCAGATAACAGCAGTGTTTCCACCAACTAGAAAACAGGAAACAAGCTTTCTTAGGTGCTGTGGGGTTTTGGAGAGTGCAAACCCCAAATTACAGTCTGAGTGTGGCCCTCTTTGTCAAGAAACTGGAATGAAAATTAGTTTTCACGTGGGACTCTGAGCAACACCAAGAATTTGAATAAACTGAGTTTATTCAAATTTGAATAAACTTACTTCAGTGGGTGATAATTCAATATTCATAAGCTGTAAACAGTGTGTTCTCCACTGCAGCTGGGGATGGTCTTTCCTGGAGCCTCTGACAGAAAGTAGCAGGGAAAACTCAAGGTTGACCCTTAGGGCTTTGGAGCTAGGCATACAGAGGATCAGAGGCCCATTATAGTCCAGCTGAAAAGGCAATACTGGAAGCTTACAAAGGGTTTCAAGATGCTCTGGAAGTGATGGGCACTGAAGCACAGCTTCTCAAGTCACCCTGATTGCCAGTGCTGGGCTGGGTGACCAAAGGAAGTGTCTCCTCTACACACCATGCAGCTGATGCTCTGTGGAGTGAGTTGCACTTGTCACACAGCAAGCTCAGATAGGAAACCCCAGTCACTCAGGTCCTTGAGCAAAAGCAATATCACAGGTGGGCCTGCCTTGGCCTGAGGCAAGAATAATGCAGACTGCTTTCCCCAGCATATTTTTAATGTTCAATGCATCCCCTTATACAGTACATAAAAGTTTTTATGGGACAGTGGCAGCCTGACTAGTAGATCCCCTAATGCTGACCAACAAGGTGGATTTTGTTCTTCCCTTTTTTTGCATGACTTGTTTTTAATGGATTTTATGTCTCTTGTCTTTTTGTTGTTTTCCTTTCTATTGCTTAAGCTGTACTTACCTCAAACCACAAGTTTTCCTGCTTTTACCCTTTTGATTCTCTTCCCCATTCCAACAGAAGGCTAGTGATTGAGTGGCTGTGTGATAATTGCTGTCTGGGATTAAAGCATGAGATTGGCCTTGGTTCAAAGAAATTATTCAGACCAGTGGGCCATCCCATCTCATATCCTGTCCTTGGCACTTGTAGTTGCTCTAAAGGAAGTTTAAGAAAACCATGCAGTATAGCTACAGAATAATCAAGGATTATTTTTGCTGTGTGACACAGTCACATTGATAATTAATAAACTTAAATACTAGAATTTCATTCTTCCAAATGTTGCATTCTTTTATTGCGACTTGATATCTGTGCTCCTCCAGTTTTCTTTAATTTGTATCTAAAAATTTTCAAATATACTGCCGAAGTTCACCAAAACTTTAGAAAAATATTTTCTCCTCTGTAATGCAAAACCTCCCAGAAAGTCAATTATGTCAAACCACTACTGTTATTTCCTCATCTGCTATGTTTTTTTTCTAGGAAAGCTTCCATGAAATTTTCTTCCTCTCTGAATTCCTACACAAAAAATGAATAGAAAAATAATTCCTTGAAAACTTAATGGAGATAGGTCTTGCCTTTATTTTCTTCAAAAAAAGAGAAATACATTTATGTAAAGGCTTTTGAGCAGGTTCTTGTTCAGAGGCATTCTACCCTTTGTAAAACTACATGGAGTTAATCAGCTCTATGGCTCTTCTCATGTATTGGCACATGCTTTTGCTTCCCATTTAATTTCTTCACTAAAAAAATATGGTTCTCTTTCTGTGCAGATAACTTTTATTTCTTGTCATCTGAATATACCTCAGAAAGGTTTTTCAGACAGCTCTACACAGGTGCCACAGGTTAAAATATGCAGACAAATAACACCACAAGTGTAAAGAGTCAAAAAAAAAAAACAAACCAAAAACCCAAAAAACCCACTAAGCACCATACCAAAAAAAACCCCAAACCAAACAAATAAATAAACCAAAAAACAACAAAACCAAACCAAACCAAAACAAAACAAAAGTCATTTCAGGGCATGGAGGGTATTAAGAATGCTTTAAAAAATTTTTATACTCCCAGAAATCATTGTTCATGCCTTCATGTGTTTAACTTTCTCATGTCTAGTTTAAGACAAAAGCTATTAATAATGAAATTATTTCTCATAGTAACTGATGCTGAGCATGGCACTTGCTTTCCAAGTTCAACCTAACTTTCTCCTTTGTTCCATGACCCATCCTTTTGTCCCCTCTTCTCTAGTCCTTAATAGAGGTGCTTTTGATGGGATAATAATGATTTTCTTTTTGGATTGGTCTAATACTCTTAATAACTCATATATACCACTGAGATTTGATATAAACTCAAAACTAGAGGTCAAGCCTCATTCCATAAGGGAATATTATTGACTGTGTATGAAATAAATACAGAGGATAAAGAACCAAGAATACAGAGATTTTGGTACTTTTCAGTAGATGTTTAGGGGACTGTTGTAAGCCAGATGGTTGTATTTACCATTATCTGCCTCCCTCTCTTTTTCTTGTGTTTGTTACCAAAATTTTCCTGTACTTATAATACTTAGTATAAACCTGTGGGAAGGTGAAAAAGAAAGATCAGAGAGTCAGACTGAGGTCTAGGAGTCTGAAACACCAGTGAATATGAATATTAATTTGTTTTTACATGCTGGTATGTAGATTTAGAAGCTTGAAGTGATAATCACTTGAAATAGTGCATCAAGTTTAGCTTAGAAGAGTAAGCTAAACTTTTTTCATACAAGAGTATGAAAAAATAAACACTCCTTAACAAAATCGTTTCCTCTACAAAAACAAGTAAGAGGAGACATTAATAAGAGCCTGAAGAAGTGTAGACATGTTCAAAGTTTCATTTAATGTTTGATGAAATCAGTTTAGCAGCCTGTTGCTTATCAGAGACATATTCTGTCTTCTACTGGAATTTCCATACAGCTGTGGGATGGCTATTGCAGGATAAAGATAATCCTGTGGTGCCCTGGAACCATGGGACAACCTCTTTCTGCATCCAATGTAAGGGTGTGGGTGAAATAAGTGTAAATAGGCTCAGGTGTGTATCACTGACCTGTCCCAAGAAAGCAAGACTAGATCAGGCCACCTTTCTGTGCCTTCTTGGCTAAGCCTAGTGAGAGCCCTCTTGAGTCTAGTAAAATTTCAGGAGAACAGTGTTGCATGAAAGAAGGGGCTTCCTTTTCCTCATCTCTGGGTGTATGTTGCAATAAGTTAACAAGGAGGAGAAAGGCAAAAGTGCTTACCATATGAGATTATTCAGCCAGTCTACAGAAGAAAGAAGCCGTCTTCTAAAATCCCTGTTGGGCCTGGGCTCATCACTTGGGGGGTTGATATGATACTGGGAACTAAACTAAGATGTAACATCTGTCACCAGCCAGACATAACCAAATTCTGATTTCTACATGCACAACAGAAGCTTGGCAATGGTCTATTCTTCAGGACAAAAGGACACCTCTGCTGCCTACAGCTTCACTGGAAGACATTGAACAAGAGCTATCAGACAAAATCCTGGTTTTGTTTCCCCTCCTGGAGACTGGCATGAGTTTTCACACTTGTACTCCCAAAAAATTATCATGGAGTTTACCATCTATTCTATTTTGCACATGTACTGTGCTAGTGATTTTGTAGAGGCACATATTTGTCCATGACCTGTCCCTTGTGTCAGCTTACTCATTTTTGCCTTTTTGGGACTAAAAATACTGATTACATGAATGGCTGGAGGCAGAAGTTGCAAGAGAGGGCTTCAGCTGTTTGTCATCTACAAGCCATCTACTGGTGTGTGCTGCAGCTGCACACTGTGCATGCTGGATCAGAAGTCTGGCAGAGGCATTGCCACATCCATATGCATGAATGTCTGCCGGGGCATGGGTGCTCTCCAAGGTTTACTACTGCTTCTGCAAATACTAAGTTTCTCAGTACCTGAATGGTCTGTTTTGCTTGGCCTTACTCACTTTGTCAGGGTTAATAAAAAATATATTCCCAAGGTCAAAACCAGCAGGAACAGTTGTTTCAGATATAAGGGGGGAGGAAGAACTTCCTTCCTTTGTAGTGTGGCTTGCAGATCACTTTCTTAGGTGCTCACCTTAATCCTGTGTTCCTGGAGGGTCCCCAGGGTTTTGATCTTGCTCCAGTCCTCTTCTGATATGACTATGTGATTTGAGGCTGTTTGTTCTGAATTAAGTTCTTTTATTTATTTTGGGAGAAAATAATTTATGAGTTTTTAGTATGAAGGAAGTATTGGGAAATTCTCTCCCCAGAAGGAATGTCTAGCTCAGGGTTCCTTCTTGGTTGTATGAAATGAAACTTGTCCAAGCAGGCAAGTCCTTACACACCTGAATTTCTATACTGCTGGCTATATCTATCAATAGAAAACTCCTCCTAAGACATGTTCTAAAATTCTTGTGAAACTTGAGAGAAAGGTTTCATTCTTTCCTCATAACTCCTGCAAGTCATTCCAATGAAAACCAGGAGTTTGAGAAAGTGGTTCTACCCACTAGGTTGTGTATTTGAAAATGGCTGATCCTGCCACTAGAGTCTTGTGAAACTATCCCACAAATGTATCAATTCTATAGAATTATTGACCAGAGATGTATAAAATACTAAGTGAACATGAATTCAGATTATTTTGTGTGCTGGAACAGCAAGTTTTTGTGTGATTCCCCTCCCACACCCTGCTTTGAAATCCAAATAATTGGATAATACAAGAATTGTCCAACAAAATAAATTCATCATGCTGGTTGTGGTGCTGAATTAGGATTATAACTGAGGTGTTGTAGTATTCTAGCACTGACTACAAAAGAAAAAGCCCAAATTTGGTTGGAGGGAAAGAATTTCTTTGAAGTAAGGGAAGCTCATTAAACCCCTGTGCTCTTTAACTGCAAATTTGTTATTGTATATGACCAGCCTGCCAGCAAGGTTCAGTGTGTAATGTTCCTTCAATCCATCAGGTTTACATCTCCTCCTGTGAAAATATAGTTGGGCAGTGGTCTGCTCCTTGTGGCCTTTGCATACGCTTCCTGTGTGACAGTGATGTGGTAGGGCCCAGCACAAGTGAGCTATTGTCCTTGCTTGCTGGACGAGCCCTTCCCATCAGAGCATGGTAATGTGTTCTGCTGGCTGCCAAAACTCCCCTTCCCCCACTCCTCCTCTCCTCTCCTCTCCTCCTGATTAAAAACAAAGAGCACCAGGACTCAGTATTTTCCTAACTTTTGGGACCTCTTGCGTGGAGTGGAAGGGGGAGGGAGGGTGGGTGCAGAGCAGCCTCAGCCAGCGGGTTTGCGCCTGTCAATTTGTGCCTTGGAGCTTCTCTCACTGGCTAGACCTGAACAAGCCGGTGCTGCTTTTCCATGGAGGAGAAGTGTCCGCTCTGGCAGGCGTGAAAGCAGCTGGAGGGTCAGGGAGAGCGGGTGCCAGAAGACTGCTGGGGTCACAGACTGTCTGGGAAGCATGCAGCAAGTTTGGTCCCAAAACTTTTTTATGTTTCTGTGTTCAGAGACTGAAAACCCAGGGGATCTTGAACTTCCCAGTCCTTTAAACTTGCAGATCAGTGTGGATGCTGGATGAAATCTTAGCCGCTCTATAATTTCAATGAAACCAGAGTTTTAATTTGTTAAGGGGTGAATAAAACCAAGGAAATAGTTGTGGGTTTGTGACTATTAAAAGATCATTCATTGTTTGACTTACTAGACTTCCTAAATCTGTAAGAGTTCAAGAACAGAAGCTTTTCTTTTACTCCTAGGCTAGATAGTACACAGCAGACTGCAGAGATCTAAACCCATAGCTAGCAAACAGCATGCACCTGAGGTGTTTTTCATGTTCTTTTCTAAAAGTTTATTTCAGTTTCCCCATCCATTCTTGCTACTTCTCCAGGTACTTTACAAAGTCAAAAAAATATTCTCTTTACAAACACACGTTCTACCTGATTTCTCACTATGCATATAAAGATACAGCATATTTAGAATAGGTATTAGGAAAAAAAATAAATGTTGTACAATTTGAAAAGACATATATTTGAACAAATATGAATAGAATTTTTCACAATTTTTCAAATTTTACTTTTGCCATCACTAATTAGCTCTTCTGAAGAGCAGTTATCTTTCTGTAAAATGTTGAAATGTGTTTAAGAAATACATTACTACAGTATGCTACTTTGCGTAATATATACTGTCAAAACAGTGCTCTGCTTTTCAAATTGTTTTGTTCTTGTCAAATGGCTGAAAACAACTTCAAGTTCATCAGAGAAGAAATTGTCACTGTTTTTTGGGAGTCAGTTTAATGGATTACTTTGTGACAGACATCTGAGATTCCTTCATTTCGGCACCTCATGTTAAAATATAAATGGGTATTTTCTAAAAGTCCTGTGTATTTCTGTGGAAGAACTTGTGCCAAAACTGGCTATTGTACTGCAAATATCATGAACCACACCACAGTCTCATCAAAAAATTGAAGGCCTGGCATTTTGCCATCCTGTAAAAGAGCAGATTGAGGTTTTGCTAATATTGCCTTGAGATTGAAAAAATGTTATACAAAGAAATTTAACTTGAGTTAAATGTTAAATTAACTTGAGTTAACATGAGAGCAGCTTTGGAGGTTTTGATATTTTTTCATTCATTCATTGCACAGTCACTGCTTGGTATAAGTTAACAAATATATAATCCACAAATATGACATCACACCAGAACCCTGAGTTATGAGCCTAATTCCTTCTACAGCCCCTGTAGAAACAAAACATTGAAGCAGGACTGTGTAGTTTCTTTTCTTTAGGTGTATGAGACCTGCACTTTTAATTCAGGTCTGTCTTTGTGAAGATGAAGTCTGTGAAACAGGACAGAGCTGCCCTGGTATCTCATGACTCATCTGATTTCAAAAGGCAAGGAGCCCAGTGTGGTAACCACTAGTTCACTCATGCTGTATTTACTAACATGCATTAATCTCATAAATGGAGTTGTCCATTTTGTAAGAAACAAAAAAAAATTTTATAAAAGAATTAGCTGTATAAATAGTCCATCTCCAGTGCACCAAATAGCCTTCTATAAAACCCAAGCTGTATTTCTAACCCTGTGATTTTTTTATTGCTCTCAAATAATTGCTAGACAATGTCCTTCATTTTATGTGGTCCCAGGGACTAGGAAAGGTTCCAATGAGAAAGTTTCTTCCCTTCCTACTATTGAAAATATAGAATCTAACTATAGGGTCGAAGTAAAAATAGTAGCATTGCAAATGCCATGAATATGATCATTCTCTGTGAATGAATGTAACTGTGTTTTCCTTATGGCACAAGAGCAAGTGAGCAGTGTTTAGCATGCTATGTCCATAATGGCTACATTTATTCTCTGTGTTGTGGGCTGCATTACGTCAGGTGTTTGCAGGGGAAAGAAAGCCTTAAAAATAAAAAAGAAGCTACCAATAAAAATGGTAAGTGCTGGCACAGTGCAAAAAGGAAAAAAACATTTTGACATTTTGCTATGGTATTTTACATCTCAGCATGGATCATTTTGTAAGCTGCAGGTAGAGTTTTAACTAAAACTTGAATAAGTCATAAATTCTGTCCTTGTTCTCTGTAGTGCAAATTCAGAACGATCATTTATTGTCAATGAAACTGCTGTGACATTTGCATTAAAATAAGTGATTTGTAGTGACCAACATGCTTGGCTGGCCCATTAAATTTCCAACAACTCATAATAAAGTTCAACTGGGATCACAAGTGGATTGTGGTGAAGTTTGTTTCTTTCTTTTTTTGTGGTATCCAAGGCCTGGGATTTTTTCATTCCCTCATGCCATCAGTCAGTGGGGTCATAGAGAGCAGTGGCAGGCAGTGTGTGAACGCCAGACCACTGGTGGTTCAGCCACAACTGTGCCTTATGTGGCTGTGTGCTCCGCCAGCTGTGGGAGAGGCAGCTGTCTTCAGGAACACAGGGGTACTCTATGGTTCATTTGGTTTTTGCAGAAGTCACACCCTGCTTTTCTGGGACCACTTCCCTAAGCCAAGTCCTTTGCTATGAGCAACACAGGCATGCAGAGATCACTTTAAGTGAGAAAATATGGGAAATGAGAAAAGACTCTGGGCGACAGTGTGAGAGGATTTGTCAAGTCTGAGGTTGCCAGTGACATTCCGTCTGAAGGCTTTATCAGCATGCTAGGATGCACCTCAGCCACCTACTCAAGGAAATCTTTTCAGCCTAGGTGGCCTAATCTGCTAGCCTCTGGATTTGCAGGCTTATAGGTTGCCTTGAAATGGCATTAGGCCAGAGGGTGATTATGTTGCTGAGGAGACTTCTCCAGAAGTTTCCTGGAAGATGGTGAGTGTTCTGTTTTCATCCCTGTGAGGCACAGTTCTTGGTACGTGCATGAAATAGAGGATTTGCACAGATGGTCACTCTAACACGCCAGCAAACATTTCTGCCCTACGATATAGCTTTTTCTACCTTCTGGTGTTTTAATACAAGATTTTCACACTCAAAAGCCATGCAATATTTATACTGCATTTGAGCAAACAAAACCATAACATTTTCCACATTATCAGAAAGGCAGAGCTGGGACTAAAAGGTCTGTTCAGTGTATCTTATTGAAACATTATGGATAAAAAACATAGAGAACAAGGCAGAAAATAGAAGTGAAAGTAATTGTAATTATATCATTCAGCCTCACAGTACGTTCTTACCATGCTTCTTCATCTCCTCATATGGACAGTCAATGGTTTATTTTTGAAGATAGCAACCTGTTCCTTATGAAGAGATAAAAAAGAATGAACTTCTTAGGTCAGAGGTGGGGAAAAGGGGGTGTAATAAAGGATGAATAAAAAATGTACAGGGCAAAGTAAGTCATTCTGGTGTCCTCTTTAAATAGTACATAATGTCAGTTAAATTGAGGGGTGAAAAAAGCATGAAATTACATAAACTGAAACAGTACCATGAAGTTAGCCTTTGAATCTTGCTGCTGCAAGCATTGCTGTGAAGACAAGCATTGCAGATTTGAAAAGAGTCTGATATTACCATGAAAAAAGGAAGCATCCATCATTATTGAAAAATGGGATAAAATTTCCATTACAGCATCCTTCATGCTTGAGAGTGCAAATTCCTTAGGTTAAGGAACTAAGAAAGGTTAAGGTTAAGAAAACTGCCAGTGGAAGCCAGGTATCTCAAAGCATTTCAAGAGCTGTGTGGCTTGGCAGTGTTTGGTAGAGCCTGTGCAAGGTCCCAGACCAAAGTGATACTGTTCTGAGAAGGAAACCGATAGTCCTAGGCTTGGTTTTCTCATTCCCCAAAGTGCCTGATTTTAATTCTTGTCCAGTCTTACAGGCCCTTGATATTGTGTGTGAGAGCTGGAGAAGTGATTTGGTCTGTGGTCAACTCTGCTTTCTGAGCCCGCTGAGGATCTGAGGGACAAATTCCTGTAGCCACATCTCTCTTTTCAGGGAGCAGAATCTTACCCACATTCAGCCCCTTATTTGGTCCTGAAGCTTTAGATTCAGACTGTGTTCACCACTTAAGTCAGTCATGGCAGGTTTGACTCAGTGGTTGTGACAGCATAGCATTTATTCCTTATGAATATCACATTCATGTCTGTGTTGAAATACAGAGATTTTAGATTTGCTTATTTTTTCTTCTTTTTTCCTTTTTTTTTCCCTCCCTCTCTCTTGATGTTTAAGACTTCCAGCTGGTCAGCTTTTCTTTAAAAAGAACTTCATTTGCCAGCATTGTGATGAGGATTGCCCTTCCAATCTGAAGGTACTGGGATGCTGGGGGAGAAAGAAAAGGGTGTTGAAGAGCATAATGTGCAGTTTTTAAGTGCTCTGTTTAATGTGCAGTTTTTCAGTGCCTATTTCATCTCTCCCTCCCCCCTCCCCGCCACTGCAGACACATCTGCCCGCCCTCTGGCTCACCTCACCCACAGCCTCCCTTCCAGGAGGAGGATGGTGATTTCATTTGGAGCAGCACACCAGTGTGCTGCACAGGCACTACACACAGCGCTTCACTCCTTAAAGCTTGTATATAGCTGTAGGGCCTAAAAATCCAACTCTGATTTGGGTTTTTTTTCCTTCTTATTAAAGGCTTACTCTGTCAGGTAAATCCCTGGCAATAGACACTTTGATCATGAAGAATAAATATATGCAATTAAATAAAGCCTGTCTATATGTAATGTAATGTTTAATAACTTATCCATATCTGTGCAGGGAGTCAGCCCCATAGTGGGCATGTGTGGCATGGCAGGCATCCTGTGTCTGATGTCCACACTGTCTCCTCCCTCAAGATCTTGCTTTATTGAGGTATGTATGATACTGTGCAGGCAGGAGGTGGCTTGTGTCTGCTGTATTACCTTTATGAAATTATTTTTTCCTTCTATTTTCCATTACAAAGCGTGGTAGTCTGTTAATTTATTTCACAGTTTCCTGGAGATGACACCATAATTACCTCCCTCTTCTCATCAGCGACTGACCTGTAGCTTCCTCAGAACTGAAGGTAAATAGTCTTATATCAAAATACTATAGTGTGGGTTTGTTTTCTTCTTTTCCATGGTAGCCAGAAAATGGGTTTACTTTTCTGATCTTTTGGATTTAGCATCCAAACTCAGAAGCCCTAAGATATCTAGGGTCAGTGTTAGAATTATCATTATGGATGCTACTTATCTGTGGCAAATTGATTTGTTTTAAGCTTGTTGTCTTCTTAGGGATGAAATTTCCCTTCCTTGCTTTTGATTATTATATATTATAGACCATTTCTCGCTATGCTAAAATGGGAGTGTGTAGCCTGTTTTTCGCACAATGCATGGTGATTACTTCTGAACCCAAACTTTTGCAACACGAAAGTTTAGTACAGGCTCTTTACTGAATTCAATCTACATATCTGTTACAAAGATGTAGTTGAGATAGTGTATCTCTAAATGAAAGAGAATACATTTTTATAGTCAGAGCTTTTTAGTCTGAGAAGTGCTGTAGCTCTCTCATTCCAGCTTTACTCTAAAAACTTGAGAATGGACAGAGAGATACCTAAATCTAATTGTGATGGTCTTCACATTTTTTGTTGTTGTTGGCTCATGGCAGTAGAATAAAAATTACTTGGGAACAAAAAGCAAGCATGATGGAAACCTCTATTCACAGAGTAACTTCTTCCAGACATCTGATTCATGTTCTTAATTTTATTTTACTTTTTTTTTACTTTTCTCTTTTTAGTAGGTGGATAACTCTGATCAAATGTTTCTGGATGTGCAACCTTTGGGGTGACTCTGTCAATTCAGTGGGCAAACCCTTGAGTCTTTGTGTGGTGCATTGGAGAGCCAGCTGGCACCGTTGAGAGTTGCTGTCCTGAAAGCAGATCTTCTGGGAGCCCTGCTGTAGTGCAGGCCTGATTTCATCAGGTGTATGAGGTGGATGTTTGTCAGATGTTCACCTTTCCTGGAAGCCAGGTTGCTAGCAGCACGCAGAAGTACGTTCCTGAAATGCTGACTGAGGCAGGAGCTCTGTGGCAGCTGGCCCCTGTCCTAATTAACCCATAGTGAACATGAATATTTGATATTTAAGGGACGGAGACAGAGAGATTGCATCTCCAAACTTTTGTTTTTCTGTATTACCTAACCAATATGAAATTCAGTGCATTATCAGGATCTGGGAAGTCACCAGGAAATTTTTAGATTCTCTGAAATTTTGGTCCAGCGCCACCTTTTCCATGTGATTATGCCAAATTTAAGGGAAGACAATCTCTACCTTCCTCATTGGCCCACACCACAGCAGCTCCAAATCCCTGAAAACCTAGCCTCTGAGTCTTAAAACTGCATGCTGGCTCTTTAATGTGGCATATTTGTCTGAAAGCTACTTTTCTCTCTGTGTGATATGGTGAAGTACAAGGAGCAGGAATGATTAAAACCGGCTGTTTTCCCTGAGCAGTTTTGCTGTGTTCTTTTCATTTAGTGTCCTTTCAATAAAGAATGAGAAAACAGTGAAATTGATAAGACAGCATAAGAATATTCTTCTACATTTGGAAATTACTGCAGCAGAATGGAATTTCTACAGTGTTAGGAAACAAGATTTTAAGCCAGTGTGCAGAATTCCCTCTAACAACCTTTTATTAAATTAGCCTGTTGAATTCTGTCAGGTTTTTTTATCCTTTTGTAATGTCATAGGGTTTTCTGATTAAGGGATGGGATGGATCTGGTTTTGCTTTTTTCCACCCTCAATACAGCCGAGGTAAATAAAAGTTGAAGCACTGTGATGCTTGCTTTCCCTGTAGTGTTCTTCAGGCAAATTCTATTGATAGAAGGGCCTGATCATTAACACCCTGCTGTGGTTCAAAACTCTCTGGAACAAATCTTTTACAAAGGAAAACAAGTCTGATCAAAGCATTTTGAAGGAAATATTTTAAGTGAGAGTGATAACTTGAATGCCTCCCTGATCTTTTGACAGATGATGTTTTCCTCCTCTCTGTTGGTCTTGCAGGACTTGGCTTTCCTAGTCGGCAATGAGGGTCCTGTTGCTGGAGTGTGCATTCATGGAAAGGAGCTGTCTGCTACATTTGAGCTACAATCATCCTGACCCTTTTTCTTCCCAAACCATAAATGAAATTCTATGAACCATTTAATGCCTTCATTGTCTTCAAAAGTGGTTTTTTACTTGTGCCCTGCATGTGTCCCACTGCAAGCTGCCTGTAATAGTAGGCATTAAGCCACATCCTGAAAATACAAGAAGGTCAAGGGATGCTAATTTGACATTTAACAGTGCAGATTTCTTGCAAGTGACATTTTATTGGAGGAAGTCTGATAAAAACAACAGTATAACAAGAATTAGGAAGTGAACATAACTTTAAAAGTTAGTACACTTCTATTTTGTGGTAGTTTTTGTCTACCTACGAAGTAGGTAGACAAAAGTAATTCCTGTAGGCTTCAGTAGGTGGACAAAGTAATTCCTGTACGCTTCAGTACTAGTTTGTTTGTGACAGTGATGCACATAAAGGGAAAAGGAATCTAAAAATGCTTCATCTTTTATTGGAAACCACTGTAATTCTGAAATTTAGGATTAGTTTCATTTGGCAAGAAAAAATTCTATCAACAACTTTGAGCCATTGTGTAAAAGTAATTTGATTAATAAAAGGGATAGTTGTCAGGGAGCAAGTACCTTTACTTTTAAGCAGTAGCCTACAGGTCTTGGAACATATTTATGTTTTCAAGTTGAAATCTAATGCAGCATACTGGAGACTGCAAGTGTATTATTTCAGTCTCAAATCTGGTTGGTTGATTGTTGAAATGATTTAAATTCTCCTAGTGGCTTCACTCATTTCCTTTTCTCATTTACCTATTCTGAATTATAAGTGAAAGACATCCACGAATAAATGATCATTCATATTTCACTTTCAGGCCAAGATGACCTGCAACAAGAAAGGGAAAAAAGGCTTTGATAAATTCATGCTTGAACAGGCTGATTGCCTCTACTTTTAAGCACCTCACTGCAGAAGGTTGATTTGCTGACATGTCTTTAAAGCATGGCATTCGTCAAACCACATCATCCTAGCAGGCAGAGCACCTACACTCGAGGCATACACAGAGATGGTGACGGGTAACAGGAGCAAAGATCATGGCTGGTTTGTTGTCAAAGGGAAGTCACCTCCCCTTATCCCTTTAAAAGGACCTTACTCTTGTAAAATTCAAGCACAGGCAAAAACACCAGGAAGATGCCCATTAAAAACACTGGATCCAATTTATTTAGCAGGCACATGTTTTTAGGAAGGATTAGGAGGGGAAAAGTGGAGAGGAAATGAGAAACACCCTTGTCAAGGTCAGATGTAAAGCAGAAGGGCATTACTTGTTTCATATCAGAGCATGGGGGGGAATGGCAGGTCTTAGAAAATTATATCTAATCATGCTCATGGCTGCCCAATCAGGAAGGGAAAGTAACGTCAGACAAATCTTCCTCATTAAAGAGTCAGCATGACACCCACAGATGGTAGATTATTAAAGGATTTTTGTTTGCTTTAAGGTTGGGAGGAGGGGTATTTCTTTAGAAAGTTGGCAGCTGTGGGCATGTTTCAGGAGGTAGCAGGACATCTACCCTGTCTATTCAATGAAACACACCATTGTCACTGGGCCTGTGTGCTGCCACTCAGAAGAGTCCCCTTAAATTATGCATTTTTCATCACTGAAATGAAGTGTGATGGAAATTGCCTTCTTTCAGGATTCCCACTAGCACCACCACTACCACCACCATCATATTACCAGTTACTTCTGTAGATGCCCCAAAAGCACAACCCTATGGCTAACCCCTTAATAATTTTAATCGAATGCTTAGATGGGAAAAGGAGAGCTGCATCTAGGAGGAAAGGGAGAGCTGCATCAACTTCAAAAAGCTGGTTGTTGTAGAGGGAGGTGAACAAAAAAGGCATCCCAGTTATACATTGCACTTACCTCCAAGGCTGCAGATATGTAGAAACTTCAGTATTTGGTGGAGAGCTTTGGAAGCTGGGAAAGAAGACAAGGAATTCCACTTTTCAAAGAAAATATAGAAAACAAGAAGCTAAACAGATGTGACCTACTGACCACAAGCTCCTCAGGGAGAAACTTCTGTGCAGAATGGCAAGAGCAGAATTGGGGCTGATGGTGCTGATGCAGTTTAGGGGACTGGAGATCTCTGGAAAGACAGGCACAAGCTCCTTACAGCTGTATCTGAGATTCCATCTGCCCAACTTACATCCCTGTGCAATGGGCATGGGGAGTGGCTAACAAAGTCTGCTGGTTGGGGTTGGCCAGGTAGTGCCCAAGAATAGCTTCACCCATCTCTCTGAGAGTCCAGAGACTCCTGAACCTTTCACAGGGTTTTCTGAGTAGAGGGAATTCCATGGATGGTGAGATGAAAGGGATTTTGTTGTGGGAACAGATATTAGTGCATTATTAGGCTAACTGTTGCTAGCAAGAAAAAAGCATATTAATTTGTAAAGGGAAAGGTTTGCTTTGTGACCAGTGGTTGTGGGAAGGTATATTTACATAATAAATGAAGGGAAGCCCATTTAATGGGCATCTCAAGTAGGAGGGAGGCAGCAAACAAGTAAACGAAGTTCTTTTTTTTTACATTAGGAGTTGGTAAATCTTGGTTACCTCATTTATCAGTTACATTTTTTGTAGTTTGGCCAGCCCAAGCAGGTTTCAGGCCCTGCCTCAAATCTCAAAGTTTATAAATACAACAGTAGTTCATCCTGAGTGGGTTTATTTATATTTTGAACCACCAAATTGCAGATGGGTGGTGTTTTCCAGCTTGAGCTTGTGAAACAGAAGGCACACATACATACACACTTTATTTTCATGAATAAAAGGGAAGACTGTCCACTTTTTCAAGTGTTGAGGGAACATACTAAGCTTTAATAACAAATCTAACAGAAGACTGGGTTTTACACACACATTTTCTGTGACAAAAAAAGGCATTGGAGGAATTTATCACTGATGCCCTTGTTTATGTCTGGTATTATACACTCATATAGCATTTAGTTTACTTTTATAGAAACATACATTTGCAGCTGCTTTCTCACTGGAGAAAAAAAATAGTGATTCAGAGATTAGTAACATAGAAAATTAGTTCTCCTATTGTTTTTTAAGGTTCTGCCTTTCCTTCTCCTGCCTAAATCCCCAACTGTGGAATCTATTTAAAATACTGTATGTCTTAAGGACACAGTAGAAAACTTATGTGCCAGCCAAATAGCTGTTCAATCCAAGTGATGTCAAGCAAGCCCATTTAGTCAGATTTCGAGAACCATTTTTTTTCTTTACATGAGAGGTCTAAAAGGTCTATAAGGCTTCAAAATTGTGTTTTTCAAAAGCAAAAGTTATTTAGCAATAGTTTTTTACAATTCTCTTATAAAATTTACCTAATTATTTTTTTAATGCTAACTAAACAAGCCCCCCATTTTTAGTTAAAAATACGGTTATCCTTAACTAAATGTTGTTGAAATATGGGGTATGTAAAAGACACATGGTACAGTTTAAGTAATATAACATAACAAATAGGAAAATTGAGAAAGGATTGAAATGATGGTTTTCTTCAGAATTTCTATTAAGATCCCTTGTTACAATTCTTCTGCAATGTGAAGGTAAAGAAAGGGAGCAAAAATAATTTCCTTGGGCACATTTTACTAATTAGTTTATTTGGTATAGAAACCAAAGTACAATTTAAACAATGAAAAATCTATTGGTCTGTGACTTGGCTTCATACTTTCACTTTGAGAGGGAAAATCTCTGAAAACCAAGCTGACACTGTTTTATGATTTGATCTTTAACAGCTAGGCCTCCATATGGAAAAGCTTTAGAATTTGTCTGGAAAATTTAACCCTTTTTTAAGACCTTTAAAAATGTACTAGAAATCTTACTCTGGTTAATACTTTCTCACAGAAAATTTTAAAAATAAGTGAAAAGGGTTGTTGCTAAACTCTAATACTTGGACCAGCTATTATTGTAAATAGAACAGCTACATTAAAATTAACATAAATTAACAGTTGCGTTATAATTAATGGATATTTGCACTGTGTAATAATATGACCTGAAAATATTTGCAAATGGCTAATATCTATATAGTTCCACTAGTTTCATCCCTGTCAAGTGCTAGTAAGTTTGTCCCAGATGCTGGCTTGCTTGTTTCCCATTGTGGTTCTGTACCTACAAGCCACTCTGCACAGAGGTCAGTTGTTTTTATCTTTGCTTCTAAAGGAAATAAGACCTTTGCAAGTGTATTGTCTGCTTACTTTGGAAAGCAGATGAAAAGGGAAAGGCAGAAAAGGATTGCTGGAGCCTGGGGGCTGCCATCAGTTGTGCTTTGTGGGGAGGTGTATGTGTGCAGCTCAGAGGAGCGCTGCCCTCTGAGCACAAGGAATGTAAACACTTGGGTCCTTGCACCCTGTAACATCAGGGTCCTTGCACCTTTTTTGTTTTTTTTTTATGTGTGTGTCTATTTTTTTTTTTTTTTTTTTTTACTTTGGGAATAACTAAGCTTTTCTGATAAGTTCTGAATATGATTCATTCCTGTTGACATCCCACATGGCGGTCATACCTTCATACTATTTAATTTGAAAACCAAGACAGGACCAAGCTAAAGAAAAATTATTCAGCTAAGTTTGATCTATTGTTTAACCTGCAGGCCATGGATTTTTTTAGTTGGATCCACCATAAAACACTTGGGAAAAACTTGGAACCAGAGGAAACCTTTATCCAGCTTTCAGATCAGGATGAAATCCGTGCCTGAATGGCTCAAGGTCCTTCCCAGCTTTTGTTAATTTACACTGATTTGTTTTGAATGCTCGATTTGCTTAAATGCTTTTCAAGCCATTATATAATTGTCCATTTTCACTCTACTCACACCTAAAACTGTTACAATTGAGCCAAGTATATATGTCCAAAGAAAACACATTTTTCAGATGGAATATGGCAGCGATCCACTTTAGAATACATACTTCAGTTTTCACACGCAAGTAGTCCCACTGAGTTTCAGGCTTTTTCAAAATAAAATGTCTTGTAAAACTCTTTGCACAATTAGGGACTAGAAGGAGAGGGATCCATGGGCTCAGAGATCCTGTGGATCTTATGCTCGGTTGCTGTCAATTTGCAAGCATTAAAATACCATCTACTTCTCATGCCTGGTATGAGCAATGTGAAAATTCTTAGCATTTTTCTAAATGATATTAAAAACAGAGCATTCAACACTGCACTTGGGAAAAGTTATAAGGGCAGAGGCTTGTTGTGACTGAAAGAACACAGGGAAAGAGGACAGCCTGGAGACAGTGAAACGGGGACGACTGAGTGGAAGAGACTGGAAGCAAAAGAGCGATTTTGTTTTTAAAAATAAATTCTAAAAAAAGAAGCAGGTAAAAGGGAAGGTGGGGAGAAAGTTTGTTGGTCTTGTGAAACTGATTTTTGGAAACTTAGATCAGAGACAATTCAGGTGGGAATATAATGCTTTATTTACTGTTACATGCAAATATTTCTAATACCTTATTTCTTATGAATCATTGAAGATGTACTAAGCACCAAAACTCATTTGCACAGTGACTGGCAGCAGAACTACTGGGCTTTTTTTTCTCACATATTTGTTAGTTAAAAAAAAAAAAAAAAAAAGAAAAAAAAAGAAAAAAAATACAGATTTTGGGAGAGTTGCAATACAATTTCTCCCTGTACTTGAATATTAACCAAATCCAGTCATACTCATGATTTGGAGGATGATTGAGGGAAAATGCAGAAAATTATATAGTTTTTATACTAAATAGTGGCCAATGTTTTTTAATGCCTCCCTTGCTGTGTTTCTGCAATGTAATCTTCGGCTTCAGTATTTCTTTTAGTATTTGTCTCTCCTACAGAGTGAAGAGTCCTCAGATAAGCACTCCCTGCCCCCTTTTTCTCCCAGATATAAGAGTAAAAGGTTGTGTGGGGCCCTGGAGCAGCTTTTTTACCCTTTCTTGAAAAAACACACTCCTTTTCCATTGGATCCTATTCTCTTTTCTAACTTCTGAGGGCAGACTACAGGTTATTTCTTTATTTCCACAGTTGTGATGTCTGGTCTTTGTTGACAGTTTGTACTAGTTGGTTATAACGTAATCTCAAAGTCAAAATAATTTGTTTGAAGGACTGTAAAGAATGTTTTACACTGTCTATTTCAGGCAAAGATGTACTTACCTGTTGTAAACTTCAGCCTTTCTGCTCTTCTTAGTATCAATTTACCAATCCAAAAAAGTTAGCTCAGGATTTTTTAAAGTCAGTCTTATGTTTGTTAAAGGATGATTCAAAAACTAATGGAAATTTTTCCATGCTCATAAGAAGATTTTCTCTGTATTTTGCGGACTTCAAAACATGCCTCATTCTGAGAACGCAGGGTGAATTTCATGCTAAAACGAAGTCCCTCTTGATACTTATTATCTATGCTGACTAGACACTTTAGCAAGAGAGAGAAACCACAGAAAACACCCTATTTCACAGAGGAGTGGGAGGATTCCCAGGATGAAGATAGAAAACAACTAATAACCTACATTTTCAGTTCTTTTAGGAGCACTTTGCAGAAAAAAATTCCAAACCTATCAGTAGTTAGGTATGCGCAGTAGTAAGTACTGAGTTTTTCTAATAAAAAAATGTTCATGCATAGTTGAAGTTTTAGGCCAATTTGGAGATATTCTTGAGTGTTCTTCAGCAATACCAGTTTTGCATGAAATGTCTACCAATCACAACAGAGGAGACATCGAGTAGAAAGGGGAAAACAGAGATCTTGGGATCACCTAGAGAAAATTATCAGGTCAGCTGCGGTACCTCAGCAGTTAATGTTTGTGGTTATTTGTCAGTAAAATACATATTGGGGTTTCACTTCGTTTGCAACTTGATGACTTCACAGACATGGAAAAACTGAAGTTTTTTTGTCCAGCAGAGCAGAAGGCATTACAGCTGACTTGCTTTTTCATTTCAGCATGGAGAGAGCAGTCACTGGTGTAGCACCCACCAAAAAACAAGAATCACAGGTAAACATTAGGAATTATTTTAACTGAAGTGAGTATTGCTGTAGCCATCCTCACATACACAGATCCTTTCATCCAACCTTCTCTTAAATTCTGATGAACTAATTAAAAGATTTGAGACTTTTCATGTTTATTGGGTCAAAGCCAATCTTCTGTGCAAGAGAATGTAAGAGGATAAGGATTTTATGTGGCTAATCCCTAGAAATAGATGGATCTTCTGTGATGAGCTCTCACAGTTTCAGTGGGATATAGTGTACAGTGGGATACAGGTCAGGAAAGTGTTGCAGCCTGTTCCATTAAAATGCAAACTTGGAATGATTTCCATAGCACGATTATGTCAGCAGAGCTATTTCAACAGAGAGTAAGACACCACTTACCTTAGCAGTGCGTACCTGCAGGCATTCAGATGGAAAATATTCAGTGGTGGACCTTTTGGACCCATTAAAAGAGAAAGATCCCATTAAGAAGAAGTGATTTCTGCTTCCCTGGACTTCATGGTGCCAGAGGAGTAGAATAAGCCATAGGCCAGATATTTCCAATGCTTTCATATTAAGGAAATAATTTTTTTATCTGTAGGAGACTTGATTCTTTTTCATTTTGATTGGGTTTTTTGCTTGGGTTTGGTTTGGTTTGGTTTGGTTAGGTTTCTTTGTTTGTGATGCCTGTTTTGTGGCAGATTACACCTCCTGGCACTCCCTAGCTGTAAACTCTGGAAAACATGTGGCATTATAGGAGCTTCCAAAAGTATTGATTTTTTAGGAAAATATTAAAACAGAGAGAAAAAGAAATTAACTATCCTTCCTAAAAGAGTAACATTCTTAAAAAGATGCTTATGTATGTGTTTGTCAAGAGAGGGAAGCCCGGAAATCAGACCATGATTTGTTAGGAAGACATACTGAAAAATCTTCATCTAATAGTGAAATTTTAAGCTTTTCTGTGTGATATCTTCTCTATGTTATGGTTTATGGGTGTAATAGCTCAGTACCTAAGATTTCTTCCTAGGATTAATTCCTAATTGCAGGTCAATTAAAAAAAAAATCCTTTTCCTAGGGCTTGGATAATGTCTGTGTCCTACTTAAACACTACCTGATTTTTGACCTGGAGCTGAGTGTAAACGTTCTCTGTGTGTCATGCTGACTGCCTGGGCAGAGCTATGTCACATACAAAAACAGCAGCATGCTTTAAAAGCAATGCTCTATGATTGAGTGCCTGAACAGTAAATTAGTAAATTAGTAAATTAAGGTAGAGTTCAGATAAATGAAGACTGGTCCAACCACTCTCTGTTGAGAGTCTGATTTCTCTGTTGCAGGGAAAAACAATACAGCAAACCAGCCATACCAACAAAAACCATAAAGATCTAATACATATCTCTTGCAAAGAAATGTATAGCAGTTGAGCTTTCAGAGCTTAAAAGGTCAGGATATTTTCTCTTTATGCATGTATGTATAAATGTACATTACAAGAGTGGAAAGAAAAAAGAAGAAGGGAAGGTTGCGGGAAGGTTGCGGGAAGGTTGCGGGAAGGTTGCGGGAAGGGAAGGTTGCGGGAAGGTTGCAGGAAGGTTGCGGGAAGGTTGCGGGAAGGTTGCGGGAAGGGAAGGGAAGGTTGCGGGAAGGGAAGGGAAGGGAAGGTTGCGGGAAGGGAAGGGAAGGTTGCGGGAAGGTTGCGGGAAGGGAAGGTTGCGGGAAGGGAAGGGAAGGTTGCGGGAAGGTTGCGGGAAAGTTGCGGGAAGGTTGCGGGAAGGTTGCGGGAAGGTTGCGGGAAGGTTGCGGGAAGGGAAGGGAAGGTTGCGGGAAGGGAAGGGAAGGGAAGGTTGCGGGAAGGGAAGGTTGCGGGAAGGGAAGGGAAGGTTGCGGGAAGGTTGCGGGAAGGTTGCGGGAAGGTTGCGGGAAGGTTGCGGGAAGGGGAGGGGAGGGGAGGGGAGGGGAGGGGAGGGGAGGGGAGGGGAGGGGAGGGGAGGGGAGGGGAGGGGAGGGGAGGGGAGGGGAGGGGGAGGGGAGGGAAGGGAAGGGAAGGGAAGGGAAGGGAAGGGAAGGGAAGGGAAGGGAAGGGAAGGGAAGGGAAGGGAAGGGAAGGGAAGGGAAGGGAAGGGAAGGGAAGGGAAGGGAAGGGAAGGGAAGGGAAGGGAAGGGAAGGGAAGGGAAGGGAAGGGAAGGGAAGGGAAGGGAAGGGAAGGGAAGGGAAGGGAAGGGAAGGGAAGGGAAGGGAAGGGAAGGGAAGGGAAGGGAAGGGAAGGGAAGGGAAGGTTGCGGGAAGGGAAGGTTGCGGGAAGGGAAGGGAAGGTTGCGGGAAGGGAAGGGAAGGGAAGGGAAGGGAAGGGAAGGGAAGGGAAGGGAAGGGAAGGGAAGGGAAGGGAAGGTTGCGGGAAGGGAAGGGAAGGTTGCGGGAAGGGAAGGGAAGGTTGCGGGAAGGGAAGGGAAGGGAAGGGAAGGGAAGGGAAGGGAAGGGAAGGGAAGGGAAGGGAAGGGAAGGGAAGGGAAGGGAAGGGAAGGGAAGGGAAGGGAAGGGAAGGGAAGGGAAGGTTGCGGGAAGGGAAGGGAAGGTTGCGGGAAGGTTGCGGGAAGGGAAGGGAAGGTTGCGGGAAGGGAAGGTTGCGGGAAGGGAAGGTTGCGGGAAGGGAAGGGAAGGTTGCGGGAAGGGAAGGTTGCGGGAAGGGAAGGTTGCGGGAAGGGAAGGGAAGGGAAGGGAAGGTTGCGGGAAGGGAAGGTTGCGGGAAGGGAAGGTTGCGGGAAGGGAAGGGAAGGTTGCGGGAAGGGAAGGTTGCGGGAAGGGAAGGTTGCGGGAAGGGAAGGGAAGGGAAGGTTGCGGGAAGGGAAGGGAAGGGAAGGTTGCGGGAAGGGAAGGGAAGGGAAGGGAAGGGAAGGGAAGGGAAGGGAAGGGAAGGGAAGGGAAGGGAAGGGAAGGGAAGGGAAGGGAAGGGAAGGGAAGGGAAGGGAAGGGAAGGGAAGGGAAGGGAAGGGAAGGGAAGGGAAGGGAAGGGAAGGGAAGGGAAGGGAAGGGAAGGGAAGGGAAGGGAAGGGAAGGGAAGGGAAGGGAAGGGAAGGTTGCGGGAAGGGAAGGGAAGGTTGCGGGAAGGGAAGGGAAGGGAAGGGAAGGGAAGGGAAGGGAAGGGAAGGGGAAGGGAAGAAAGAAAGAAATTTTCAGTCAAGTGAGAAGAAAAAGTATTTTAATAAGGCCAGGATTTGAAACGACAATGCAGAGGTAACTGAAAACAGTGTTTCTTCAAACAACAAGTGTTGCAAAACAGCTGCCCAAAACTCCAGATGTTTAGTCCTTCCCTCACCAGCTTCAATGAAACATGACATGTAAACAATACAGTACACTCTCTACAGAAATAAAATACAGGGAATGTCTGAGTGTGTGGCTGAAGAGCTTTGTCAGGGTATGAGAGGAATGGATGGGAACCCTCCCCAAAGTTTCCATTCCTTTCCCCCTTTTCTCTCTCTCTCCATGTGCCAATTTGTGTTTCATAATATGATGAGTTACAGAAGTTTGTGAACCAGCATGACATGACCTTACCTTATACCCCTGTGAGAAGACTGAATGCAAAGGCTGTGTGCCTAATTCCCCATGTACAGTGTGGGTCATAACCTGTTATTGTTGTTTGGTTGTAGTGGTGCCAGAACAGACATTTTTCTTGTCTGGATTCCAGTAATATATCTCACAGCTTGCCTTTTTTTTTTTTTTAATTACTTGGCTAGTCTATCTTCTCAGCTTAAATTTTCCCCAGTACTGCTGGTTGCTCCATTGGCTACTAGACTGCTGAAATCTGTTGCAATCATTCCTCTCATGATGATGTGGGAGAATACAAGGCTGTGGCTGGGGAATTACTGTGTGAATTGTAGAGAGAAAGAATTACATACACTTTTTGCAAAGCAGACCACTGGCTCATGCACTGTTGCTATTTTTCCAGAACTTTCCCTTTGCTGTCCTTTCACAGTCCTGGGGGGAAAAAATAAAAAAGGAAAAGACAGAGGTTTCCAGGATTGTTGCCTGATGAGATCGCCCTGATCCTAGATGGAAAAGTGGGGGAGTGTGAGAGAGCAATTCCATGTGTAGACAGATCAGAGGGGAGGGCTTGTCCCTGCTTTGTTGCTGGGGTAAACTTACGCCTGTTCTGGCCTTTCTTACAGTCTGTGTTTGTTTCTGTAGAGATTCTGAGGCAGAGTAAATGGTAGTATGTTTTAATATATGATTACACATCTTTAATTGACTTTATGTGATATTCAATGCACATTGCTAGGAAAGATGTGGTGAAAGAATGTCTTAACAGTTACTCTTTCTTGAAATTTAGCTATCCCTGTTTTTGTGCTGTGCATTAGGACCAGTTGGTGTTTGTGTATGATGTCAAAAACTTGAAAAGAATGAGGAAAACATGGGTCCTTTTTAAAAATCTGTTAATTATTTTATTTTTAGATTAGTATAGTGTAAGAAAAGTGCAATGACTAAGTTTTATCAAGTTGTAACAGATGTATATATCTCCATGCTGCAGGTGTCAGCTGCACCCTAATTGTAGGTAGGGCATGCAATACAGAAGATTGTCTGTTTCATGTCTCCTCAACAAGAGGAAAGTGAAGTCATGTCTCAAAATATATTTCAATTTTATTTTGAAAAATGTTCTTTCCTATTTGGGTTAGCAGTTGAAGTTTCCAGTAGTTGATGACAGATTAATTTGTTTCCTCATATCTCATCTACTCCCCACAAATATTTAAAATGCTTTACTTGTGGACAAAACACTGAACAGTAAGACAGATATACCACAGGGATTAGGTGTTGAAACTGTTTTTTATGATTGTGATTGCTTCACCAGTTCTTTCACATCCTAATGTAGTTCCATGTCAAGCTGGAAGGCCAGCAGAACCTGCATGCAGTACCAGCTGCATCAGCTCTCAGGTGCAAGAGAACAGCAGGCCTCAATGAAAGTGCCTGTTCTCAACGCCCTTGGGAAGCTTCAAGGGAGGTTTGTCAGTGCAGAGGGGGGAATTGTACTATGGGGCTTGCCAAAGGGGTTTGGTGAAGGAAGAAGAAGAGAGATTGTGGGGAGAGTGGGATCACTGCTTATCTCCCCTCAGAGCACCATCATGTTGGTAGATAACACGTTTGCACAACAGCCCACCTGTGTACTCAAGTCTGAGAGACATGTGCCATATTCTCGAGGCAAAGCATAAAAACTCAGCCCATATAGTTATTTTATTGCAAACTGAATAGCTAATGTAACAGCTTAGGACTGCCTTCCTGCATATTTTCTGTCTCAATTTGAACATCGACATCTCAGTTCAGAAAACAGAATTTAAGTGGTTTTATCAGAGCCTAAAAATGGCATCATTTATGGACAGGAAATATTTAAATTAACATGATAAATACAGATTTGAAGATTATGGCCTTAATTTCTGGTAAATCTGGGGGGAAGAAGGAGGCCAAAAAGTATCATGTCCAATTATTTTATATATTATTTTTGAGCTACTTCAGGCAAGAGCTGAACATCATTGTACAGACAAAAAGCTCCTCTCCAGGAAAGTTAAAAGTCTAGATGAACAAGTCATACAGTCTGCTGTAGATGACAAGTGGGGAAGGACTTTTTAAAGAATAAAATAATCAGTAGTAAAGCTCAGAGGAGAAAAACAGGTGTTCTAACTGCCTTAGGTAGAAGATAACATTATCTCCCCTGCTCCAAGGTCAAAACTCCATAATTTTGTCTTGTCTTTGTACATTGTTGGAAAAGTCTAGGAAAGGAAGTTGATCATTTGGGAACAGTCTGGAGGAGGCTGATGAGAACAAACTGGAAAATGTAGCTAGTGAAAGAGAGCTGCACAAACAATGGTTATTTAGTCTGCAAGATAGTAGAGGGGGAAGAAAGCAATATTCTAATCTGTGAAACTTTCTGCATAGACGAGGGGGATTATTTGCAGTCCCTTCTCCTACAGAAGAATTAGGAGGAAATAATACTCAGATTCAGCATGAGGAAGAACATTACAATTATATAGGTGGAGAGTGGACCTAGGGACTGACTGGACTGACTATCACACTGTCTCAATCCACTCTCTGGAAATATTTAAAAATTCCATAGGTTTTCAAGAATGATGGGAATTATTTGTGAAGCAGCTGTACACACAAGAGGAGTCCTTAAGGTCTGTTCTAAATCATCATCTATGTACTGAAACCCCTGTTGCATTTAAAATAGGCCCTAGCGTAACACTGTGGCAGTGACTGTTACTGTGCATCTGTGCATATGTAATAATATCCATGTATGACTAGGAGATGGGAAAGGTTGTTCAGACAGCCAAGGAGCTGACCTCACCATCTTCCCCTGTTGCCTGTGGCTGTCACTTGGAGTCACACCCCAGGAAGAGGGTTAGAGTGCAGCATGGTTCTTAGGTGCACAGGTAGGGGATACCACAGCTACTGTGGGCACCTGAGCAAACCTCCCTGTTTCATCATCCAGAGAGAGGACAGTCAGCACGCCACTGCCAACAGGCCTGGGACTACCATGAAGCAGCTTAAAATTTCCTTGCAGTAGGTGAAACTTTGGTGCTTGATGCTAGTGTATTTTCCCTGTTGGATAATTTTTTCCTTTATGTTCAGGATGTCAGTGGTCAGTGTTTCCTCCCATCTTCCTTTCAACACTTCTATGTTTTTACTCCCTGCAAATTAATTCTGTAACTTTTGCTTCACTTCTCCTTGTGTGTATGTCTTTAAGTGTCATCAAAAGTTAAGCACAAGTTCAGGCCTGCTGTTTCAATTGTCTGTGATGATGCCCATTCATAACTACCAGACTATCTGGATTATGTCTTTTGATCCCCAACGCCCCATTTAATGCAGACAAGCTTTCTTTTCTGCCTGAGCAAGAAAAAAAATTGCAAGGGTTTTTTTTCAGGAGAGATAATCAGAGGAACTAGATCATCCTTCTAGTCAGTAGTCCTTATTTCCTCATTTCTGTGGCTATGTGACTGCTTTTAATTCCTCAGCTTAATAGATACAGCTTCATCTAAAGTTCCATGCCTTCTTTCACCAAGGGTCAGGGGCCTGGGAGAAATCAAAGCCTAATAGCAGGAGCATTTTCAAAGCTTCACACACATTAGAGACAGATGGTGAAGTAAGGGAGGCAAACAGGGGGAGATAATGTTTATTGAGGGCTTCTATCCCACTACTGAAAAATAAATATAGTTTATTCTTCTGCTATGTAGCACACTCATTAAAACAGATTAATTACTCCTTGTGGACAGATACTTTGCCTTGCTTCCCTCACTTCAGAGAAGTTGCAGTGATTTATGCTTGTAAGAGGTTCACCCCACAAATTATAAGAATGATCGGGGTAATACTATCTCATTGTACTCCTTGTATTCACAGAGCATAAGATTGCAGCCAGATGTCCAGAAACAGAAGATATAATGAGGAAAAAGGCTTTTCAGTTTGTAGATTAACTGAATTCACAGTGAGAATTACACTAAATAAGGGGAATGCTGCTGCAGGTGCGTAGAACAAGGAACAAATCTAAGTTTGCCCTCCGTGTTGTGTAGACTAATGCTTGTGAAATATTATAGTGTTAGGGAGAGATTTGCCTCCTTTGATTCATTAATTTCCCTTTAAGGTGCTTCATTTCCCCTACCAATCATCTGTCAGTTATTTTTTTTGCCACAACACCCCTTGAAATGTGGAAGTGCTTCAACTTCAAGTCTGGCTCTTGCCCTCTCTTCTACTCTGTCTGTGACCTTAGGACTTCAAAACTGTTTTCTTTCCTGAGCCAGGAAGAAGGGGGCAGCTGGCTAGGACCTTGCACTCATCGCTGTTTGTCCACCTATAACATGTTTGCGTTCCTTTTCCAGCTGCAGTTTTATCTTTCCCCCTTTCAGTCACTCATTATTTGGCATATATCGTGGGCTCAGTTCTCCCCTTATTTAGCAAGTGCACAACATTGTTTGCTTCAGAGGGGTTTATGGTTTTAACAGAGAAGAGAGCTTGATTAGGTGCTGGTGCTTGCAAATGCATTCTACCAACCTAAGTGGGAGTGAGTTGTTGCAGGTCATGAAAATTCAGTAGAAATATAAGAAGTTGGCTGATGTCAAGTTAAAATTACTTTTAAAAAAGAGGAAAAAGTCCCCCAAAGAATCCTATTGAACATATCTGTCAGCATGTTTGCTGAAAGGGAGAAGGGAAGGCTGGACAGCTGCAATCCTCTGCCTTTGTATTCTAACCAGGCTGTGTGGTTATTTTATCACTTTTCTTATTGTATACTTTTTTTTCCCCCCCTCACCTTCCTGAAGCTAGATATATATTCCTGACTGTCAAGACAATTAGGCTAGATGAAATCTAGGTGTGGTACCTGGATAATGTCAACGTTCTGTAAAATAAAAAGGAAGATCCTGTTGTGTGTTGGATTGATTTTCTTTATTTGGTAAAGAGGTAGATATGGCAGGTGAGTAGGAGATGCCATTCATCAGTCTCCACCAGCAGATACATAGCTGTAGTTCTGACAATTTTGAAGAATTTCTTCATCAAAAGGAATGTAGAATGGTAGCTCAAGATAACTGGAAATGGACTGTAGTTTCAAATAAATCTCCATCATGTACTGTTGTTTTCAGACACAAGAACTTACATCCTTATAGAAGTTCATCCTGCAAGTTGCAATGCACTCTGACCCTGGTCCAGTAAAACACTTGAACATATGCTAAACTCTGATATCTTGATCTTGCTGTGTTTTCTTGCATGCCTACTATGAAGCACATGCTCAATAACTTTGCTGGATCAGGCTCAGGGTGCTTTGCAGCTTGCACAATGGGATCCATCACTCACACAGATAATCAATGGTTTGTAAGACTTCATAAATTAGCAGCTGGTGATTCACTATAACAGCTAATAGCTATTGTTTCTCATGAAAGCAAAGAAAATCAATCCATTTTTTAACAGAGTTCTCTTTCTAAGGTCACTTCTTTTGTCTGCAGTTTGTCAAGGTGTTCACTGTTAACCTCTGTCTAAAAAAGACAGTCAATCATTGGCATAACAGGGGCATGAAACAGATATCTGTATGCACAGCAAATGGCATCATTTTTACTATGGACTGTGGAGGCTCACCTGTCTTTAATTTGCTTTTGGAATTTCCCCTGATCTCCTTTGGGGTTTACAATCCAATATTCAGGTGCTATCCCCAGACAGGTAGAAGTTCTTAATGTAAAGATAGGAAGGATCTGCAGGGTGCCTCACTGAGTCTAACTGAGCTGTGTTCCCCAGTGTGCCACTCTCCTGCCTTTGCCCACAAGTACACGCACATCCACAATCAGTCATCTTGTTACGTGAGATGCTCTTTTCTTAGCAAGGGAAAGGGGATGTGGGATTAACGCATCTGAGAACACTGGGCTGCTGGCACACCTTATGTGACAGAATCTGCTGCTGCCACCATGACTGCTCTGTCCCTTTGCATTGCTAAATGAAGAAAGACATGTTGTAGAAATTTCTGGCACGTCTTAGGGTAAAGTGAGAGTAACGGTTATTTAGTAATTATGAACTAAAGCTCTGGCTTTAGCCTTTTGCTAAACTATCCCATTTCCATATAACCTAGCTTACTTGAATATGCCTTTCATAATAAGACATGACTTGACCCTATTGTTTTCTGTGATTGAGCTGCATTACTGTCACACCATACCTACTTACTGCTCCAATTATTCATTATCTGGAATTTTCCAGGGTTTTTTCCCTACCATCCACAAAATCCTTGTCTGATCCACCAAAATTGACTTTGACTAGACATGAACTAGTTTAACAGAAATTCTGGATGGCCATGGTAGCTAGAACATGTATGTATTCAACTATTCATTCCACATTTTAGTTATATTAATATATTATATGTGTGTATTTATATATTGACAAATACAAGTCATTCTGGATCAGCAAGCCTAGAAGTGGAAAACAGTATTACCAAGCTTTTATTCCTGCCATTAAAATGCCTATTGAAAAATGAAATTTGCATACTTTTTAGTTCTGCATTTGTAACTGTGTAAGAATCTGTTGTTTGACCTTTCTATTAGTTTTTCACCTCATTAGCCATTACTAGAAAGACTCTGCATCAGCTCTGTATGCTTTGTCTTAAATTTACAGTGGACGCAGACAATGTTTTCTGAGAGACGCTGCAGAAATTCCTTCAGATGTGCTAGAAATTTCCTCTTCATTCAAACATTCTCTAGCATCAGATTACAAGGAGGACACACTCCCAACTGAAGGTCAGCTATAGGCCTCCTGACCAGGTCTGGAGATCTGCCCTGCATTTTAGATCTGTTGGTCAGACTTGTTGCATAACTCAGAAGAGTTTTGCCTAGTCACCACAGCATGTTTGAGTTTGCTCACCTTCCACAGAAGCCTTTAGCCTTGGCTGAAGCTTTGAGGGAAAAGTGGGCTGCCATTTTGTGACCAGATAACCTTGTTCACTGACAAGACTTTGCCTCTGTTGTGATGGAAACTGGTTGGTTTCAGATTGTGATGGTTGCTTCATATGATGTGACAGATTAGGATCATGATCAGCTGTTTTTTCACTCTCTGTGTATTGACCATGTTGAAAACTAACTGTGGGCAGAGTGTGATGAAAAATCTGAAATAGCTTGCACATCTGAGCATGTCAACATAAAAGCATTAGTGTTGTTATAAAGCCAACATCAGAAGTTATTGACAGAGATGCCTTGTCCTTAGCATTTGTACCATTACATGCAATAGCATTTTCCTTTTACCAGCACACGATTTTAGCCACTGCATGATGCCTTTGCATCCCATGTGCTGAGCCTCAGAGAGGAAATCAGGCAGAAACTCTGCTCCAGTCAATTAGAAGGGTAGAGGTGACTGATGAAGAGCACAGCAGTCCCTGTGCCCCCAATGCTGTGGAGCTGCCCTGTTACCACCATGCTGGCCAGCCACCTTTGCAGCAGCTGGGGAAAGGTGGAGGAGAGGAATAAAGTCCCCTGAAAGAGTGGCTTTCTGAATGCAGACCTTTGAAGCATGTGGGTTGTGTCCAGCCCTCCACCCTCCAGCACCAGGTGCCAAAAAGGCAGCAGTCTGGGAGAGACTGGAGCATGAGCCCCACTGGTGCTCCATCTCTTGTGTGAATGCAGCCAGCTTCCTTACGCATCAGCCACCAAGCAGCCGAGCAACAGTAAGGGGATCCTGGGTTTCCAGTCCAGTTGCAAAGTGCTCTTTTTAGGGACCAGGAGAGCAGTCCCCCAAGACCACATCCCAGCTGTAGCATGGTGGATGATGGTCTCTGGTGCCTCTTCCCAACTGCCTGTTGTTGTTCTGACAGAAAAACTCTGTAAGGAAACAGGTAGGTTAATCCAGCTGTGCTGCCAAAGTTACGTATTGTGAAGATCTCTAGGCACCCCACCAGGCACCTTGTAGATAGTCAGTGTGATGGAGGGTGCTCAGCTATACATGGACAGACTACAAATTACATGTCTGGCCTGTGGATGTCAGAAAGTTCCTCTGAAATTTCACTAAGCTGACATTTCTTCACTTATCCTTCCAACCCTGCTCTAACTTATTAAAAAAAAAAAATAAAAGCTACTTCCCCTTCAAAAAATAAGTTAAGGGGCAGAAGTGTTAAACTAACATGGTTTTGATTTTTTTTATTTTCTACATTTAAGTAACATGCTTTAAAACTCTTTTCGGTGGCACAGCTGTGGTTTATACAGATTTTTTTTAATAATATTTCTTTCTTTCTTTCAAACATACAGATGGAAAATATTGTTTGGTTTTCATTTATTAACCTGTTTTGGCCTGGTGTAGTTTCAAAGACTCCTAGCAAGAGACACATAAGGTACTGTCATTTGAGCTTTTAAATTGTCCTAGGCCACAGAAATAGTTAACATGATCTTGTCATCCTTTGGTGTTGAAGGTGCAGTTTATTAATACCACAGTGTGGTGCTTGATTTGGACTCATGAGGTTTTTCTCATGGTTCTCAGCGCTGGTGGGGAGTGCAGATGGAGCACTAGTACCAGCTTGTTTGAAAGTCCAGGCAAATGCCAATCCCAGACACCAAACTGGGGGGAAAAGGGACAAACAAGCAGGTAATTCAGCACATTAAGCCAAGGGGTGCAAAAGAGAGCTTGTCTGGGAGAAAGCAGATTCTGTAAGCTTTCAGTAAATGTTGGAAGGTGGAATTGTGGGGCAAACCGTGTGGGCCTTCCTCTGCTTGAAGAGGGGGGAAAAGCTACTCATGAGGAACTTGGAGATTGCATCTGGAAACAACCTCCTTCAAAGAGGTTTAATGCTGCGCTCAGCAAGAGAAAATAAAAGGGGGAGGGAGAGGCATGAGCAGGAGTGGACCATGGGAGGGAAGGGTAGCACAGAAGACAAGAGATACTTTGTCTGTGGGAGGCTTTGCAGGCCCTTGCTTGTGCTGAGGAAGAGCTCTGTACCCCACAGGACACACGAGAGTGCTCCATCTCCCTTCACACAGCCCTTCACAGCTTGTGTGTAGCTGCACTGACAGCAAGGATCCTCCATGCAGTAAAACCCACCAGCTGCCAGCCACACGCCCTCCCTTCTGCTCAGCATTTGTTCCTCTGTGTGAGGCTCCCAGGGCTGAGATTTCAGCTTCCCATGCAGGAGACCATTCATGCTCAGTTCATGGCCTGTGGCCAGAAGTTGTTGCACACAGGGGTCACAGTGTTGAAACAAATATTTTTCTGCATTTCAGATCTTAGTGATGGGAAGAATTCTGTGCTCTTTCTGCTTATCATATGCAAGTTGTGCAAGTGCTTTTAATATTAATGGTCACATCCCTAAATATAATTTTTTTTTTTTAATGAAATTGTTTCTCTTGTCCTTGGTTCCCTCTTTAGCAATATGTTGCAAGCAAAGTACTAGAATGGATTAAAAAAAAAAAACCAAACAAGAAAACAGGGAATTCCTGTATTTGCTGTACGCAGTAGCAATCTTAATTGTCCTGTTTTCTGGAAAGCAGCAGACTCGTAATGTCTCCAATGGCCATCGTAGCTATACAGACATGAAGTGGAGACAGATGTTGCCAACTGCACATCCCATTTTTTTCTTCAGAAATAGCTTTGTATTACAAAGTCAGGTAAAGTGTATTATAATTTGTATGGGGATATAGCTGTGTAAGGGTAACAGTAAGTGATAAACAGACCTATGATTGCAACTTAAACAAATAAGAATTTGACATTTATACTGATGGTTAAAAATAGATTTAGAGAAATCCTATAAAGCTGTTTCAGTGTCAATCCAATGTCAGTGGGACATAATGTCTTCTGAAAATGTTTCATTCAGAAAGGAAAAAATCACAGGTTATTTTCTGACAAATTTTACTTTTCTAACTAAAAATATTACTAAAGAATCAGTAAACACCAGAGCTAGATCAACTGCAAGCACCAAATGTGAGCTTCATTTCTGAGGCTTGTAAAGAAACTGGTGAAACGGATGTAAATTTTACAGTTTTAATAAAAAAAAAAAAAAGAATAATATATCTTTAGGAAAAACCGTCAAGTTCTCCTTATCTATAAGAATACGAATTCTTATCTGCATTACATTTATTTTAAGCCACTGAACACATCTTAAAGTTGGGTTTTTACTAGTTTATTTACCTAATTGATCATTATCAATTTACTCTTGGTCTAAGACCAAGAATCTTGGTCTACTGCTTTTCTTTGAGAAAGCTTCTGTTCTTCCACCAAAATTTCTTTTTCTACATTTTCATTTTTTCTTATCTAGATATCCCACTCGACATTTAATACTGTTGCAGTGAACTTCACAGAATTTCTTCATTCCCTACAGTATAATAACTTAATGAAGATTTATTCTTGCATCTTATGTCTATTAATAGCATGTTAATAATATTTCCATTTGTCATGTCATTTGTCCATCAGTCTTTGCTTTGTGTGAATTCCTTATTGTTAGTGTCACACTGCATTGATCATTTTGAGCTGAAATAAAATACCCAAAGATAAAACCTTTCTACTGAAAAAATGGATGTAATAGCTTTAAATATAACAAGGAGTACACATTTGTTTGAAATTCCTCAGTTAATTCTGAAGAACAGCACTTCTCGAAACTTTCTTGTCTTCAACTCCAAAACATCATGGTTTGCAATCAAAACCATTAACCTTTGTTTCTCCTTTCATAGGCTTTTGTCCCTGATCACTTCACTGAAATCATACTCATGAAATTTCAAACCTGTCAGCTCTATAAGAGCTCTTAAATGAAATCAAAAACTTCACTGAACCAGGTACACTGCTCTCCCTTAGTCAGAGATAACACTCAAGGCATTTATGCCCCTGTTGGCTTTTCCAGCAATTCCAAACTCTGGCACTCCTGGACCATCAGCAGGGAGTCTTCCACGCAGTGGATGCACTGTTCATTGCTTTGCTGATATTTTGTCTCTGTCAGTGTTTGGAGGGAGGTACTTGTGCACAGCACACACGCTCACAATGCAGGGGTGCTGTCACAGGGGTACCATACAATGCTCTTACAGCACCAGGGGCATTGCCACCCTGTCTGTGAGGCTTCTGCATGTAAATGGTGAATACCCACTTTTCCTTACCCACACGCCCCTGCTCAGGGGCATCCATCTCTTCTGGCATGGGGTCCTCCATGGGCTGCAGGTGCATCTCTGCTCCACCACGGGCTGCAGGAGCACAGCTTACAATGGGCTTCATCACTGGCTGCACAGGAATCTCACCTCTGGTGCCCAGAGTACCCCCTATCCTCCTTCTCCACTGACCTGGGTGTCTGCAGAGTGGTTCCTCTCATATATTCTCACTCTACTCTGCTCTGGCTGTAATTATTCCTGCGCAATAATTTAATGATTTTGTTTTATTTTTAATTATGTTATCACAAAGATGATCTCACTGTCACTGATGGGCTTGGCCTTGGCCAGTGGCAGGTCCGTATTAGTAGAATCTTCTCAGAGAAGCCACCCCTGGATCCCCCCACTCAGCTACTAGCACACATTTGAGAATTTCTGTCCTGACCTACTTTATCCAGGACATGGTATCTGAGGAAAAGAAATTTGAGGCACTTCCCAATACACTTACAAGTAAACAGAATTATTGAAGACTAGTTTTTTTCATGGTGGGGTTTTGTTTGTGTTTTGTTTTCCTGGGGTCTTATTTGCCTCAAGGAGAGTACATGTTCCATCTTCTAGTACATGTTCCAAGTGTAACAGTGTAAGACCCTGAGAGAGTTCTGTGACCACAATGAGCTTAGGGTTCTTTGTTTTGGGGGAGTTTAGAGCAGAGAGACAGAAAGGTCAGAACCAACCAATAACACCTCTGT
Source organism: Calcarius lapponicus (assembly GCA_039654755.1). Classification (NCBI taxonomy): domain Eukaryota; kingdom Metazoa; phylum Chordata; class Aves; order Passeriformes; family Fringillidae; genus Calcarius; species Calcarius lapponicus. The sequence continues at coordinate 53,603,532 of CM077481.1, read as the reverse complement.
GATAAACTATTTTAAAAGAAAAAAGAAGTTATTGAGCACATGTAATTGCAGTCAAACAGGAGAGATGTGAGAATCTGTGAGAGGAACAACAATGCAGTCACCAATGCCAGTGAAGAAGAAGGGGGAGGAAGTCCTTCCCTTCCCTGCCCTTCCTTCTCCTCCCCTCTTCTCCCTTCCTCCTTCCCCTCCCCATTCCTCTTCCCATTTCCTTGTCTTTTTTCCCAAAGATTGCATAAAAGGAATATCCACTCTGGCAAAGAGGACAGCCATGGGTGATTGTTCATTGCCAGTCATCATTTCAGAAGTCCTTTACACCAGCTCAGATAGGATTCACAATATGCTTTTTAATTACTGGGTCAGTAAACTCCAGAAATGCTTATAGGACTTTCAAATTGGAGGCAGATTTGCATGCCTGTGGCAGACAAGGTAAAGGAGAAAACACAGTTTCCCTAGGCCAGGACTTCAGGATCCTGGGACCTTGTTGAGGACAGTCATCAGCAGTGAGAGTTCATGACCTATTTTCATATCCTAAGATGATGGTGATATTTTCTTTCAAGTTATTTTGTGTGTGTGTGTAAACAAAAGCCCCTCAGATCTATTCTTTTTCAAGTAAGCTGTGTAGAGGAATGGAAAGGGAAACAGCAATCACTAAAACAGAAAACAGCACTAAACTTGTTCTGAATGCATATGTCACCATTTTTTAGATGGTTAAGGATTTAAAACTTAATGGGGCTTTGAAAGACAAGACAATGACATAAACCCTTTACACCATTTCCAAAGAGAATGTTGCTTCTCATTAGCTGAGGACAATAGGATCAAAGATTAAAAGCAAAGTCATTGCCCAGTGTAAGAATGAATGATTGTATACTTCCCATTGAAAGACTTTTTGAGGAGTTTGCTTATTCACAGAAATGGTTTTGAAAAAGGCAATTTTTCATTGGAGGAGCCATGGTGCTTTGATTTATTTTCGCAGTAAGTGGACAAAGGGACAGAAAAGCAGAACTAAACTGATAGCTGTTGTCAGTCTTTGCTGAGGCCTGATACCAACCCTATTACCATCTTAAACCCTCAGAGCTGCATATGACAAATTGGATGTTTAGGACTGGGTACAAATCCCAGCAGTTAAAAACCACTTTTTAATTTTCTTATTAATGCAGAGTAGCCATGGCAGCACGGAGCTTTAGAGAGAGTGGGAACCTGGCTTTGAAGTGTTGATTTACCTTTGTGTGGTGGCCTGTGAGGCATGGCAGAGCACCAGTTGCTCCATGAGCAGCTGCATTTGCTCTGGGACAGCTGGATGTCTTTAAGGCAGCAATGGGAGCTATTCTGGCCATCTTCACATGTAAGTCAGACCCTGATGCTGGAAGGCATTAAAGGTCTTTGGGCCACCTCACCTTTTAGATTCTTGGTTTTTCAGAAGTTAGAAGCGCCCCATTGACAAGTTAAATTTAAACCTGTGCGGCTCCACAAAACTTCTCTAGTATCTAGTATCTAAGTTAGACCAAAAATCACATGAGTAAAGACTTAAAGATGTTGTTCTAGAAAATGATTTAGGTTCCTAAGTTTCCATGGTGCCTTGATACATCATTGATTCAACTGTAATATGATAAATTTCTCTAAGAATTGGCTTTAACATTTATACTTGGCTTTAAAATAAAAATGAGGACTCAGATAGATGTTTTTCAATGGTTTATCTTCTTCTGTATGAAAGAAAGAATCTCAATGTTTTACTTTTTTCTTTTGGGAAAGATTTTTTCTGAGAATATTTGTAAATTCTCTCCTCTGTGTAAGACAGTGGGTTTTTTTTATTTTATTCTTTTTTTCAAATTTTGTAAATTTCAGCTTGACTTTGATCAGTGAGATGCAAGCAGATTTGGCAAATAAAATTCTACTCTCAGCAGCCTAAGAAAATGACTGTTAATTCACTGAAACAATACTGTCAAAAATACTTAGACCTTCAAAATCACTACTAAATTAATATTATTTTTCCATGTTTTATGTCAATACTTATTCATACAGATGGCTGTACCATGTAAAAGCATCCATCAAAATGCCAGGCATCTAAGAAATACTGAAGTCAGGCTTCCCTTTTGCTATTTTTATCAAAAAATTGAGCTGAGACTTTAAAATCATTCCCTGAAATGAATGGTAGGATTGGACCAAATATTCTTTCCCTTCCTCTGATTTCTACATGAGTTCCTACCATGTTATTATGTATGTTGCTTGTAATTTTCTCTTCACAAATCCATTCAGGAAATTTAGCTTATTTTCTTGCATGTGATTTCATAGAATCATCACTAAATGGGTACCACTGACCCAAAACTTCCAGACCAGTTTCACAACCAAGAGTAGCTGTTTAGCAGCTACTGTGCCATGCACTCTCAGAAAATAATTTCCAAGGGCTCCTAAATCATCTTGGCATTTCTAAATATTTGAACATTTAAGAAGAAAGCAAAATGCCACCCATGTAAGGAAATAAGAAAAGGGGGTGGAGAAGAGAACATGGAAATATGAGAACTAAAGGCACTAAAAATAAGATGGGAAGAATATTGAGGCAGAAGTTTGAAAAGTTAATGCCTGGTACTGTCACCTCCCTTCCTCTGCTGAGAGTTCCTGCCTTTAGTGTCCACTCAGCAAAAAGGAAGTAAATCTTAAGAAATTCAATACAAAATCTGGTGTCTTATTTTTAAAAGCCCATAAAAATGGATTTTCACTACTTTGCCAGATTTTGTCCTCTAGAGGCTCAGGGTGTGGCTTGAATTTCCTTCTACTGGCACAGTGGGATGGCAGAGGAGCACTGAAGACTGTGAGCTATATTGAAAAGGCAATGGGCATTTACTGGCGTGATTGCCTCTTGTTAAAGCTGTGAAAGTTTCAGCTGATTGGCTGGATTCATTATAATCGTGGGGTTTCTGCCAGCAGTTGGTTGTGGCACTCCCAGAAAAATACCCTGGTTGCTGAGTTTAGAAGATGGTGCAGCTCCAGCAAGACCAGTGTTAGTCCATGAAGATGTGTATGCAAGCACTGATGATAGTGGCATTGTCATCTGACAGTGAATGTACATCAGAGGAAGTGTAGAAGGATCACAGTTATGAAAATTGAGTGTCCAGGACTCCTTGTCACTGAACAACATCTCAACCAGCTGTGGTCAGGAAAGATGGAAAGGCCCGATGGCTGTTTGTTATAACCCTCTGGATAGTTTCCAGATTTTCCAGTTCATGTCCAGAGAGGGGATTTCCACTGCCATTTGCTAGCAGGAAATGGAAAAGGTCTCCTCTCACCCCACAAAATTCCTTTGATCTCTAAAAGACAACACATCTGGTGTAAGTACAAGTGACTTCTCAGTTGCCCTAGGTCAGCACCTCACAGGCTGCAGACAGACAAGTCCATTTTTCTTGGGCAAGTGTTATGGCCAGAATTTGGAATTAGGAGAGCACACAGGCTGGCAGGGCTCACTTTCTCTGATGGTATCACTTGCCATCCTTCATATGAGATGGTAACTGCAAGTGCCCTGAGTCCTGCATCTCTGTATGCTTGGACTGCTTATGTGTAAAGCAGCAGTAATCATCTTATGCAGCTGCAGGTAATACTGAGGTTCTGGTCATTCATCAGGTGCTACTGGTATTTTTTAGTCATCACAGTGCTATACAGGCCTCCCAGGGTTTATAACATCATTGAAGATGAAGATGATCAATAAAAAACGTCAGGAATCCCTTATGAGGAACCAGCTATAATCATTTCCTCAAAACAAAGGGTTAAGTTCTAACCTTATTCTAATTTGGAAACTAGTCCATAAAATAAATCCTTAAGAATTTTATTCCTTTCCATCTTAATTCCCCTGTCTAGATTTACTGAATGATAGCTTAATAATTTATTGCCTACCCACTCATTTTTTTTTTCTTTTCCCTAATACTCAGGAGAGAAGTATTTATGACACCCGAACTCTCCTTCCCACAACATCCTTATTAATTTTTACTTAACTTAAAATTACTAACCCTTTCTCCTCTAGTTTTACAGTTGGAAAGAATAGTCAAGCCTGTAGGGCTGGTCTCTGCAAAATTAGCTTCCCTTGAACTAGTTATTCCCTTGCATGGTCTGCAGAGTTCAGCTTTCAGAGAGCAAAGTGAATTTACATGGGTCAGCTTTGTTGAGTACAGCCTTACGTTCAGGGCACCACAGCAATGTGGAGGCGTAGGCTGAGATTCACTAAGGGGAAAGGTGAATGAATGATGAATAAGCCTGCTTGACATGACTGATCCAGAGCACCTAGTTTGTCTCTTGAGCAAACCATGTTTGGCAAATCATATCAGACCTTGCATGAACTACCACATTTTGAAACAGTCATCTGTAAATCCAAGTCCAGTGCTCCTCTTGGTAGGACTCTGAGATCTGGTCCTGTCTTAGAGAGGTCCATGGTCTTTGAAACTCATGTAAGTGCATCAGCCTCTCCTGTGTCCTCCTGCATCTCTGCTGTTGGACTCCTGGAGATCCAGGCTGAGGTGAATGTTACCAACAAAAAGCTAAGTTGCTAGCGTCTGTGTGACATCTGCTTGCATCACTTAAAAAATAAAAAAAACCCCAAAACTCTAAGAACTGTGTGACTGGGAAGAAAGTATATGTGAGGCAGTATTTGCATTGCTTTTAAGCTCCATGAATGTTACTTCTATTTGAAGGTGCCACAGTTCAATTGCTTGAGTGAAGAAAGCAAGCTCTTTTGGAGCCAACAGCTGTAATTTCACATTTGCGGCCACTATTGTTTCCTGAGCATTTCATTTTCACAGCACTTTCTTTTTCCCCATCTCTTTCATTTGCCTGTCCTGCCTCCCCTGCTGCCTCAGCCTGGTTTATTTGATTTATTGCAAAGTCACTGGGGAAGCTCAAGTTACAGCTTTGAAGTACACAGTGACTTAAGGGTCCTTGGCATGCACACACTTCCCCTGTCTAAGTTGCGTCAGGCTTTGCCCACTCTCAGAGAGGCCCTTTCCTGAGTAAGGGAACGGACTTTTATAGCTCTTGATCTTTACAAATTACCTGTGGGCCATACACCAGACTTTGGGTTTTGAACTATTTAGATCTGGGGTTTTATTTATTTTCAGGTATAAGGCATGCATAGCAAGGTTCGATTTGAGAAAACTAAAACAATCCAGAGCTAACAATGGCTGGATTTTATGCAGCTGTACGAAGTTATCCAATTAACATCCTAAGCAATAATAAAAGGAGATACACTATGCAAAACTATGAATAAGATCCAGTTCTAAAAATTTCTCTTCTCTGTTGATGGGCACATTTGTTTTCAAATTCACAGATGTGACTTTCCAAAACCATAGCTGTCTTATACATCTTCCACATGTCTGTCTTTTTGGAAACATCTTCCAGAAAACCAAAAGAAAGAAAAGGTATTTATATACATAAGTCATCAGAGTAACATTGAAGGAGATTTGCAGAACTCAGGACAGCAAGCATAGGTTTGCCATCATAACACATTTTTCCTGTGGTGAAGTTGTTGCTTTGGCAATTTTTTTTTCTATTCTATTTAATGTGTAAGCAAACATTTCATCAAAAGTGGTTAAATACTCAAAATAAATTATATACAAGATTGTTTTGTTGTCACTGCAAATACATATATATGAATACCTTTTTCAGCTGTATAAAAATTTACAGGTTATGTTTATAAAAATCTACAGGTTATGTTTACAAATGTGAATTATATCTTACTCTGAAAAAATTGTAGATTGGTTTTGGTTTTTTTCAATGTATCTGAGATAAAATTGCTTCATAGCAATTCTCTTGAAACTTCTCTTGAAAGCACAAAAATCTAATCTAGATTTTTCAACCCTTTGTCATAGCAGTCAAGATGTTTTGGATGACAAAAATTATTTCTGCTGGTGCTTTTCATAAAGGCAGAAGCACGATTAGTACCACTCTGTTCCTGTGAGCGCAGGCATCATGTGATAGGTGAAGCACCTGTAGGTTAGATTTATAACCAAATTCCAGGCGTCAGAGCTGGTGCTGAGGAGAGATGGAAAGATTAGAAGTACATAAGTACTTCTACATAAGTACATATTGCAAGAAACCTATTGTGCTTTCCACGCATAAGTCCTTAACCCTTGGCACAGTGTAATAACTTTTCTCAAACAAAATGGCACAGCTATACTACTAAATTGCCACCCTATATTGAGATTTGCACATAAAATGTTTATGTTTTTCTCCATTGAAAAATATGAAGCATTTGGAAAATAGTCAGAAATATGTAAGTATTCCACTTACTAGCACTCCTAGCCAAATCACCAGTGCTTCCTTGAGTATTTGTTTCTTGTGGTGTACAAATTGTATATGGAATGTTGGGCATAGCAACATTTTACAAGAACACTTCATCTGAGTCATGCTTTCCTGTCATTCAGAGTACTTGAGCTTGAACTCTGCTGAGTTCAGAAGGCAGCTTGCTCTGAGCCTCAGGAACTGTCTGGCAGGAACTGGTCCACTGTCCGGCTGGTACAGTGTGCTCCTGCTCTGCCCAGGGTATACCTTGCCTAAAATGCACTCTATAAATACTCACCATTATGGCTATTTCAATCTGTCAGGAAATACTTAGCAATTAGGAAGTTTTCTGCTGAGACCTTGACCAAATGCTGCAGCAAGCATTTTGATATGCAGCATATGATGCTCCCTCTAGTTAAACATTCAAACAGCAACAGGCCTGCATGGAAAAGTCTAGGTAGCACAGGTAGAAAAAAAAAAAAAAGTGTTGTTTGTTGGGCTCTGGCTCCTATTTTTTATTTTTTAAATACACATGACAGTTCAGGGATTAACATTTCAGAACTTCTGTAACAGAACCCTGCTGAGTATCCAGCCTCTGGGATGGAAAACAGCTCACTGCACACATACCCTCATGCCCACAGCACTCTGTGTACACAGCTATTATTGCTTCAGAGACAAGCAGCTGATGCCTCTGGGAATCAGTTTCTGAACCCTTGAATAATTGAAATACAGCGTATCTGCAGGACCCTTTCCAGCTTTGCGCAGGAAGTGATGAAGTGGGCTTTAAGTGTGCTAATTTGAATGCCTCTGCTATTTTCAGTGTCAATGAAACCTTTTGCATTTCCTCTGGTTTTTCCAGGGTCTGAATGGGCACTAGTGATTTATAGGGACTAGCTAGTTATTAGGCAGGGACTAGCTAGTTTAGTAAGATAAACTCTAATAAAACTAGAAGTGTAACACTTGGTTACAGGTTGTAATGAAGACATCAATTATAAGGACCAGTGAGATTCATTTTTTATGTCTTTAAGGTAGGTTTGATACTGGAAAACATAATTTTCTTCAAAAGAAATTTGTTAATCTACTGTTAGTGCTCATCAAGTGCCATGAAAACCAATGAAGACGATCATGTTCTCCAGTTTGACCTTCAAAATCTTTGAATTTCTGAACTGTCTTTTGTAGCAAATGGTTCTTTCACTCTATTAAACTAGTTCTAATTATTTATATTTATTTTAATAGGTGAACAGTACTTGGTTATATATGAGCCCATGAAACTAATCATCTCCTGTTGTGTCCCACCTGATGCTGAAATCTTTCTCTTTCCAGAACTTTCAGAGTTGCTATTGAGGGCAGGCAGAAGGAAAACCATGGGTTGCTTTTCCTACAGCTGTCTAACTTGGATTTCTATGCCAAGACGCCTGTAGGACAGAAGCTCTTTTCACTGAGGGAAAGCACGTGGTGTTAATGACATGTGCAGTAATGCATTTTTTATTCCAAAGCTATCCCAGAGGGAGGTGCTTCAAGGATTAATGGAAAGCAAAACAATAGTTATCTTGTTAAAATTTCACTTACTGTTTGTCTTATCAGGACTCACAAATATTAAAGTAATTTATGTTTTCAGGATGTGTGATATTTCATTTGCTGGAGAGGTCATTCCTTGAAAATTTGCCTGATGAGGTAAAAAGCAAAGACTAAATAAGAGAAGGAAATATCTTTATTTAATGGTAGGGTCTTCCTTCTCAAGGTTTGGATAGTGGTGAGAAAAGGCAAGAAGGATTTTTCCTTTGGCTGAAAGAAAAGCATTAGTTAGTTAATTTTGTTTAACCCTGCATTTCTTGAGCACTCCAGGATAGTTCCCAAAGTTAGATAGGTCAGCCAGGAGAATGAAAGAAGCACACAGCTGCCTTGCCTCTCATTTCCCCTCTTGTTTGCATGAGCAATCTCCTATCCCCTGTGATATCAGCTAAAAGAACAACTCAAAGCTTGCCCTAAAGCCTTAACAAATTAGCAGAGGACTGTTTTCCACTGAAATTTGCTTTTGGCCTTTAGCTTCAGTTTAGCAGAGAAAAGTTTACAAGATGATTTTTTTGGTAATCAAAGTTTTCAGGCAAAACCTTTCAGCTTGACTCTTTTGGAAGTGTACTACTGCTAGCTGAGCAATGCTCTAAACATTCACCAGTTTTCTTTAAACTATTTCCAAAGAACAGATCTGTCAAAAATCAACATTTTCATGCGGATGGAAGGAGGTTTTTTTCTATGAGAAGATACAAAGGCCCAAGGGCATTCTCAGTAATGGGGAAATTATTTGCAGTTGGTCAGACAAGCTGTCTGACTCGGGTAATCTACAGTTCATCAGGTCATGTGGTTGAAACTGAAGTCCAAGACGAGACACTCTGCTAGGTTAAAATGAATTGTAATGATTTTTCGTGCATGTGCATGGGCCAGCATGTGTGTTTTTCCATGAGAGAATCTGGAATTATTTACTCTGTGTGTGTTAAGGTGTCTGCAAAACTTTTGGACAGCAGCAAACCAAACTGAAGAACAAAGCAGGCATTTCATTCATCAATTTACTTTAAGGGGCCAAAAAAAAAAAAAAGGGACAAACCATTTCAGGAAAGAAGACACAGATGTTCTACATTAAAAACCAAGAGAATTGGGATAAATACTCTTTTAGCAGATGACTAGTGTCAAAATATGTTAAGAGACTGGTATCTAAATAATACTGGTGAACAAAGTCACCAAATACCTCCCCTGAAAGAGGGTGACAGATGTGTTTAGCATTCTCATTAGCAATCACCATTGGCTGTCTAAGTGTTTTCTCATCAGCAGGGCTGGGAGAGGAAAGACTTGCTTTGTCATTGCTTGACTCTGGAAGTAATAAGAGAAATTTTCAGTTATTGTTTATACTGTAGGTGTAAACCACATATCCCCAGGGAAATCCAAGTCATGCAGTGTTAAGCTGTGTGTCAGCACAGGGTGCTAGATGATCCCTGTCCTGAGATTTTATTTCTAAATGAGATTTAAAGACAAAGGCAGGGAAAGATGTTTGTCCCAGTTGCCGCCCTGTGACTAAATCTCTTGGTCTCTCACAAATTAACCAGTGCCCTTGCCTACTTTTACAGGTGGTGAGACAACGGAAAGTGTAAACCCAGTCTAATCTGGGTAGGAAACCATTCTGCAAGACTGTTGTGAGGCAATCAGCAGAGCTGACTTCTTCAGAAAAACAAGTGACACAGCATTCCCTCAGCAGTACCCTACATAAAGCCACAGGCTGGGCCCTGGTAGCAAACTGCCCCACAGAGCAGTGGAGGAGGGCAGGAAAAGGATCAGTTGTTAAGCTTCAGTGATGCTGGACTATTTTTTCCCATCTTTCTCCCCTGGCCAGGCAACTTCCCTGAACAGTTGCTTAAAAAAAGTCCAGCAAATCTCTAGTTAATGCCTACATGTGCTTCTGATTATCTCTTCCTCCTCCTCCCCCCTCCACTCAAAACTGTGGTTTGTGTGCAGCTCACAAAAAACAGTCAGAGGAAGTACAGGGCTGTCTTAAGGAGCTGCTGATTTTCTCCAGTTGGTCCTGACTGCAGCAAATAAACAATTCTTGTACATATATAACTTGTATGCAACTTCACTGGGCATTTCTTTCTGGACAGGAAACTGGCAGCACAAAAAGAAAAAAGTATGGTCACAGCAACAATGGCATATTTTTAATCATCTGCTCTCATTGCTTGGTCCAAGACCCATGAGAGTTTAAGCCCTGCCTGTAGACCACTGCCATAGGCACCACTTGGGAGCTCAGCTCTGAGTCTGATCACTCATCCTTTTCTCACTCACTTGAAGAACAGGAATTTTGCTTCACTGCAGCATCAGGACACACTGCTTTCATCATATGTTCAAAAATTCCTGGATACCTCCAGAATTTTTTACTACATTCCCATGTGTACCAGTGAAGTCTCCACCAAACTTTAGTGAAGTAATCAGCAGCCCCAAGTTCTTCCCCAAAAACAAGTGACCTGGCCTGCTCTCCACCACGTGTTTGTAGGAGTCACTGCTCCCTGAGAAGAACCACTAGACACCTAAGTACTGACTTACAAAATGCTATATTTGAAGAAGTGGCAGGTACTCATGCACAGGTTTTATGCTTGCTCTTTAGGAAAAAGAGGAAGGAAAAATTACCTTTGAAGAAGAGACAATATTTGCCAAGAAAAGAAAGATTGATAGGGAATTATACCGTGCTTAAAACAAGCATTTTGAGAGCTAGAAGTCAGAAGATTGGTGGTGCTGTGTTTGTATGCCCTGCATAATAAATTCCAAAACCAACAAAAAAGGGGCTAAAGGTCACAAATGTCAAAACACCACTTTTTCCAGTCCCCTCTTCCTACTTCATTAACTGTGTTCAGGAAAATAAGTAGCTGATTATTATGTTACAAGACAAGAGTCCAGGAAATGTTCCTTATGGGCAGTCATATCCCATCAGATGGAATTGCTTGGAGATGTTCTCCAACAGTTACAGCACACATCCTTCCAGCTGTATGGAAGTTTTTCCTGTTATTTGTATTATACTAACATTTTATAATATATTTTAGAAATACTTGGAGTCCCAGCTGACATAAGATCCTTACCATATCGTTTGCATGGCCGGGGAGAGAATATCCTATGGTGTTTAAAGCCTGCATATAAACAATTCAAAATACATTACTCAGAGATCCAGAAATTCTTCCTATAATATGGTGATAGCACCGGTTTCACCTGGTCTTTTGGATGCAATTATATGGAATTACACTAATGAGAATTTTTAATCCACCCCATTACTTCTGTGAATAGTATCATCCATAAGCACCACAATCTGACTCAAAGCTTCTGATGGATTTTCCTGAGAGAAAACAGCAGTTGACTGAAATTTACTTCTTTCTGCTTGTGTTTCTAAAAAAAAAACCCTAAAACAACAAAAAAACCCCTGTCAACCAAAGTTTTTGTTGTAAAATTTAAATACTCAAATTAAAAATTTTACTGCTTTGCACTGAAAATAAGGTTTGTCAGTGGCTCCATTTTGCTCTTTTTTATGAGAGCAGGGTAGAAAATAATTTTATGGTTTCCACAAAAGTAACAATTTTTTAAAAGCTCCAGGTCTATCCGGAATTGTGCGTTAACTTGTCTATGGTACTTTCAGAAAATACCCATCTGCAAGCAATAGGTTCCCTGGTGGAACTTACGGCCTGACTGGAGGGAGGGAGGGGATGGTGGGGAGGGAAGCAAGAGGAGAGCAGACATACCCTCCTCCACTGCTTGCCCCTGTTTGCAGTCCCAGCACTCACTGCTCAGCCCTGCCTTGCTCCAGCCTGGCCACCTGCTGGAGCAGAGCTCCCAGGCAGCCTCACAAGGCGCGGCCGCAGCACATCCCCATCTGATCTCCATTACCGCGCCAAACGTGCCAGCCTCGTGTCGGCAGCAGCCAGCACCCTGGAGCTTCTCCTGCTCAACAAAAACACTGAGCCATCTCCAGAGCTGGATGGCATCCAGCCCCCAAGAGGGCTTGGAGGAACATCCCCTTTGAAGGTTCTGTAGGCCGGACAATAGATCCTTGAGAACAACACTGTAAAACTTGCTGGTTTCTTCATTACGCAGTGGAAGATTTATGGCATTATCAAACAAACAAACATTATCAAAATGGTGTTACCAAACAATATTAGAGGAATGAAGAGAAAGGTGAGCTTTCCCACACGCCTGAAGTCTACCTGCGCCATGGCAATGCATTTTAAGGACTCCATGTACACCAGGTATGAGTCATTTACTGTGGGATGGAGTTACATGGCAGCAGGAAAAGGAAAAGGAAAAGGAAAAGGAAAAGGAAAAGGAAAAGGAAAAGGAAAAGGAAAAGGAAAAGGAAAAGGAAAAGGAAAAGGAAAAGGAAAAGGAAAAGGAAAAGGAATATTTCTGGCTTTGGAAAATTTATGTCTTTTCACCTGTTTTGAACCAAACTTTCAAGGATACAAAATAGCAATATGGGTTAAAAAGTTTTAGAGTCTTCCTTAAACAGTTATATTTATTTGATGGGGTCTGGCAGAATGAGAAAATATGTAGGGATAGCTGATTCTTTCTCAGATGAGAACCTGTAGCATGACTTTCAGTGGTGCCAACTCTTCTAACTTACAACACAGTCTCTCTTTTACACTGACCTGCCTGTGCCTCTGAGTCCTGTTTCTGTAGCTGATGAACTGTAAGCAATGGCTGGCTTTGCATAAAGCAATCACAAATTGCACCGAGACAGATACAAGCACATTGCACCCAAACTTCACTCCCTGAATTCCTGGCTCCCCAGGGTGACCATTTGCATTTGTCAGCAGAATGATTCTGATGCTCCATAGAGCTAGAAGAAAATTTATACTTGAGAAGCTGGGTTACAAAATGAACTTTCAAATTCTGCTAAATGGAAGAAACCATATCATTAAGAAAGATAGACTAATGTATTTAGTCTGACAATGCCATAAGTAGCCAGAGCATCATCTCATCCATTAAATGCTGCCTTCATTTCCATTTCTGCTACAATTCTCTTTTTTCTACAGTAGGTGCTCTAGTTTTGGTAGTGTTAACTGTTGGTAGAGATCTGTCAAATATAAATTTAAAAGCCATCTATCTGATCATCCTAATTAGTAGAGTTTTTACAATGCAGCTCATTAAATGTCATAAAGCAAGATGGGGACACCTCAAATGTAAATTTCCAAAAGCTTTTGAGCCCATAGGAAAAATAGAAGAATTTTACACTATTGACTATATTCTGTAGTTAACTATATGAGATATGTAACAGCAGAGATCTTCCAATAAGATTCAAAACCTTAAGTGCCATAAAGGAATGCCCAGTTGACACAGAAGCACACTTTGCCTGGGATGATCTCCAGCAACTCATGTTGACCTGATTTTTAATATTGGTATTTCTGGCCATGTCCAACTTGTCTCAAGTTTTAACTTTCTGTTGTTATCAGGTGCAGAATCTCAGTTTGAGGCAATGTGAAGGAAGTAACTCATAAGCACAGGTACTAATTGCCAGTTCCCTCCCTTTCAGGTGATTTCCACTTTGCACATTTTGACTTTATGCCTAAATGCTATCAGAACTACTGTGCAGCTCATGCTGAATGGAATACTAACACCTACATGAAAGACAAGCAGTGTGCATAACCTGTCTTCAGGGAAGCCTATGTAATCATCTAAGAATAAGCCCTATCATTCCAGGTAAGAAAGAGCCCTTGGAAAATAGAACATGACCTCTGCTTAGTTTTTGCAAATATGTGGATACCCAGAACCACCATTCACTGATGGGAAGGGGCCCCCACTGTCTGAGGGGCCACTTTAAGAGGGCAAACTGAGTCGCTCCTTTTCCCTTAAAGAAGGCCTGAGTGTAGTTATTTTGTTTCCACAGGCTGCCTCTTTCCACCAAACAAGCCAAAGGGGAGGGCTGGCTTCTGTTTAATTCGGAATGGATGACAGCCTTTAAAGCTGCTGGGGGACAGAAGCAGTCATCTAACTGTTCCCGTCATGCACAGAGGGAGTGTGATCAGGTGCACTGAAACAAATAAAGATATCCACTTCTGATAATGTCTTTTAGTTGTGCCAGGGTTGAAATGTTGGAAGATCAAACTGGCTTTACCTCTATCTGTGAGATCTGTGCAGTATGGAAACTGTATTGTTACTTCGCCCTTTTGCACAAAAAATAAGTACATGCAGAGAAACATTTCTTATTATAGTTAATAGTACAACACTTGGCTCTTGTTTACCCTTATTCATGATTAACATTGTCGTTTTAGGCAGCAGTATGAGGAGACAGTATAACAAAGGTTCCTCAACCATTCAGATTTTAAAACAAATTCTCTTTGACCATCTCGAGCTCCCTATTGTATTACTAAATGTTTTAAGCCCAGATTTGTCACAGGGCTTAGGGATAAGTCAAAAACAAAGAGCATGTTTACTTCCTCATATCTCCAGTGCTTTTGAAACTAAACATGTTTACCATTAAGTATAGGCACGAATCTTTCGCAAGTGAGTGGTGTAGAAGTTGATCCAAAGCCTTGTGGTGTGGAGTCAACAAAAAGGGTTATATTAATGTTCTTGGTTTCAAAAGAGACCCTCAAAGAAAGAGCCTTGCTACTTCGGTGTGTTATTTACCAGAAAGGAACCCAACACACTGCATAGCAAAAAAACACCAAATTTCTGAGGTTCTCTGAGAACCTGGGTTTGTAGTGAGGGTAAGACTGTCTTAAAGCACTTTTCTGCTTGACTCTGCTGTCTTCACAGTCCTCGAGAAGTGAAGCTAGAACAGAGTCCAGCATTTCTGGAAATTCAGTATTTACAGTCCACAAGTAAATAAATGGATTACATTTTCCTATAGAGACAATCCACTAGAGTGCAGGCTTTATCCACAACTAAAAGAAAATAAATAGGACCTCTTCATGCTCCTCTGTTGCTTGTAGAACAGCCAATGATTACCCAGTTACTCCATAGCAGAGAGAAGAGCACGGAGGAGAACTGCACTCCCATTTCCAGGGAGATGCTGCTGCCGGCAGGCCCTTTGGCTGCCTGCCAAAGCACAGATCGGCAGCCTTCTCCCAACAGTGTCCTCTCTGATTTTAGGGGGTTGTTGCAAGTTTTGCTAGGGGTCCTCCTCTGAGTCCAGCTCATTCCTAATTCCTCTGCTTTTGTTCCCTTGGTGCAGGTCATGTTAGCTATGGGTGTTGGGAGTTTGTGTTTCTAGTAAAGTTTATGAAAGCTTTTTGTCCAAAAGCATTTTTGAGAAATGTAGCTTTGCCAAAACTCTTTGTTTTGTGAAAGCACTTCAAATTCAGGAAAACATTCCTTTATCCCATTTTAGAAAAGACACTGTAACCTTTCATTTCTCTTTCTCTCTTTTTTTTTTTTTTTTTTTAAGAAAAATCTGCTTTTATCTTTGTTGTACTTGCTGCTTTTTTCTAAATGCACTTATCTTGGAAAGTGAGGGAAGAGCATTGAAAACCTAGAAGGAGAGGGATGGGAGTAAACAATGAAAACAGGGAGGGAATCCTGTCTCCTTTTGCCGTTCTCTCCCCCATGTTTTTTTTCTGACCTGTGCTCGCTCATGGAAATAGAAGCACAGAAGCACATGTTTATAATTTAAGTCAGCTTCAAAGAAGTAAATGCAGGGCCCTTCACATCTCCCTGCCCAGATGTGCAGAAGTGGGCTGCAGAGCTGTGTAGCCCCCTACCAGCCCGCTCCAAGTCTCCTGGAGCAGCAGCCTGGGAATGCCAACACCCTCAGTGTCTCTCTCATGTATCTCCCAGGTCTGTCAGAACGCCAATTTCCCAAACTGGTCATAGTTTCCTCAGCCACAGATCTCTTGCTGCCCCATAATCTTCCTCACCTGATCTAAGCCTGCCAGGTTTTATGTCATCCCATTAGACACATATGTAGTGTAGTTTGCTGCCCTTGAGAAAAGTATGAGAGAATTTTGGATTGTGTTCTGCCTACAAGCAGAATTTACAGGTCTTCTGGACACTCTTGTCCAGCAATTAATAGCTGTAGAAAGGATACAATATTCTGTGAAGTGAAATACCATGTCGCATCTACAAGATCTTCCTGCCGTGGTAAATTTCAAGGTGATCAGGGAGTCTGGTTTAATAGAAGTCCACAAGCTCAAGGCAACAAAATTTCATTTTTCAAATAACACCTAAAAAGTACAAACAACAGTGGGTGAAGTATTTGAACAGGTCACCATGACATGGCAAAGCTATCTCTGTGCTTATGAAAGCAGTGGAAAATGAACTTTCATCACTGCCAGTTTATGAGGCTGCCGTTAAAAGTAATTGCAAAGTAATTTCATCTGGTAGTGTAGATGTTTAACCCTAGCAGGCAATTAAGTACCATGCAGTCACTAGAGCCAGCTGCTACCAGGGGGATGCAGAGCAGAATCAGAAAGGCAAAACCCATGGACTGAGACAAGAACAGTTTAATTATTGCAATAAAATGAAAATAATAATTGTAATGAAAATATCTGCTCTGGTGAGAAAAAGGTTAACTTTCAAGAAAAAAACGTGGCTGCAGACACAGGGCTAACAAAATACTTGCAGTTAGCTTTTCGTATCATTAATTTCTCAACTATTTTTCTGCTGCAACCCTTTAGTGGGTGCAGCTGGTACCACTCACACACTATCCCGCTGATTCCTGTGATTTTAAAGCTCAGTGGATGGTAGCATTTAGATGTGCAGCAGGCAGATTTGTGGGTGTGGAGCTGGCAGCAAGCTGTGAAGTGCTACCATTTGGCAGTCATCTTGTGGAAACCCCATTATTAACAAGCATGAGTGCACATCTATTGTGTAGGAACATTCCTTGGATCCTTTTGCTAATTTCACACCTTGATTCTTTGTAAAACCAAGGTGCCTTTCACATTTTGTGAAGTGTAGACTCTGGTGGTGCCCCTGCTCATTTTAGTCCTGGTAGATAGATTTGGAACAGGGCTGCTACTTTCTGTTTTGACAAAATTAATTCCCACCATTAACATTCATTGACCACATCTGCTGATTTTATTTCTCAGTTTCCTTCTAGATTTCCATCATCTGGTGTTCAAGATCATAACTTTATGTTTGACTGTCAATGATTCTTTTTTGTTTATATTTTGCTTTATTCTTCCACACAATTACTGGACTGCCACAGTTTGGGCTTGATGTCTCTGCTCAAGCCTCCTTGCTTTGCAACTTGACAGAAGACAGAGAGAAAAGTTTCTTCTGCTGACTAGAAGAGAATGCAATAAACATGAATTTTGCCAAAATTTCATTATTTTTCTTGTTGCTTCTGATTTTTAAATGTCTCTGTACAAACAATCGGACTTTGAGATGACTTAGGGCTGTTTTAAATGACTATACAACTGGTTTGGACCTCAGGCACCCATAGTGATAGGAAAAAACTACACTGAAAATTGTCTCTGCACAATTCTAACTGCATTTAGTGCTCTGGCATAGAAAACCTGCAAAACCAAAGTGTCTTAAAATTTACCTCAGTCTCAAAGACCAGTGAGACTGACGTTTTTGCCTGCTGTTTCTAGAGAAGTTCCTATTGTTACAATATGTATAAAGATATTTATTTGTATGTTTTTATTCTACATTAGGTCATGGGGAAAATATTTTAAAAGAATGGGCTATGAAGACTGCACATTACTGGTTTTTGGTTTGGGGTTTTTTAATGGAATCTGCATTTTTGCTGAAGTCAATCTGACAACCATTTAAGACAGGTATTTTTACTGCATCCTCTAATAAAAATACCATATAATCTCCAGTATGTAGTTCTAAGATTTGGACTCCTAGTGCCATTTTCTGTACCTCTGCTGTGCAGCTTTTTACTGGGGGTTCAGAAAAGCCAGCAGTCCCATGTTTGCTGTGAATACGAAGAGATTGATGGCTCCCAGTCCACCCTAGCTGCGTGCCGGCAGCGAGCAGAGGAGGCACTGCTACCGAGGGACTCACCCAGAGACCTGCAGCAGGCTGTGTGTGGAGGTGTGATTGCAGCACGGGTCTGGAGTAGAACAGAGAGCCGGCACGTCTCCCCTTGTCCCTCCTCGCTGCCTGCCCCGCCTGATGTGCTCAGGGGTCTTATGATGACACGGCCCAGCCCAGCCCAGCAGCCCAGGTCAGCAGCCCCCCTGCAAATGCAAACCTGCTGCAGATGCTCTGCACACACCTGCACTGAGCTGCTGGGCTACAACAGGCTGCAGAGAAAAGAACAAAACTGCACTTTGTCAGGAGGGTGATGGATAGGGGTGGAGAACAGAGGGAGAAAGCAGAACAGGAAAGCAGCTGGATGACTTTTTTTATTTTACTTTTTTTTTTTTTTCAAATGGTTCTATGCTTCCTCCAGCAATGTAAGAGGTGCTGCTCAGGTGCTGAATGGGAAGAGGGAGGCATAAATAGAAAGGTGAAAGGGGAGCTTGATAAAGGAAATTCGGACCAAGGAGAGAAAACCTGGAACTGTTTCAAAGCAAACCTTCCCTTAACTATGGGGAGCTGGCCTGTGAGTCTAAACAGGCTATGTAATTTGCTGCAGCTCATACCCTCTAATTTAGCCACTAGGTGTATTTGTACAGAAATACAGAACTGAAAGCAATTCAGAGCTTGTCAGGAAGTGGAGTATGTGTTTCTTGGGACTTTGTCCGGTTGAAATACACTTAAATAGCCATTTGGGAATAAAGGTTTGGCAAACAGTGTAGCCAGAAAAAGGAAAAAAAATTATTTTTACTTCAGAACTCCTCAGTCATTAGTGAGCTGTGCTGGAAGCGTTAATGAATTACCATTTCAGAAGTTTGTTCAGAAGCTGTCACCAAATTGTAGCAGCAGTACTGTTTGAAAAACAGGAAAAAAAACACTTTTCAACTTAAGAATAGTAAGAGGAGTATTGAAAAATACCTGGAGGTGCAAAATCTTTGTTTGTTGCAGGATTTGCATTCATCTGTCAGGCTTTTTTTTTTTTTTCTTCTATCAAGCAGTAATTCATAGACTTCCTTATCAATGGTATAGTTTACAGTAGGGCAGCACACAGAGACCAGGGATGCTAACAGTATGATCACCCTGCACTTCCTTCTGCAATCAGGAAAGAAACCACTGCAGTGTGTATTGCAGGGAGAGCCTGACACTGATTTTGTGGGGCTTGGCAGCATTTTGCAGTTGCTGCTGCAGGTGGGGATTATTTGTATGGAGCCAGTGTCCTCAAGTGTGCTAGATCCACACAGTGAGCAATGATGAATGAAGTACACAGTAAAAATCATGTTTAAGAGACAACAGTGGAAGTAAGAAATAAGAAACGCAAATGGAAACCAACAGGAAAAGACTGCAAAACAGCAAGATCCCATCAATCAGGATAAAATGCTGTGCTTTTGGCACCAATGACCTCACTCTCTCTTGGTCCTCCAGTATTACCTCTCTCAGTGCCATTTCCTGAAAAGGTCAAAATTCTTTACCTAAGTCATTTTATTCTCACAATATTTCACCCACAGATGTTGCTAGTGTTCTCCACATGGAAATGAGCACCCTGAGCCTTAAAATAAGGTCACCCACACTCAACATCACAAGTGTGAAATATCAAGCACTGTCAAAGTGCTAAATGCATTTGATTGGAGCTCACATCTGGTTTAAGGAGATTGCACATGGACCAGCTACAGGCTTTGAATTGGCTTATTACTGGGGGTACAGTTTGTGCAGGAGTGCTGGAGAGGTTTTTCATGTATCTATATACACAGGCATGAGATTTTAAATTTATGATAGATGCAGGAGGTTGGTTTGTTGTGGTTGGAGCTATTCTGTATTACTTTTTAATTTTGCTGGTGCAAGCTAGAGGACAATGTTAAATGCTGTAGCTTGTAAGAGTTTTTATAGAATTTAAATACAAAACTCATTGGCGGGTTATCTGTCCAGCATATCTGATTAGACAGAAATGGATATATAACAGATAATTTTTAATATTGTTCATATATTGGTCCAAAGTTAATTGTTATCAATTTGTCTATGGTTTATAGGCTATAGTTTTTATGTAGTATAGGCAATATATTAGTCTGTAGTTAATAAATAACTGACATAGTTACAGTGTCTGTTATTGACACAGGAATATTTGCAAACATTAAAGCAACTTATATAATGCCTGTAAAAGCTTTCATTTCCTTAATGTCTGGACTGAATGTAATCATGAGTCACCTAATGGCTTGGAATTGTGTCCTTTGTACATCCAAACACATAAGCTTATGAAGAGGATAGGTGAAGGAAAAAGTAGTGCGGTTTACTGAGGAATCCATTTCTGGCTGTTATGTTTACTTGTAAAAAATTCCCAACATGCTGAAAGGCAATTATCTGCCATTGGGTATGTACTGAAAATCTGTGGCATGGCAACAAAGACCATAATTCATATTTAAGAGGATGGGGTCACGGCTGTGGTCACTTCCCTGGGCTTTTGATCAGGGTTGTGGATGGAGTGGAAATTGCTACAATGTGATGGATGATCTTGGGCTCCCACAGTAGGGGCAAACCTGGCAAACATTACTGCCGGGGGGTTAGGGTCTGAGCATGATCATTAAAATGTAAAATTTTAAGTACTTTCATGCCATCAGCAAGAGCCTAATAGCAAAAATATTTTACTTTAGTCAGACAGTTAGCTTTGCTTGTGCCTCTGTGGACATGGAGACATAAATGGTTTATGCCCTACTGAAGGCATAATCAACCAGAATGCATTCAAGCAAACAGAAGCAGCAAAATTACTCCTTTGGTTTTCATCTCCATTTTTATCTACAAGACACCAGAAGAGCCATTTGCTGAAGATGTTCTAATGACAGGATGATACTGTCATGATAACAAGCACATATTCCAGCTTAAACATGTGTACTTGGGAAAAGAGCACGGCTGTATTTCCCATCCATGGAATAGAGTGTAAGAGAAGCAAATGTTGACTGCACATCAGAGGATCTGGGTAGCTATGGCCTTCCTGCAAGGCTTTCTGGTTGTCATGTTGGTCTGAGACAGTAATCTTAAGGACTGCTAATCCCACAGTCTTGTTTGCTTTCCTGAGGTTAGGGGATTTCATGTTCTGTTATGAAATCAAGCTCCCAAACACACCATGAATTTTCTAAATCTAGAAAACCTGGGTTTTCTGAAGGCACTGATCTGCCATCCTTCATGCTGGGAATGTTCAGATTTCTCTCCATTCTGGATGCATTTCCCCTTCATGTAATCATTTCAGCATGACATGAAATATTCATGGAGAAGCTAGTCCAGGCCAACAAGTAGCTAAGAAGTTTAACCAATCTTTCAATATGTTTAATGTTCATCTACACCTCTTCTCTATCCAAAATTTGCTCTGTTCCCATGCACTGGCTTCCCTGAAACTTATGTCACTCAGCTGGCCCCTTTTCCTTCCATGTTTCACATCCCACGGGACAGTTCACAGTCAGAATGCGGAACAGCTGCTTATTGCAATTGTTCAAGGCAAACATGTTCCTTGGCCATGCACAATTCCTCAGTGAAACACCTGCAGCCTGGATAAGAGCATCCTGGTACTTAATTCAGCCCTCACAGTGCTCTGTTTTTTGAAGGCCATTTAAAATTACGAGGCTACAGCTAAGGCTTGCCCGAGGGCAGTTGCAAAGGCCAGTTCTCTACACATCCTGGTCTAGAATCTGCTCTTCCCAACAAGCCCACAAAGAACTTCTCACTGTTGGCACCTTCCCCATGTTTCCTGGGGTTGAAAGAGGACTTGATTTACATTGAGTTTCAAACTAAGCAGATTGACATCAAAGCAACGGAAATCAGGCCCCAGTAAGTGGTTTATAAATGCAGCCTAAGTGTTTTGAATCAAAACAGTTCTTTCAGTGAATTTGGAGGGGTACGTCTGTTGTCCTTATCATTGTTAGTTTCTGTCTTGAAAACACTGAAAGGTCACTCACATGAAATCCACTCAGGGGATTATTAGAAAAAAAGTTTCCATTCCTGAATAAAACCCTTACTGGTAGGTTTTTCCTGTTCTTTAGGGTTTTTTTTTTTGGTTTTTTTTTTTTTTTTTTTTTTTTTGCATGGTATTACTTGGAGAGTATAGTAATCTAAACAAGAAAGGTGTGTATGGATTGTCTCAGAGAAGCTTGCTGTGGGTTGTATTGTACAAAATTAAGGAACAGAACCTCAGTTTGTGCATGCTTTTCTCATCCCAGATGGAGAAGACCAGGCTTTGCTCTGCAGTCTTTGCAAACAGCCTTAAGACTACTTCATACCCCTGAAAAAGGAGCTTTTGCAGAGGCACCCAGTGAGGACCAGATGTCTGACTCATAAAGTACTTAAATGAAATGACAGCAATATATAAGTTAGCTGGATGTTTGTTTTAGGAAATGTGTTATCTCTAGGTGTGTATCTCTAAGCTGTCAATGACAACATTTCCTTCCAAAGCTGAAAGAACAGTGTCTTTTTGTAGTACTGGGGCATCTATTGGCTGCACCAAATAGCATAAAACAAGTACAGTGTTACAAGGAAGGAGGAGGGAAAATCCAACCGCTTTTTACATAAATGTTTTGTGTAATTTGCCATCTGAAGCTTCATGGAGTACATGTGTATAAACACAGCACAGAAGAAGATAAATAAGGCTTCAATAAATATTTTGTATTACAATTTACCCAAACAACAGAACTATTTAAAATCCAGTCTTCATCCAGATTTGACTTTTACAAATGGATCTGGGATGTCTGATCAGCTCAACTAGAAACAGCAGGGTTTTCACACAGGAGCTGATGCACCGAGATGCTCAAAAGAAGAACTGTGCCTCAGAGCAATCTTGTCTTCTGTCTTCATCTGCCTGAAATGGCTGAGTAGGAACAGTGATGTCACCCTGCTGATTGACCAGTAGGAGAAGGAAAAAAATTCCCAAAGGATGAGCTTAGACTTTGATAAACTAAGGTAAAGAATGAAGCCCAAAAACACAGAGGTGCTTCTGTCTCTTTCTGCCATTGAAACCCTTCAGAGATGGGCGCTCTATCAAACAAGCCTATGTAGAAGGTCACCACAGGAAATCATTCTGGTACAGAATGAAATGTCCTATGTATCTGTTCTTTATAGGTTTGGTAAATTGTTCTTTCAGTTTCAGCTCATCTTTTCAAACTGTAAACTTCAAACCATCCTTTTCCCCTGAACTTGATTTAGAAGACAACATCTAAAGAATAATACAAAAAAAAATCAGTCATGATTGAAACTCTTCTTTGAGCAATGTTGCTATTAAAATGTTACATTTTTTAGCAGCCATGAGACAATGTCATACCCTTTTTTCTGTGGCTAAGAGCAGTCACTACACTGTAGCTCACCGATGGAGTAAGTGAAATATTAGGTAAATTACTCTTCACAATGAGCAGTCTGTCTAAGCAAAAGCTTGTGTTATAGTCCAGACAATACTGAGAACTTTCTAGCACTGACCTTAGAGAAGACATACTGCCTAGCCCAAATCCAAACATGACCAAGCTAAGTGCAAGCAAACCAGGGGTGCTTTCCTTTCATTAGAATTTCTCCCTGACCTCTGGATGACAAGGGCATAGGAAAAGGAAGCAATTTTTCTTCTGTCCTTGGGGAAAGAACATTCGAAAGAGATTTCCTGTGACTGGTCTACATCATCTCTCTGGTGCCTGATGTGAAACCCTGGATGACCACCTTTTTTAGCATCCATCATAAGCATTTATTCATTTTTTTCTCCATGAAGGGCCCTGTGTGAAATTCACAAAAGCTTTAAGTGGGTACTGCAGGTAGATGGATGGGATCAATCAAAATATTTTAGCACTTTAGAGAAAAGAAGTGTATTACTGGAACAATTGTTCCAAAGTCAATCCTTCTGATGTCCTTAAATTTTAAACTATTTCCCATCTTTTTCTCACCAAAGGCTGTAGAAGTCTATTAATAAACTTCAATGTGATATCCTTCTTTAAGTGTTTTGTTGAAAATTTGAGAAGGCCTTTTTATTAATCTTATGGTAAGTTTAAAAATATGTTTAGCATCTCAATTGTTGTCATTTTAAGTTACCACATGCATTATAGAAATAACACTTCTTATGTACTTCCTTTTGAGTTGTGGCCTGTGTCATCATGGTAAAGCCATATGCCAAAATCTTTGTTCTCAGGGTCACAGGTCCCCAGGGAGCCCTTGGCTATGACCAGCAAGCCAGAAATTAGTGCTGGACCTCTCCAGATTTCCCTCTCTGGTGATATCCACCTAAGGGCAATTTATGATTCTGCATTTCCTACCTTCCTAATGTGCAGCTTACTGCGCATTAGAGCTTTCGTTTTGTTCTACCTGGATGAACAGGATGCCTCAGCATCTGCTATCCTCTTTCCTGTTGTGCAAGTTCCTGTACTGTAAGGAAGCACCCACCAAGAGTATCATGGTTTACCTAAGTGTTTTGCATGGCAACATAAGCAAGGTTATCCTACACAGAGTACCAGCTGCACGAAAAGAAAGGTACCGAGTGAGAGAAATTAAGGCACAAGCATGAGAAAACAATTGATTCCTACACTAAACAATTGACCAAAAATACACTGCTGAGCTCTTTTAAATATGGGCCTCTCAAATGTTACAAGGTTTGTCTCATAATATTTCTCAGAGAAACAGACATGTCTTACATTTAGGGTGATGTCAGGCTACAGCTGTTATCAGGGTAGACATTAAGATCAGCATTAGGGTCTCAAGGAGGCAAAGGAACAACGGGTAATGTTCACAGGCATCCTAAATTTTTCTTTCCTTTGTGCAAACTGGGAATGGTAAGATCATAGTTTCAAAGGCTTCAGAGATACAGCTTTAAGAATAAGACTAGTTGTAATTCTGGTGAGTGATCAGGATAGAAGATATGGCTGGGCTACCGGGGAAGGAAGGAAGGACCTGAAAGCAGATTGGAATACATTAACATTTTGAGCTTCATAAAGCAACAAGTTTCTGGTGCTACTTTTAGGAGTCAGACAGATGAGGAAAACTAGAGTTATCATGAGATTGGGGCATTCAGGAAGGATCAGCTGTGCTGTGCTGAGACCTGCCATCAGCCTGGGTCCATATTTTCTGGTTCAAAAAATTGGTCGTGTTATAGTACAATGCCCAAGCATCTTAATGTGATTTAGGCAGCTAGAACTGAGTCATCACCTCACAAAGACACTCAGGACAAGTTTCCAAAGAGACCTACAAAGAAATATGCATCAGTTACAGGGATGCTTTTAGGTCTTCCACTTTTAGTGGTCTGTAAACTATGTCTGGGGGATTATAATTAGAATTTTGACTTCATAAAATTGATCAAATGGGAAGACAGATGTGTTTAGAGCAATTGCCCAGTTAGTTTTTTTTCTTTCATGTTTATAATGGGATTAGTGTCAAGAAAGGGACACTTGGAGCAAAGAAGGCATTTAAAATTGCCAGATAATCTTGTTTAGACCTACTGGTAGTCACTTGGCCCCAAAATTACTTTTAATTCTGGATTTCATAAGTGTGACTTGGACAAGTGGTCCAAGTCATCCACATGAAATCCAGAATTAAAAGTAATTTTGTCCTATCTACTGGTTCAGGTAGACAATTGGAAGAAATTTAAAATAGGTCACTAGGTATGTAGGAAGTTAGTATCACCATTATGCCCAAGACATTTTGCTCTGAGGTGCATACACATCTATGACATAAGGCTTATATTTAGAGTATTCCTAGTGTTGGAATTAGCAGCATTGTGGTATTTGAAGGAAGAAACCATTGAGGAAGTGTTGAGTTCTGCTTTAATGTCTCTGAACTAGAGTTTCACTTGCTAAAAAATCCTCAGCACAGGATGATATTGAGGTTTGGGTTTCACAGAGATCACCAGACCAAACATAAAACTGTTGCTAAAACAAGGGCTGTGATTAAGGTTGAAGTTCAGGGTGGGAGAAAAAACATAGAAGGAAAAGTCTGAGAATAGGACAGTATCCTAAGTTAGGGCCTTGTGTGGCTTGCTGCATATTTTTATCTCTTGGGTTTGTGGAGTGGTTGAGGCTTTGTCCAAGATTATTGGTGATACTCTGTTAGGAAAAGCAAGACAGTGAAAGACTACAAAAAAAACCAAAATAAGAAAACACAAAAAGTCAAGGTCAAGCAGGTCATGAACAGCGTTTGAACTTTGGCCAATGTTTTCTTGCTGCATCCTCCTACTCTGAAGCCCAGCCCTGGGCACCCACCACCCTCCCATTAGTCCCATGGCTCTTCCAAATTATTTCCTGGTGTTAGTGGCCCAGGTCAGAAGGATCCTGGGCTCTGCTGAGGCACACACCTAAGGCAGATTGGAAGTGGAGTATATTTAATATTTTAATATTCCACAAATATTTATGGATTAAAAATAGTAAGGGGACAAGCTTTTGCACTATTCCTCAATTCTGTCAAATTTTATTCTCTGCTCCTGACTCCAGTTTAACATGTTACTTTGACTTCTGATCCTAGTTGTTAACTAACCCATCATTAATTTCTTATGTAAAAACACTGAAAGACGAGTGCTGAAGGAGTTTTATGTTAATTAAATGGCCTTTAGGTATAATGACACTTGGGATTTTTGTTTATCACAGTCTGAAACCAAGGCATAACTCTCACAATACCTCTAGATACAGCTGTAGTCCCAAGATACAGCTGTAGTCCCAAGACAGCTGAGAATCTCAAGCCTAAAATATGACAAAGATAATTTTGGACATCAATCCTCAAATTCTCATTGCAGACCACTTACCATCTTTTCATTACTAGAGCCTTTGAATAAGCAGTCCAACATTCTGAAAATCAGAGCTAAATTAACATAAACAACAGATACCATATGTAAAAAGGATTTAAAACAAATGTTGGGGAAAATATCTCCTTATGAGAAATGTACTTGAAAATGAATGCTGGTTAGACACGCCACCCAAGATTTACCAATGAATGACAAGTTTAAAATAGAGACCCATGTTGTGATCAATCACAGGTTTCCTTCTTTAACATCTTCATGCTTTATGGAAAGACTAGCCCTTATCTGGGTCTCAGAGCAAAGGAGGACAGGAAGTTCAAACTTTTGCATGCGCTCTTGTTGGAAACAGCCCTTAGGACATTAATATATTTTCGCATTATAATGACTTCAGAAAAACGGAATGCCAGTCTACGTTTCTTGTTGTTTCTTCCACAGTCTAATAATACCTAGAAAATCTAAGTTTGCAAGTTAATACATACACCTGTTGTGCAAACAATGTTTTCTTTAGAAGGCAGGTGGTGTACTGTACAGGTAAAACTATTTCTAGCAGGGAGGATGTATTTCTCAGCCTACATTTAGACATGAAACCTGGGACCTTGAAAAAACAAAACACATACCAAATTCTATGTACGTGCAAGATCTCAAATTCCTCTGTTTCATCCTTCATTGACCAGAACTCCAGTCATGGACTGAACCTTAACTCTGATATGAGGGTTAGCCTCCATAGCACCGAGACAACTCCTAAGATTCAGGGTGGATACATGAGAACCAGGATGGGTGAAATGTCATTACTGTTTCTGTAAAATTTGAAAAACATGCTCTAAATCCTCAAGGGGGAAAAGTGGTCAAAATCCTCCAGGGGAAAAAACCCAAAAACTCAAAAAGCCAAACCCATTAAGATGCATGTCAAGAAGATGTGCAGGAGATGGGAGGGAAGCTGTGTTCCTTGTGTTCCTTGCTCTCATTTCTGCCCAACACAAGCAGTGAGTCCTCCACTGGGCCCCATATGACAAGGAGCTTTCGTCCTCCCTCGGCGGGGGAGTCCCTCGCTGTTGGCTGCCAGCATGGGTGATGCATGCTGTGAGCAGGCATTCTCTGCATCCCCCGTAACAAAGCACATTCCCAGCTGGATTACTCATACTCCGCTGGCTTCTGTTTTTCTTCATGTGCACTCATTTGCAAGCCATTAACAAGAGACACAAAGCTGTCGCTAAAATTGGGTCACGTGTGTGTTGCCCTGTCAAGCCACTGGGTTTGCCAAAACCAGGATTTTCCAGCCATCACAATGGATTTTTTAAAGCTCCATCCATGACAAAATTAGCAACAACAACAACAATAACAGCAACAACAAAAATGGGGGGAAAGGGAGGTAATGGGAAAGAAAAATCCAAAACCTGTGGTGCCAAGAAGTAAAAATGAAGTTAGTACCCTGTGACACTTTTTTGATACACTGATGTACTGTTCTTCACCATGACATTTAATTTCCAACACAAGCTGATGTTTCTTACCATGTTTAATTCTTTGCTAGCTAAGATGCATGTGGAAAGACAATTCCATTTTTTACAGAATATTGGTTTTGTGCAGCAAAAACATCTTCTGGGCTGAACATGAACCGAGCCCTGGGATCAGAGAGTAGATAAACATTTACCCAAATCATATGTCAAACTGGCCACCACTGACATTTAGACATACAGCACCTATTCCTTTCCATGAACTGCACGTCCTTTCTGAGCTCAGGGATCTGTCTGGCTTTTGGGAAAACTGTGTCAGGTTCAGTGGGCTAAGAAGGGCTCAGGAATGATGAATTCCCTGAGGCAGTAGAATCTTAAAGGGAAGCCAGGGAATGAAAGCTTGCTAAAAGGGTGTTGTTGGAATATTTTTGTTAAAAAGCAAAAGATTTTTGCTCCTGATAACAGGAGATTTACCCCAATAAGTGGGCAAATCCACTTATGAGCACTGCTGGCAAAGTAGGAAAGTGCCTTATACAGGACAAAAGGGAACAATGAGGCAAGTCAGAGGTTATTCTGAGCCAGACCTGGGCGATTTTACTTTGTGGTGGAGGAACGCCCTCAAAAGAGTAGCAGCATTGTCATCCCTGTGCACAGATTTATTTTTCACTGGAATTTGCGGGGAAGTAATGAATTAACCCAAGAGAAAAATGGTAAAAAATAAAGCTTTTGGTGTCCCTTTAGAGTTGCTGTCATCCTGCACCAAGAGACTGTGAGACTAGAAGTATGGTGGGAGCATTGGGTCTGGGCAGCAGGACGAGGGCTGTTTTTCTCACCCAAGGTAAGGTAAGAGCAGTCAGTAAAAGTCCCAGCCTGCTTTGCTCTGAATGTTTATGTTCTGTCTCTGTGCAGACTATGAACAACATCACATTATTACTTTTAAGAACAGCAGTCCAGAACCTTAGCATTGTCAGATGTGTGCTTGTTGCATTGCACTACAGCCTCTCCCCTTTTCTGCCCATCTGCTGTGTCTGCTGCAGCACAAATGGAACAGGAATGCCAGATAGAAACCATGTAGCACCTTCCAGTATATAAATGTAGCCTACAAGAGAGCTGGAGAGTGATTTTAGACAAGGGCATATAGTGATTGGATATGGGTGATGGCTTTAAACTGAAAGAAGGTGGGTTTAGATTAGATATCAAGAATAAATTCTTACTGTGAGGGGCTCAATGCAGTAGCACAGGTTGCTCAGAGAACTTGTGGATCCCCTGAAGTGTTCAAGAACAGGTTGGATGGGGCTTTGAGCAACCTGATCCAGTGTTAAGATGTCCCTGTCCATGTTGAGGCAAGTTGGAGCTAGATGATCTTTAACATCCCTTCTAACTCAATAATTCTTCTATAATTCCATTATTTCGGAGGGTTGAGCAAGCAGCTTGGCAACGCCGCAGCATACCCGCAATACATCTGCTATAGTCCTGATTTGTCAGACTGCTCCTCTGGCTCTGCCACAGATGTGTGCAACCATGGCAGGATCACACACTCCTTACTGTTGCTGCTTAATTCCTGTTCGGCAACACTGAGCTTTGGATAGCCTTGGCATTCACTACCAAAAGTGTTTAAAGTCTCCTCTGGTTGGATGGACTATTCCACCACCACTCTTTCTTTCAAGAGAGCATTTCCATTATTTCCAGTATCTACAACAGAGGTCATCTTCCCATGCCATCAAATAATAGACAATAACTTGCTTTCTGACAGTGGAGGACCCTGGAAGAAATCTTCATGTATTTCTTAGAAATCTGCTTACAGAGTTAGCTTCTAAGCATGAAAATACATATGACCTTAAATGTCATTATGGAATAATATCTTGCAGACATTAAGCACAACTGCTGACTCCAGAGTGTAAGTATTCAAAGGGTTCCATGTGGGGCATAACCTTTCTTGGGAGTGATCGCGCAGGTTGCCTTGTAGTTTCCTGTGTTGTGGTATTGAAAGTCTGGATATGTAACTAAAATACAGCAATAGATTTTTGGTGAATGAAACCTTGTATGAGACTAAAACAGTCTCATGAACACAGCTAAAATACCTTAACAAGGTGGAAGATCTGTGTCTATATGTCTTACCGTCATGTGTGTCTTTTCTTTGCTGTTTCTCAGAACAAAAACCTGATTACATGCATGTACACACATACATGTTTAAAGCTATTTCATTGTGAAATAATAGGAAGCATGCTACTCTTGTCCATGGCAAGATGGTCAAACCTGCTGCCAGGAAGAGGAAATGCTTCATGTGTAGAAAGTGTAAGATATACTTAGGAGTAAATCTTGTACGTCCAGGTGTATCTGAAATATGCACATTTCCAGGTAGATTTTGCTGTCACTGTGAATAGTAATAAAAGTTCTGCTATTAGAAACAGGAACAGGATCAGACAGATAGTGATGTCATAGTATTTTGAGATTTACAGTGTACAGGGTCTGAAAGAAAATAATTGTTTATTATGGCTGTGAATTTGGATATCATGCAGGTCACAAAGGCTGGAAACTACCTCTTGTGCCATCCTTTCATGTTCAAACACTGGTCAGAGGCAGTCACTCCAGACAAAATGCAGCCCTTTTAGGATAAGATTGGAGGAAATGGTTTTATTTAAAGTTTGTCCTCTGGTCCCCAGAGGATTATTCTGAGAATGGTTATGAACTTTAGGGTCTCCCAAAACTGATCCAGAGAAAAGTTGATCATCACTTGCTAGGATCTGATAGCATTTGTTTGACACTGCATAAATTCTTGGGCAGCTGATAAAATGCCGCAGCTCAAAATAGAAATCTGACAGTCCACTGAGATGTTGTGTTCCCCTTAAGTTATTTTACAGGGTAGTTCATGGGAACCACTGAGAAACCCACTGAAACCAATTAGTTGAACTGTGTACCTCTCCTGGAACGGCGTACGTTTATGACTCTGGGCCACATTTAAATTACAATTCTCTTAGTAGGATGGTTACAAAAACAGAAAAACTGTCTTTGGAGAGATTCAGCCTGACCTTCCAAGCCAGGTTTTCTCAAACTGCAGAATGATAATGCATGAAATATGCCTGTCCATTACTAAGCTCGTGTGTGACCTTTGATGTCCTCATAAGGGAGAGCTGGATGTGGGTGTGTTTGCAGAGCTCAAACTCCTGAGGACGACTGATCCATGCTCTGGGAAGGCTGTCAGGAGCCTCCCAAGCATCTGGATCTTCCAGAGGGAAAATATCAAAGTTTTGTAAAGGGTTTCTCAGCTGTTCTTTAGCTGATATATGATCTTTTAGCTTATTTGCCACCTGCAAAGACAGAAATCCTTCTTTTTTTTTCTGATTTTCTTATCTTACAAATTCTCCTATTTTTTCTCCTGTGTCACTTGGCAGTTTTTATGCCTGCAGGTAATTAAAATTTGTTCATATACACTTCTGTTCTGAAAATGAGAAATAATACTGGAAAAGTGAACATGTAAATGTAAAATAGCCATTACATTTTTTCAATTTTTAAAATTATCTCTATGGGAATTTTTAAACTCATCCAGTTTTGAATAAGTACTCCCTTTTCCTCTTCTTTGGAACTGGAGAGCCTCCCTCTCCAAATTCAAACAAACCATTCATAATGTACCTTACATCTGAAAGACCTTCATTTTCACATGTAAGACAAAAGAAAATTAACACTCTTCTTTCTGGTTGTTCAGTACATTCCCACAAATATTAAACATGTGTGGCATGTCCCACCAGCCAGCTGTCTTTCACATGATTGTGTGTGTGCTTGGAGGCACTGCTGCTAAGTATGTGTTACCTCAGTGTGACTTTACTGATGGTTGACAGTGCAAGGTTTACTGGGAGGGATGGCACCTCTTATTAGGCAAACACATCCACTACTGACCAAAAGCAGACCAGGTGACAGGCACACAGGCTTTCTCTATATGTCTGAAGCCAAAACAACAGACTAGAAGCTAAACATCTGTGGAAATTAATGTTCCATTTCCATAATTGAAGACATTTTGTGTCTGTGGCACAGCGTAATGTCAACAAGGTTATAGAAATCTTAATGCCTGGGAGGGGACACAGAAGAAGAGAAGGGATTCATTTCTGCCTCTAGGCAGTTATTTCTGAAGTGGAGAAGATTGTAATTTTTTTATATTTTTAATACAGATTGGGGAAGGCTATAGAGGTGTAGCATACATTCTCCCTGAGTCAGTCCAGCGCCTTCTGTTCTCTGGAACACATTTTTTTCAGACGGGAAGCTGAAACAGCACGAGCCGATCAGATAGTGTCTCCAGATAGATCATGTAGATAGGAAATGGGCCATTAGTCACTATTATTCAATGATTTTTGCAGGACACTCCTTTCCCTTCTTCACTAAGGCTGCAGGTTTTGTACAGCACATTCACTTCAGCACCATCCCGGGGTCGGCATTCCTGCAGGGTAATTGGAACCAGCTGCTTACCTACAAAAAAGGCAGAAGGAAGAGGTCACGAAAGTTGAATTTTTCTAGCCAGAGACATCCCTTTGGAGATAAGGATGTCTTTGACAGTGATATTTACTGTCTATTTGTCATTATAACTACTGCATCGTTTTCTTTTCCTGGACACCTACAAGGTCTAGTGGCCCTATTTCTGTGAAGAGTGAGTGCATTTAAACTCTGTTCAGCAAACTGCAATGACTTTTTTCCTCTCCATAAAAGTAAATCTGTGTTACTGCACTGTCAGTGCAGTTAAATGATTATATATGTAAGCATTTTCAGGAGAGGTATAGAAGGTGTTAACAGTGAAAGAAACAGATTCAGCTGGGGGACAAATCCCTTAAATTACTTGAAGCTCAGGAAGCCTTGGCAGGAATGTGCTTCCTCACTTTCTGAAAGACAGAGACAAAAAAAGCCACAAGAAAGTTTGAAAAATATTACCTGGCTTCTCCTGCAGACAACTAAGAGTGCCTAATTTAGAGAAAGTGCATTTGCAAATAAACCTTCAAACAGGTTACAAATCATTGAAACATCTGTTATTTTGTGCATGTGTTCATGAGATGGGAAGAAATAATTTTCATTTTCATCCAAAAACTTGAGACATGAAGCCTGCCTAGGAGGTGGAACAGGGGACCTATCAAAGCTGATGGAATGGCTTTGAGAGGCAGTAGGAAGGAAATTGTGGTTTCATTGCTTTATAGGGAAGCAACTGCAATGCCACTGCAGTATTTTCCCCCAGTGACTCCTTGGAACTTGCAGGGTCTGCCACAAAGGGCCAGGATGTTTAGAGTGAGGGAAGGTGCAGTTGGCTGGGCTGAAACCTCACATCTCAAAAAGCTGTGGAGTGATGCAGGATCTGGGAGAGTGGGGAAGAAATACCTGAGAGTGGATGAAAACTGAGCTGCAGCAGCAAAGCAAGAGAGGAGAGAGCTGTACCAACATTGTCTTGCTTGTGCAGAGGAGAGCACAATGAGCCTCAAGCAGCTCTCAAACACTGGGTTGGATCACTTTTGGTCAGGACTAGACTAGGAACCTGTAGACTGTCTCAGAGCTGGGAGTGGTGCTTGTCTGCCTCTGAAGCAATGAAGTTTTGGTTAGCATCATGAAATGCATGCAGATGTCCACAGCATAAATCAGGAGGTTTTCCAGAGTTGGAGTGTTTCTGGGTTCCATCCTGCCAGGCACTCTGTGAAAGTGACTGATCTCTTCAATCACCATGGTGGCCTCCTTTTTTATTTTAGCAGCTTACCTTGTGTCCCTACAAGGGGATAAAACATTCCATGTTTTAATGAAGAAGCACCACTAGTGTGCAGATTTCTTTAAAATTATATGATATTATCAGAGTCCTCAATGTTAAGATATTTGTTCAGAAATCTCAGGAAACTTATAGATAGAATTCAGTCATGTGGAATTATATGTAACTGAATGCTGTTAGGAATGTCAAGAATCCCTGTCCTTGGCATTTTCAGCAAATTACAATCAGCAATTACTTCAGCCTTACTACCCTTACCTAGCCAGGATTTCTGAGATTCACTGCAAACTCAGCTTTAGACAAGCAAAAAGTTCCATGAGGAAGTTAAGGAACCACCAAGCTTACCTAATTGTTTCTTCATCGCAGCAATGCAAGCAACAACTTATGCTTTGAAAAGAGCATGAGCTATGTCTCTAGCAACAAGTCTGCGTTTGATCCACTTCAGATGCTGCTTCTGAACTTCAGCAAAAGTATTCATCTGTTTTGGATTTTGTGGCAGCTCAAACGCAGGGTATTTTTGTATCTTCTCTGCTTTTTTTCTTAAGCATTTCTTACTTAGCCAAACTTCACATATTGGTATCACTCTGTAAATGAATTCTGCAATGTTTTAGAACCACTCTGTTGCCTTTGTGTGTTTTGCATGGAGACACAACAACTGCACATGCCTTGGACCAAATAGTTCATATGTATGAAAAAGGCAGAAGATTATTCTAGTGCAGAAGGGCAGAGGCCTGCAAATATTATCTGCAATCCAAGCAAGAAGTGAATCAAACCAAATACAACAGTTTATAGATAGCCCAAGTATCTTTTCAGTATCACTGAGGTCTGCCCATAGCTGGCCTGCAACAGGTGGTGAAACCGCAGGCAATGACACGGATCTGGAGTAGAGGGGTTTGGAAAGTGCTTACCTGCCAGGAGTGGGTTATTGGAAACAGTGGTCAATGTGCCAAGGGATGCTGACATGGAACTTACATGTAATTACTGAGTTAATGGTATTTTCCAGAAATGGAAGAGTAGATATGAGTAATGCCCACGGAAATCACTTAGAATATCTGTCATGCTGACTGATGCAGGCTGTATCAATATATTTTCTGGGGTGCCTTGTAGCATGTCTCTTTCTTTGGAGAAAAATATGGGGATTGTCTGTTGGCCTAAATGATCTATGCCAGAAGCATTTTGATACTGTATGTGTATGTTAATGAGAGGAAAAGTCTTCAGTCTGTTCTCAGCTCTATGACACATCCCACCACGGCAGATCCCTTGGGCACTTGCTGGTACTGCAGGTGTGTCCCAGCACAAGGGCAGAACAAGCATGTTAACACACTCTCCTACCTTGAGAAATACCAAGACATTTTAGTTACAGCAGCCTCTAACTTAAAAGCCTGCCTGATAGCACTTGAGGAAGGAAACAATGAAATAAATAGTGTAAAATATTCAAAAGGGAAAGCACTAGACAGGAACTTCAGAAGTGGTTTAAAGCATGTTCCAATGACAATGGAAGTTCTAGAAGGAAGTGAATGAAAATAACTTCTCTATCATTCTTTAGATAGTCTACATTATTTCAGAAAAAAAAACCACTGAGCTATTTCTTTTATTTAAAAATAATAAGATTCCGGGGAAAGGAAAACCAAAACCAATAGCATCAGCAAAGAAAAAAAAAACAACCCAAAAAACCCCAAAAAACAAAACAAAAAAAAAAAAAAACACCAAACCAAAAAACAGGGAGCTGGATGTAAGCCTAGCTGAAGTTAAATAAAAAGCATAACCTAGGCTTTGTTTGCAATCCTGGACGACTGAATATAAGATAATGCAATGAGTTTAAGAGTTTAAGATTTTCATAAAATAATGGGTTTGGAATAAAAAGATAATACAAAGGTAGAAGTATGATAAACCCATGGAGACCAATTAGCTCTGCACTTGAACTGTTAATGCAATGAATACTGCATCAAATTTGGGACTGCACTGGATAACTCAAAATAGTATTGTATTCCATATGTCTCTGTGCTATGTCATCCACCAAAAATCGTTACTGTCTCTTTAAGGCCTGTCGGCTGGAAAGGGAATTGTGGTGCTTGGGAAATGCCAGGACCTTTTCTAAGGTCAGGGTTGCTCAAGCAGGAGCTCTCTTGCCTTTATCTTTCATTCTTGTCGGGAAGCTGGGATGGTGCAAGGCACAAGCCTGTTTTTTCTCCTTCTGGGCTCCCGAGCAGTTGCTTCAGGCAGATCTCCGAGCAGCAGCCCAAGAGGCCGAACTCTGCAATCCTGAACTCCTGAATCAGGCAGATTCCACAATCCCTGTCCACAGCCTGGAGCTGGGGCTGTCCGGGGCCAGGCCAGTGTCCCTCGGTGCTCGGTGGGACCATTCCCTTTCCCCTGCAGCACACCGGCAGCTCGGAGCCACTGCTGGCCGAGGGAGAGGCCTCGGAGGGGCTGGAACTGCACATTGGATGGTTCTTCTGTTTCTGACTTCCAGATGCCAGAGCCTTTCTGTCAGTTCGTCAACAGAGAGACTGGCAGACAACAGCCACCACCAGAGAGACTGAGGGGGCATTTCCCTGGTTTTGGACTCCAGTTTTTCTTTTTGTTTGGTCCTTGTTCCCTCTCGTTTGGGGGAAGTGGGAGTTTTTGTCATCACAGCAGTCTCACCTTACTGGTAAAAAGGGGAATGGTTAAAAATAAAAGGAATGGTAACTCATTTTGGAGTGTCTTCCCCTTAAATTGTGTTAAACCCAGACAGGTATCCACTGTACCCTAGGAGCCTAGAAATATTTAACATATTTCCCATATTATTACCCACTTGAATCCCTCCTGTGCTTTGTGGTGTTGTGTATGTCAGATGTTTAGACCATTGCTGCTTCTTCCTTGTGACTGGCTGAGAGGTCACTTCCAGATCTACAAGTGACACAGCTCCCACTTGTCCTGAAATCACCCTCTTGGAGGCAACATTTCATAAATGGATAATGGGGCAGTGGTTGTCATCAGGGCTGGATCGTGAGCCTAACAAAGCCAACAGATGCTACACCACCCACCTGGGTATGAGATGTGATATTGGGCTGTGTCTTGTAGGTAAAACATCTGACAGTGGTTTTTTTACATGGGTATTGGTAAATCCAGTGCAAAGGAGAGAGGCTTTCTACACTACATCACACAGAAACCTTTGGTGTTCCTAGGGTTGCTTTTACTTTTCTGGCAAGCAGTGATACCAGTTGTGGGATCAGACTCCCCTGCGCTCAATTTCCTACTCAAAGAAGGAAAGACATTTTTGGCACTCTGACCAAAGGAAAGTCCCAGCCTGGGAGTACACACAACTGGAGGTGAAAATGGGACAAGTCCTTGGCAAATTATGTTGCCCACCATGAAAAAACTAGGAATACAAAAACCCAACAAAACCAAAAACCCCCAAGAATTCAACAGTTGCAACAGTTTCCAAAAAGCTGTGCCTCATTACTGCAGACCAGTGCTGGATGCCGAGGCTGTCAATCACATACTTTTTCTTGCAAGAGTCACTGCCATCAAGGCATGTTACCTGTTGTGGTGTCAGCATGATGTCAGTCCAACACCGCCACCATGGCCCCAAGTGCTAATGGTTACTCCCATATTATCCCATTATTAATTAAATTGTGCAACAGGCTAGGAGCACACATCTCACATACCTTAACAGAGGCTCATGTGGATGGATGCCCTCCAGCCATTTCTGCACTGGAAAGGAATCGGCGGCCTCATGCAAAGGACTCTCTTAACTGAGTGGCTACTAGGGACACTAGAAGGCAAGTAAAGCAGACGCCTGTTGATCTGTTCCTTTGGTCTCCCCAGATCTTTCAACTGTCATTCTATCCAACCTGCTGCAGCAGACATCATTCCAAAACACCACAAAATCCCAAAAAAAAGCCTCAGGACACCTAGTTTAGAAGAAAACACCCGCAACAACTTTTGGTACTATGTAGTAACTTCCTTTCTCTTTATTTTACAGTTGCTAACCCTGCAGCAATTGCTTTATTCACATTTTTAAGCTTTTTTTTTTACCACTGTGAACAGTGGAAAGCTTGTAAAAATGCATTTCCTAGGGCTTCATTCATGTTCATTCATTCAGTGTAGCCTCAAGCAAACAGCTGCATGAGACGGAGGACAAAGAAGAGAAATAGAACTCAATTTGATAGAAAAAAACCACACAGGAAAAATACCCCAACAATAATGTAAAATACTTATTTTTCTTTTCATTTTCAAATTGAATTTTGGAGTACATTTATTAACCACTTTTGCCCACTGCTGCATATCGTTATGAAGGCTACAATGGCAGCAGCAATGCATAGTCTGTGAAGTTCAAGAAACAACTTTATGAGCAGATATGGGCTCAGGGCTGTGTATAGTACTCTAGAAAAGGTGCAAAACTTACCATTTGTGATGATGGGCGGTCATCTCAGGATCATAGCACCACAGAATTATTCTGGTAATTATATCAATCTAACAAAATCCATTTCTTACTGTGTCAAAACAGATATAACACCTTTGTCAGATATTTAACTTTTCTAAATGGATTTGGATCAAAAACAAGCCCTAAAAGACATGTAGTTTCAGTGGGGATTCTTTTTTTATTATCTGATCTAGGAATTGCTGGATTTTCTGAAAATATTTCTTACCAACTCGGTAGAGTTTTGATCAAAAAGCTCCAGGACCGAGATGAGACTGATGCCTCCTGATTTTTAGGTGCCCCTATTAGTTTGTATTCAGTGTGAGACAGTCAGGATGTGAATCAATGAAGTGGTGTAGTTACACTTGTGAAAATAAAGGACACTTTTTGAAATGTTGAATTTGGTGGTAAATTTCTCTAAAAGCTTAAGCTTACACAAGGACTGTCATGATTGTTTTATTACTAAATGCCAGGTTTGCTATTCCCTTTGCCCATTTGATCTTAATGAGACACACATTGCAAAAACGTCATGCAGTCTGTAGGGAATACATACAACCTTGCATGTTTATTTAATGTGAGTTACTTCAAGACCACTTAGGATGAGGAGAAAGAAGAAGGCTTGATTCCTGCATGTGCAAAAGTAAAGGCATATACAAGCTGTGTTATGAGATTAAGGGAATACTTGGAATGAATCACTTTCTGCATTGCTTTGAGAGTATTATATGCTGGTCTTGAGGAGTGCTGCTGATGTCATCTGCCTTGAAAGCACAGCTGGAGCGCAGCGTGAAGGCAGCAAATCCCTGAGACAGAATCACACTCTTGGTATTTCAGCCATGGCCACGTGTGGTTTTCTGGCAACTGGGCTGTCTTACAGAAAGGAAGTTTGTTTGGAAGCAGAGACACAGATCTGCCTGCACAGGTAGGAGGGATTCCTGCCCAAAGGCAGGGTGGCCCTCAGAGCTAGCGTGGCACAGCCATGCGCTGGCTCCCATGCACTCAGTCAAGCCATGGCCTTTGGGGTCTGTCTGCACCTGCACGCTGATTGCAGCATAAAAAACTATGAACATTCCTCAGTTCTGTGCTACAGAGATGTCTCTCTACCCGAGCAGGACAGAAGTACCAACAAAGCATGTAGAACAATAGACTGAGAGCAGCAAAGAGGTGAGGATTGATGGTCCCAGTTTAGCAACAGGAAGGAAAGGTTTGGGCTGAAATGATATCACTCCAAGTCCTGCATGTTGCCTTGAACCTCAGGCTAGCAGTCTGAACTCTGAATGATGGTAAATTCCCCACTTGGCATGTAAATCCTAAGCCAAGAACCCTCTGTGCTAGGGTAGATCCTAACAAAGGAGTAGAGAGAAATACCTTGTTGAAATGAGGGCTAGCTGTACTCTGAATTTTCATGGTTTAAAACTTGGAAAAGGAAAGTCAGGCAGAGCTCAGTATAAATCAGGATGAATTAGGCTGTACATTTATTCAGGGCAAAATTAGAACTGTAAGTGCACAGCAGTTTTCAACAGTGCTGCCTCACATCTTGTTGATGAGCAGCACACACCCTTCCACTAGCTCCCTTTTCTTATGACACTGCTGTATCCTGAGTCCCATCTTCTTAAGACTGGACTTCCTCTAACCTCAGTGCAATAAAGAAGCTTTTGCCTAGGAATCTATTAGTAATGTAGTGGTCTTTTCAGATGTAGAGGCAATTTCCTCCTGCTTCAGCCCTTTCATTTCTAGATCTTGGGCTAAGCATTCTCTATACTGTAATGTGAAATGCTTTTAAATTCATGATATTGCAGATATCTTTACTCATTTTGATAGAGTCATGCTTTCTCTTTCCCCATTCCTTCATAAAAGAGGAGCATGCCATCTGTATTGACAGCTCAGTAAAGGCAATGTCACCTTTCAACTGATATTTGGCTGCACTGTGAATTGTTCTGCTCTTTTCTCTTTCTTTTCTCTTTCTTTTCCTGCACAGCTGGAAATGAATTCCTCTTCAGTCCTTTTTGGAATGAGGTGAAGAATTGAGAGAGAAAAAAAACGAAACTGGCAAGGACAGTGCTTGTTCTAGATGAAGTGGAATAAGCTGAAGTTAAACAAGGCATTGTCTCCTCCTCAGGGTTAAGCCGGCAGTTGTGTCAATGATGGATGCGCGGAGCAGCAGCTGAAGTGTGGGGAGCACAACCTAGAAATGCTCAGCAGTTTGGTGAGAAGGGGGTTGGCTGCTGACCAAAGGTTCAGGCACAGGGCTGTGAAGTGCACACACACCCTCCTTGGCCTAAAATGGGGGACAGAGAGAAACACCCTGGAGTTTCACACAAGCTGTGGCTGACCCCTCCTTTGCACTCACTGGAGGTGGTGAAGCCTGGGTGTAGTAATGCAGCCACCTCCCTCCCTTCCTCCCTGGGAACAGGGTAAAAATTACAGCTCGTGAAAGGCATTTGACACAACTGCAAAGGATGAGAACACAGCCTTGCAGCGGAGCTGAGATGCGCAGGGCTCCTCCAGAAGCACAGCTTGATGCTGCAGGGGCGCTCCGGGCGTGACTCAGAGCCGGCTCCTCCCGTCAGGGCTGCGGGCCGGCCCGGCAGGCCGCGACCGGCTGAATCACCAGCTCCCCTGCCTTCATGAAGCTCGGAGGGGAAGAAATTAAATCCGACCACGAATCCAATGAGGTTTTATTGGTGTTTTGCTTTTGGAAAGTATGCTGTGGGTTTCTGTTGGGCCTGAAGTTTTTCCACAAGCCATCTCAGCAGCTTCCCTGCCTACCTCTCCAGCCCGCTCATTCACATATACTAGCTTGAATGTGTATTCTGCTACCAGTTCAGAAAACATAAAGCTTCCTTTTAAGATTTTAAACTTACAAGCAGCAGAAGCAAAACCAGAAAAACAGAAGTACTGGCTTAATTACCCTGAAGCTGTTTAGAGTAATGTTAAGTGACACCAGTTGTGAAGATTCCCGAAGGTTAACCACACACCTCCTAATTGCTTTGAAATTCTCCACTGTTCTTGCAAGAGAATTCACATCTGCAAGGGCTGATACAGAGAAGCCTGAGGAGCCACAAAGAATGAAAGGCAGGCTAACAAAATGGGGAAAACCTGTAGCTTGTTCAAGGCACGACGTGGTTATTAACAGGAAATCCCTAAGGTTCCATAAAGCCCAAAAAATACCAACTCAAACTTTCAAATGAAAACCTCTGCTGTTTTCTTCTGTTTGGCAGCATACTACATGCCTATTAGGGCACATCGTCCTACATGTAAATACTCATAATGTTCATTAGACCTTAAGAGGAAAATGCATTGCAGCTCTTTGTTCTTTCAGGAGCTCCTTACATTGGGAACATTTCTTTGCAGTGAGTACTTGTTCTTGAATGCCAGCCTTGCTCTGTATATGATGCTTCCTTAGGCTGATGGGAAAGAAAAGAAAAGAAAAGAAAAGAAAAGAAAAGAAAAGAAAAGAAAAGAAAAGAAAAGAAAAGAAAAGAAAAGAAAAGAAAAGAAAAGAAAAGAAAAGAAAAGAAAAGAAAAGAAAAGAAAAGAAAAGAAAAGAAAAGAAAAGAAAAGAAAAGAAAAGAAAAGAAAAGAAAAGAAAAGAGAAAAATAGCAGAATATATACAA
Source organism: Calcarius lapponicus (assembly GCA_039654755.1). Lineage (NCBI taxonomy): Eukaryota > Metazoa > Chordata > Aves > Passeriformes > Fringillidae > Calcarius > Calcarius lapponicus. The sequence continues at coordinate 53,561,854 of CM077481.1, read as the reverse complement.
GACTCAAACACATAGGCTGGGTTTTGCCCCATCTGCCCTGTCTGAGCTATTCCAAACACTGAAAGGAGAGCTAGGAAGTTTAGAAGTAATACATTGTCCATTCTTGTTATTTACAGGGGTTCTATATTGATTTAATTGTTTAGATATAAATACCCTCCCTCCAAGCAACACTGGCCCAGCATTCCACGTTGACAAAACATACAGAAAAGAAGGAGAAAGAACCAGAAGTTACAGCTGCTGGTCTTTAGATTGACTGCAATGCAAAACCCTTTGATGGTCAAAGAGAAGGGGTTGTCAGTGAAATCTTGAAAGGGACTGAGATTCTCACTTGAGTTGACTATACTATGAGAACATATTGCACCATACAATGCTTTCTTGTCCTTTGATACAAGTTTTTCTTCTTTGTAATAGCTCCATTCATTCATATTTAACTTTACAGTATCATTCATAATTTCATCTATATTCTCACAGTTACTTTTTCCTGAACATGCTTACTTGCCTTTTTTTCCCAGAGCTCTCCAACAAGCCACTGTCTTTCAAGCAGAACAACATACCAACAAGCCAATACAGCCATAAAATGATAGCCATAACTTAGAAGAAATCTGGCAGTCACTGGTAAGCCTGTGATAGCTGTTCCCTGAATGCCAGTCTAGCAGGAAAGGATAGGCATTTTCTTCTCTGACCCATGTGTGACTGCCACACCACGTATTTAGGGCCCAAAGAAGCAAATTGGCACTGCACTACTGAATGTAAAAATTACATAATGTGATGTTTTGGATTTTTTTGTTCTTCAAATCTTAAAATCCTCACTGCATTTGCAAAAGTGCTTTGGACCTATTCCACAGCTATTTCAGTTCCTCTATCATCATCCAAAGTAGCAGTTTACCAGGTTAAACTGTTCAGCTGTCACAAAAGCATAAAAAAAGTGGCATCACCCATGTGTGTGTGCAAGGAGATCTTTTTCTATTACCAATTACATTTCCAGTTTGCTGTCACTGTGTGAGTGCCTCTGGATTCACTCCCGGTAGAGGGCAGAAATCAACATGAGGTTCACCAGGCACAAATTTGATATCCTCAGGTTTTGCCAGAGATGCTCTGCAGAGATGTGCCCAGCCCAAAATTTTGCATCCAAAGGAGATTTGAGAGAGTTTGCTGTCACATGTGGTGTTAAATTCAGTATTCACTGCAGTAGCAGTGCTCTAATGAAAAGTTCTTCATCCAAACATCACCAGCTTTTGAGCATATTGCAGTTTGAACTTGATTACTGTCATCCAGGTCTCTCTCAGCTGTAGAGTTCCTTGTTTCCAGAGAAGTGAAAAGAAGTGCTTTTTTTTTTTTAAGCACTTTTTGCAGGTAATGTAGTTTTAAGTTCTTATACATAATGTCATTATATGGTCTTTATAGCATACTGTTCAATACTTCCTTTCAGGAGTATGGTACTTGCAGCATCTAGATTCTAACAAGTCACAAAACAAAGAAGGAGTTACATTTCAGAAAATAGTGTCTGTGCAAAGCAAGTACTACAGGGGTCCAAGCCTTTTTCATGCAAACTATACTTTCAGAAAGCAAAGTTAAAATACACATGTGAGAAACTCCAGATTGGGAATGATCTGTATTTCAAAGCCATTCTTTTTCCTCTCCTTTTCCCATGAGAACCATTCCCCATATATCTTGCTTTCATCTCCTGCCTACTGGTGGTGACCCTGTCACCCTTGCACCAGAAAAATAAAAAAGCCCCACAGAAGGTGTTATTTCTACCTCTGAGGACTACTGATGATCTCAGAGAGGCCCAAGATCCTCACAAGGCAGCAAATTCTCTCACCCTGTTCCCTGAAAAACATTTCTTCTATAATCGCATTTAAAAATATGCACAACAGCTAATGCATAACTAGTATCCCTTCAAAAAAAACCCAAGTCTGTAAGTAAATTATATTTCTAAAAATTATCACAATTTTCTAAATGTTTGGTTGTTATCCTTAATATTGCGTAAAATCTAGAGTCACTGTGGCTCTTGGTTTTACCTTCTCTGTGATCTCAGTCTTGCAGGCTTCATTTCACAAGAGCACTCTCTTGTTTAGGCTTGGCAAAATATGAGATGAAAAATTAACCTCTGCATTTGCTTTGCAACACTAATTTGGTGAAATTCTTAACTGCATCTCCTTACCTGTGGTAATGGTCGCTGATGAAGAAAACCAATAGCTGAATACCTTCAGCAGCTGAGGTAAGAAAAGGTCTTCAAACAGGAAGGAAAAGAAAAACCGCCCTAAAAGGTGTTTAAAATAAGAAGAGAAATGAACATTTTTCTGTTCTAGACAATAAACTGGGTTCCTCAGTTAAAATGAGGACTAAAACACCCTTCAATAAAAAATCTTACTTCTTTATATTTTGCAATAGTTTTTTCTTATTTGCATGCAGCTAGTCACTGTGTATCAGATCAGCAATCACAATCCTCACCTGTAAACTGTGGTTCAGCATGATATTTTGGAAGGAAAACTGGGAGAGAGGTTCTTCTTCAGTTCTGTTTCTATGGCTAAAAGCTTATCTCTGACAAGCTTGATTGGCAGTGGTGTTCAAGCTGAGAACTGCCTCTTCTGAAATATTTTGCAGATGTGTTTCTGGGGGCAGCTGCTGTTTGGAAAAAGAGGCAGGGAAGTCACTGCTCACTCACACCACACACCCTCCACCTTTATCAGGGGCTTATAGATCTTGGTGACTGCATCCTCCAATTTTACCAGGAAAACCATAGCCAAAGGTGAGTGTGGAAGAACACTTTGCCCACATTGGCTCACCTGGGGCCAAGTTGAGAGCAAGGGTCCAAGGCTGCAGCTGAAAACAGCTCTGCCCTGATATTAAAGGCCACAGAAGCCTCACTGGCAGAGGAACTGATGCCTAATGTGAGCTGAGCTGTTGGTGTCTCAGATACACAAGACTTCCTTTTGTGATGCAAAGACTTATGCTGCAGTGCAGCACTGTGTGTGGGAAGTGCACTATGGCCCTGTAATAACCATAAGCAATTGCTTGGTCATACATCATTTTGCAAATAAAAGCATTTTTGTTCTCCAGTGGCAGTAAGCTAATGAGATGGCAGGTGATTTACCAGATGATGCTGTCACATTTGGAAACTTGAAATGTCTTACAGAGTCAGAGAAAATTTACCAATTTCATGGAATGGCACTGAAGGAGGGAGTTGTATGACATTATGTGCCTTCCTTCCTTCCTTCCTTCCTTCCTTCCTTCCTTCCTTCCTTCCTTCCTTCCTTCCTTCCTTCCTTCCTTCCTTCCTTCCTTCCTTCCTTCCTTCCTTCCTTCCTTCCTTCCTTCCTTCCTTCCTTCCTTCCTTCCTTCCTTCCTTCCTTCCTTCCTTCCTTCCTTCCTTCCTTCCTTCCTTCCTTCCTTCCTTCCTTCCTTCCTTCCTTCCTTCCTTCCTTCCTTCCTTCCTTCCTTCCTTCCTTCCTTCCTTCCTTCCTTCCTTCCTTCCTTCCTTCCTTCCTTCCTTCCTTCCTTCCTTCCTTCCTTCCTTCCTTCCTTCCTTCCTTCCTTCCTTCCTTCCTTCCTTCCTTCCTTCCTTCCTTCTTCCTTCCTTCCTTCCTTCCTTCCTTCCTTCCTTCCTTCCTTCCTTCCTTCCTTCCTTCCTTCCTTCCTTCCTTCCTTCCTTCCTTCCATTCCTTCCTTCCTTCCTTCCTTCCTTCCTTCCTTCCTTCCTTCCTTCCTTCCTTCCTTCCTTCCTTCCTTCCTTCCTCTCCTTCCTTCCTTCCTTCCTTCCTTCCTTCCTTCCTTCCTTCCTTCCTTCCTTCCGCCACTTCTTCCTTCCTTCCTTCCTTCCTTCCGCCACTTCCTTCCTTCCGCCACTTCCTTCCTTCCGCCACTTCCTTCCTTCCGCCACTTCCTTCCTTCCGCCACTTCCTTCCGCCACTTCCTTCCGCCACTTCCCTTCCGCCACTTCCTTCCGCCACTTCCTTCCGCCACTTCCTTCCGCCACTTCCTTCCGCCACTTCCCTTCCTTCCGCCACTTCCTTCCTTCCTTCCGCCACTTCCTTCCGCCACTTCCTTCCGCCACTTCCTTCCGCCACTTCCTTCCTTCCTTCCGCCACTTCCTTCCTTCCTTCCGCCACTTCCTTCCTTCCTTCCGCCACTTCCTTCCTTCCTTCCTTCCTTCCTTCCTTCCTTCCTTCCTTCCTTCCTTCCTTCCTTCCTTCCTTCCTTCCTTCCTTCCTTCCTTCCTTCCTTCCTTCCTTCCGCCACTTCCTTCCGCCACTTCCTTCCGCCACTTCCTTCCGCCACTTCCTTCCGCCACTTCCTTCCGCCACTTCCTTCCTTCCGCCACTTCCTTCCGCCACTTCCTTCCGCCACTTCCGCCACTTCCGCCACTTCCGCCACTTCCGCCACTTCCTTCCTTCCGCCACTTCCTTCCTTCCGCCACTTCCTTCCTTCCTTCCGCCACTTCCTTCCTTCCGCCACTTCCTTCCTTCCGCCACTTCCTTCCTTCCTTCCTTCCGCCACTTCCTTCCGCCACTTCCTTCCGCCACTTCCTTCCTTCCGCCACTTCCTTCCGCCACTTCCTTCCGCCACTTCCTTCCGCCACTTCCGCCACTTCCTTCCGCCACTTCCTTCCTTCCTTCCGCCACTTCCTTCCGCCACTTCCTTCCTTCCTTCCGCCACTTCCTTCCTTCCTTCCGCCACTTCCTTCCTCCCTTCCTTCCTTCCTCCCTCTTGTGTTAATATATGAGGTTTTATGTGCTTAATATTCTGCACATAGTTAAACTGGTCTATCCAAACCCACACGAGTTCTGCTGCCTGCTCCTCTTGCTTCTCTGCCCCTTCTGATGTATTTCACCCTTTAGGCTTCCTTCTGAATGCAGGGCTGGATCCATGGCAGCCTCTACTCGAGCAGGACTGCCTGCCAGGCTCTGGGAGCCTTCCATCAGAGGTTATTTGCAAAGGAGCAGCCTTTGTTCCATGGTGGAGGAGCAAGAGAGTGCCTACCTCCTCAGGCAATTAGCAGGGCAGTAATGACAGTTGTAAGGGTGAGCTTTTTACAGGGCTAGAGTGATTTTTAGTAGGGACAGGCCTGATGACAGCAACCTCAAGATGTCTGAAATACCACAGGGATCCTCTAATGGGATACAGGAATGCCTTTATCCTCATTGACTGGCCACAACTGGAAAGACATATGATTTTAATTTTAGCTAGCTCTGCACCATTTCAGAGAGATATTTACAAGAGTATAAATAGACAGAACAGCTCTGCAGGCCAGCTCATTGAAGCACCTCAGAGCACAACCCCCTGCCCCCAATGCCACAATACAGGACCTACAATAACACCTGATGGAATAGACAAAAACAAGCACAGAAGGGTTTCATGCTTAACACATGCAATTTCATGTATTTTTTCCTGTATGAGTACATTTGTGCCCCTCCACTGAACAGCCAGTGGAAGATAAATGCTGAACTAGTAATCTACAAGGGCTTTTTAATACAAAAATATGCAGGCTGCCTTCCCCTCTAATAATTTTGTTGCATTCTATAATGGATATTTTGTTTGGTTGCTTTTTGCTTGGTTGTTTGTTTAATTATATATATATTTTTAGCGGGTGTTCTTTTAAGGTTGGTATGGAATTGGAACACCATGATTATACTGAAGGAGACAGCTGAAATAGTATTCATGTTTCATGTGACAAAAAAATTATATACGGTCTTGAGGAAGGTGGCCCTCCTAGTGCAAACCCAAAGGTTTCTGAGTACAGTAATGACAGAAGAGAAGCAGAAAGTAAGTCAGTAGCATTAAAAGGATCCAATTAGGAACAAATTAGCCTTTTTGCATTAGCAGAACAACTACAGAAGAGTGTCTGAAGGTCTGGAAAACCCCCCAGGGATAGTTTGTCATTGGTGTACCTCCTGATGTCCAGAGCAGAAAGGATGCCTTATGCTTTGTGAATTAGTTCTGTTAGCCAGAATCAAGACACAGAAGGGAAAGCATCTAAGTCCCATGAGACATTTTTCAGACTTTTTAAAATTTTATTTTTTTAACTGGCTGTGTTTTTTCTATGTAACTGAAATCTACAAAACCAATAAATACCCTTTTTAAATAACATGTTGAAAGCACTGGTCAGCTCCCTCACTGTAGGACTTTCTGGTTTTTCAGTCATGGCTGATACATCTGATAGTGTAAATATGATATGACTTTCTTGATAGGAACTAAACACTCTTTTAAAAAAAAGCAACTTTTTTTTTTTTTTTTTTTTTTTTTTTTTTAATCTGGCAATTTTAATTTTTTTTAAAATCAGCTCTGGAGAAACCCAGAGCTTCCGGGAGAAGACAAGGCTCAATCTGAAAGCTCACATTGGAGCTGGACACTGGGGAACTTTGCCTCTGGCTGATATCTTGCAGTTTGGAAAGACATTTAATTGTCCTTAAATTTTATTATGAAAAATATATTGAAACTGTGAGGGCAGAAAAAGAACACAGCAGGAGGACATGTGGCTCATACATCCTCTCAGTAGTCTGGTGTTCTGCAAAAAAATGCATGCAAACAAGGGATAAGAGGATTTTATTGGTCTTGAATTGCAAAGATCTCCTTTTATATCCCCCAAACCAGACTTGCCAGCACACTGTTCTGCATTTTCTTATCCTTCTTTTACTCCTTGCCCCTGGAAAGAAGAGTAAAAGAACTATCTATCAACCCTTTGATGCTTTTTCAGCAAAATGCCACCCCACCCCCAAGCTTGGCCACTGAAGCAAAGCCTGACCTGATGCTCTTGGTCACTGCTTTCTGCAGTATGAGGGGGTCCTGAGTCTCCCTGCAGTACCTAGAGAGGATGACATGAAGATTGTATAGGGGCAAGGCACTCACCCACTTTGTGGACTTGTCTGGCAGGGCTCTTAGGATCCAACAGTCCCACGTTTGCCGGCGCAAGAGGGGAAGTTGTGCTGCTCCAGTGCAGGCGGGGTTGTGAACTGCATGCCATTACAGGCATAAAAGCTCTCAGGCCCTGCAGTGAGAGAGGTCACAGTGCTTCAGACAGGTCAGCTAAGTTTAAAGTCCTGAGGGGGAAATCTTACCTTGTAGAGACTGAGAGGGATAAATAATGAATAGCTGTAACTTACCTAGATACGGGCAGTGTGTAGTGTCATGTCTGTCTGTACAAAGCAGGGAACAATACCTGTATATATAAATACTTGAATGATACAAAGCAGCAACATACTCTTTGGCATGTGATGTCGCATCTTAACTCAGAGTTGTAACCCAGTGGGAGGATCCCTGTGGGAAGTTGGGTTATGCTTTTGTTTTGTTTGAACATGGAGATTGTGAATGTGCTCCCTTGTGCACACTGGTACATATGTGTGCATTCAGAAGCACACTTGTGTTCCCAGGAATGCTGTGACCTGTCCACCAGAGCTGGGGAGTCCCAGGCCACTCCCAGTAACCCCATTCAGCAGGCAACAAGTAAGTGCCCAAGTGATACCAGAGAATTTGCTTCCTGGAAGTACTGAGTTACTTTCACTTCACAATTAGTCAAATTTACCTTCCTGAAGTCCTACTGGAAAAGTCAACAGAGTGTCAGGGGTTTGTTAGCTTGTGTTCTTCCAAAGGATTATTTGGCAAAGCACAGCACCAAGCATGTAGCTGCCTCCCTGAGCCCATCAGTGTGGAATATCAAACAGGAAAAGATAACTGAGATTGACTCAACACAGTGTTCTGTTTGCCATATTGGTAATGCTTCATTGAAGACAATGTTCTGTTTCAACTGTTAAATTGCTTCATTATCTGAACACCAACCACTGCTAAAAACCCAAAGGCAAAGTCACTTTTGGCCTTCACCACTTAAAACTGTCCACTTTAGCCAGAGCACTCCCATACAAAGGACACCCAGAAATAAAGGTACAATCATCAAGAGATCCAGAGAATATCTTTGCAACACTCAGGTAATGGTTTCCTGGGTTCTGCAGGGTCCTGCAGTATTTAATGGTGGATTGCCAGAGGAAAGCACTGGGTAAAGAGCAACAAAATTATGAGGAGATGTTGCTTTTGCATGATCCTTCCTCAGTGCCTGATCACAAAGATAAAGGGCCCTCAGAGTCCCTTCTGATGCCCATCCCTGAAAGCAATTCAAAGGAATTTAATTGTCCAAGACCGGAAGAACACAGATCTTGAAGACAGAAAACAATTACTTGCACTGGCAAAAATCTCCATTGTAACCACTGAAAAGTAACTCAGGAGTCAACACAGTGGTGCAGGGTCTCATAAGAGTGTAGGAGAATAAACTCACGAGATAGTCAGGTGCTGAAGTAGTGGAAGCACAAAGAGGAGACCAGGAACAGCCATCACCCATGAGAACAATGCCACCAAAGTATGGCAGGTCTGGGTCAAAGCAAGGGGGCAGCAGTAAACCCCAGTGTAGTTTGGGACACAGTAATTCCTGAAGATATTAAGAAGGAAAACCTGCCGTAGGTATGTATTATCTACACAAGAGCATTGTTTATGAATAAACAATATATTTACAGCTTAGTGAAGTAGAAGCTGTACAGTGAGAACTGGACTTCAGTTAGATAAGGATGCATTGAGCACTGTACCCATGAGGTTTCTTAGGGAGAAAATGGGAATTTTTTCCATGGGGTATGTAGATAGCGCCCAGTAGGCTGAGGCTTGGTGACAGAGAAACAAGAAGAGCTGCCCAGCTACTCAACTGACCACAGAACAAAACTGTATTGGCGAGGATTAACACAAATCAAAAATTGGGGTAAACAAACAGATTCTTCCTAGGGAAAAAAAAAAGGAGGAACTAGTTAAATACAGTCGCTTCTGACAATACAAATCAATAATAATAATGATTAGACAATGAAAAACCTCCTCTCATCTGGAAAAATGTTCTTCTGACCTTAAGTTCACTGCATGCTGAACTTCTCACCAGCAGGTACAGAGACCCCTGCTTCCTTTCAGAAAAAGAAAAGATGCAATGGCAAATAGAATAGTCATCTTTCTTCATATTTTGAAGTTTCTAGGAATTTAATTACTAAGTTTCAATTCCTTTTGTATGTAAAATTATATTTCCTGTCTATTTTTCATTAAATATTAGTATTCAATAACTTAATCATTCTGTTCTGTTCTCCAATTATCTTTTCCAGTAAAGATGTTTCAAAGTCAATTCTTTAGAAATTAATCATAGAGTATTTCTGGGACAACCAAAATTAGGTTTATCAGTGAAATAACAAAAGTGTCACTGCTTAAATTATGGCTGGAATTAAGATTAATTTGCAAGTTGTGAAGGTCAGGGCTGTACAGCAAAATTAAGCATGCCACTGCAAAGCAGATCCACATTAAGTTTACGAGAGCAGACATTAGATTTTGCCATGAAAAATTAAAGATTTTGTATATCTGTCTCTAGAGCAAGCATAAATTTAGGAAGAGAGTTCAGGAAGAAGCACTCAGCATGCCAGTCAATAGGCTTCACAGAACAAGGTCTTAGGTCGTACAATAACAAAATTAGGAACTAGAATGAAAACTCCATTTGAAAGGTCTAGCATTAAGTTTATAGAAGAAGAGAGCATACCAAATAAATGCAGTACAAAGCTGCATCATCTTAAGAGAGGAACTGCAGAAAATGAAGCAACATTTAAAGCAAATAGTAATATTTAAAGAGAAAGAAAAGAAAAGAAAAGAAAAGAAAAGAAAAGAAAAGAAAAGAAAAGAAAAGAAAAGAAAAGAAAAGAAAAGAAAAGAAAAGAAAAGAAGCAGAAAGAAAGGAAGAGAAAGGAAGAAAAAGGAAGAAAAAGGAAAAAGGAAAAAAGGGAGGGGGAGAGAGAGAAAAGCTTACAACCAGACAGAGAGCTTTAAAAAAATAGGGAGTTAGATGCCAAAGTAAACTCTCTACCATTGCTCCAAAAGAAAACAAAGCAAAATAAACCGTTCATCGTTCACAATCTGTAAGAGTTAAAAAGCTTTCAAAAGGAAAATATGGTATTTAAAAATGGAAAGGTTGTTTTCCAGTGAAAACAACAGGAAAGTTTTGAAAAGTGATTGGGGCAAATTGACAAATGACAAGTTTGTCAGTTGTCTCTATAGTGCATAGGGAGGTGCTCTGGAACATCCCTGAAAAAAGCAGATACGTTCCCACTCCTCTCCTCAAAAAATTTAGGACAGTAGATTTTTCCTCTAGAGTCTCTGAGAAACTTCTCAGTCTTCTGTTCATCAGTCAGGTAAGGGCTAAGATAAAGGTTCTATTCAGTGAAGCTGAAGTAAGGGGATATTCATTCATGAATTAATTGTATTCTGCCCTGTCTTAACACTCTCTACCCTTGTAAAAGCCCCTCTCCCTGTGTTTCATAGCCCCCTTTAAGCACTGGAAGCTGCTATAAGGTCCTCCTGGAGCCTTCTCATCTCCAGGCTGAACATCACTGACCCTCTGAGTCTCTCCTCATAGCAGAGGTCCTTCATCTCTCTACTCACCTTGGTGACCTCCACTGAGCTCACTCCAACAGCTCCGTGTCCTTCCTGTGCTGGGACCCCAGAGCTGGATGCAGGGTTCCAGGTGGGCTCTCACCAGAGCAGAGCAGAGGGGCAGAATCCCCTCCCTCCCCTGCTGCCCACGCTGCTCTGGATGCAGCCCAGGACACGTTTGGCTCTCTGGGCTGGGAGTGCCCATGGCTGGGTCATGTCCAGCCTCTCACCCACAAGAATCCCCAAATGTTTCTTCACAGGGCCGCTCTCAATGAGTTTTTGTCCTAGTCTGTACTCATGTCTGGGACTATCCTGAAGACAATCCTTCAAGTAGAAGAGGTAGAAACTTCATTCTACAGGAAACCCCTTCAATTCATGCAATACTTAGCTTAAGATTTATTTTTTAATTTACTAGAGTGATATTAAAAGAACAATGGCAGCAATAAGGAGCAAGCAGTAAATCCATGACAGTAGATTCTGCTTCCAAAAGACAGAAATACAAATTTCAGTAGGCCTCACTGTGTTATGTCTGGGTCTATGTCTACTGTTAGTCCAGGTACATTAAAGAACAATCAGAATTACAATAGTGAAAATATCATGGGAAGCCAGAACCATAGGTTCAAAGTTTGGGCTGAAATATATAAGTGATCTATAGAAAAAACTCTGCCAAACTCCTTTTGTTGACTAGTCCTCAAAGCACATTAAGAGTAAATTTTTTTTAGTATCATATGTTTAAATTTGCATTTCCATTTGAGTTATATAAAACAAAGTTCTAAGAAAGCCACAAAAGCCAAGGTGTGGCAGTTTCCAAGATAGTGAATTTATGTCTGAGAATGAGCTGTTTGCCATGAGAAATCCAGGAAAGCAAAACATCACAAAGTGACAAAACTCTCTTTTTAAAACATATCTGGGACACATGGATTATTCCCATGGATTACTGTGGAGCACCAAATGGGAACACTATGTGATCCCCGTAAAGAACTCCTTCACAACCTCTCCAGATCTTAAAGCAGTACTGCAGTCAGATGGACGGCAATGTCTGCCTCAGTAAGGAGACAAAACTCACTATTGGTGAAGTATATCCTCAGTAGCAGAAAAAGCTACACAGCTTAATAATCAAAAAATAGGGCAAAATTCCCCAAAGGGCTGGATCTAGTGTTTTCTTCATGTTTCCTGAAGCTGTCTTCCAACTCCAAAGCAAACATGATTAAGATGGCTATGATGTGTCTGCATGCAATTGCAGAGCAAACTGCTCTTAGTTGTTCTCTGCCAATCTGTGACTTCAAAAGGTTACCTTACATTTATATTTATCTAAGACGTGGAAGCTGTGTTGCAACAGGATTGACATACTCTCAATAACTCTGCAAGCAATTATGTTCTTTGCCATGTGACACAGCAGGTTTAAAGCACAGGTTTTTCTTATTCCTGAAGCCCATTTTTTTTCTCTCATAGCAAAAGGAAAAAATTTAACTCTTTATCAACTGAAGCTGATCCTTATTATATAACTAATGCCTTTATTAAGCAAATACAAAATTTTTGTTAGTGTTGTTTATTCTCCTCTTAACACGGGAAATGTGGATTGGATCTTCAGGGTAATTTTTTTCTGATACAGAGGGAAAACTTCCACCTAGGGATTAGAATGGAAGGGCTGTATATCCAATTTTATGCAGAGCCACCCTTACAGTTTGCATCTAGTATTCACTTGAGTCCATAAAATAACAAAAGGGTTTTTTTGCTGTAGAAACTCTTTCTGTTGAAAAGGTCTGTGCATACACACAGAGAAGAGAATTTGGATGGAACATATTTTTATTTTCTAAAAACTACCACCCTTTTTCCTTTTTTTTTTTTTTTTTTTTTTACAAAAGCATCCCATGTGACTGGAACTCTGGCTATGAGCTTTTAGGGCTAAATGGGAAGCAGAGATATAGTCTAGAATATATTAGTCATGAAGTTGCTCAATTGCGGATTGTGAGTATTGGTGAAGTTGTTATTTCCATACTAACAGTTTTCTCAGCACTCTTTCTCTAAAGCATTTCTTAGATATAGGCTGCAATTCTAAAGTACCTCAGACTGGGCAAGAATTTAAATGAACATTGGATGAAGAGGACACAGGGAGCTAGGGGGATTTGGACTTCTAACAGGAAGAAGAAACTAAATTTACTCAGAAACTTCCTGTGCTGAAATTCTGGAATTCTCCTACGGTTTTCTTTATCTTTTGAGTTACTTCAAGATGGGGATATGAAAATAGAGAAGGGAATTGTTTCCATTAGACAGGAGCAATTTGTGCTTCCAGACAAATTAGTCTCATAGAAAAGCCCAATAAGGAAGGATTTGTTTTGTCCTAGCCCAATTCCACAGACTGAGAGATTCTGTTAGGCATCTGGATATTTAACTGCTTTTCCAAACACAACTCAAATGTATTGAGGCTGCAGATTACTCCAGACCATATACAAATTGCTGATGAAGTCAGATGGAAACTTGCTGCATTCACATGTTTGCAATTTCTCCATGTCCTCATGGAATGATGAAGCAGCAGGACATTAAATGGCATGAAAAGTATTTGTGGAACTGTGATTTGTTACACTTGTTACCTCTGACCTGCTCATAATTCATGCTGAAGGCACAGAGCTCACTCTTACCCATGACCCTTTCCTGTGGTAAGAGTCTTTGTCCTGTGTTGCACTTGGATGCATGACTTATTTTCCCAGTACATCAAAAATATTGTTGACCAGATGCGAAATATTGGAATATCACAGTTCCTGAACAGCATCACATTCTTTACTGAGGAATCTCTAATCCGGAGATTATACCTTCCTTTCCTTCCTTGGAATGTGTCTTTGCTCTGAAACATGAAGGAATGTCATCTCCATTCCTCCCTGCTGTGTTCCTGGTCTGAACTTAGGCTCATGTCAGGATGCTTTAGTGTCAAAATTATTATTTTTCATTGGCTTTCATTCTATCCAGCTCTCAGGAGCCATCCAGGGTAACTGAGAAAGAGCTACCTTCACTTATTTTTTCTACTTTGCTGCACAATAGGTGCTCTGAAGAACATGCTGTTATTCTTTGGGATGGTGCTGTGCAGGAGTAAGAGTTGGGCCTGATGATCCTTGTGAGTCCCTTCCAACTCATATTGGAATATATTCCAACATGTTCTGTGATGTTACTTTGTTCATTAAATCAATCAAATGAATACCAAAGTGGCTGTATCATCGAGACAAACAATATCCAGAGAAACAGACTTCTAACTTTTTGTGCATGAAAGAGTTTGGGCTTGTTTTCATCTTATTGGTTCTGAGAAAATTTTGGCTGATGCATGTGCTCCTAAGATACTAACCATCTTAGCTGATGAAAGAAAAAAAATAAGATGGCTTCTTTGCTGGAGGAAAATGACTTATGTCATAAAGGACATACAGCATTCCACTGAGTGAAAAACTTCATTGTGCTAGCGACTGGCAGCTTCTTCCTAATTTTCCCTGTCTTTGATCAACTAAAGAAAGTATTGCTAAGGCACATGAGCAGTTTTCATATTTTCCTAGTGTCTTGGAATCCTCTTTCAATTCATTGGTGGCACAAAGTTTCCTTGCAAATCTATTGTGCAGAAGCTGCTGAGGTCATGCCAGTTCATCAGAAACAGTTTTGCATGGATGCAATAGGCAGAGCTTGGCTCTTTGGGCTGAGGAGCGAGGCAGAAAGGAAGGAATGGCTTGTTTCTTCACGGGATGAAACAGAGACATAAAATTACCCTGTGTGCACATTATATTCAGTGCAGGGCCATGAGTGACAAAGAGGGAGCTCTTGTGGTGTTATCTGAATGAAGAACAAGCAGAAGGCTTCTTTATATGCCTTCTGTTTTCAAACCATAAGGAGATTTTCCTTTAAGAATCTGGGTTCTGGAAGATACAAGCAGAGGCTGAAAAATTCAGACTATTTTCTGTTCTAAACAAGAGTTTCCTTCCGCTACTGACTGATTAAATACAATGGCAAAATACAGCAACCCAGCTGTTTGGAGTTCTAAGGATTGCAAGGATTTAATTAATTTTGGGATAGTCAGTTATACAAGTGCAACGTATAAGTGATAATTAGTTGGTGAAGCAGTGAAGCAAAGCAGGAGGAGTTGCCTTTCTTTCTCCCTCTGCCGACAAGCTTCCAAAAAATGAAAAGATTCAAGGCTGAGGAAATGTCCATTACAGAATGTGCTCACCTTTCCTTGCAATACTGTGTTTGTCCCACTAAGGCCAATTGGTGGTTTGGCCGTGTTTAAGTGTTGGAAATACAAATGCTTGCAATGGCAGCTCTGCCTGTTGCTTCAGCACAAGCAGAGCTTTCAGTCCTAGGTGTGACCCCATTTTTCCCTCAGGGTCTGCTGTCTGTATTACAAGCTGACAGAGGAAAAATATCCATTAAGCAGAACCGCCTCCCACAGAAGTCCACATGTTCACCACATGTTTTCCTGCCTCACCCTTTGAAGACTCTGCTGGGAGCATCTGTAAATGTTTCCTGTCCATATCGGAGGAGGCAGTGAATTCTCACTTCCTTGAGTCAAACCCTGCAAACTCTGCAAGAATTTCAACCTGCTACTGACTTAGACCTCCAGTGTTAAGCAGCACCAGTGGAAGGGCTGCGATAACATTTCTCCAAAACTATGGACCTTAGCAGTGTGTTAGCAAGGAGTTAGCTGACCTGGTGCACTGAAGTGATCACAAAATGAATATGAGAAGCTGACCATCACATCCTATACACGTTCACCTGTTCTGTGAATTTACAAAAACCTGCTCAGAAATGCTGCATTGCAAAATGGATGGGAAAAGGAGTGGGATGGATGCAGAAGAGCTGCATCCATGACAAGACTGCTCTGTAGCCTAGTTGGCTAAAAGTCAGTGGAGAGGAGAGCCTTAAGAGCCATCATGAAGTTATAGCAGCTCACCTGTCAGTGACTTGTGACAAAGAAATCAGGAAGTGCATTTATGACAGTGTCCTACAGGAGAATAAGCACCCTTCCACTGATTCTCACAGAGGAATGCAGACAACACAGTCAACTAATAATAGCTGCAATTTTGGTCTTACTTGGATCTGATACTATTTTATAACCAGAAAATGAGTCTGTCATGTGAATAAGGAGGGGTTACAGGACTCCCCACAGTGACAGCAAATTGATGTGTGCTGCTGCCACAAGATAAATATATTCGGACTACTGTCAGGTGCATAGATAAGAAGAGGACCTTAAGAAGTAGCTTGTATGTGCTTTTCTAATGGTTGCCTACCCTTTAGCTTCTCCCAGAGGCCCATGAAAGCATTCAGGAACTTAGCTCTGCACATGTGTAGCCCAGGCAACCTGAGGATGCATGATGGTCCACCCCTTCAAGAAACTATTAGATGCTGAGCACATGAAAAAGGTATGATCACAGGTCACAGCCATGGCATAACATCTGCCTTCCATCACTTGGCCAGAAACACTGGAAATTTTAGGGTGGTTAGTGTTGCATATATCCTATCAAAGAAACATCTATGTGGAGTGCATGCACACAGGCAGCCATGCAAACACAGGCTGCTGAGACCAGCTGAATGAATGAGTTCAACAAGGCCGAGTGCCAGGTCCTGGTCTTGGGTCACAACAACCCCCTACAGTGCTACAGGCTGGGGACAGAGTGGCTGGAAAGTGGCTCAGCAGAGAAGGACCTGGGGCTGCTGGTCAGCATCCAGCCGAACATGAGCCAGCATGTGCCCAGGAGGCCAAGAAGGACAATGGCCTCCTGGCCTGTACCAGGAATAGTGTGGCCAGCAGGAACAGGGCAGTGACTGTCCCTCTGTAATTGACACCAGCGAGATCACACCTTAAGTCTTGTCACCAGTTTAGGGCCCCTCACTACTGGGAAGGTGCTGGAATGTGTCCAGAGAAGAGCAATGGAGATGGGAAAGGGTCTGGAGCACAGGTCTGATGAGAAGTGGCTGAGGGAGCTGGGGCTGTTTAACTTGGAGAAAAAGATGCTTGAAGGAGACCTTATCACCCTCTACAAACACCTGAATGGAGCATGTCACCAGGTGAGGACTGGTCTCTTCTCCCAGGTAACAAGTGACAGTGCAAGAGGGAACGGCTTCAAGTTGCACCACATTTAGAATGGATGTTAGGAAAAATTTCTTCACTGAAAGAGTTGCAAGGCATCAGAACAGGTTGCCCAGGAAAATGGTGAAGTCACAATCCCTGGAAATGTTTAAAAAATGTGTGGTAATGGTGCTTGAGGACATGGTTTAGTGGTGAACATGATGGTGGTTCTACCTTTACAGCTGGATGATTTTAGAGTTCTTTTCCCAGCTTAATGATTCTATGACCTAGCTGTTCTTTTATGACCACTTCTGAGAAGTTGGGCACTGTGACACAATGTGGCAATGAGTTGTACCTAGGGACATTTGTGCTGTCAAAAGTGTAGAGGCAGTTTCCATACTTACACAGTATTAAATCGTCAGTGCACACTCACACTGTCCATCCATGACAAATCCTAATGTCAATAAAAGGGAAAAGCAGCCACATTTTTAAGGGGTGTTTATGCTAAATCATTCTTTACTCTTTTTCAGCAGCACTTGACTTTTCTCTTCCATATTGTTATGAATAACAGCAGGCAAGCTTCTCTAGGACCAAAAGAGCCAATAACAAAGATTTCTTCAAGCTATTTTGGAAGCTTTGAAAGCCAGTGATTTGTTTTGCATATATCTAAAGTGGGCTAAGTGGATGTATCTAGTCTGTACAGGGCTAAGCCTATATCTAAACTACTCACAAAACTTTCCATCCATTGCTCCTTTTACTTCATGGAGTGCAGCATTTGTAGAAAACTTTTCAGATTAGATACAGTTCACGACTTGTTTCCAGACATCATGGTTCTTGCAATCCCAGTTTGGAGCATTTTGACAATAGTTTTGTGTTTTCAGTATGTTGGAGGGATCTTTTCTTCCCCTCAGGCATCATTGCTGAGCTCTGCCATAGTTTCTTTTAAGTCGTGGATGTCACATATCCTTAGCATTAGTGCTACAACTTTTTTGACTGCTGCTCTGTTGTTTTTCATCTTCTCAAAGCAGCTTGGATTGCTGACATTTCTATTAGTGTGATATTAATGATATCTTGGCTAAGTTCCCACATTTCACTGGAAATTGTATTAAGGTGGAACTAACTCTGTTTGGAAGTCCCACGTCTTTTATTTTTTGTTGTTGTTGTTGTTGTTCTACCCAAATCTGAGGATGTTTTGCACCTTTGCTTTCAATACACCCATTTCTTCTTTTGCAGATTGTCACTTGGGAGAAGGCTCTGTGTTTACCCACTTCACTGTAGTTTCTGCTTCAATCATTAGTTCTTCACTTACTTCTTTTGCTTTGCATTTGCCTGCTCTTTGCTTCCTTGGGCACCTCACTTGCCCACCTGGAGTTTTCCAGTGAGCTTTGCAAGAGTTTTCATTGTGTTTTTTTCTTTCCTGAGAAGTTCTCCATATCTCTCTGTTTCTCCAGTTCTTGCTCACTAGATCAATATCCAGTTGTTCCACCTACAGCTTGATGTCTGCTGTATCTGGATAATGTCAATTATTCTTCCAGTGTGCCTTTTCTCCTTTCTCTCAATCCATTCCTCAGTAAAGAAGGAGCTTCTTGCAGCAATTTTTTCTTTTCCAGTACACGTTCTGCCTTATATTACTGCCTCTACTCTGCATTTTCCATGATCTGATTTTTCTTTGCAGGAGCCTAGCTGCAGTGTTAGCTCAGCTCTCTCTACCATGCAACACTCCTTAAAATAAAATTATGTATTTCTGAGAACAGACTGTTCCTCTTACTGTGACTGTAGGAACAAAAGTGCAACACGATCTTCTTCGTCACAGAAATTATAATGCCTTCTGGCTGAAGGGCAGGAGTTCTGTTTCTGCTTTGTGGGTCCTCCTGCCAATGTTATTTGTGCTGAGTAGTGTCTTGCTCAGCTGATTCTGTTCTTGAAATCAAAACAGGAACCTCAGAATGAGGAAGAGCAAAGGGATCAGTCCTAGTGTTATATATTCATTACTAAAGTTTTGCTCGAAGTGCTGGACAATCTTCACAAACCTTAAAAATACAAAAAGACCAAAAATACCACCCCATAACCGGAGCATTAGGAAACAGTTCCATTAGGAACTCAGCAGGAAGGTGAAAAGTTTAAACAAGTGAAAAACAGGGTAATAGGCAGCCGTTGGAGATTGTGGTGTAGATGCATTTGTACAAAAATATTAATGAGGTATGTTGTCAAAGACATAATACCTCTAATTCAGCCATATGTAAACAGGCACAGTTTCAGATGAGTAAACCAAACTTCACCCACTTAAACTCTGACTTCTTCTTCGTGTGTGTGTCTGTACACAGAATCTGCATTTAAGAAAGGAGGGGTTTTATTGGTGCATGTTTTGATACATATCAATCATAAAAATCCTTGAGTTTATTTTTAAAGCATATTTTTATTTTCTGTAATCAGAGCTGGGCAAATTTTGGACACCTCTAGTTCCTTCTTTCTGGCACTTGGGAGCTCCCCAAGTTTTCAATTGCTAGCTCTGACAGCAATTACATGGACAGCTTTGAGCAAATCACTATATCCCTCATTCCTTAATGGACAATATACCTCTTCCCTGTCTTCTGCTCTCTCCTTATTTAGAGTGAAAGATTAAGAAAGTATGAATATCTGTTCATATCTGGCACAAAACCATCCTGATCCCCTCAGGTGGAACCTCAGAGGCAGGAGAGATGCTGCTGCAGTAGAAAGAGTTTCCAGATGCACCAACAAAGGACTAAGATGCAGGGAAGGGTAAGCAAGCCAGTGAGCAAGAAACCCAAGTACTTTAGTAGCCACAACTCATAGGAGTTTTCATGCAACCTCTTGCTCACTAACAGCACAAGGTAAGGGCTACACAGTCTAAGATCAGACAAAAGAGCAGAGATGTGTAATTCTTGGTAGGTTTGGGTTTGGGTTTTTAGTTTTTTCAACATAGACACAAGCCTTTTAACACTGCTATGGTTTGGTCTTGTTTGCATGTTTATAGCTATGGCTCCTCCACTTCTACTGATAAATGATCCCTTCTGCCTAGGTCAGCACTAGTGGCTTCTGTCAGAGCACACCTCTCAAAGACACAAGAAGGTAGTATTGTCTGTAAACAACACCGGAGGACTTTTATTCCAGGAGATATTCAGTATGACAGAGTTGTTTTTTAGACCTAGCTTAGAATCTCTTTCATAGTAAACTAACTGGCAATTTGAAGTAGACACAGATAGAGGAGATCAAAGTGTACTTTGAAAGGAAAAGATCCAAATGAGAAGAAGGAATGTATGTCCTTTGGCATGTACATTTCTGCTTCCAGCAGTTACCTCAGCCTGTGAAAGGCAGCCTACCTCTTCTCACTGAAATGTTCAGATACACAAACCATGTATTGGTCAAATCTTAACATGAAATCTAAAATCAGTCATGCCTATAGGGCAAAACAAGACTTTTACTGCTGGCAGGAGAGATTTATGGCATCACCAATGACTCCAGTTTTAACAAAAATGAAAGAGAAATATGCTTGCTTTTAAAACATTCATCTTAGGTGAGGTTTTCAGGTATGGTCTAAACTTTTTTTTTTTTAAAAAAGCACAAGTCATTTGTTTTGCCTCCACATTGCTGTAGCATATAGATGACTGGGGAGCACCACAATTCTTGGACTAAATTGAAATTTTGACTGATAATGTTGTTAGCAAAAGGAAACAATAAAACCCATGGGATAATATTGAAGACAAAAGGCATTTTATAATAATAATAATAATTATTATTATTATCATCATTATTATTATGCCATACATTTGGTTTTGCCAACTTCAATTTTCTTGCTTTTTAATAAATTTTTGCTCTAGAATCTCAGAACATTACACAGCCTTCCAACACTTCTGCTTTATACCCAGTCTTTTTACTCCATGTGATTCAACAAAAGGCATCTCCTGTAACACAGTTTTCCTTAATGGCAGTAGCACACTGGCAGTGGTGGAGTTAGAAGAGGGTTTGATAGCCAGGTTTGCATCTTTGGTGTTGTCCCCAGCACCAAGTTATTCATACGTCAAGTGCTTCATGAACTAGAGGAGGAGGAATGTTCAGAGTTAGCCTGCTTTCAGATTTGCTGCACAGTGGAAGGGGAACTTTATGGGTCACAGCTGTGCTTATTTGATGGTTTCCTGGCTTTTTATAGTTCTGCCACCTGTGAGCCACCAAGTCTGCCATTGCACAGGGATGGGTGGATATTCTACAGAGTGGTTCCAAGCTGCAACATGATCATTTTAAAATCCCAGCGCAGTTTTGATCTAGGAGATTGGCTGTCTTTTGTCATGGTGACCCCTGTTTTTCCTCCATGTTCTGTGTTCCTGCGCCGCACGTCCTGTGTTCAGCATCACTGAGAGTCACGCCTGACATTTCCACTGCCAGTTGGCAGAGCAAGGCAGTCTGGTGGCTGTGATGTCATCAAGGAGCTCCAGTTCTTGTCCCTTTTGTCATTATGGCAGAGCTGGAAGTGGGCAGCACAGACTGAGACCAGGACAATGTCTGTGTCAGTAAGAGTGCGTAGCAAGATGTGGTAAGTAGTAAAGACACTCTATGCCAATGTACCTTTTATGCTATTTAAAACTCCAAGCCAGGAGTCACATGCTTCCAGCAGCTAAAGATGTATGGAGTGGCCATGCATCAGCTGCATTTTTGTTGTGGGTTCCACTTAAACTGATGTTTCACTCTTTTGGAGACTGTCAAAGCCTGGTTTCTGCCTTAAGGAGTTTGCAAATCCCCAGAGTTACTTTGGCCAAGTTTTGCATTGATGCATTTAAATGGAACATTTGAAATGAGAATATGTATTTTTTGACTGGAGTTACTAATTTCAGAGTTTTCAAGTCTCCTCTCTTTATTCCATATTCTGAGGAACTGTCTTCTTCAAACCTCTGACCCTGGCATGCTCCAAAAATCCTGGGAGCTGTTTAGGACTGCAGCAGGTGCCCAGCTCAGAGATGGGTCCCAGAGCTGCACATGCCACCCTTCTCCCTGCTTCTCCTCCCTCCAGCCTAACCTCCACTACTGCATGTGGATAAGAGTTTCTAAGGATGGTGACTTTTTAGGAAACATTTTTTTTTTTTCAGCCATTCACTATCCACCTGAAGATAATCCTCCTCCAGATAAAATCCTTATGTGGGTAGAAGATAAGCAAATTCACTGTTCTTGGTAGATTCCTGGAGGCAGAGTGGAAACTAGAAGGGGATGGTACAGACACAGAGAGGTATGTTCTCATCATGCCAAGGATGCTGAAAGGAGCTTTTCCTGCTCTGCACAGGCAGCATATTTACTATGAGAGATAACCTATTTCTTGTACTCAGAGAGTATTTTTTACTTCCAGCAATGTAAAGCCAATAAGTTTTTGGCGTAACAAAGCCCAAGCTCCTGACTCAGTAGGGAGCAGAACAGGGAAGTCCTGCTGCCTTTTATTCTCAGGCTTCATCCCAGGGAGCACGAGTATTTGTTCTGCTGAATGGGCAGTGTGAGGAGGTTTGCAATTTGAGGAGCAGCACTGTGCACAGTCCTCGCTTGAATGACCGACCAAAAGAGCATCTGGAAACCACCAGTCCTGAGTCACAAGGAGCACATAGCTCCAGGCTTCCTGTGAATGTGCTAAAATACAAGGCCGTATTCCTGTTTTGAATATGACAGACAGGCATGCAGACAGTGGTGTGGACACTTTCATATAAAAGCCCCTTAAATTACATTGGCCCTTTACTGACACTGAGAACTTGATTTTGACCCCAAACATTAACTCATCATTGCCTACATGACCTCTGTACTTTGTGGTAGTTACTGATTTCTGGAGTTCACACAAGTTATGCATGTGGCTTTGTGAATGATTTCATGGTCTTCTTTTTAGGTACTACCTCTCCAAAAAATGTAAACTTTCACTTACTGCAGTAGGTAAAAGCTTGGCTGAATCATACTAGGCACAAAGAATGGGTCACAATTCAAAAAGAAAAAGGACAGTAATAGGGTCCAGAACAGTTTATATGAGAATATATTCTTTAACTGACAAATTTAAAAGCTATTCTCACAAAGTTCAGGAAGGCATAATAAGCCATGGTACTCAAAAGGCTTACTTAGAACATTGTACAGATTGTTATTCAAAATTTAGAGAATGTTCACAATGCCAGTCCTCTCATAAATATTTTTTAAAATCCTTTTGCATCAGGATTTTTCCAATCTCTCACATAATAGGTAACTTCTCTCATTCAGTGCTTACAGAATCACGTAAGCTCACCTTATCTGAGTCACAAGAAGATTCACTACCATGCAAGACTGTTCACCCTTGTCTGGGAAGAGCCCAGAGAAGTGTATTTCACTTGACTCATTCAGATGCTCATAGTCCTCAAACACTCCTTAAAGAAAAAAAAGATAGATTCTTTGCAGTCACATAAAGGGAATCCTTCTTTTTGTCATTGGAATTCTCAAAGACATGTATTTTTTACTATGTGTCAGAAAGTAAGACGCATTTCTGGCATGATGGATCAGTGACTCAAAATGGTACCTGGGGGATTTTTTCTGAAAAGAAGGATTATTTCTGCTTTTTTTTTTTTTTGTGCTTATTTCTTTTTTAGGCTATGAATCTTGTCCAATAGATGCCAGCCAAATGGAAAGAGGCACAGTGATATTGCTGTTTTCAGGGACTCAAATCTTACTCCACCTGAGTCAGGAATAATTTCTTTGACCAAGAGATTGGGTCAAATCCATGGCTTAAGCAGTTCTCAACTAGAACAAGTTCCACAGACAACAATCTGAAAAGGGCAGATTCGTGAAGCCTTGATGTTACATAGCTCAAGAAAGTGGCCACAAGTGTGTGCAGATCAGCACAGGCTCCCAGTATATAGAGACAAACAAGCTTGCACCCTGACCTATTTCTTCCCGTTCAACCTCAACATTTTGCAACTTTTTTGAGAGTTTTTGCTGAGAAAGGAAAACTCCAAATTTCAATATATCTGTGTAACTGCTAAAGACTAAATTTCTGGTTGAGCAATTTAATAATGTGGGGTTTTAATCCACTTCCCTGTAGGGCAAATGCTTCTGCAGTACCCATTAACCTTCACAGGGCACATGCGCCTACATCAAAGAAGGTAATGACTTTGTTTTCAGACTTCATGCACAGCTTATGATCTGGAGACTGAATTTTGGCCCAGCATCTTCTGTGGACAGGTTCCAGAACAATTTGAAGAGATCAGTCTCAGGTGGTATATTGAAGATTTCCTATTGCATTTGATTGTTGCATCCACTTAACAATCGTTCAAATGATGCATGTTCTTAATTAACTATAAAATAATTATAAAATAATTTTTAAACATTTTCATAAAAATTACCATTATTCTGCTGATGTTAAGCTCAAATATTCAATTACAAGTTTGTCTCCTGACTTCTATGCGGAAAAAAATTAATGTCTATTTTAATCACTCACTGTTAACTTTCTGGTTGTTAATTCAATCCCAAAACTAGTGAATACCTTCGTCTATTCTACTCTGTTGAATAGTAGTAGTGGGCTAAAACATACAGCATGGACTGTTTCTAATTATCCTCTCATGTTTCCTCCTAATGAACAAAAAATCTCCATTTGGTACGTTGCCTGTTAACCTCTGCAGAGGTCAGTGCCTCGTTCCTGTAATGCAGCACACCTTTTTCCCTTCCATTTTGA
Organism: Calcarius lapponicus; assembly: GCA_039654755.1. Classification (NCBI taxonomy): domain Eukaryota; kingdom Metazoa; phylum Chordata; class Aves; order Passeriformes; family Fringillidae; genus Calcarius; species Calcarius lapponicus. Next base: position 53,537,702 of record CM077481.1, on the reverse strand, counting down.
CACAGTTATTACTTTCTGGAAGGCAGGATGTTTCTTGTTCAGACTGATGCACAATCAAGCTGGCCCTTTTCACTCAATATATTACGTACTTCTGTACTTGAAAGCTCAGGGAAAAGTAATTAAGTCAGACCACGAGTGTAATAGCTGCCACAGAGGTTGCCTTGGCTACTCATCCTTTGTGTGCAAAACTAATGACTGATAAAACATGTTTTCTATAAAAATATATACAGGCTCTTGGCTTGAATATCTTAAGCCATGTTAGAGCAAGGACTTGAATTCAAATTTTGCTAATCCTGAACAACCTGATAGCCATTACTACCATCAACAAAACTGTAGGTATCAGCAATCCATATTCTTCTGCCTACCAAACAGCTTATTTTTGTCTTGGTCTGAAAAACCCGGTTCTGAGACAGGAAATTTGAACCAATATACTCTATTGCCAATTAACAAGCTGTTAGTTACCAACTGTGCACTGAGAAATAAAACAAATAAACAAACACATAGAGAAACATCTCAGCTTTATGCCTGACATCTCTCCTCCTCCCTTTTTACTCCCTTTGTTGCACTCAGCCCTTTTGACATGTGGGTGATGACACAGGGGACTTGGTTGTTGTCCCTTTACTATTGCTTTTCTCATTCCTGACTTCATTGCCCCAGTACAGGGTCCTGCACAGGCTCTCTGCCCACCTGAGCCTCCTCACTGCCCCTCCTGGGTGACTCTTTGTTCTGTGCTGCCTGAGAGGCTCTTGAAGGGAAAAATTAAAAACCAAAATCTGATGGGGCCCCAGGCTTGTTTTATGGCACAGAGCTGGAGCTATTTTTTGTTTCTCCCAGTGCTGAGGAGGTCACCATCGGGGCAAGTATGTCTCCGAAGAATTACTATGGAAACTACCATGCACTTTAAACACCTTTTTCCTACTGAAAGAAGGAAGAGTTGGGCATCTACAAATCTTGGGAAATCACAGTCCAAGCCAGCCAAAATCTGTCAGCTGGTCAAAAAAGTAGATATGACACCAAGAAAGATGTGCTCATCTTTTGAAAATATCAGGTTAGACTTCCATCAAGTTTAAAGTGGCTTTAGTTGATGAGGTCAGGGGCTCTGTCCCCCTACTTTGCTGGCATTAAACAAAAGGCTTTCTACTTGTTTTCCATTGAAGCCCTTACTCGGTCTGCCTGGTGAAAGAAACACAAAAGAACTACAAGAACAATTGCAAACAAATGCTGCAAATACTACGTGTGGGATTGTAAATACAAGCAGTGATTCAGCCCTAAATGGCAAAGGGAGTAGCAGGCAACCAGGCCTTCAATTATTAACTAACAAGGCTGGACTGACCCCAAGGTTTTCCTCTGTGCTGGTGAGGCAGAGCAGGGGCATTTCACTGAGTGCACAGTACCGACATGATTGGGAAAGCAGTGTGGTGGCAGCCAGCCACCAGAGTGTTCCTAAGGGTGCAGCAGCTGCATTATACGGGCTTTGCTCCTGGGGAGCTGAGAAAAACCTTCAGATATCTTGATCATCCTAGCTTACTCTCTCTAGGTGGGGAACTGAGTGCAAACCTACACATCTCTTCCCATCTGGGGTGCCCCAGAGTGTCCTCTCCCCCTGCTCCAGAAAGACAGAGAAGGGTGTCCAGCAGCTTCCTTGTGTGCCAACACCTACAGGATGGGTGTTAGATAATCCTAACAGTGTCTGTGGAACAAGTAATAAGATGGTGTGAATACCATTCTTATAGCTGGAGATAATTTCCTATCCTTTAGTGTCTCTGAGACATGATGCTGAAGTTCAGGAGAAGCAAACCTCACAGAGCATCCCAGGAAAAACCTGGGATGTTCTTCTTAGAGAAATGGAGTGCCTTCAAAAATGGGCTTCCAGCTCTGTTACCTGGTAATGCATGTCTCCTGCCTTCATGCTAAGGAGGGCTGACATGAGAATTTCCCCCTGCCACCTGACCTCTACTTTTTTCTTGGTCTGGCCCTGCCCCAAAAAGCAGTATCAGAGATAACTAATCTCTACCAACACCATCAGAGGTTTGGAGGAGCTAGGGGAGCACAGGAGGCAGAGGAGCCCCAGGGAAGAGAAGACCTTGCCTCCAAGGGTCTTGTGAGCAGTCTGCATCCACACTTGTCTACTTCCATTTTTTCCCTCCTGTTTGTTCTTCATTGTTTTTCTGGTTTTTATTTATTTTACTCTAATTTTAGCTTTCCTAATAAGTGCAACCACAAATGAATTGAAATGGAAGTAAAATAAGAGACCTGGGGTCACTTCTGACACTAGGGGTTGGAGTCTTTCCAGCCTCTCAAAGACAGGTGTATAACAAAAGCCTTGCTCTGACAGAAATCCTTTACTCACTCCTATATTCTAATATTCTAGATTTTATTTTTTTTCTTTATCCCTTTTGGTCTGTTCAGACATGAGGATCAGCAAAGAGTCACAAATAGAAATGTGTTTTCCACCTAACTACACCAGGCCTTTTTGTGACAAAACAGTGAAGATAGAGCCAGTGAAGATACTCTGTTGGAGTAGAGTATTGAAGCAGAGGGAAAGTTTAAAGAGGAGCTGTGTAAGCCAGAAAAATTAAAGTTCCTGCAGTAACATACACATGAAGTGGGCTCCTAGACTGTTCATTAATTAAGCTTGGAGACCGGAAAGATTATTGCAATAGGAATTATGTTTAATAAAGGAGGCATCTGCTCGGGAGGAAAAGTGTATCTCCTAGTGCCTGACATTGTTGCTGTATTTGCACATATCTGGAAGGAATTTCTCCCTACATACCTACAGCTATGATTTTCTTTTGTCCTACATATCCATCACAGGATAACCCTGTTGACTATAATGGAGTGTCACCTGGAATGCATTTTCCTGTGCCTTGGAAGAAAGAATATATTGTTCATGGATCCTGCATACATTATTTAAATTGAAGAACTAAGAAAACAGCATGAAATGTATTCATCAGCTTGACCGACAGAGGTGTTGCACACCTGCAGGTCAGTGGAAAGTGGGGATAGAGGCATCTCCTCTTTTGCATTCTGAGGAATTCTGAGGTTATTGAAGGTTTTTAATGGTGGTGCAACCAAATCATTATAAGCAAAAAGCTACAAAATCAAATTCAGAACAATGAATGCATCAGTTCATTAATGGAACAGTTCCAGCCATCTGGTATTCATATGTTCTACACTGGGGCTGCTATTGTGCAGACATAAATGACCCAATCTTACCTTCCAGCAAGGGCTTTCATTAACTAAATATATCCAAATTCTTTATTGTTCATCTAGTACTACAGGTCCTATCCTGTGTTTTGGAAAGGCTGGGTTTTGGGAGATTTTGTTCAGTTTTGGTCAGTTAAATCTTCAGTCCCACACTATTTCCCCTTTGGGTTTGTGAGTGTGTTACCCATCTCATTGTGGACATGGCACCTCTTGGAAAACTTTTAGTGACTTCTGCTGCTGAAGCTCTAGAAAAGAGAGAAGGGGTCAAATATTATTTCAGTAAAAATAAAAACATTAAGACACTAGTAAGAAATACTGTCTCTTGAAGGAAAAATTCTAATGTAGCACTGACTTTTTCACTTGTCATTATTTACTTTTTCAAACAATAGCTCCAGCAGCTTTTCAAAGCCCACAGAATCCCAGAATGGGTGAGAGTGGAAAGATAGCAGGTCAGTCGTGCAACCTCGCTGCTCAAGGAAGGTCATCCCAGAGCACACAGCATGGGATTATGTCCAGACACTTCTTGAATACCTCCAGTGAGGGACAGTCCACAACCTCTCCGAGCAGCTTGCTCCAGCTTCTCAGTCACCTACAGAGTAAAGAAATTCTTCTTCAGGTTCAGATGGAAATTCCTGACCATCAGTTTCTGTACATTGCCTCTTGTCCTAGTCCTTGGTACCACTGGCACCACCAAGAAGAGCCTGGCTCCCTCCTCTTGGCACTGTCTCTTCAGATATTTATAGATGTTGAAGAGGTCCCCTCTCACTTGTCAGTCCTTGAGGCTGAACAGGCCCAGCTCCCTCATCGTTTCCTTGTACGAGAGATGTTCCAGCCCCTTTGTTGTCCTCTGCTGGACTCATTCCAGGAGCTCCATGTAAGACCTGGCATTGAACCAGACCAAACTGGTGTACAAAGTTATATACAGTACAAAGGCATGGCACTTCATTTATTTGTGTAAAAGTATCATCCAGTTCATAATGAAAGATCTTGGACAGGATAAATTATAGATTTTAGATGCCGTCTATTGACTAAGGATCACTGTTGAAGCAGGATTTTATATTCATTGGACCTTGCAGTTATAGCCAAAGGGGCGGGTGCTGGAGCAATGGACCCAACAACTGCCGCTGCACTTGCTGGAGGTAAAGCTTTCCTTGTTTTCCCTGTATCTGCATTTCCCCCCTCGTTAGAAAGGGGATTTCAGCCATTTTGTGGCAGACCAGAACCTTGTGTTTGATGAAAAGACAAATCAGAACATTCACTATCTAGTCATCCCTTAACACCCTACAAAAAAAGGTTTTTTTCAACAACCTGGAAACCAGAAGGCTGAATGAGTAGCAGTGTTCAGGCAGCATAAACACAGAGCTCCTCTGAAACAGCAGTGGTCACCCAGCCCCAGGCTCCAACACAGGTGTTCCACAGAGCTGAAGGACACGTGGGAGTGTTCAATGCTGCAGCCATGCCATGGGAGATGCCTGCCCAGCCTCCCCCCCGGCTTCCCTCCACGGAGCCTGCAGCCATCCCTGACCCTGTGCTTACCACAAAGCTGTAGCTCTTCCTCATTGTCTCTCCTCCCTCACCACAGTGGAACCACAACCAACAGCTTCCTGGCCTCCCATCCAGGAGCCTCCTGGCAGTCTTCTGCCCCCATACATGCCCCAGACAAACCCCATATGCTTCACACAGCCATCAGCTGTCTTTGATACATCTCATGGCATGCGATCCATAAGACTCCTAACAGTAACACAGAGGTTGATGGTTCTCTATGAGTTGTTACTGGATCAGTCACTGATGCACTGAACTCCTTTGCATCTCTGGCCATAACCACCTGAAGCATCTTGCAAACCCTAGTCCAGTCATCTCAACATGGATGTTGCAAGTGCCAGGACAAACCCAAACCTTCTTTCACAAAGAGTCCTGAGCCCTGGTCACTTGGACAGACACTGCTCTTATTTCTGGTGCAGGCATTGTCTGAACAGCCTGATCTGACCTAGATTTTGCCATAGAGGTTATGACAATCAACCACCTCCTCTGCTTCTGTGGCTATATTCTGAATCCTCAACATGCTCAGGCACCTATGGGCGCCCATTTTTCCTTCAATCCTGGCCTTGCAATCCTGCTGTTAGGGACTGGGCATGGGCAGAAAGCCATGAAGAGCCAAAGCTTAGCTTACAGGAGCACTATGGTCACATTCACTTTTCAGCAATCTTTCTTCAGGATTAGGATTTCCTCAGGTCCAGACAACAGGAGGCTGAACTGGGGAGAGACAGAGTTTCCATGGAAAAAGCTGCTCTTTTGCCTTGAGAACTTAGAGGTTTTAGAGGAGTTTGTGGCTGAATGTCATGCACTGCTATTGCATCATAGCAGGAGCTCCGAGGAGACTGAACCGAGGCAGAAGCACTGCCACAGAACAAAGATGACACAGCTTTATGGATAGAAATGCGTTCTTTCTGTGAGATTTCTGATGTGTCTGAAGTTTCTCTGGAAAACAGCAAGTTTTCTAACTGTAGGTAAAGTCATTTGCTCAGTTTTCTAACTGTAGGTAATGTTATTTCCTCTGCATCCTGTTCTGAACAGAGATCCCCAGCATATGAACATTAGGCTTCAGAGAGTATGTACATAACAAATGAGCAAAAAGTCAAACTCCAGAGAGTGCTTTATTCTTTGTGAATTGTTGGAGCTGCTATTTGTAATGTACACATGCTTTAGCTGGGACTCCCACAAATGGTGGGACTCTAAGAAACAAAAGCTGATCAATAAAAAGCGACTATACTGTTCAAGGTGTCTAGTTATTCCAGTCTCAGATAGAGCTGAAGCATTCCATTTTTTCCCACAGGAATTAGTAGTGATCTCATCAAATGTTTCATTCAAAGCACCAAAAATTGCACTGAAAATTTCAGCACATTTCCAATCCAAAATGAAATTAGCCACTGCTACCCACACCAGAGTATACTGCAAAGAGAAGTGACAGAGTGAAGAGACATCTCAAGTGTAAATTCCCAGAATTTTTTTTAAATTAAAAACACCAGAGGTACTTTCCAGGCCCAAACCAAAGAGGAATTAGATGTTTAACTTTTCTGGGTTTGTATGACTAATCTTGCAGCCACTCAATTGAAACTTTATGAATGCTGAGAATGAAATATATCAATGTCTGCACATGTTAAGCATACTTATGATTCAAATCAATTCACTAAATTGAGCACATGGAACTTACATGGTTTGTTCTGGAAACAGAAGTTTTTCCAGACTGAAGGATGTGAAAACTACTTCCCTATCTAATGCAATTCAGTACATCTGTGTGTGATTACATAAACACGCCTCAGACCACAGAGCACCACAGCCAAGTCTCATAGCAGTTACATTCATTAAACGTCAGACCACGTGATCTTCCCTGGACCTTCAATATTTGCCTGTTTGTAGGATTTACTGAATATTCCCTATATTTTCTATTTAGACCAAGAGTGGCTGACTGAAAATTAATGACATTATCCTTGAATAAACGACAAGCCAATGTTTCAGGGCTGAGCAAGCATGCCTGAAGTCACTAACAGAAAACAAAAGAACTGAAAAACCATTGCTGCTTTAACTACACCAGTTTGCTGAAACTGGACTCAGAAATAATTTTCTTGAAAATGTTTGTGATCATTTTACCTTCATGAAATTCCATCTCATGCTCATTTTCCCATGAGCTCAGGATGCTATTTTCTGCTATTTTCTTTCAGGGGTCAGTAGTTAGAGTTGCTGCAGAGGACATCCTAACCAGCACTTTTTGAGTAACCACAGGATGCTAAGCAGTGGTGATTTCCAATGTGCGGATGTAGTAGCTCTTAGCAGCAAGTACTGTCCTACTGAAGAAGTCTCCTGCATGCCTGAGGTTGTATGTCCCACCCAGAGAGATGTAAATCTTGTCAAATCACCCTTTGCTTGGCTCTTATAGTGGTGTCTGAGCAACTGGCTGAGGACAGGACAGATTCTGTAGACATGTACAGGCAGTTTGTGTCCCAAAAAGATGAGTAAAATCTGGTTTATAATGAAGCTACAGCAGATACACTGCCACAAGACTGGAATAATCAATTCTGCATTCTGAAGACCTGCTTTCTAATCAGTGACTCATGTGTGTCATCCCTTTTCTGCCATCAGGAGAGGACACATGCAGTTTGAGCATATTGTTTTATGACTGGAGTTATCCTGCCCGGATGTGGCCTGTGCATATGTGAGAAAACTACCAAGACCTGTCACCACAATTGGTGTATAGAGGCTATACCTCTATAGGCTATAACCATCTATAACCGTCTGTTAGAGCTCGAAATAGAACATACTTTTTGGTCACCTCTTGCAAACACTTGGTAGCTTGCTTTGAACAGGTAGAAGATGAAATCTAGCACTTTCCAAAGTTAATAGCCTGCTGAGTACTTAACAAAACTTTTCAGCATGTTGAAGTCTAGTTTCAGAGCAAAATTACAGTGCTGAGTACAAAAACAAGGCCTGTGTGGTCACGACTTCCTAAAGAGAAAGCATCTCACCAGCCATGACAGCAAGAGACCTGCTCTCACTGGTGCCAAAACCTTCGTTAATAACCATACCTGTGGTGCAGCAGATACTGCCAGTAGCTATAGCAGACACTGTCATCACTGTGTTGATGCCACACAAGCAAACATCAGAGAATTGTCTCTGCTGCTTTCTGGTTCCTTAAGAAATACAAGTGCTTTTAGTGGTCTTGGTGCTTCACGATAGGCTGTTGTTCTCCTGGAGGCACTGACGGCTTGCATGGCTGTAGGTAACCTCCCTAGAAATCTCACTACAGGAGTTAGAAACGCTTAGCCATTTCAGCTACTGAACTCTAAGTGTAACATGCATTTTCACTTGATGCAAGTACATGCAAAAGTGGCCTCTAGGATGAATAAATCCAATGAAATCTGGCTATTGCACACTAAAAACTTATGGAGGGCAGGAGGTGAAGAAGAAGAACCAATTTGAACATGGTTTTGCATAATAAAATAGTTCTTCTAATGTGGAAAACTATCTGTTGTGCAACCCTGTCCCTTTCCAAGGACGAGTGCTCGGTGAACCTGCAAATTGACTACTCCTGTGACTGGGGCTCCCGAACGCCTCTTGCCCACATCGGCAGGAGACTCGAAAGTTTCGCAGGACGAGAACTGCGGCTGTTGCAGAAACACCTGCATTCCGCCGCCGCGCAGCCCGAACCCCACCGCCCGTGCCCGAGGCAGCCTCGGCGGCCGGCCGGGCTCTATCACGGAGCGAGAGCGCAGGCTGGGCACGCGTGGGGTCCGCGGGCCGGGCCGGGCCGGGCCGGGCGGGGCGGGGCGGGGCGGGCACACCTGGGCCCCGCCCGCGGGGGCGCGCAGGCGGAGCGGGGGCGGAGGGAGCCCAGCTCGTCCCGTCCCGTCCCCTCCCCTCCGCTCCCCTCCCCTCCCCGCTCCGTTCCGTCCCGTCCCGTCCCTCTCCGCTCTGCTCTGCTCTGCTCTGCTCTGTCCCGTCCCGTCCCGTCCCGTCCCGTCCCGTCCCGTCCCTCTCCGCTCTGCTCTGTCCCGTCCCTCTCCGCTCTCCTCTGCTCTGTCCTGTCCCTCCCCGTCCCACCCCTCATTCCTCCCTCCCTCCCTCCTTCTCTCCCCTCCTCCCTGCCTCCCTGCCTGCCTCCCTCTGTGCGCGCCGGCGGCGGCGGCGCCGCGCTCCCTCCAGCCGCGCCCGCGCAGCCCCCGCAGGTAAGCGCCGCGCGGCGGCCCGGGGGCGGAGCGGGGCGGGGGGTCCCCCCATTCTCGTCCGCGGAAAGGTGCCCGCTTCCCATTCCCCGAGGGCTCTGTGCCCACGGCGCTCTTCGCCTGCTCTCTTTGGTTGTTTCGCTCGTGTTTCCGAACCTGCTCCCCGTCCCGCGGCGCGCCGTGGCGTGCCGGGCGGCGCGACTTGCGGGGTGCTCTCCGGCGGAGGGCTCCTCCGGGATGGGCTCGACTGAGTTCGGGTCCGGCTGCTGTTCCTGCTGGGCTAACGCCTCCGGGGCTGGCCTGGAATAAGTGATGGGCACTTGTTTGATTAAGGAACACTAACAGGACTTACTTAGGGGCTGCCCTCATATTTTTCTTTTTTTCCTTTTTTTTTTTTTTTTTTTTTCCTTTCGTCACCCCTTCCACCCCGAAATCTCTTTGGACTTATTTATACCAAATTAAGGCCGTGGAAAAAGTCCTAGATAAAAAATGGTTGCCACCTCTCTCTCCTGACTTCTTCAGTCCTTCGGACGAAGAGCCTGCTCAAGTCCGATGGAAGCAGTGTCGGTGTATCCATGATGTTTACAAAGGTAAAGGACAGGGAGAAGATGAATGACAAGCACAAGGGTGTGATTTATTTGAGAAAGACCGGGAGCGGGGGGGAGCAGGAGGGAAGCTAGAGGACAAAAGCCGTTAGCAAACTGAAGTGAGAAGACAGAGGTGGAACCAGAGGGACCAAGTTTCTTCCTCTCACTTCTTTTCCTATGTTCTTTTAAAATAGCTCCACTGTGGGAACGATACCAAAAAACTGCTTCCTATGGAAATATGTGCAAAGTTTTCATTATCACAAAAATGTTGGAATGTCTAAATTTCATTTTCTCGGGGGTATCTCTGTGAAACAAACTCACACCTTCACAGATTTCAGTTGTCTGTGAATGTTAGAGGCTGCCTAAATCCCCCTTTCTTCTTTTTTTTCCCCATCCTTATTTGCTCCATGTTTGGGTTGGTTTTCTGCGTGTCTTTTTCTTAATTGTTGTTTGCTTGTTTGGTTGGATTTTTGTTTGGTTGGGGGTTTTTTGAAGTTTCAAGGCAAAATAACTTGGGGGAGACCCCGTAGGCAACTTGTGTTCTCGAAGTGTGGGGGAATTGTTTTAGCAATGTTTAGCAAAATTATTTTAGCAGCAATGGTTTTTTGCTGCTAAGAACTCCTGCAGCTCTTATATTTTCAAAGAAAGTTTTTGCATGCTAGTTCAGGTTTGCAGTGTTGTACCATTTGGTCTAAAATGAATCACTTTCAGGTCTGGGAGTCATGTTTCAATTTGGCGGCCAGGGCTGTGTGCCGTGCAGCCTGTTACTCTTGCGCGAGGATGGGCTATACGGCAGTACTAAAATAATATTTCTGGCAATTTCAGCAGTGGACTGAAGCAATACTCTGTGCACAGGCGTAAGTGAAGCTCTGCCCTGCAGCTTGCTATTACTGGCTATAGGCGTGCCGCGTGTTTTTCCTTAACTGATATGGTCTCGGATTTACAAAGCAACTTGATAGGCCTGTGTTTTACTGTTGTTTTTATTAAATATTAACCACACAAAATTAAATGCTGTTTTGCTCCAGAATATCTTGACGCTGTCTCATCCTGTGCAGTTGTTCATGAACGGTGATTGTTTTCCTTTTTCTACAGCAAATAACTAAGGAAATGTTACTTAGGAATACTGGGAAGCAGTGCTGCATGATCAGTGTGGTGCTGTCTCTATCACTCCCTATTACAGATTGCAGTAGTTAGACCCTTGGCTGCTTGTTCTGAGAACTTAGCAGTAGCGGTGCTGGTTGAAGAGACGAAAACATTGGCTGGTGTCTGCTTTCTCTTCCTTTGCTCTTCAAAACAAATATTGAGGGTCAAAAGGTTAAACAGCTTTTGAGATGAAACACATGGAAAATGCAAAATTAAAGTAATGCTACACTGCGTACCCAGCTTTAATATGTGAACTCCACGTGTGAGTAACAGACAATCTTATCACTGTGAGCAAAAATACTTTATGGTCATGTGGTTTTCATCAGTAGCTCTGGAAGATTGTAGCTAAAATATAATTCCTTTTCTGCTTAAAAATGGGAAAAAATAAAAATCTGACTTTAACTTGGTGTTATAGTGTCACACAGTTAAACTATTTCGGGAATCCAGGAGAGGTTGTTGAAGAAAGTGTTTTGCTCTGCTTTGTACTTGCATAGGATTCACTTTGATACCATTGTGATGGGTTCTTAATAACACGTTAATGAATAGTTCGCTGTTTCTCAGTGGCCTATCCACATTGAGCTTGCTCTGTCTCATAATCAGAGGTTTAAATTAAAAGGCAAGTAATTCTTCTGAGTACCTTATTCCTTTGGGGGAACCACCAAAGGAATATTCCCTTTGAATACCCAACAGTTTGAGCACTCTCAGAGTTGAACTGCCTTCTCCAGATGTCAGAACAGCTGGCTTTGAGCACCTCTAGGTGGTGACCTGCCAGCACTTACTGAGCACTGTTGCTGTGTATATGGCTTTTTGTATCATATGGATGCAGAGAAAATTGAATGCAGCTCTTTTGCCATCAGGTCTGAGCGGGGAGCTCTTCACAGGCCATCACTTGCGGTCTTGGTAATGCTCAAGGATATGTGGAAGAATTTGAGAGTGATAACCAGTACTGTGTGGCAATTGCCCTTTTCACTGCTATTTCCCTCACAAAATTAGAATTTGCTACGTAAATGCAATTTCCTCCCTTTCAGAAAGAAAAGTGCATGTAATTTAAGGGACACTTAAATTCAGCTTAAATCCATCTGAATGGGATATTTGAAGAGCTCTTGCTACACATAATGCCAAGAGAAAGATGTATACAACTGTTTTACTGAAAGAAGAATAGAGCAATCAATATTTGATCCTTCCAGCATCTTTAGTTACTGGATTAGTTTTTTATATGTTGTGCATTTCCCTGCTTCATCTTTCACAATGGGCTGTATTATTTTTTTCTATCAATTTAGAAAACCAACTTTTGAGAAAACAAAGTATGTCTTTTCTTTTTCCATTGTAGCATGTCCTTTTCTTTAAGACTGCTTTCAGTTTAGGTGTGGTCCTCATTTGTGGCCTTAGGGGTTTTGATAATTTGAAGGGAGAACACTGCTCTCCAAAAATGTTTGATCATGAGGGACTTGAGGCAGTAGTGGCTTCAACTGGCAGGGTCTGTGTAGCATCTGACGTGTATTTGACTTTTCCAGGTGTCACAAGGTGATGCTGTAGAGATGTGGCACTCCTCAGCAGTGCTGCATGAGGGCTGAACTTACACACTTCATGGTTTCCTCCATATGTTTTTCTTCATAGCTAAAGCAGGAGCTTAAGGCTTTATCCATGGCCCATAAATGTCAATGGCAAAATCTGTATTGGCACTGAATTACTTTGGATCAGGTGCAAGGCTGATGGGTTGCTTTGACATAAATACAAAATTATTCCCAGGGCAGAAGAAAATTCTATCAAGGAAATGAGAGCTACTGTTCTACTTACATGTCAGGGAACTTGAATTTTGGTTTTCTCCATTTATATTTCAAGCTTAGTTTCTTTAACATGTAGAAGCATTGCCTGTGCGTTCTTGCACTTTCATGGATGTACTGATATATGTGATAGTGAACATCTGAATGTCTGGTACCTTGGTTTGATTTTCGTTGAAAGGGGGAGAATTCTGAGAAGGGCCTGTCTTTGTGTACCCAGACCTCTCCTTCTCACCCCCATTGGTGTTTCTTGGCTGCCTGACACACTTTCTATACTCCCAAGATGATTAACAGTACACCTGGCTTGCAAAATCTTGGTAATTGCTTGGATGAAGGCTGCACTCTAGGGTCAATTTTCATTTTTAAATGACTGGTGTCTCTTATTGTTGAAATACTGTTTCTATTTGTGCAACATTGAGCAACCAGAAAAGAAAAGAGCCTATGTGCTGGTGCTGGTTTGGGTAGTAAATGTGTGTCCCCATCTCACATGACAACTCCGTGACCATGGCATTTCTCTTATAAGCTCTTGACAAACATCTTTGAGGTGGTTAAGGCATTGTATTTCTCTACAGAGGAACAATAGCCTAGCTTGAATTAGTGCAAAGTGTCCAGAATTTCCCGATAGGCACAGCCTGGAATAGTTTGTGGATTGTGTTTTTTTCAGTCCTGTCCTGATTTCCTATTGGATCTGGGTCCTTCTTGACAGTTAGGTTAGTGCACTTAAAGAGGAGAGCACTGGTGCCTTTTCCCCAGAAGTAAGGATGTATTTTTTCTTAAAAAGAAAGTGAATCTTCTTGCTTTGCTTCTGGCAGGCAAAAGCAGCCACAGACTTGTGGGGCTGCTGTGGTTCGAGGAGTCTGGGTAAGGCATGCCTGCCCCTGCCAGCAGCACAGCCGGAGAGGGGGAACCACATCCCTCCTCCTCAAGCCACTCCCAGGATAAATAGCCTGGACAGGGTTCTGGCTTGGGGTGTGTGCAGAGCCTTTTGCTTTCCAAGTGCCTTGAAGATTTGTGCTGGTGGACTCTTTGATGGATAATGGCCTGGCTGCTGGGGAAAGAGGAGCAAAGGGTTGTGCCTTACTGTTTCCCACTCATGCGCTGCAATGTGGTCTGCTGCTGAAATGATGGTAGGCAGTGTAGATCAGAGGCACAAGAAATGCCTTCAGTTGCAGAAGTGGGGAGGCTGTATCTCTTTTAGAAGGAAAAGTATTTTGGGAGTGCATATACTGTATTGCAGAGAACTATATGTAGACTTTTGTGCCAACTGAATTACCTTTATTTTAGACTTACTTAATTTGAGAGGCATTGGAACTGCCTTTTTTTTTTCTTCCGTGTGAAATACTCTAGATAAAATTCAGAGGTCCTCTTATTTTCTTTTTAAAAATACAAAGCTGATAAATATTAAAGACCAGTATTATCTTTCTGGTTTTGCTTCTGACTGTGACTAAGAGGCAAACACCTCCTGAAGTGGACTTTTGAAAGTGATGAAAAAAATGTCTATGAGTTTGATAGTCAGGTATGATAATTCTCAGTTCAGTGTAGGCCTCATGTTGCCATATTACAGACCATTTGGCTTTTCTGTAGGAATTTACATGCCACAGTGACCTTTGGAGTAGGATGGATTTCACAGGCACTTAATTCAGTACATCCATTTCTTTGCCAGCTAGAAAACGTATTGCATATTGCAGTGCTTGCAGGAGCAAGCCTGAAAGCATTGGATTGACATCAAAGGCAAGATCTTTCTGTACAGAATGCTGGAGATTGTGAGAGGGGTAAAAATCTGGCAAAAGAAATGCATACTGTTTTTCATTGCAAGCCCCTTTCCCTCCCTCCTCCTCATCTTTTTAGGGTGTGTATGGCAGATATGAAATGGTGCTGGTACATTATTTATGGAAGCAGAAGTTTTCCTTAGAAGTATTTTTGCCATTTGAGGAGGATTGTTTTCACCCTGGAAAAATATAGCTAAAGTAGTATCCATTTCTTATTAAGAAGAAGTTAGCTACAGCAATAAATGTTGGATGAATATTGAATGTTTACAGCATAGAGAAATTTGTATCTTCTTTGAGTAAGTGGGTGATTAATAGCAGTGAGCTGAACGTGAGCTCTAGCAAAGACTTACTGGAATCCAAGCAGAAAAGAGAGATGCTGTACAGGTCACACCAGTTTTTAAGGTGGTAATACTTTAGGTTGATGTTTGTAGGAAAGGAGAAAGGCTGATAAACTCTCAAGCTTTCTTACCTACATAGCTTTTGAGTGTGGCAAGTGTTGTTTTGTCTACCGTGATAAAGGGACTGTAGCTGCTGGATTTCATTAAGTGTTTAGTCTTTGATAGTGCAGTCTGTTTCTGACCTGTTGTGGTTGTCAGATGTGCCAAACAATGTCCTGAAGCCTTGAGCTGCTGCTGGTGACAGAGCAAGGGAGCTGGGAGGGCATTGCAGAGCTGTGCTGTGTGAAGGTCAGCATGCCTCACCCAGCCAGGATGTGGGTGTCAGGGCGGGTGTCACGCCTCACACAGCCAGGCTGCTGGTGCAGAAGAACACTCGAGTTTGTTTGCTGCTCGGTTCTGAATCAGCGTTGCTGGTGTCAGGGGAGGTGGAAAGGCTGAAGGAGGGGTGGAAGGCTCTGGGGGTGCCGCCAGTGCAACACTCGCTGTCCCTTCGGCTCACAGCACAGAAGCCCAGGGCGTGGTGAGCACCCCTACCTTCCTGCTGCTTTGGATCGAGGAGAAGCAAATTGCCAGTGTCAATCCCAGCTGGATGGCTGGTGGCAGGAGGCCTCGGGGGAGAATTGCAGCTTAGAACCTCAAGCCAATGGCAATGTCAGGAAAAGGTCACCTTGCCCCTAGATGTTGCCTTGCACTGGGAGGGACTGTGGTGGTCCTTATTGTGGTCAGGTTTTTTTTGGTTTGTGCGCCTATGTTAGGTGCTCACTGACACTCTTGGTGGGATCTGTTTCTTGTGGCTACTGTGTTTTTTTTTACAATCTCTTACTGCGACAGTGGTGCCACTTCTTGGGCCCTGGAGCTTTCAAGGTTTCATGGTTGTGTTACTATTTGCATAGTTACTTGTAACCAAATATGAAGTAGCAAAGGGTGGCAGTGTGTATGTGTGCCTGACTCCGGACAGTTCCGAGCTCTTTCACTGATACTCCAGCTAATATAAGTCAATTGTGTGCTTTTGTGCATAATTGAGTTGTTGTTTCAATGCCTATTGTGATAGGTGTGTTTTCAGTGATTTTCTGGGACTGGATCAGTATTTCAGTGATTGTAGGGACTGGATCACTATTTTACAAGATATGTACAGTCCTCTTATGAGTTGCAGTGGAAGGGGTTTCATGTGGTTGTGAAGCTGTAATGTAGGATGTAAAGGGGAAATTTGGCTACCTTGCCTAAGGTTGTGCTTATAGGAGTAAACTTCACAGCATGTTTCTGTACTTGCATGCTAACTTTGAATATATAAAACTAATTATTGAAGTAAAAAGCACTTGGGAAATTGGTAGAGGAATGTTAGATACAGAAGCATAATTTCAGACTGATAATGATCAGCTTGTCAATCCCAAAGGAGAGTAAAGTGCAGCAAGGTCTGTATTACTACTGTGTTGCATGTCAGTGACTATTGCACTTGAAAGGTGTCTTTGGAAATGTGTACACAGCCCTGCTAGAGTGTTGTATGTTGTGTTGGCAAATTATTAGTACAAGAGAATAACCTGAACATTTCCTGCATCTGTCTGAAAATGTCTACAGGAATTTCTGTCTTGTCAGGATGAACCAGCCAACTAGTAAGAGCATGATGTGTGCCTCAGTGACACTGGGATGTACTAGGAGTGGTGTTTGAGCATAGGTTAACCATCCATGTAAGCATTAGATTTGGTTGAGAAGCAAAGCCTGGGCTTTCAGTGAAGAATTCATTGGGATTTTCAGCTGTTTCTATCCACGTGTCTCCCTGTTTGTTGTTACATTCCTGCAGACACAAGTCCAATGCGTCAATAGGTCATTGCCCTTTCATTCCTCTTGCCAAGGAAATGGAATTCCCAAATTGTTTTCCTGAGATACTTCAGCAAGACAAACAACTTCAGGGAAATGGATGTGTGGATGGGTACCCAGCATCCAAGGAGCATCATCTTGAAAGTGACTTGTACTTGAAATGTCTATCGAGTTTGTTGGTCTTTCTGTCTTTCCTTTTC
Source organism: Calcarius lapponicus (assembly GCA_039654755.1). NCBI lineage: Eukaryota > Metazoa > Chordata > Aves > Passeriformes > Fringillidae > Calcarius > Calcarius lapponicus. Next base: position 53,521,085 of record CM077481.1, on the reverse strand, counting down.
CTTTCCGTTCCACCCAAAAAATGTGTCATATCTGGAGAGCAATTCTGTGGAAATGAGCCAGGTATCTTTGAGCTGCCCTGAGCATGGTTTCTGCACAGGGCTTTGAGAGCTAGCAACATATCAGGATTGTTTTGCTCCTCCTATATATTTTGATGGAACTGCTGAAAACTTTACCTCAGAGCAGTGTATTTCCCTGCACAGAACCCTTGCAGACAAAAGAAGACTTTCCTGAATTAGTGTTTGCACCCCTAGTCTTCTAGCTTCTTGTTTACAGTAGTTACAGTGTCCTATTTCAAAAGCCCATGCTAGTGGGACTGGAAACTGACTGAGACTTCAGGGTATTACTATAATCAGAACAATCCTGGTATTAATGAATGGACTAAAAATGGGTCTTTAGAATTATTCAATTTTGCAAACAGTTGATAGGAATAGCATAGGTTAATGCCTGCTTCTCCAAGAAGTACAGTGTGTTTCTGTTTCCTGCATTGGATTGCTTAAGTTTCACATGCAAAAGCATCCTAGGAGGTTCAGCCTAGAGGAAAAAAAAACAGTGGGAGATGTGGAAGCTGATGACAATCTGATGACAGGAGGGAATTACATGATTTTAGAAAACATAAATGCCTTAAAAATATGCCTGAGCAAAGGCTTATGCCATGGTCCTGCATATTTCCATCCCCAACGTCTCTTCCACAAAGTTTCTTGCCATCAGTTGCACAGATTTTATGACCAAGTTCTGTTTGAGAGACTTTCTTAGAGCTTTTTCAGTTCTTCTTTCTTTCTAAATTGTTCCTAATATGCTATTAATATTAGGAGGGCATCTATGGAGGGATCTTTGGTAACTCTTTTCACAGTTACTTTTTCCCTCAGAAGAGTGGTGCAAAAGTGCAGGAACAGCTTTGGCACAGAAGCCACACTGTGCTCCTTCACGCTCCATGTGAGAAAGGAGGGAGGGAAAATACTGACTTGGAGCTCCCAAGATGAGGTGACATTTCTGAATTGGTAGGAAACCCAAACGTGCACTCGCCATGCATCTGCCTCCAGCAACTGCACCAGAAGTCATTCTGTGCTCTGTATATTCCTCTGACTGTTCCTCTTGTGGTTTGATTAACTTTCTTCCCAAGACCCTGCAAGTGTCATCTCCTGCTTGTGTAAGCTGTGTCTCGACTAGAGGGGGGTGCCAGTGTTGCTGCAGTGGGAAATTTTGGGGATTTGGTAAGTTGCAGTGCTTTACTCTTCCTTCTCACCTGGCAGCATAGCCCATTGGGTTAAGTGGAGTATTCTTGGAAGGAGGCTGCTGCAAGACTGAAGGCAGCAGCTAACCAAGCAGTAGGTGTTGGGTTACTCCAAAACACTGTCCGTTCTGCAGCATGCCATAGTGCATTTTTGTCTAGAATTATAGAAGGATTTGGGTTGGAAGGGACCTTAAGGGTCAGCTAGGTCTCAGGCCCCTGCCACAGATAGGAACGCTTTCCACTAGACCAAAGAGCTGTGCAGCATAACCTTGAACAGTTCCAGGGATTGAGGTATCCACAGCTTCTCTGGGCAACCTGTTCCCATGTCTCATTACTCTCACATTAAATAGTTTATTCCTAATATTAATTGATATATACCGTCTTTCTGGATCAATTACCCCCTGTCCTATCTCTACATACCCTTGTCCCTTTCCAGCTTTTTTTATGAGCCCTCTTTAAGTACTGGAAGGTGCTATAAGGCACCTTCTCAGAACCTTGACTTCTCCAGGCTGAACAACCCCACTGTCTCAGCATGTCTTCATAAGACAGCTGCTTCAGTCTTCTGATCATTTCTATGGCCCTCTCTGCACTCTCTCTTTCTTTTGTTCAGAGGTCCAGAGCTGGATGCAGCACTCCAGGTGGGATTTCCTGAGAGGGGAGTATAAGGTTGGCTGACCTAAGGGAGGCCACTCAGTAGTGGGAGGCTGAAAATCAGACCCAGCATGCCTAAGTGGGCTATGTCAGGGATGAGAGTAGCTGTGCATGGGCCTCAGGCTTTGGTGTCATGGACACAGCTGGTGCATGCAATTGTGGGATGCCTAAAAAGTCTGGTTTGTGGGTGGATTTCAGTACGTTCTCCTTTTGTGGCCTGGGTCCCTTGAACTTCTTAGTTTATTTGTGCGGTCACAAAAAAAGTCTTAGTGGTTCCCAAGTAATGCTTTATGGCTTATGCTTTTGTTACAAAACTGTCTGAAGGAGGCTTTGAAGTGTGTATGTTTTAAAGTTTGTACTCATGCTAATGCGCACCAAGTTCCAGCAGAAGAGCTGGAGTCAAACTACTAGTTAGTTCTTATTTTCTTTTTTCTTTAAGAATAATCCGTTGATATTCAGTTGTGCTTTTGTCCAATAGGATTGGGGTTTTTGTCTTTCTTACTCTTTAAAATAGCTGCAAAAGGAATTTATCCAGATAGTGCTCGGACACTAACATTTTGGTCATCATATGTGCTAGAAGATAGCATTTTTGGTTTTGTTCTGTTTTTACATCAACTCCATTCCGCCTCCTGGCTTTCTGTTTTCACTTGAATTTGTGGCATCTCCCAAATATTCTGACTGAATATTTGTTGTTTCTGTTGGGCATTGTATATATTGAGGATGTAGTCAGAGAAGCAGAATAATCACTGAAGTATGGTGTGAATTTATAACAGCCTACTTAATTAATGTGACCTCTTGCATGCACTAAGAGCCTGTCTGCTAAACACAACTCAGAGCTAATCCAAGTCAATTCTTAGAGTGAATTAGTCAAGCTGTGAGCTAATCCTCTGTATTTACCTGCTTGTTCAGATAGCCAGCAGCCTAAGTTGCTTTAAACTTCACTTGATAATTGAAAGGGGAAGGGTCAGAGGGAAGGTGATGAAGTCTTGGTGTTTTCTTCATATCTCTCCCTTTAGGGCATATTTCAGTTGTGCTTTGCATTTATAAATCTTGAATTCATAAAAGGATCAGCTACCCAAGGCCAAAACCCAGTACTCTGCTGCAGTTCTCTACTAAGCATCTCTGACAGAGCCTGCTGCTGCTCCCAGGGTATTTTGCGAAGTCTGTTACTTCTTGATCATCCATAAAAACTATTCCACAAAAAGTCCAACCAATTGAGTTGGCGTACTGTAGACAGCAGGGACCATGATGCAGACTGTGAGGACTAGGAAGCCCAGTCGACTTCTACCAAGAAACTAGTAACCAGCCCCAATTTTACAGCAGGGATTCACAAATTCTGGGTGTATTGTTCTGAGCACACCAGATACTTGCATGACAAACAAGAAGTAATTCCCTTTCATTTGTCAGCATCAGGATTTTTGTTGTCTTGAGCTACTGCGTTGGCTCCACCTCCATTTTGACATGATCAAAGGTAAGATCTTATTTCTGGGTCATTGCTGTCCATCAGATAAGTTTGTTTGTGGCCTTGGGAAAGAGCAGTGACATGAGAATAGGGAATTTAAATCCTGTCATTAAGATAATTCTTTCTTATTGTTAATTCTGAGCTCTTTCAAACTTCATTCAGGTTAACTTTGCAAAAGACAGCACTGCAGAAAGTGTCTGGAGAACAGTCAGATGAACCAATGCAGATGTTGCATAAATACTTCTGAAGGAGCATGACTGTTTTTTCTGGTTTGAGGGGTTGATAAATAGTTCCTGTGTCTGCACTAGTGGTGGCCTGAACCATGTTAAGCTATTGCCTTACAGTCTTTAATGTATTGTTGTGAGTGAGGGGAATAGTTGGCAAATTTCTATTTCAGATAAACTAAATTAAACTCCTGTTTGTGTATCATTGGTTATGGCACATGTAGATCTATACTGAGGTGGTGCCTTTGTAATTTGGCATTTGGGGTTTGGCATGCTTAATTATGAACTTCCTTGGCTTCAGCATTTCCAGATTATTGTATTTTGTGGTGGTTTATTCTGCCTGAAGATTGAACATCTGTTTTGTGGATGTGGGGTAAAAAGGAAGTATTTGTTTTAAGGCTGGCCCCCCTCAAAGCTGCTGAGAGAATTGTGACACTTTGTTATCATCCAGATGGTTTTTTTTATCTAGCAAAAGGATATTGCCTAAATGTTTAAATACAAACTTGTTTCAGAAGAGTGCCAGCCTACTGCTACTTTTCTGAGTTTAAAACAAAAGGTGGAGTTTACAAATGGAGTCTCTGTTGCTGACCCATGGAAGTGTTGAATTTGTTATTTCTTCTTGGAAACAAATACTAAAATTCTTTTTGTAAGTTTTTTAGGAGATTAAGTTCTTGTGCTTTTTCTGGTGAGGAGTGATAGTTTGGAGAAAAGTATCCTGATTTCTGATACAGCTAGAATCATAATCATATAATGGCTTGGAAGGGACCTTAAAGATCATCTAGTTCCATGCTCCCTGCCATGGACAGGGACACTTTCCATAGACCAGGTTGCTCAAAGCCCCATCCATAGTGACCTTAAACACTTCCAGGGATGGGGCATCCACAGCTTCTATGTGCAACCTCTGCCAATGTCTCACCACCCTCACAGTAGAGGATTTCTTCCTAATATATGACCTAAATATATGACTACTCTCTTTTGATTAGCATCCATTCACTCTCCTCCTGTCTCTGCATGCTCTTGTAAAAAGTCCCTCTGTCTTTTTTGAAGACTCCCTTCAAGTCCTGGTAGGCTGCAATTAGGTCACCCTGCAGCCTTCTCTTTTCCAGGCTCAGCAATCCAAATTCCTTCAGCCTTTTCCTATCGGAGAGGTGCTCCATTCCTCTCAACATCTCCTCTGGACACAGTCTGTCAGTCTGTGCTGGGACCCCAAAGCTGGATGCAGTGTTCCAGGTGGAGCAGAATCCCTTTTCTCCCCTGCTGCCCACGCTGCTCTGGATGCAGCCCAGGGCACGTTTGGCTCTCTGGGCTGTGAGTGTCCATGGCTGGGTCATGTCCCAGCAGCACCCCCAGTCCTGCTCACAGGGCTGCTCTCCATCCGTTCATCCCCCACCCTGTGCTGATACTTGGGGTGTCCTGACCCAGGTGCAGCACCATGTTCTTGGTCTTGTTAAACCTCACGAGATCCCCATGACCCCACTTCTCAAACTTTTCTGGATGGTATCTATCTGCAAATTTGCTGAGGGTGCACTCTATCCCTGTGGCTATGTCATTAATAAAGCTGATACAAAAGCCTTTGTCCACTGTTATCTTCTTTAATTATATTAATTAATAAGCAAAATAATAATGAGAATGTATTTGGAGATAAATTCTGTCCACTACCCTTGCAATTCCAGTGCTCAGAATAATTTTAATGAGCAGCTCCTTGCTCTGTCACTCTTTTTCTCTCTCCCTTTTTATTTTTTTTCTTTTTAATAACAGAAGAGACAGAAAAGGACAAAACCACGCACCATACTTTCTTTAATACACACATGTGCACACAGTGCTGGCAACAGTTAATAATGTATCTTAAATTATGAGCTGTGTATGGTTACTTTGAACTCTTTTGCCTCTTCGTTAACTAGTTTAAATTTCATGTCTGTCAGTAGAAATAAACAATTTCAAAAGAGTTTCAGGAACTGTTTTGAAATTACTTCTTTTAGGAGTACTTGGTACTGTAGATGTCAGTATGATGAAAGTGTATATTTTGAAAATACAGTCACATGACAGCAGCTTCATTGTGGTTGTGCTATGAGAGACCATCCATATTGTAGTGACTTGTTTTCGTAAGCCTAAGCAGGCTGGCATTATTCTCCTGGAGCTGGTGTCTAGCTGTATTTTTCCTCTTTATTTTCTTGTGATTCTGGGAGTTTAAAGTAGTGAGGTAATGTTGAAATCAGATGATTGCATGAATTATTACTCTGGAATCTTCCTAGTTCTTTAAGTCACTTTTACTTGAAGTGCAAAAATTAAAAATTCACTTTCAGGAATATCTTCCTGTTCCAGTATTTACCAATTAAGAAAACACTGTGGAGCTGCTTCTTAATTTCTTGAAGATGGTTCTGTGGCTAGCAGAGATGTTTTAAAGCAATTTTTGTGTGTCTGTCTGTTTGGTGTGATTATTTTTGCACTGACCTGTTCATTGTGTTGAAGAAGCTCCTAATTCTTCCCAAGAGAGCTGCATCTACCAGCCAGCATCCCTTGCATTAAGTCAGATGCTCACTCTTTTCCCCCAGAGAGTGGGAAGAAGTTCTCCAACCTTAATGAGTGGCAAAGGAACAATCATCTCTAAGCAATTCCTAACAAGCAAACACTTATGGAAGTCATTAGGAGAAGCTAGATAATGACTGAAATAGTTCTAGGGGTGCTGGATAGTAATGGGAAGGCAGACTGATGTGTTGGCTTTAAAGGGCAAACTGCAGGAAAATGAGAAAACTGAGGAAGCCATGCAGAACTTTTTTTGAGTTTTCAGACAAAGTTCCCCTTTTCAGAGAAGTATGAGGCTTGAAGAGAAGATGAGGTATCATTATGGGTTTAAAAAACAGCAACAAAATGCTCCCCAAGAGATGGGTGTGGAATAGATACAATATGGAAATAATCAGGAAAGGAGGTTTAGCAAGTGAGAGAATATTGCACAGGATGGTGCAAACTGACCTAGGTCAGGGAAGTACAGAAAGGATTCTGGAAAAGGACAGCTACATAAAATACGTGAAAGTTTTGTCTGACTGCAAATGAGATTTAAGTGCCTCAATGTGCAGCAGAGAAAAAGGTATCCTGTGTTCAGCAAGGAAAAGGAGTATGATTCAGGTTTTGAGAGCACAGTCATGACAGTTCTAGCAAAAAAAAAGTTGAGATGTTAATAGAAAATTAGGAGTGTGTCTCTTTTCCTTTATTTTGGTAAATTTCTCTTCATCAGTATGCAGAAAAACTTGGTGGGTTAGCCTGCTGCTGATGGGAGTCCAGTTTGTATCATAACTGGCATGACTTAGGGTGAATGTGTTCATGACTTCACATGTTACAATACCATATTCTGTGGTTTGTCCTTTCAAAGGATGCTTTCTGTCACTTAGTAAAATGTGACATTTTCTTTTCCGTACAAAAACCCCCAAATAACAAAATATACTACACTAAGACAAAAACAATTCCTGAAAGAATTAACATCTTGTAATTTTAGGCATAATCTACTCACTTAACATCATCTGGAGGTCCTTTCTGGGGCAGGACCTCAGACCACATAGAGGAGAAGGGTAGACATGTGTAGTTTAATTACAGACTCTTGAGCTGTCTGCCCTTTGGTGGAACCCCTGTCGTGACTGTGGTCAGCGTGCTTTTGTCATCCTCAGAAGGGGTATGAGGCAAATTAGAGTGGCATATGGAAAAGATTACCTTGCAAGGTAAAGGCTTGAGGATATTGCTCTATCTACTGGTTTGTTTGGTTATTTTCATTGAAAATCTGTGGAGAGAGGTTTCTGTTCTTTTATACATTCAGATTGCTCTTTTGCTTTTATTTGGGGATGTGGGCAGGCTCTCTACCTTGCCCTGGTGGGTCACTGTGAAGGTGTCTTTGCTGAAGCACGTTCTTTGTGACAGAAGATGATTTCTCTGAGGGAGTGCAACTGCACAATGATACTATTTTATTGTTGTAAATTAATTCAGTGCATGATAAATTATTAAGGTGACAGATCATCCCCCTAATCTGACAGTGGGGAAAGAGGACAGTTTCACACCACCCTCCCTCTACAGAGTTCATGAAACTATTTAGCTTAGTTAAGGAGGCTCCACCTGGGGCATCTTTGCTGAACTTGCAGGCTCTATTCTGTCATGGGAAGCCTTAGCAGCAATCTTGTACTACTTGTATTATTGAAGCCAGAACAATGATCTTCCCCAGATTAGCCACAGAGATTCTATTCAAAAAGGTTTGAATGACGTAATTATTTTTTTTCTTGTTTGAAGCACAGACTGCACTGTGAATGCAAATGGATTCAATTTGAGATCCTTTGTGGAACCTTGTGTTGTGGAAGAGTCCTACTGAATTTAAGGGCAATTTTAAAAATTTGTATTAAAAAAAGTTTCTAGCCTCTAATCACTACTGAATTCTTCATCTTTTTTCCTTACCTAAAAAAGGCTAACAGCTATATTTTGAAAGTAAAGACTGAGGTAATGGAAACTGGAAATCTCTTTTAGCCCCAGGAAGTTGCAAACGTCCCTGCAGCAGCTCTTTAAAAAGTCTAAAAGTCTTTGAGGTGTACAGGTGTGATTTGGTGGAAGACAGAAGAGAAAATAGGAAACATGAATTTATTTTTTCTCTTTTTTTCTGGTTAGTAATGCACTTTGGGACTTCTGCATTTTAGTTTGATCTTTAAGTGAGCTCTCATGTACGTTTCGGTTTGGGGTTTTTTTGTTAGATGCTTTTCAGGTACCTGGGCATCTTGTAGTTAAATTTTCCAAGGTGTTGTCTTGGTTTCCTTAAATAAAAGCTGAGTGCTCTGGCCAGCTGATGCTGTTTCAGTAAAGCAATCTGCAAGCTGATAGACAGCTGAACATGCTGCTGTTCTGCTTTTAATGCTGTTCATGGCTAAAGAGGTGGTTGCACTTAATATTAAGTTTAATGTATGCTTTGGGTGACAAACTGCAATCAAAGCAGGCATCCTACCAACACAAAAGTAGAGGTATTACTTACATGGAACCATAGCAGTAATAAAATCCCTGGCTCTTTGTTGTATCACAGAATTACTTCCAAGACAATTGTTTAGGACACTGTTGTTCTGAAGGGGCAGCAGTGGTGTCAGCATTACCTGTTTTGACATGTTCAGTGATTAGGTTTGATCTGCAGTTGGGAGAGATTTTTGTCCTGTTTTTCTGCTTGTCAAAGTCCTGAGTGCTCAGATTGCTGAAAACAAAGAAAAAGAATCCTACAAAACCACACACTCATACACAAAAAAAAAAAAAAAAAAAAAAAAGAAAACCCAGAAAAACAAGAAAAAACCAAACCAAACAAAAAAACCCCGCACACCACAATGTTGTTGTTTTTTTTTATGACAGTGAAACATTCAAAACACCACATTATTCTTGTTGCAGGTCTCCTTCTCTCTCCTTCCCTCCCTTTTAAGCCTCAATGATATTTTGTTTAGGCAGTTTCTGTATTGTGTATTTATTGTGTCAATTGGAAAATGACAATTTTTAATAATTGCTCTGGGTATGTTTGTGGTCAAAAAGTACAATGCTTCATCAACAGCAGGAGTTCTGTGAGCAGAAGTGGCCTGGATAGAAATTGATGCTGTTGGATTCACGTTCTCAGATTGTGAGAGAAAATTCTGGTGTCTTAAACAATACCTGCAAGGAATTTAGATTTGATGTCAAAGTGAATGAACTATTGACAACTGCAAAGAAATTACTGGGTGCCTCGGGGATTCCTCCACAGAGACAGGAATTTGCTGGAAAAATGTTTCTAGATGCAAATTGATTTCCAGTTGTGGTTTGGGTAAATATATGCACTGTGTTTTGGGGAGGATGAGGTATTATTTATATAAGCATCTTTTATTCTGTGGAGTTATTGCCTGTCTTTGGTGCATATGTAGGAGCTTTTACCCCTATATAGCATGCTAGTCCAGCAGCACCATGAAAAATTCACCTTGTTTCCTGTATCTGTTTCTTCTGCAGAAGTGTACGAGTAAGCTCAGTTTTGTTGTAACTTCAGTCTGTCTTTGATCTTTAGTCTTAAACTTTAAAATATGGCCAATTTCTTAGGGTTAATTGTAACTTTTGTCAATTTTGTAACTTTTTGTAGCTAATACCAGAAATATCCCACTTTTGATGTTAGGAAACGGGAGTCGGGTATGTTTTACTATGGGTTTTGGTTTTGTTGTGTTTTTATTTCAGTGTTTGCAAGGTAGAGATTTCCTATTGTTGTGTCTGAACTTTTTCATATGTTAGCAAATTCCATTCTATTTTTCTAGACGGTGAAGTTAGACTCAAGAAATGTCTGGCTTTACTGGCAGGGACTGTTTCCAGGGGGGTCTACGGTGCAGCCCAACACAGGAAATGTGGTGAGCTTGTCCCTTGTTTTTGGCACTCCCCTTCCAGACTTCCACAACCCCTTAGCAATACTTCACAAATCCATTCTCACAGTGAATTTATTCATTCTTATGAAGAGCTTCCAACTGGGGGAGAAGCTATAGCTCTGTAGTTTTTTGAAGCAGTCTGGCCAGTGATTAGAAACAGCAGACAGGAAGGCTTTGGGGGTGGACATATTTGTAGAATTGGCCTTCACTGGGACAACAGAGATGTTGAATATGCTGTAAGAACAGGTGTGACCTGTGCATTTGTTGGTTATTGTACCAGTTTGATAGCGAACCACTGAGAGATTCCAAGTCAGAACTACAGTTTAATAGGAAAATTGAAATAAAGGCAGAAAACACTGGCTTAAACTGGCAGAGTCAGAATACAACCTGACACCCTGTTGGCCAGGGTGGTGTTAGCAGTCCAGTTAAATGGTGGATGTGGTTCTGTTGAAGTTGTGATCCTGTAGTAAAGTCTGGTCCTGCTCCAGTCGTAGTTGTGGAGCTCTTGAACTCTTGAATCCAGGGGCAGATGCTCTGGTGTTCCAAGCCCCAGACTATATCCAGATAGGAATGCTTGGTTCCTCCCCGTGGGTGGAGCATCTCACAAAGGGATGATGTAATTTATGAGTCATGCAGTGAGACCTTGATGTTCCATAGCAGAAGATATCCCTCAGGGAGAGCTCTCAGGGATGAGTCATGGAAGAGATAAAAAGCACTGCTGCACCTGGTTTTAACAGCTTATGAAAATGGTGATAGAATACATGCTTTTGGTTACATCTTACATTGTAACCTAAGACAGTAGTTGATCTGAAGGTGTGCTGGTTGTTGCAGTCACCACTATTGAACAGGCTTAATCAATGCCATATACTAGATCTACTTCAGTACTTATTGCCATGGTAATAGACAGTGGATGTGATGACACTCTTTATCCTGCCTTCCGGAGAAGGGTGTAGAGTAGTTGAGCCAGCCTGATACCAATCAATACGCAGACTTTGCTCTGTAAAATATGTGTATTCAAGCACACGCTATCAGCAAAATTTGATAGGGACTGCTAACTTTGTGCTAGCTTCCAAACTGTTAGTGCATCTGCTGAGGCAAAAGAAACCATAGTCTCTTTGCTCAGACATCAGAAATTTGATGGGGAGATGGTAGGGAGTCTCATTAAATGGAAAAAAAAATGCTCACTGTTGTTCAGAAGAACTTAAGAGCAAGTGTACAACAATGGGCTTCACCATCTGTCTGGAAATCTCCTCTTTTATTTCTTTTCTGCTTCTTTTGCCCAATACTGAATCACAGCTATTACCTTCTTGCAGCTCTTTTAAGTACTGAACAGAATGCCAGGGGTTTTCCTCGGTTGCATATACAGTACCCCATGGAAGAAAGAGAGGGCAGAATTAGGAGGAAATTGTAAAGATCATAACCACTTCCACTGAGGAATGCACTAAATGCAGGTAGCTTGGCTTGCAATCTGCACACACTGAGCTACCTGCATTAAATATATTCAAAACAACTTAAATTAGTTTGGTTTGTCCTTATGCTTTGGCGGTATTGTGGTTTTTGGTGAAGTAAGCTCAAGGGATCTGCCCAGGAAATTCCGTTTTTTAGAAGTAAAATGACAAGATGGATGTTCTCAAATTAAACAACAGATTGTTCATGCAGTAGCCCTTGGGCCAGACAGGGTGTAAAAAGTGCGCTCCACACTGCAGCCAAGGAGAATGGACCTTCCTGGAATCTCTCGCAAGTACCTGGAGAGACTCAAGGACTCAGAACCTGTGGGATTCTGAAGTCAGTGATACAAAGGATCCAAAGCATCCTACAGCCTGGCTGAAAAAGCATATCTGGCAGCTTATGAGGGAGATCAATCTGCTTCAGAAGTGATTGGCACCAAAAGTATAGCTCCTGGCACGCTGGCTGCCCAGTGCTGGGCTGGATATTCAAAAGAAAAGTCCCTTCCACACTTCATGCCACTGATGCCACGTGGAATAAGGGGATTGCACTTGATCACACAACAAGATCAAATAGGAAATCCAAATCACTGGAAGTAATCATGGACTGGTACAAAAGCAAAAATGTCAGATTATCATCAGAAGTGGAGGAGGAGGTAGTGATGATGTACTGAGGAGACCTTACCATATTGTCAGCTACCTGAAAATGGGAAACTATTTACTCTCTCTTTACTGACCGTTCGTGCCATATCTTAGGGATATGTCAAAAATTAAAAGCGGCTCTATGGAGTCCTGTATGGCAAGCTGTGAAGCTGTTGATGGAAAAGTTGGATCAAGTGAGGTTACAGAGCTTAAAGCCATCCAGCTGGTTTTGCATATCACTGAATGAGAGAAGTGGCCAGCGCTCTCTCTCTGCACTGCCTCATGGATGGTGGCAAATGCTCTGTGGGGATGGCTGGAACGATGGAAAAAAGACACTTGGCAGCACAGAGGGAAACACATCTGGATTGTGGCAAGACATCTCTGCCTGGGTAGAGGAGTTGCTGTAAAAGTGTGTGCTGTAGGTGCACATGCACCCAAGAGTCAGGCTTGCAACAGCAGACAGGTGGATCAGCTGCTAAGGTTGAAGTGTCTTGAGTGGATCTGGACTGGCAACAAGAATTGCTTCTGGCTCAGTGGGCCCATAATGCCTCAGATCATCAGAGAAGAGATGCAACACACAGTTGGGCTTGTGATCTAGGGGTGGATCTAACCATGGCAGTACCTCCCAAGTTATCCATGACTGTGAGACGTGTGCTGCCATCAAGCAGGCCAAGCGAGTGAAGCCCCTGTGGTATGGTGGAGACAGCAGAAAAACACCTGTTGTCCTACCTATCGCTTCAACAAGTAGTAAAATGAAATGCTAGGCAGGACAAGCATTGCTGTTGCCCTTCCCTGAATGGCATTCATTTGTCCTTGTGACTGGTAAGGCTGCCATGGTGGGTTGATGTATTTATTTGTGAGCTGAATGATTAGTGAAGGCTGCCAGAGGCAAGTGATGCCAAATGAATACTTTCAGATGGCAAAAATTCAGATGTGACATCTGGAAGTGTGACATTAGTGTGAGATCTTTTTCTTAATTTCTCACCTTTTTTACATGGTGTTCAAATGTTTTATTTTCTTTGATGAGTTTACAGAACTAACCATCTGGGATCAATTAGTGCTTTACACTATGAGCTGAACAGATTTCAGAATATTTTTTTCTTAGTTTTTCACTTCTTTTCTTTATCATGCTCCGTAGTAAAAATGTTTGTTTTCTCTCCTTTTTGTTTGACAGACAGGATCCTAAGCATACCTTTGGTTTTGGTTCTGACATTTTTCTCTAAAGTCAGCTTTAACTGTAATTTTTTCCCCACCTTCATTATCCAAAAGTGGCAGCATTTCAGAATTAAGAGAAAAATTTTAAATAAACTAACAGTGACTGTTGTAAAGTAAGCGCATTGAAACTGCTGCTTTTAAGAATGCCATGAGAACAGAAAAAGTCCTTCTGAGATCATATTTAAGTTACAGTTGCAACAGCTCCCTAGACATTGATGAGATTTGTTGGTTGAGGATTTCAGGCTGTTGATAGAGCCTTACTGAAAATCACTGTCAAGTTGCAGAAGCTTCCCTAAGTCAGAATTCCAAGCTGATGCTATCTGTTTCCCTCATCTGTCCATAGAAAAATCAGTGAATTTCAGAAAATTACTTTAACTCTCATTTTTTAAATAAAACAGAAAGCCTGAAGGTTGTGTTCGTTCTTTTACTTTGTGGAGACTATCTTGGAGAGATGCTGCAGCTCCATTTTCTGCCCTCCCCATGAGTATAGGAGAAGAAATTTGGAGCAGGGAGTGGAAAGAATGAAAGGTTACTAGCCAGAACTGAGTAGGAAAGAATAGGGGTCACTGGAAAGCTATATAAAGATGGAAAAAGTGATCCTAGAGCTTGGAAGAGGAGACAGCTACATGTGACGTAAGGCATGTGGGGATGTGTTGAAATGTGAAGCAGGCATTTCAAGATGATGCTTTTTAAGAAGCAGGAATAATTTCCACGGTGGCGTGCAAAGGCTGAGTTTAAATTAACAAGACCAAAAACAAAGACATAACTGAATCAGAAAAGCATGTGGAGCATAACTTTCCTACAGCACTTATCTGTTCTTTCTTGGCCTGGTAAGTGTTGTCTTTGAAAAAATGAGCTTATGGTCAGGAAAGTTACTGGCATTGTCTATGTAACTATAGCATGTCCTCCGTTTGAAAAATACCACAGAAGTTTGGAGTAATTTTTGGTATGTTTATTGGATGCTGATTACACTTTGCATGAGTAGATTTCTGCTATGACTTGCAGAATAGGAAGTGACAGATGAAGACAGCAATATGTGTCTCTCCAAAATCCTTTCTGTGGTGACTAATTTGTGGGTTGTGTTGTATATGTCTGGTCTCACTAAGGGAAAAAGCCAGCAGTTGTCTTAGTCTAGAATTTTTTATGGAATTATTATCTTGGACATTTACTGGGGCTTCCCTCTCCACCTCTTTGTTTGCTTTCTTTGCACACAAGAGTAGAAAAAGAAAAGAACATATATATGGAAGCTAGACTGACCTTGATAAACATGATTGCAATGGAGATAACTTCATTCTGTTGAATCAGCTGAGCAGATTTTATAGTTTGGTATATTCATGTGCTGCAAGTGTGCGACTACGTGGAAAAAAAAGGCTGTCACGTTTTTAAGTCATAATGTGTAAGCTGTTTTTCTTAACAAAGAAGAAAAGTTCACGTGATCACTGAACTGAGGGAATAAATGTCTCCTGAATTCCAGCAAGTAATTCTATGAGTACTCTTTTGTGGGGATTTTATTTTTCCTTTTGTTGTGGGGGGCAAAAAAGTCAACACAGTTACAATGTTCTGTAGGTAACCATATTTCCTTGCAAAAGAAAAGCAGTCTGTGTGTTAGCCTTCTTGCTGATTTCTGTTTGTGTGAGTCTAGTTTATGTTGTCAAGTGAATTTATTTTCCTGTTCTGGATCAAATTCCAGTATACCTATTGAGACTTCTGCAAATCTGTTGTGAGTGGTCATGTCAGCAAGTGGGGCTGTACAAACTTGCGCTGGCTTTGCAGCAGCCCAGGATCTTGGGTGTTGACTGCCTACTCAGTTCTCTTGTTATTCTCAACAGATTTTTTTTTTTCTTTACTTTTAGGAGTAAATATCAGTATGACTAGAGTCTGAGGAAGGGCTCTGTGTTCCTACCAAAAGCTGGTGCAGAGGAACAGTGCAAGGAGAACAGCAGGGGCATTTTGAGCTACCATGGATATCCCCACCGATTTGGTGCCATCATCCATGATGTCCCAGCCTGAGGTGATTGAGGTGAGTACACCACAATGAAACTCTAGCAGGTGAACTGATTAAACCTCTTTTTTATTTCTCCATTGAATCCTAGCTTTTTCTCCTCTCTTATTTTGAGTAATCAGGGGACTTTTCTGGAAATACTGTATTAAAGACACTCATCTCTTACTAAGACAGTTGTTATACTTGAGACATGATACTGCTGTGTTGCAGTACTATTTGTAGCTTTTATATCTGAGCTGATATCCTATGCCATGGGATATGGCTTTGAGCAGTTGGGGTCAGCTGGCCTGGTTGTGTCCCCTCCCAGGATCTTGCCCACCCCCAGCCCCCTTGATGGAGGGAGGAATGTTGGAGAACCAGCGCTGATGCTGTGCCAGTGCTGCTGAGCCATAGCCAAAACACCGGTGTGTTATCAGCACCTTTCCAATTATCAGTGCAAAGTGCAGCAGCACTGTGGGAGCTATTAAGGGGGAATGAGCTCCTGCTCTGCCAGACCCATTATAATCTCCACCCCTTCTTCCATACCATTTATGTCACACTCAGATCCCACATAATTAATGTATCTTCTGACTATTACTTTGTATTTATTTCTCATTATTGGAACCCCTTCTTACCCACACATACAAATTAAACTGCATCCTTAAACCATCTCTCCCAAACATACATTTTCATTAACGACTGTCCTCTGGTCTTTGAGAGATAGATATTATTATTTTCCTGTTTAATGGGCTTCCTTCATCCCTCCAGATCTCCAGTCCATCAGGATGAGTGGTCAGGAGAGGACCTAATGGTATACTTGATCACTGAGCACCAACACCAGTGTGGCCTGGGTTGTCATCATTCTCCTTGCTCCTCACAAAACTCAGTCTTCATCAGTTCGTGTCACTCCCACTACTTTACTTCCTGCAACATGCAACTTACACCACAGAATGTTCTCTCCACCAGGATTAAATCTCCTTGAGGCACACACTGTCTCCCCATCCTTCCACATTACCCACCAAGTCATACCCACCAAGTACACCTAGGTCCTTGGGCAAAGACAATCCCACAAATGGGTTTGCCTTAGTGGGAGGAGAAACCCACACTTACTTCCCAAGCCACTTCCCTTTGTATTGCAGGGACTGTATCTCCTCCCACAGTGTGAAGGGATTTCGTTTGGGTAGGATGAAGGTAGTCAGCAGATCCCCTGGTGTTTACCAGCCAAATGGCCTCTTCTAAATTTGCATCCCAGTGCTTCCAAGCCCTATTCCCTAATGGTCTTCAGCAGCCCATTATGCCTCTGAATCTTCCCAGAGGCTCATGTGTAATAAGGGATGTGATATATCCATTCAAGGCTGTGTTTCTTTGCCCGATACTTTCTGAGGTTGTTTTGGAAATGAGTCCCAGTGTCTGATTCAATTCCCTCTGGTGTACCATGTCACTACAAAATCTGTCTCTCAAGGCCTGAGATGGCGTTCCAAGGAGTGGCAATGGTTTACAGAGCATGCTTACAGCCAGACAGTTGTTGGCTCTACCATGGTGAGTATGCAGCTCTTGCTTTGGTGCGTTTGTGGCAGTGGTCCAATGTAGTGGTCAATTTGCCAGCCCTCACCATTTTGGAAACCCAGCCACCACTCTCTATTCCAAGGAGATTTCACTCATGTAGTTTGCTCGATTGCAGCATGTTTCATATTTGTGTGCATCTAAGGATTGCTGTTCAGGACAAATGCCTTCTCAAAAGGAGAATGAGAGCAGCTGTAGTGTGAGAATGAGCAGAAGAAAAGATATCATTTGTAAGGGACTTGATGATCAGCATGGTTACCTTTCTGTTGTGTGTTTAAATGCACATATCCTGGGCCTACAGAGAGTTTTCGCTGAATAAATTCTGCCCGGACTTAGATCACTAGGCCAAAGACTAGAAATAAATAGGTGATTCTGGTCATTGATTAGTAATATAGAGGTCTCTCTCCACACTCAAGTTTTAGAAACTCTGCTTCAATGAGATTTGACTTGGGAGCCAAAAATAAATAGCAAGAAGCAGAGGAAAGACTGATATCTCAGTGTAGGAGATTATGGTAGAAGAAGTACCATTCTCTCATCCTTATGTTGCAAAAGTAGGCTCAAAATTGGTATCTGTACAAGAAGACTTATATGATTACATGAATTCCCACATATTTCAATAAATCAGTGTGGATATGACAGTTTATAAAAGTCTTCAATCATATATAAACATTTTCAAGCATCTCCAAACAATCTGCTGGGAACAATCTATATGTTTCTGAGAGTAAGGAAGACCTTTTTAACACACAAGGACATAGTAAGATATATGTAAAGAGACAATTACTGGATTGTACTTGAAGTAAAGCCCTTTTTATACTTGGGCTGCATGGGCAGCTTTTGCCTTTCATGTTTGGAATGAATTTTTGGATACAATTTAGAAAACAACATCGACTAAATTTTTTTTTCCCCCAGAGGACATTATTTTGCTTTTTGAAATTGAGGAGGTGCCATGGTGTGCTGCAGAAGTAATTTAAGGACTAGTGTTTTAAGGAAGGATTTTTTTTAAACTTGGAAATAACCTTGCATGCCTTTTGCATGAGCTAGACAGTATCTTAGTTGCAAAAGAAGAAGAGTTTTGGGACTTTACTTTTAGTTTTCTTTTTTTTTTTTTTTTTTTTTTTTTTTTTTTTTTTTTTTTTTTTTTCTTCGCTCCTTATCTTTAAACTTCCCTTTGGCATTGCCAGCATAGTTGGCTTCCATCACATTTGGTCAATTTAGACTCAGAAGTAAATACTACCTATTTTGCATACCTATATATGTATATGCATACATGTTTACACATTGCAGTAATAAATACTCTGCTGCTTATCATCAGTTCTTTAACTTCACCAGGCAAACAGGCTTATTTCCCCAGGGAGAGAATCTCAGAGACCTCAGCAGGACCTTTTTTATAAGCCAGAGCTCCTTCTGATAGGTTTTTGTTTGGACTTCAGTCTTAGAGCTGCTCATTGTGGCACCACAATAAGAGAAGTTCCTGTTAATTTAGTGGCAAATGGCATTTTCCCAAGATTTGTCTTCTGAGTCAGGTAACAAAAGGCTCACATTTTGAAAAAGTTTTTGAAAGTCACTCCTGGGTGACCAGATGTGAAATTGCTAGTGCTGTCTTAAATATTCTTACAGCTAGTGTGTCAACATAGGGCCTGCTTCTGGCGCTGCTCTACAACCCTCTATTGAAGCAATGAATTTGCCACAGTCATGTTTCTTCATACCCTCTCACCACACTCATTTATTCAAATCCCCCCTCTTCTTTTTCACCCCCAGAATCTTCATACCAGACACAAGAAATGGTAAAAGCAGAGGCATGCTGGTCATGTGTAAAGGTGAAGGATAAGTAAAGTTTCAAGGTAGTTTACCTGTTCATAGCTGTGATCTGAAACAGAAAATAGTTAGGGGACAGCATTCACAAAATGTCAAAGAAGTCAATGAAACAAAAAATTTCCCAAATATGCTATGAGCTTTTTGCCACAGGATTTCATTGCAAGGCAAAATGATCTCAAATTAATCACAATAAATCACAATCTAGTGACTTCTGATTAGATAAGTTGTTCTGTTCTTAGAGAGAAATAAAATGTAACAGAAATTTATGGGTTTTAATTTGGAGATATTTTTATACATGTTATAACTTCATACCTCAAATATGGATAAGTGATCTCATAGAAACCTGACTAGTCTGATAATGCATTAAACAAAGTTAAATAATTCTGTAAGAAGCATTTAGCATCCCAGAGGGCTTTGCTGTTTGCAAAAAAAAGAAACATTGCAAGTAGTGACCCATACTGATGAAAGTATTCTCTGAAGTAATTATATTTTCTCTCTTTGTGAATGGCATGAGATGAATTCTGCAGTAAAAGCTTTGAAGAAGTAATGATTTGAGCTCCAGTTACTTAATGAACCAGAGACTTCCAACAGTGCCTCAGAAATGCTTAAAACAAGAAAACAACAATAATTCATCATTCTCTTTGCTTTTGCCAGCAGTGGATCCTACCAGCCAAATACTAGAAGCAAATGAGTACTGCCTTAAATAACTGCCTTGCAGCTGTTCCAAAGAGAAATCCAGAGCAGTTTCCATTAGAATGGCCTTTCATGGCCAGAGCCAAAAACCACTTCTCCCACTCTGTGCCATTGAATACAACATCTCTATTTTCTTCTCATTTTGTTTGAATTGGGGTGGAAGAGATTTAAGCTATCATTGCCACAGAATGGTTATCCTTCTCATAATATGCTTGAGAACTGTCTGCCGTGAGCTGGCACAGCTTTCCCCCACAAAGCGCAGCAAAATTTGCGTTTTGGATTTGGTGCCCAAGTTTCTGCAGTCAACAAGTGTGTGGATTATTTTGTCCCCCTTGAGCTGAATAAACAAATTAGCCTTGTTACCAAAACAGACCTCTTGTGGTGGTAAATACAGCAAACAGGAGAACAAAAGGAAATGGTGGGGCTGGAAAAAACAATTTGTGATTAGAAGTATATCCATCCAGTTACAGACATCATAGGGAAAACTAAAATACCAGTACACCTTTTTCAAAAATTATTTTACTAGATGAGAGTACTGGAAGTTCAAAATGCATCTCCATTTCGTTTAAAGTAGACCGATACTGGCTTAAAGGCAACTGCTCAGTAAAGTGTGAACAAGTTAGTTATAGAGACCCCATTGTTTCTAAAGCTCTGAGACAAAGATTTTTCTATATTCTGTTTATATATTTCACAAACATCACAATATATCAAAGCAAAAGAAACCCAAATTTTCTAACATATATTTAATGAAATAAATGTACTTGTTGTACTTTACTCTATTGTAAACACAGAATAGTCTTCTTATTTCTGTCTGTTTCCAGTTCCAAAATGAAATTTGCTATGCATTTTGCTCGTAGGCTAAGCTCTCCCGAGTGCTCACTTTGCTGGTTTGCTTGGTGAGGAGCGATGGGAGGTGTGTCCTGGAGGTGGAAGCAGCCCCAGTGTAGCCCACAGCATTTTTTCAGCATAAAATTGCTATCTTTGAGCTGCTGTAGCCAATAATTAACTCCCAGCTTGGTTTACTAACTGGGCTTAAAGAATGCACATTGTAAATAATGAAATTATTTATGCATGAAAACTCATTTGGGATATTATAGGTGCAGATTTTTTTCCCTCCAACTGCTTCCACTGCATTCACAGTGCACAGATAGGACTCTGTGCTGCATGTCTCTCCAGAAAACCCCTCCCAAGGTGGGGTCTTTGATAAAGCTGTGTCCTGCACTGCACTCATCCCCACAGCAACATTCAGGGACTCACAGCTGTTTGCAACTGGGCAGCTGGGGGTGAGCTGGGCAAAAAAGTTGAGCAGCCCAATCAGCATCATGGCAAAGACATTTTCTGAAGGCATAAGAGGTGGAATATTTCAGTCATTAAATGACATGATGGAATATAATTGTCTTCCTGTGTCTCCCACAAAGCCACAAAGTGTTGAGCCTGTGCCCATGTTTGGCTAGTTTTTGTGAA
The DNA here is from genome assembly GCA_039654755.1 of Calcarius lapponicus. Taxonomy (NCBI): domain Eukaryota; kingdom Metazoa; phylum Chordata; class Aves; order Passeriformes; family Fringillidae; genus Calcarius; species Calcarius lapponicus. The sequence goes on along the minus strand of CM077481.1, from coordinate 53,500,321 downwards.
GCTCAGCTTGTCATGAAAGCTACCCCAAAGGAAAAAAAGTTTTAAGAGCTTTGCAGAAGTCGTCTGTACTTTGGAGCATTTGGACTTAAGTACCCAATTTGGGCTCGGTATGCTCTACCTGCACCGCAGCCAATTACTTTTTTTTTGCAAATATCTCCGCATTACGGTGGGGATCTCCCTTTGAGCTGGGAAGACAGATAAGGGGTGGCAGAGAAAAAAATAAATCCTTAGTAATCAACATATATAAGCCGTTCTAGGAACGTAAGTGAGGGTGTGATGATATAGAACTATGCCCTGATTCAAACAGTCTTCCTTTCCTCCTCTACTGGAAAACTCTTCTGTGAACATTTATGTAGTACTTGGGAGGGACACAGCTCATGAAAATGAGAAAGCTGGATCTGTGGAAAAGGAGCAGCAATACAACAGTGTGTGAATTGCTGGCTAAGTTGTGGATGGATGAGGTCACTCTGTCTTTTCTTTTTCAAGTCTTTCAATTAATTCTAGCTTTTAATTTCTTAAATCTCCTTTTACTTGCAGAATTTTGGAAGGTCAACAACCTCACTGTGTTTTTTAGCCAATCTGTATAACCATAGTTAATCAACGGGATCTGTGTCACTTGTGAATTATACCTTCCAAGAGTAAAACTGCCAGTTTTCTCACTGTTGCTGGGGGCTGGGTCTCTTTAATACACTGAGTGCCTGGAAAGTTAAGCTGCATTTTCAAGGAATAAACTGTAGGATACAGAGAAATTCTCAGTTCAATTTCGAGTAGTTGTCAGCTTGACAATTTGTCAGCTCTGAGACTCTGTAGTAATACAGTCTGCTACAAAAGCATCCTAAAAATTATTGGACACACTAGCTGTTGCCACACAATCCTTAAGTAACTTTATGCTTTAGGATGTTTTAATAGCATTAAAGGGATCCCCTTTAGAGATTAGGAGAGAGATTAATTTGCTCCTGTCTTGTCACCTTTGTGAAGGCCAAAATGAATCTAGTGAAATGAAGTAACCTGCTGTGACAGACCCACCCCATCTTATTATACAGATTTATCTTTAAGTCTGTTGAATGGTTACTTTGGGAAATGCAGTTCTGAAGAGGAGGAGCCATTCTGTGTTGGTGATAGGGTTTCCTACTTCCATTGTGCAGATGAAAAATATGTCTGTGCATAAGGCTATAATGAATCATAATGAATCAGGACCCTTGTCTTGTGACTTTATGTTGTTTTGTTTTTTTTTTTCTTCTGCTTTTATCTTTGAAGGAAACACGTCTTTTCTGCTTTATTTTAAAGCTTTTCTTTCATGTTTTGCTGTTTGAAATGTAGTCTATGTTTTTCATTAGGTAATGGACAACTGTTTTTGCAAATTGGATTTTTTTTCCTCGTCTGTTACAACTTTTGTAAACTCCATGTTTAGCAGTTGTGGGTTGATGAAGTATTTACATATTGATTCAATTATGCCTATACTTACTTGCTTATCCTTATTTTAAAGATATTCTTAATTTATATCCTTCTTTGGGGATTTTGAAGTTGGTAGTTCCCTGAAGTTTTTCAGCTTGACCCCTTTCAGTATGTTGGTAACCTTAAGATATTCACATAAGCTGAAAGCAGGGGTACTGATTTCCATTCACTGCTGCTCTAAAAGTAAAGATATAAGAGAGTTATTTTGGTTTTTTAGTCTTAGTTTACCACAACAATATTAGAAAAATTAATTCTTTTTCATCTCCTCTGTGTTCTGGGTAAGAAAACAGTGGCATGGGAGGTTAATTCAGCAAAAGATAAAAAACAGAGGAGCAGAGTGTGTTTGGAGAGTCTAGGGTTAAGATATTTTTAAAAGATTTCCTGGATATGGATTCTTTATTTGTGGCTTACAAGTTTGAAAAGTGCTATAAAAGTCAGACCTTAGTATTCAAAGAATGTTCCGCTCTGCTTCTCTGGACAAGAAATAGGTGCACCCATGGGTACTGGGGGTGGGGAGACAGTAACCTGCCTTTTTTTGTTTCGTGGATCAAGGAACTCTCAAACTCTGAGATTGCAGAGGGGTTTGTAAACTGATCATCTTCCCCTCAGGCGCCTCATGCTAATTAATGCTTTGTTTAGGCAGGACCAGTCAATGGTATTTGAAAATACCATTTGATGTTTGTTTTCCACCCCAAGCATCTCTCTGTGCACAGTCCTTACCAGGTGAGCAGCCCTCACTGGGTGAGCTGTCACTCACCACAGAGCTGGCAGGATGCAGAGATCCCCTCTCCCCTTCTGTCCAGGCAGGCTGTGTGTTCTCCACTGCTGTCTCTGCCCCAGGAGGGGCAGGTAGTAATGGGCTGCTCTCCGAAGGACATCCAGTGGTCAGGCTATTGTGGATCCAAATCCTCATCCTGTTCTTCGGGGTGTGATGCAGAGGTGGCACAGAAGCAAGATGAATCAGGCACAAAACATGGGAAAGCTTACATGGGCTCTTCTTCCCAGTGTTCCCACTGGCACCCCCGTGGTGTGATCCCATATAGCCAGAGAGGAGACAACCAGGCAAATAGTGCCTGAAAAGGCCAGTGCCAAGGTGGATTGAATGACTCATTGCTGAAGAAGAGTGACTTTTATTTATTAAGTCCTAGTGCCAAATTTCCTGGTTTGTGTGCACTGTGCTGTGGTTATAACTATGTCTCATGATATTAAGAGATTGAATTCCATGTACTTGTGATTTTCTTCTTCTTTGATTTGGGACAAACGTGTCTTGGGTCATCTCATACAGAAAGAGGAGACTTTGCTTTTAGCCTGCTTTTACTCTTTTCTTTATCTGCCTTGTTGGTTTATAACTCAATGTTTACTTCTTCCACACAGATTCGTCCTAGAGGTTTAGTTAACATGGGCAATTTGCAGCTCAGTTTGTTTTAAACTTCTGTTGAGATATACTGAATGGATGAGGTAAATCTCCGGGCACCACACATCTGGCTTACACAAGCAGTGAAACACACTGAGTGAAACTTCAGGAAATTAAAATATAAACTTCCCTGCCCCTTTTCCTGCAGGGGCAGGAGAGGGGATGGGGTCTGCCTGCTTGGATATGCCTTTGTGGTATGTTAACACTTTGAGTTCTGAGAGATACAGTGCATTTCTCTCCTGCTTGAGCCTTTCCAGTCAGTATCACAGCTAAATGTGATGCCTTGGGATTTTGATGTTTGTGACCTGGGAGGTCAAAACCTTCCTTTGAGATATACAGTGGCATCCAAGAAAGCTGATCATCTGGAAGTCCCCTGCTTGAATTTTTGCCAGTAAATTGTCTCATCTTCTTCTCTGGAAGCCCCCTGCTGGAATTTTTGCCAGTAAACTGTCTCATCATCTTCTCTTCTTCCCCTTGGGAGGGTGGGGGGTGCAGGGCACAAAAAGATTACTTTTACAGGAGATCCCAGGTTTTAGATTAGAATGCCTTAAAAACAAAACTTCTCCAAAATCCCTTACATGAACCCAGCATTTTGTTCTTCTGTCTTCAAAATGAGAGAAGCAGCCAGTGAGCCTCATGCTAACTTCTCTGAGATTGCGCAAGTGCTGTCATAGTTTTAAATTGAACAAGTCTGGCTTTGTAGCATTTTACATACCCTTATGTGTGTATGTATGTACATTCTACCTTGGCTTGGCATTTCATGATTAAGTCATATTTTTTATCATGCTTTGTTTCAGATTTCAAACTAAAAGGCAGAGGAGAACATTGCACAATCAGGGAATAATTCACATTTTAAGCCCATGTGCAAAACAAAACTACAAAGAAAAAAAGAAGGAAAAAGAAAATAAAAGCATAATAGTGGCCACATTTTAAATTTCTGAATTAAAAATTCATGTTTTTTCAGGTGTAGCACGCCTCTTTCCATAGGAGCAACAGTGAAGCAGGAATCACATGTGGGAGCAGACATCTGAAAGAAAAAAAGAGTGACAAATACACAGGCAAAGAGAATTTATTCAAGATCACAACTATCCACTAGATCCTGCATCCAGATATTCCTACAGAGACTAAAAATCCTGTGCATTACATAATTAATGCAGATGTTGGCAAGCTTTTATAAGGGCCACTAATTCATTCATATGACTTCCTCTCTCCCTCAAGGGGTCTTATACTTGACCTGTTATTACTACAAGGTCTTTAACCAAAGAATTAAAGCCAGATGTCTTGTAGCTAGGTCTCCTTTTGTTAAATGTCCCTTATAATATTATTTTTTTATATGCAACAGATCCTACATGAGAACTTTCAAAATTTCTTAAATAATTAAGGCTAAAAGGCTTCAAACCCAAGGGTTGATGTATCCTAGAGGAGCAATCAAAGTATTATACTCACTGTGCTGAGAAATACTATTTATTCTAACTTTTTATTATCCTGGGACTGCAAATGTTTCTGGTCAGTGTTTAGGCTGGAGGTAAAATCTTTCTTAAAAGACCTTTCTCTTTAACATAAATTTAAACATCATGTAGTCCATTTGGAATATAGGTGGAAAGTTTTGTATATTGCTTTATTGGAATTGGCGTAATTGCATTGACAAATGTAGAAATGAAAAGAAACAGAAACAGTTTTGGGTAATTCTAAGGAGATCTTTATCAGATACTATTTTCACTTGAGTCAAGCTATGAGTTCTGTTTCCCAATTCTGTATGTTTTTGTTTTCAACAAGAAGGTTAGGCTGGCTGAAGGACTTCCTGCAGAGTAACTGGAGCTGTCCAAAACCTGTGGTTAACTTTGCATGTTTTAATGGGAAGAAATTACCGTCTTTTAGTTGATCTGTTCCTTGATTTGGCTTCTTACCTGCATTGCTAAAACTGGTCCTGTTTTTGTAAAAATTCAAGTTTAGTCGATAGAGTTCCAGAGCAACAAAAGCAGAGAGGCAAAGACAGATCTTATTTAGAAAAAGACTTTTTTGACATGTGTTTCTTGGTTTGATTTTTTTTTAATTATTATTTTTACATCTTTGTTGTTTACCCATGCTAAACAAGAAACCAGGATTTTATTCAGAGGGGTTTCTTTTCTTAAGGTTTGTCTTTTGGGAATTGCACCTTGAGTAATTGAATCGAACTGAAAAAGGAAACTCATTAGGCATTTTCTTATAAGCCAACAGGTTTATCCAAAACTTCCACTTTCTAGTGGAATATGAGCTGGTTTGTTGCCTCCCTAGCTGTTCTCAGCAGAGTACTCTGCAAAAAAAAAAAAAAAAAAAAAAATTAATCATGTGTTCTCTGACATAGCCACAACAATAGTTATTGCAGGAAATAAGGGTGGATGCTTTTAACACTAGTTAAGCCAAATATTACTTTTCTTATTTCTTGGCTCACTCCTATTTCAAATTGGAATAAGTCAGTTCTGGTGAGTTATATTTAAAAGCATTGTGTTTTTCAAACCATTTCTAGAAACATGGCTGGTGCTCATAGAAATGCTATGTCATGCTTCTTTTTTGTTCATTAAAGCACTTTTTACGGACATATGTTATCCCTTTTAATTCACAGTCTCAGGACATACTGACAATCTTTATTTAGGGTGTTCTTCCCACATTTTAAAACAGGGCAAGAAGGAGTACCCATGATGGAAAATAGAATGAGTTAAAACCTGCCTGGGAATGTAATGCACATTTCCTCCTCTTTGAAGAACTATTCTTCCGCTACAGTCAAACAACAGTTCTGTGCACTGATAACATAAATAAGGTGTCTAGCAGAGTTAATTTTTCTTAATTATGAATTGCATGCCTTTAACTGAATCTCTCAGCAGAACTGCTTGGCCAGAAGCTCTTTTTCTATGCAATTTACAACTACATCAGAAATCATGCTGGCTCCCAGAGCAGATGGAACCACTTCTGGTTGTTTCTAATCTGGTTGCTGTTACTAGATTCCTCAGAGCAATTGTTTGTGAGTTGTGGAATACCATTTAGTCTGAAACAATTAATTTGTTCTGAAGCATGTTCCTTTCCTGTCCCCCTCCCCACTCTTTGTAAATGTCTTAGCCATGAAGGCAATCATATGTTTTCAGTTCTGATGTCATTCTGGGGTTTTTTTTCTCTCTCTTTTTTTTTTCTCTCTTCTTTCAGTCCACAGCCATGAGTGAACCACAGTGCTACTACAATGAAACCATTGCCTTCTTTTATAACCGAAGTGGAAAATATCTAGCCACTGAATGGAACACTGTCAGCAAGCTTGTAATGGGACTGGGGATTACCGTCTGCATCTTCATAATGCTGGCCAACCTCTTGGTTATGGTGGCTATTTATGTCAATCGACGATTCCACTTTCCTATTTATTACTTAATGGCCAACTTAGCTGCTGCGGACTTTTTTGCAGGGCTGGCCTACTTTTACTTAATGTTCAACACAGGACCCAACACTAGAAGACTGACTGTAAGCACCTGGCTTCTCCGTCAGGGTCTCATTGATACCAGTCTGACAGCCTCTGTAGCCAACTTGTTGGCCATCGCCATTGAGCGGCACATTACGGTTTTCCGAATGCAGCTGCACACTCGGATGAGCAACCGCCGGGTGGTCGTTGTCATTGTTGTTATCTGGACTATGGCCATCGTCATGGGGGCCATACCGAGTGTCGGATGGAACTGCATTTGTGACATCACCCACTGCTCCAACATGGCACCGCTCTATAGTGACTCCTACCTGGTCTTCTGGGCTATTTTCAACCTGGTCACTTTTGTGGTCATGGTGGTCCTATATGCTCACATCTTTGGATACGTTCGCCAAAGGACTATGAGAATGTCCAGGCATAGTTCTGGACCCCGCAGGAATCGGGACACCATGATGAGCCTCCTGAAGACTGTGGTCATTGTGCTTGGTAAGTGCCTACTCTGCCCACCCTGTTCTCCCTGCTCTGTTTCTTATCAGGTGGTTTCAGTAATGCATGCTCTGCTCCTGGGGGTCAGCAGAATTTGGAAGACACTGGAAGAGGTGCAGACAATAAGAACACTCAGAGTTCACTACTGTGACCCGTGGGACTATCAAGCTTATCTATTGAAGTTGATGTGACATGGTCACTCAGCCCTGTTAGATGAAACCAGTGAAAATCCAGATGTAATGTGGCAGTTTTTTGCAGCAATGCATGTTTAAAATCTTTTGTAGTAGTAGCCTATTATCTAATGTTCGTCCTTTTGCCTTTCAAGATGCCAAATGGCTTCAAACTTAAAACAGTACAGGAAAGGCTCAGTATTCCAGTGTAGTATCTGTTGTCTCATTTTTGCCACCGAAAATGTGTGTATTCATGTGAAATTCCAGTATATGGAGAACACCTCAGGAGCTACAGGCTATTCACAAAAAGATTGTGTGTTAAGCAGGACTGCATGTACCCAGTCCTGTAGTGTTTGGTGCATTTGCTAATACAGGAAAGCAGCATGTGAGATACTGGTGTGCTTCAGCACACTGCTCAGGAGGTGCATAGGCTTCAATGCTTGGCATGAGGGAAATACCATAACACATTTTGGATTCAGGAGGTTATTGTAATTTTGTGTATAGTTTTACTAGGGTTTTGTCTGGGGCTCCCAGTTTCCTTCTGCAGAAGCACAGCCTAAAGGCTGAGTACTGTTTCCTGTTGATCTTCTTTGCTGTTTATTCTGTTCTTTGTTCCTGCAGATGATAGTGAGCTGAAGGTAGCAAGGATGGTGCAGGTTGTCTCCTTGTCCCAATATGTGTTCTCACCTATTAGGTCTCCCAGTCCAGTAAATATGTCTCCAGGTGTCCTAGTACCCTGTTGCATCAGATGGTTGCCCTAACAGTTCATAAATGCAATTGTTAAGCAGTCCACAAAGCCCAAAACTTAGCCCCATTTCTCTCCTTGACATTATGGTTCCCATAGGTTTATGCAGTGACTTGAGCTTTCTGTCACAAACGTGGCAGAATGGTGGCAGAGATTGGGTGTGAGTCACTGTGTCAACTCACTTTTTAGTTTAAGAATTTACATGTTGTACTCTGACCTAGTGATTTGATTTTTAACCAGAATATGAATTGTGCAGTTAACTAACCTGCTAAACCATTGATAAGATGTATTCCTCCACGTGGTGCTCTTCTCTTCAGGGAAAGAACTTATATGAGTTTTCCAAGGGAGACTGTAGTGGTTGGTGAAACCTCTCCTGACCTCCTGGTTGTTCAAAAATCTGTGCTTTCCCATCTCCATGATTCTCATGGCAGAAGGCAAGATGAGATTAAGAATGCAAAGAAAATTTGGGTTTTGCAGTCCTCTTTTAGGAACAGTTCTCTGTTTTCCTTCCTGAAGACATTATTGTTCATACAGTATTTCCTATGAGGTGAAAGACTGGCTCAGACTTTAAAAAATACAAAAGACCCCAAAAACACCTACTAAAAAAAGTTTATGGAAAATAGTAGGCACTTCTATCAATGCAATGTGGAGTTGTAGCAATAAATAGTCACTGAATAAATAGCAAATGTCAGGTAATCCCAAGCATGTATGGTACTAGACTTATTATTTTATTAAATGTCTTATCTGTTCAAAGGAAACAAAAGTGCTCATAGACACTCTTTATCATTTCTGCAGCTCCCACCTTGGTATTATTTTGCAAAGGGTTTGGGTTTTGGTTTAGTTTGGTTTTTTCCCTAAGCAATGTAGTTTCTAGAGGAAAGCTAGAGGAGGTCAGTCATAGGCCTGTAGTCTAAAGAGGCAGCAGTACTTTCACCTCCTTACCACCTGGGAGGCACAGTTGCAAGATAAAGAAGGTTGGGAAACAGCTGTGGGTTTGCTGTGTAAATTATTTTAATTTAAGAAATAAATAAAGAAAGAATAGACTAGAAGTCAAGAGTTAGGCCTTGGGGTAACCACAGAGACTTTGGGGGAGTTAAATATTTGTGCATCAAGGTGTTACCACACTGCTACGCACACCATGAGAAATTTTCATTAGTTGCCATCAGCTGGGAGTATCATCCCCTATTGCTGAATTTGCACTTCAGGGGAGGATTGTTTTGTGGTTCTAAAGAAGAAAAGCTTAGCATCACTTCAAAGGACTTCTGGGCAACAGATATCTCAGAAATCAGCAGGTATCTCTCAAGCAAACAGTGTGGTCAGCATGTTGATCAGGCAGGTGTGGTGGTGCTCTATCACTGTTTGCAGTTTACTTGTAAGTCTGGCTTAAAGTTTTCTTAAACAGAAGATTTAATTTCAAGGGTCATACTTCCTGAGTGCCCTCTTGAAAAGGTAGTGCTTCACGTTTATCTACTGGAGCTTTGGGAAGGGCAGAAAAGGTGAGTGTGTTAGTCTGCATGGAGCAATTTGCTGAACATTTATCTCATGTTATCTGGCTTTTTCTACATCAGTGAACCTCAAAAACATACAGGAAAAGAACCCCTGTCTTTCTTAATGGTGCAGATCAGATTAATAATACATTGCTCAACACATTGAGCAATGAGGTTTGAGGCAGAAACCAACTTTTTGCAGGAAGTGAAGCTGAGAAGGAGAGTAGTTTATTCTGAAGATGCTTCTCTCTCCTCTCCTTCCCCACAGTTGAGTGGGGAAGGGAGCTGGTTTGTGTCAGCCTGCTTTACACAGGAGAAGACAATTCATTTTGGAGGAGAGGGAGCGTGCCCTGGGAGTGAAAGGAAAACAGAACTGGGGCTCTGGGTAAACCTATGAGCATTGGCAGAGGGAGGCAAACCATTCCTCATTTTAGAATCTTTGTTAAAATGCTGCTCAGCCGTAAGTAACCCCATTGTGAATTGGGCATCAGTGAACTGTTCATTTGACTTTTAAACTTCCATAAACGGGTGTCCTGGAGTTGTCCTGCTGGCTGTACTCCCAGGCAAAGCCATGCTGCTGCTGCTGCAAGCAGAAGAGCATCTTTTCCCCTGTCTGCATTCTCACTGTGTTTGGGAGGCAGGAGGGGGAGGGAATAACACAAGAGCTTCTTGTTTGTTAGCTGCCTAACACGGCCTGCCCTCCTCATGCCTTGCTGCCTTGCTCCAAGAGGAGAAGAGCTGCCCCAAAGGGGTGCAGTCCTCCAGGCAGCGATGCTGTCAGCATGTGCAGGGAGGGTGCCAGCTGCCTCTGACAAGAGGGTAATTGTGTGGGGAGGGCTATGGCCGCTTGACGCACTGACTGGAGCGGTCGGGATCTGGCACACTGCGTCATCCCACAGAGCGGGTGGGATGCTGAGTCCTAGGAACAAGTCAAAAGCAGAGAACAGATTTTTTTTATTTTTTTTTCATGCCCCTCTTGTTTTTTTCCTTGAGTGAAATAGTTTAAACAGAAGGAAGTGATTTCATAGCTGAGCCCTTTTTTCTTTTAACAAGGCTGCTTTTGAAATCTTTCAAAAGTAACAAGGAACATAAAGCTCTTTCTCTAAACCATGCCTTTCCTCTGCATTGGAACTAAGGAAGAACTGATCTGTGTACTGCACACAGCCATAAAATCATGTCTGGTTTGGCTTGCAGCTCAGTGACACCTTGCCTTTCACCACCACCATGTGTTCCCTTTAAATGAGCAATCAGGGAACAGGCAGAAACTGAGCAGATACACCAGCTGAAACTTGGCATCCTCTCTTCTGTTCTCCACTTTTTCTCATGTTACATTTAAAGACAAAGCTAAACTGTTTTTCTGCTGGGGATCATAGTTAGACTCTGAAAGCATTTGTCTGGGCCAGTTTGGCCGAAAACTGGCTGACAATATCTAACTATTGTTTCAAGAAATAGTGAAAGCACCAAATTAAGGATTTCAGAGCCCAGGCCTAGATAAACTAGCTCTGGTCTGGATTTCCTTGGCTTGGAATCAGTCATGAAAGGCTAGGGTCTTTCAGAAATTTTCAGGTGCGTACCTGCATTTCTAGAGAAGTACTGGCTTAGAATGTTGCTGTTGAAAAGTTAGTCTTTATTTCTCCTGCCTAAATGCTGATTAAATATCCATGCTAATTTGTCACCTCTCGTTTTTACAGTGTGGGTAACTCTGCCATATACCTCCATGTGCATCTTTGGGCATTCGTCTCTATTGAGAATTTAGACTGTGAGATTGTGATACTGAGGGTTTATAACTGAATTTCAAATAAGCACGATACCAACAATCCTTATTGTATTTTACTAATCCTGATGATTAGCTTTCTATGTTGGGTGAGCTCTCAGCGTTTTTTGGCCAAAATTAGGCACGCCTGTTGAGCCAAGAACCACAGCTAGCCCCCAGGATGTAGGGAGACCAAACAATGAAATCAGAATTGTTTACTCTTTATGTTCCTAGGAAGTAAAAAGACACTTAGGACTTTCCTGCCTGTAGAATCATCCACTTTGTTTGCAGAAATGTGGTTTACTCTGTAATATTGGGACACTAACGTGGGCACAGATAAAAAAGTTCTTTTTGTATAAACTCTGAGTTTGTATAAATTTTGATTTAAAGGAGTCTCACAGTGTTTGAAGAACAGTCCTTTACGTATTATAATGAAGAAATAAATGTAAGAAAAACATCTGGAAGTTCAGTATAAACATCTGGAAGGGTAGAACTGCTCAGCAACCACTTTTTTCCTGCCCTCTCTGCAGCAGTTATGAATTGCATGAGACTTATTTTTGAACTTTTCTAGCTTTTCTTTCACATCTAAGTACCAAATGGGAGTGGAAAATAGCAAAAAACTGTTAATGCACATGAGCGTTCACATATGCTGTAGATACACTATTGAAGCAAATAAAGTACATTATTGATAGCTTTAACTTTTCTGAATGGTTGTTTTGACATGCAGTCTGCATCTTCACTCGCTTTTCCTTCTCATGCACTAAAAGCACTTGATTATCGGTAGGATATAAAAAGACTATGAAGTAATGCTACAACCTGACTGACAGCTCATGGTGTCTTGACAGAGGCATGTCTTTATTTCCATATCCCTCATGCAGCCTCAGTCAAGTAATTAACTGGAATGGTTTATCTTTGTTGGCCTTAAGGCTTGAACAATATGAAATACATTTCATCAGTTACCAAGGCTGTGGTCCTGGACTGAGATGAAGATGATCATGTCTAGACAGAGCTTGGTTATGGCATCTCTCAAACTTTGACACATCTTCCCTGCCTGTGGAACATTATTCCTGTGGGCCACAGGAAGCATCAGCCCTCTTAGCGCAGTGCAGTTTATAAGTTGATCCTTTGGAGAAGCCACGGTTTAACTCTGAGCCCAGTGACTGTAAGACAACTTCACCTATTTACCTGCTCCTTGAGGAGCCTTGCTGCTGTTGGGAGAGATGAGCTTTGCAGCAGCATTTTTCCTGAGATGACTGAAATTGAGGATGGTATCTTAGCTTGGAGATGTCCTTCCACCAGGTAGCAGTGGAAGAGAGGGCTTCATGGGGAGAAGAGCAGCATCCAGTCAGGTGGTTTTCCTTGTAATTATTACATTTTTCACAGAGAGTTGGGCTGGGCAGTAACATCATGCGGAAGTTCACGAGAGCAGCATTTTTCACAGCTTCTTGTCTGGGAGTCGTGCAGTGTGAAGCCACAAATACTGTGTTACCCTGTGGTCTGCGCAGGGGGCCAGTTCAGAGTCACCAACCCTGCCTGACCCCCGTGCCACAGAAATGTCACTTGTGTATTGATTTAATCCTGACAGAAAAACAGGGCAATAAACTCTGTAGCTGGTGCAGGCAATACAAGTCCGAGCATCAATGACTTTCTGTTCTAGCATAGAGGTTGCAGTTATGTGCAGTCCCAGTGTTTTAGATCAGTATATTTCAAATGTGCATATACTGTGAATTTAACCCTACAGTCAAGTAAACTGGGAAATTGTTGCCAATGACTGTAGCCTAAATGGAGAGCTCATAAGTTTAAAGGATTCAATCTTGTTTCATAGTAGGGAAAGCAAAGGTTTGTTACATGTTTTCAGAGATGCAGTGTGACAGCAGTACTTTCAAGCTGTATCATCAAATATTTGCATGAAAAAGTGAAATCTTGATTAAAATTATTATATATAGCTCACCTTATCTATCCTACTGGATTTTGGATTACTTGGATTTTTCCCTCTACTCTTTCTCCCTCTTCTTCCTCTGGCCTTAGGAGTAGTTCTGATTGCTGCTCAAAAGCCTCCTTGAGGGAAAAAACATGCAGTTTAGAGAATCCGTGGTTTCCAGGCCTTGCCATTTCCACTTAATTGTGAATTATGTATTATCTTTTTGGTTTTGTTGTTGTGTTTTTTATTTCCCCTGTGCATCTTAATGACATTTTAGTATTGACTTAAGTAACAGTGTACTTACAGCTTGGCAGTAGATGGGGGAATAAAAGTCTTCCTGCATGTATTCATTTGTATTTGTTAGAAGGTTTAATTGTGAAATCATTGTGATTTTATAACAAGAACTTTAACTTTTAGTCAGTGATTCATAACAAGTGTGCTAATATTTTTATGTGTTTAAATGTAAATATCTGTTTTCTATTTTCTTCATAAATACAGCTTGATCACTATATTAGACAGGTCTAGCATTGTTTTCTAACAGGAAGACAAATTTTCACAAAGAATTGTTAAAAATCTGCTAGGTTTTCTTTTTCTAGTTAAAATAGTGGAGGCATGAAAACTTGCCAAGGATCTATGTACAATATGTATGTAATTATGCAGTGATTGTAGTGTGTTTTAAATTTAACACCCTTTGTAGGATTTTTCTTGATTGCTTGATATATTTCATGCTGCTGGTAAAAGCAGTACTATGTGTGCTCTGTCTCAAAATCTCAGTCACTGATCATTTTTATTGTCATTTATAGTCCAGCAAATGAATTCTGGTGGATCTTTTTGAATTTTTTCTAGTAGTCCAGAGCTAAACTCTTCCTGTTACTGGTTGGCTGGTGAGAATGCTGAAAGGAAAAATAATAAGGAAGCACAGGATCTGGAAATTAGAGTGAGGTCAGTTTGTTTGTGTGATAAATTTCATAAGTAGCTTTCTTTTCCAAAACAAGCCCATGCAAGCTCCAGTTGATGAAGCAGAAGTTACTGATGCCTTCTATCCAGGCAACTTTCACCGAACCCAGAGTATGGCTGGATGTGTAGGAAGTCTCATTGTAAATGTTTTGTTTAATTTCTTCACTGACTCTCTCAGTTAAAGCTGATTCATCCCTGGTAAATGTCTTTTCTCTAAAGTATTCCAGGTATCCCTACAGCATTCAATGCTTCACCCTGGGGAATCCATTTAGAAGTTTTCTCCTTCTTTCCCCCTTCAGTTAAGAATCAGAATTATTTATTTTCATTCAAAATCCTTTGAAAATGCACTTTGAGGGCCCTCCATCATTTCCCAAGACAGGAATGTGGTTTTATTTTATTTTATTCTTGGGAGGGAAAAATGTCTCTAGTAAATACATTCCTTTAAGTATGATGAAAATGAGATCTTGTTTGATAAAAGTCTTTCCCCTGACTTCAGTATAATTTATTACCTTTTCAAGGAAAAGTAAATGTAAAGGGCAGATGAAAGATCTCTTCATTTTTCCAGGAATGGCCAGAAAGGAGTAAACCTTAAGTAGTTCTTACTCTTCACATTTTGATTTTTAAAAAATTATAAACAAAAAACTAATTCTTCTTGCTTGCATAGGTTTTGACCTTTCCCAAGAAGCTTCTAAAAATTAATTGCAATGGCAAAAGTAGGTATATTTCTCAATAGGCCCTGAGAATTGGTTTATATTTTCCTTCAATTTAGTAATAGGTTTTTGAAATCATACCTTGACCTTGAAAAGTAGAATCCAAGATTTTCACTTGGATCCAGGTAAAATAACAAAATTCTGACTAAGGAGTGATATTCACTTACTGAAAATCCACACCAAAATCAAAAATTAATTGGTAACCTATCTTGCTCTGATATCAGATTCCACTTAGCAGTGCTACATCCATGAGTAAGTAATCATCAACCTGGGCTTCTCCAAAACTATGCAGATGGGCATGTTTTGTAGGACATTTGCCCTAAAACAGAGGCCTTGGTAAACTTTGCTGAATACCCAGGGCAGAAATTGTTACCAATAAGAAATTTTGAAAATCAGCAGGTACAAGAAGGCTTACAGTGAAATGCCAGCACATGGCCAAGTCCTGCTGATCTCTCAAAATTTGAGAATTTTGAATTTTTTGGAAGAGAAGATGGGAACCCGTCCTTTCTTTAGAAGAGGCAACAATAGTGCTTTTAAAAAATGGCTGCTCACAAAATAACATTTTTGTCCTCTAGAAAGCACATGGTTGCATGGAAAATTTGCTTCTAAATGTTTTGCTTATTTTGTTCATGGACCTCCCAGATTATATTTCTTGCCCCCTTAGCTAAAACTGATACATCTTTGGCAACTCCTAAAGAAAAGCATTTGCAGTTTGAAGGTATGGGGTAAGGTCCTTGTCCATCCACTGGCCTCTGTTTTCACCTTTGTGATACCATTTCTCTTTCCCATGTCTCAGCACACCACCCAAGTGCTAAGTCAAATTTACAGCTAGAACTCAGCTTCAGAAATTTTGTGAACAAAAATGCCATCTGTTAACTAGTCTCATTGTAAAACTGCATTCAATGAGGCACTGAACTCTTGTTTGTTTCCACCAGTGGAAAGAAAGCAGTGACAACAACAGACTGTTTTGTGCAAGGGAAGCAGTGGTCCTCCTTCTGCATTGCTTCATTGCACATGAGCAGTATGATTAAGTACTCTAGGCTTGTTTTTCTGGGATTATCTATGAAAACAGAAGAGAAACAATTTTCAATATTAAATTTCAATTTCAATTTTCAATATTACTTTTGCATTTATAGTTTCAATGAAACTATGGCTCTTAACATCAAATCACAGTGTTACTGCTGCTGGCAAAACTTGCTGAGACGTTTGAGGTACCGCAGCCAGTCAGTGCAGTGGGAAATGGTCAGCAGTGATTGATAGCTTTCAGGCAGCAGCCATGGTTCCATCCTAGCCTCAGCATAAAAAGAATGTTTGTCAAAAAGGCTTAGTTTCTGCATTTTTTAAAATAAAGATATTTAGAATCTGAATGTGGAAGGAAGATATGATTCTGAGTTCTTCTGGTGGCAGCAGAACAGCTTCCGATTTGCATGTTTGGTACTCATGGGGATGCTGTCACTGAGCTCATTGATGGACTACTTTTACTTTCTTTTTTTCTTTCAAAGATATTTTTAGGGTTTTTTCCTTCCTTTTTTTTTTTTTTTTCCCAGCTGGTTCACCTAAGTTTCTCTCAAACACTTACACATTTGGTACCCTTCTTTGAAGCTGGAAGCAACAATCGCAGCGGAAGATCCCCATCCTTTCTGTAGTTCTTGTTTGGGAAAACTTTGTGTCACACTTCTACTTTCCTCAGCATAAGATAATGTCTCCTAAGTTCATTTTCCTGTATCCATGTGGAGAAATGCTGATATTATGTCCAAGTGTGCTGCTTGTGTAGCGTGACAGGTCCACTGCTGGACACATATCCTCTCCCATCAATGCCTAGAGGACAGCAAGGGCTCAGAGCTTGTATGGAAGGTGACGAGACTTTGGAAGCTCTGACATCATTTGTAAATCTGAGGTATTTAATTGGCATGCTCTGGTGTTGTCCATCAGTCTGTGCTACTTAGTGATGTACTGGAGCAAAGGGAGTTGCTCTAAGTGAAAATCCGTTATTTCCAAACCCACTAGCAAACAGGAGGAATTTGAACAGGGATGAGTACTTTGAAGTTTGTGGATAGGATGATGTAAAGTTTTGCAACTGGTGAAGTGAGAAGTTGGTCTGTAAAACTGCCCCAGACATATCTGCCATGGGGGTGGCCATCTGCTGCTGGTAGGAGAGTAGCCTCTTGTGTGCTGCAGAGGTTGAAGTAATTAATTCCTTGATGTTGGCATTAAAAGACTGTGAGGTTACTATAAAGAAAAAAGGTTGAGACATGTCTGAGAGAAGTGAGAGAGTAATTCTGTTGCATTTTTTTGTGTTTGAGTAAGAGCTATCTGCCTAGGTCTTTCTGTTTTAATAAAGTACTTGGTATCTGATTACAAGTTTGTTAATATAACCATAGATATGCGAGAACAGTTAAGATTTTTGAAATATCTTCCTTCATTAAAGAAGTCATCTCCTGAAGAAAAGGGAGGGGATTTAGCTGTTAAAAGGAGGAAAAGCTGCCAAGCTCTCCTGGATTCAGTACCTTTCTTGTTCTTCTAAAAGCAGTTTTAAGGGAACTGTTTCACATCTTCTGGTATTGATATAACCTTAGAAAGAACTTGTTCTGACATATGGCATTGATAATTCTCATCTTCCCTTGTTTTAAGTTGCTGTAAGGTGCTCATTTTTTACTTTTCTAGAAAAGCACAAGGAGTAATTTATAGATGAATTTTCTAAGCAAAAGTTCAGTATATAGAGAGTAAAAAAATATTGTGAAAAACTATTGTGCTTTTGTGGAATGGCTGCAACTTTTTCTGTAGACTAAAATTGAAAATGGATAGATGCCATGTTGGGGGATATAGCTCTAAAGGCATGGGGTGCCCAGGGATCATTGCTGGCAGCCTGCTTGCTGTCTGATCCTCAGCCTTGTGAACACATCTGGCCTTCCAGTTGTGTTTTGTATTTACCCTCCTTCAGCAAGGAGACAGTAATATCAGAGTATGTTGTAGCTTAACTTCTTTCCTATTTTTGTCACCCACACACACAGAAAAGGTGAAGTGAATGCATATTGGTTAAAAGACTGTAATGCCCCTGTAAACCTTGGGGGCTGAAAATGGTCCTTCATTGAGGGTGATCTGCATCTGATCCTTGCCTATTTAGCCAGAGTTCTGCACAAGATGAGTTGTGTGGGTTTCTGTATTTCCAGCAGAAAAGCTTGGCTTGGTTCACTCTATGGGGAGGAAGGATCAATTTAGGTAAGCAAAGTACTTCACTTGAAATAATACTGTAGCATTCTTTAGAAGAACTTTCAGCCAATGCACCCATCAAATACCTGAGTGCTGCACTCACCATGTGTAGTCCTGTGATAAAGCAGAAGGCATTCAGGTACACTGGCCTGGCCCCAGCAAGGAGGGTGAGAGGTGTGGATAAAGCCATATGCACTCCAGAAATACTAGCTTTTAAGCACATTCCAGAGAACACAGTACTGATTGATTCTGTTTCCCATGAGATTTTCCTTTTATTTATTTTTTTTAATTCTTCACCCCCCTGCATATCCTTTCCCTCTGTTCCCATCTCTCTGCTCTCTTTATTTCTCAGTGTTGCCTTGCCCCTGTTTGGCTGGCAGGCAGGAGCAGCACCTCTGACAGCCAGGGTAATTTGTGGGAGCCTGAGCTGTCAAAGGATGTTCTGGGGCCTTCACAGTAGAGACCACCCTGTCCTGGAGCACTGGTGCTCCATATCACATGCCTCTGAGCTGGATTGGGCTGCCAGACTGTCCTGGCTTGTGGCATGGCATAGAAAAGCAATTCCAGGCCTATTTCCAGAAAACAAATTTTGGCCACCTTCCTGCAAACCACTATCATAGGCATAAATATCCCATATATAGAGATTTACCCTTAGAAGAAAGAGCAGATGTTTTTTTTTTCCCTGAATTATTGGAACCAGGTTGTGAAATGGCAGGCCCATCTGTTCCATTTTTACCCTGGCAGTTCACCATTTATCTCTGATTGATTTATCTCTCTGATTGTAGGAGAGAAGTACCTCGGTGGGAGGAGTATTGAGTGCTTTGCCTGCTGGGTAGGCAGCCATTTGCTTCCCAGCTTCCCTGACTATGCTGATCCAAGAAGGGGGGGCACCAGGATGCAAAAGAGCCTGCTGTCTTTGGCAACTGGCCAGGCACAAGTCAATTTACTACTGCTGCTGAGATTTTCGGGGTATAGGGGTTGGGTTTTTTCCTTAGCTAGCTCCCTCTGCATCCCACAGGAGTTCAGAGAAACCAGCTGGGGCTGAGACACATCCTCTGGTTAAAGGTGTAGAGTATACATAACTTTCCAGGGCTATAACTTCTCCTCGGTGCCCTGGGAAACTCAACATCAAAAAGATACTATTTTGTTTTATTTTATTTTGTTTTATTCTTTATTTTTTATTTTATTTTATTTTATACTTTATTTTTTATTTTATTTATTTTATTTTATACTTTTTTTTGTTTGTTTCATTTTATTTCATTTCATTTTTGTAGTTGTCTTGTACTTTCAGTTCCTAAGTCCAGGACTTCATTGATCATCAGTAATTCAAAAAGTAGATTGCCCAGAAATAATGGCCAGTTAAGGTTTGATTCATAAGGAAATCGCACCTATTTGAGTATTTACCATTGGGAGGCATGTACACCCAGAGATGCAGCAATTTTCTAGCATGCAGTGCCTACTACAACAGTGCCTCAAATTCCAAAATCTCCTGCATTTAAAATGAGCTGAGAGAGCTGGCTGAAGCGCAAGTTCTGCATTTGTCTGTATAAACACATGGATTTCTCCACGTGTACTGTTGAAATCTTAGCAGGGACATGAACCAGGTTGCAAACCTGGCCTTGACCTTGAAAGTAGTGATGAAACACATTAAAACCTTGACCACAAAGTGTTCATAAGCTTTGTACTTCATGCATTTCACTTTGAAACAGTTCATCTTTCTCCCCAAAGTTTGCAAAATTAGGGAGGCTACCAAGAATTACCCTTGACTCCTACAGTAGAGAGAATCTTGCAAAGTGTCTCTTATGGGATGTCTTCGTGTCATATTGCACTGTTGAGTGCAGATTTCCCCCAAAATAACAAAGAAAATGTTATATTTGCCTTTATTAGAGAAGCTTGACATGCTTTTCATTTGAAATTTAAGTTCGCTGCCTCTTTTTGCTGCAGTTGCTTTCAAACAGAAGAAATAAATGTCTAACAGATGCAGCAGTTTCACTGAGCGTTTCCTCGGATGTATGCAAGAAAGCAGAAAGCGCAACAAGCAAAAATCCCAGCCCAAGCAGAAACCTTCTGTTGTAAAGAGTTAAGTTGTATTTTTTCAATAGGAAGTACTCTTAGTACAGTGCACAGCCTCTAGTACCCAGATAGAATTGCCTAAATATCTGCATGTAGGCAATTTTGAAGGCAGCATTTAGCAGCAGCGTATTATGGTAGGGTTTCTGTGTGTGCTGACATCTGTGATAGTAAGAGATGTTTGTTGCCACATGTTGAAACAATATCCTCCACTTCTGTGACACATACTGACCGCTTTCAGAAGAACGAGAGAAGTCCACATACTTGGAAGATGGGTAGTGTGTTTTTTTGTTGTTTAAACACCCCTATTTGTCACACCTCAGAAAAATGAAACACAGAGCTATTGGAAACACCAGGCACATTCCCAGCTCTTTAAAGACCTGTGAAAACAGTTACTATGCTAGCTGTAGGTTTGGAAATTTGATTAACCAACATGAGAGGTATCAGTAAGATAAATATCTGGAAATATTTAATGATTCAGTAGCTCAGTTCATGTATGAACTGTTCTTTAATTTAGATGGAGGACTAGTGTTAGAATATTTTCACCCTTTTTGATGAAAGGGTGTGTAGGCATATTGCAGTTTATGCCCTTGGTGTGAGGGTTTTCCAGGAGACCCCTTATTGCTGTGACCACAGCTGCCCTCTTCATGGCAGTGTCTTCTGGCTCCAGGACTTGCTTGGAGTCCAAAGCACTCAAGAGCTGATGAAGACACCTCTATGGTGCTGTCACATTAAGAGTAAGGCTAACCTTTCTGACACATGAAGAGTAAAGAAATTTAATGGGGAAATAAACACCCTTGTGTTCCAGCTGGTCCTCAGACGTCAAAGGGGCTGGTGGCAGCTGGACTTAGATTCTGGGTCATAGGCAATTCCACACTAAGTAACAGGAATGCAAAGGCAATGCAGCACTCTAAATCTAGCAATGTTCAATAAGCACTACTCCTATTACAGACTCACAGGTAGAACAATACCATGCAATACACTGTAAGCCTAGTCATGCCCAGTGAACCCTCACAGCCAGAACAAAAAGGTCTGGTGGCATTCAGTAGCACTCACCACCAGGTACAAAACAGTGTCACTTCATGAGCAACAGAGATGCGAGTTCTTCTTGGATTGCTCATAATCAATACACTCTCTGTGAAAGCATGCTTGAATACTTAACATACAAATAATGCAGGTGACAAAAAATGCATTAAGTTGCGAGATGAGTATATGTGCTAGAAGTGTGATGACAGCATAAACTAGCTTTCTGAATTTCCCCTTAGTATAACACTTAGTGTAGCTGAGTCTGATCCAATAGGTTCTCCTGTGGGTGAGAAGATGTGTACAGCCCATTGACCATGCCTGGATACATTGAGAAAGGACAGCTAGGGATAAAGATGGAGAGGTGGTAAGTTAGAAATGGCTCTCTTCTGTCATAAAACAACTCTTGGGTTTGTCTCTTTCCATCTGGCTGATACATCTTAGCACAGCATATCTCTGGAAAAGACTGAGTTTTTGTTGTGTCCATAAACTTTTACATGTGTCTGATATGCAATGCAGTGATATGCAATGTTCTTGCTGGCATTGCCACCTCTGCCTCTCCTTTTCCCTGTGCTCAGGGACAGTGCTCAGATGGTGACTCCTGTATACGATCATCTCACTGCTTATCTCAAAGCCTCCTGATAATGTCTACTGCAATCAGCAAACCAACTCATTTCTTTACTTATTGATTTTGCTCTTGCCTGTGCACTGCACCATCTACTGTGAACATGTGAATTTTCCCCTGCAAAAAGCTTGCATTGCAGCAACATTCAAGCTCAGACATCACAGTGAGCAGCAGTGTTTTACAGCCACAACTGAACCTTGGGAGGTCTCTGCATTCAGCCCTCTCCCATCAGCCCTGGACTCCTGCACAAAGTAACCCTTGTGGATATGGGAATTAGTCTGTCATGCAGAATAAGGAAGAGATGAAGAGCATCCAGGCTGTGGGTCAGTTACAGGTGCTTTTTTTGTTGTTTCTTTTATGAATGAAGCATACAGGCCTATCTGCAGTAACATGCTGCCATAATTGCATAAACATGGAACACATCAAAGCCAGTGAACATCCAAAAGGTGAATTTCATCAGCTGCAGTTTTAATCTGTAGGTAGCTCCCCTGGCCCACAGAGAAAAATAGAGATGCAGTATCATCTGAGACAGTAACACTGTTTATAACTTACTGGAACACAACTCTCCTGTTTGGGGAGGGTAAGAGGGGTCCAGCAGTACTGCTTCTCCCCATTCTCATTCATTCCCTTCTCCAGGCACACACACCTCAGGTTTTACAAAACCCCATGGTTCAGGGACTGATGCAAGCTTCTCCAGCCATGGGTCAGGTGGGAGGAGAACAAAGTTCACCTAAAAGCTGTGTCAATAAGGGGGAAGGGTGGCTGGTCTGCAACCAAGATGATATCTTGTGCAGCGAGGCATGGAACTCACCAACCCAAGAGACTCCTGTGGCGTCCCAACACTGCAGGCTTTGCAGAGTGCTCAGCCAGCGTCACACATGAGCTCCACAAAAAGTGGATTAAAGTGTCAGGGAGTGAAAACTGTCCTGCACAGACCATGTTACTTGCCCCATACCTGTAACTTAGCCACTGATGCTGCATTCTTGAAGGACTTCAAGGTGGTGAAACTTGAATGAGCCTTCTCTAACAAATGCAAGAGGACAAGAGGACACACAACCAAAAATATAATTACTGAATGCTTGTTTTCAGAAAAATATGTACTGGAAATACTGTGAAATCAACAAGTTTGCAGTAGGTGAGTCTGTTCAGAGCTACGTATCCTCATGCTCATAGATAATTAATGAGCCTGATAACAATATCAGGGTTTGGATAGCATACAACAGCAAGAACACCAAAGACAGTAAAATGTGTGTGGTGTCACAGGATGCCTAAGGAAACTGAGTGCTCATTATTTTGAAGGGCAAATAAGTGGGCTCGTCCCTTGTTGCTTGTCTCTCTTAGAAAACACCAGGGACAAAGAAATCTCTGCTCCTCTTCTCCGCTCGTAGCTTGCAGAACAGTTAGAGCCCAGCAGATAAAAAGCTTGCAGTGGTGTTTGGTTTAGCTCCTTATTATTTAAGGCACAGCTGTGATCAATCTCCAGGCTATAAAGTTTATAAGAAGGAGCTGGAAGCACGGGCTTTTCCTACAGCACTGAAATGGCCCCTCTACCTTGCATTTGTCTCTCATTTAGCTAGCCTGACTTTGGTGTGGCTGCTGCTCTGAACTCTGTAGAAAAATGAGGAGAAGCCAGCAAGTATCACCAGGAACTTCAAATGAAGTCCAGCAAAAGCAGATCTGGGTTTGCCTCAGGGCTTTTTCTTTATGCATCTTCCCTACACACTGCTGCTTTGTTGGAGTTTACCTCAGCATGGCTTGAAAATTCCATTGTTAAAACATTTTAAAAGAAAATAAAGTCATCTCTGAGTGGTGCCCTTCAGTGCATTGCTGAGTAGTTAGGAGAGTTATAATCTTTTCTGAAAAAGGAAAAAAGCTTTGTATTTCATTTAGAACAGCAGAGGTACTTCTTAGAAGCAATTAATTTCCTGAATAGAAGGATTTTGCAAGCAATTTTCTTACAATGTACTAATTGCTTGTTTATCTCTTTTGTTTTAAACCCAAAAATTCCTCAGCAGAGGGCCTTTTTGCCTGGAAGGTCTCATTTTATCTCATGCAGTTTCCTGTTTACTTTAGGCGCAAGCCTACAAGTATCTCCTAAAACAAAATAAAAAACCACAATCCTGGAGAAGTCTTTCAGATTCATAGATCAGCATGTCTGTCCCAAAATAATCTGACTTGAAGTGCTGTGGGCAATGATGAACTAAAACATCAACATGAACTAAAACTAAGAATGATCTCACAGGTACTAGTTTGGGGGGCGGGCATGTTGGAGGACAAGTACTCAGTGGAAGTGCTTTGATTACTTAGAATTGCAATAAAATATATTTCCTGTGTCCCTAGGTTCTACCTCCTGGGCATGTGCTGGTAATATTGAGCAGTGCTGATGGGCACAGCCTTTCTGCTTGGTGTGGTGCTTTTTTTCTTTAACATGAAGCAATATAAAAGCTGGAAGCAGGGATTTGAGGAGGTGTCTTTTTCTTTTTTTGATCCTCTCAAAATGCTTTTAGATCCTGTTTCACCCCTTCTGCTACTCTGTCAGTTTACTGCCTCCTCAGCCCCTTAGGTGGGCTGCAGCTCAATGTGCAGCTGCTGAACGTAATGCAAATGGAAATGGTCTTTGTGGTTTGGTAGCAGTCTTGGTCCTTTGCTTTCTATTCCATAAGGCAACAACAACTGATGTGTGCTAGTTCAGTTTTCTATTTCATAATCCTGCATCTACTGTATTGTTTAAAGCAGGACACAATACAGTAGATAGCCTATGCATACTAAGACCTTCTTTTGAGGACTGATAACTATGCCAAAACTTCTTGTGGGTTTCCACAGAGTGTGGAGGAGCCTTTGTTTTCCTTTCAGAGGCTAGCTTTCAATGCAGCTGTGGTGATTGCAGTTGTTTGTGTTTGGAATTGCTTGTGGGATTTAGTGGAGTTGCAGTATCTTTGATGGCTGACTCCCTGCTTGTATGTTGTCCCCTCCCTTGGAGCCAACGTCCCAGCCCTGCACCTAGAGCCTGTTCACACGGAGGGTCAGGGCAGAATGCTCCACAGACGTGCCTGGAGATGGCACAGGATCAGCCAGAGGGGATTAGACAGCTATAAGGGCCATCAGATGAGACAGAACATATTAGGCTTGCTTTCTGGATGCTTCATCACTGTCTGCATGAAGTCTCAGTCTCTCATTTGCTTCATTCCAAGTGTGAAGCAAATGCTTTCACAAGTAATTTCTGTCTCTGGCAGCCATGGTGTGATCTGCATTGTATGTCAGTATCTGCCACATCTGATGGAACTGTTATTAGCGGTTATCTTTAAAAGTAGAATTTTACCCTGCTACATAATGGTGATCTGCTTTTTTACCAGCTCTGCTTGGTCTGCATATTAAAGAGTTGTTTGAACTGTCTTTTCTGTTTTGAAAAAGTCTAGATTGTTTAATTTTCAGCTGGCAAAGATTTTACTTTGGATGGCATATAAATCCCTCATCACTTGAGGACTGAAGTCCATGGCAAACAGAGAGTGCTAAAAGGGAAGAGTTTTCAAGTTCTTGCCCTGCAGAAGAAGCACATTCACTGGCAGATCCATGGGGAGCAGCCCCTGTGTGAGCACAGCCATGAGCTCTGCCCTGGCAGCAGCATCTCTTCTCTGCATCACTGTGAGAAACAAGTTTGCGCTGCCCTTGGGCTGAAGACAGGTGACAGAAGAGAATGATTATTGTTGTCTTTGACAGCCTCATTAGAGAGGCCAAGAGTTCAGAGCGAACTCCTGCTCGTGCCCAGCAGCAGAAAACCCAGGACAAAGCCAAGCAGCAAGCAAGGCATGCTGCAGAGAAAGCACCAGTGTTAACACTTCTGCTTTCCTTGCATGGTAGAAAGGGGCTGGATCTAAATGACCTTTGTCTGGCACTTCTCATGAACACCCCTGAAAGAGATGAAGGTGGCTGAGAGTCAGCCCATTTTCGGCACAGACAGTTATTTCAGTTTCTGGTGCTATTCAATTGCTCTTTCATAAGAGGGTGGGAGTAAGGGAACTGAAAGTTAAGAGACTTAGCACCTTTTTTTTTTTTTAATTCATCATTGTTGTCCCCTGTTATATATAGCCAAAACCTACAATCTTTTATAGGGACGCTGGAGTAAACTGTCAGCCAGAGGTCAAAGGAGTCACATCCTCAGAAACACGCAGACTGAGTAACCTTCAAATAAGCATGATAGTGTGCTTTTTTGTGGTTTCAGAGGCTATTTATATGGCAGTCTTTAAGCCAAGCAACTAAGGATGTGGTGCTAGCACAGTCCAAGCACTACTCTTGGGTACTTTTAGGTGCCATACTTTTCTTAGCAGAGGTTAAATTTAGAACAGGAGAGCAGACTGCCAAAGGTAGAAGACTGTTCCTGTAAGCCAATGGAAACACAAGGATCTGTTCTGTAAGCCAAATCAAGCTTGCTTCTCCAACAAATGCAGTGATTTTGGGGAAGCTTAGTTGTAGGGGGAAGGGAGAAGTCATAGGGGGAAGACACATCACTTGTCTAACCCAGGAGCAGTTTTAGTGACTAATCCTTTAAGTGGATGAGACTGGGATGCCCTCATTTGTAGTCATGAGGGTGTAGCCACAAACCCGGGGTTTTACACCAGTGTGTACTGCTGAGAGAAGGAGCTAGCTGAAGATACACCTTTTTCCCCCCAAATAATGCATGGCAATGTGATTCTTGATGATATGACATGAAAGAGAGGCTAGATTTTATGCGAGCTCTCTTCTGTATTTGTCTGAGAATTTTAAATCAATCTAGATTCTAACATGGTAAATTATTAGAGAAGCATCAGAGAAGCTGCCCCTGGAATCCATCAGCAGCAGTTAAGCATTTCCAATCCTGTTCACTGAATTTCTCATTTGAAGTATGGGAAATACTGTTGTTACCACACTGAAATTATATGCAGCAAGACAGCAAGCATCCTAATGGGGAATCCAGAGAAATCTGTGAGAGCCAAAAGGGAGCTGCATCCCTTTAAACAATGTCTCATCTTCACAGTGTGGAAATGCAGAACAAAACCTATATTTTCTTCCCTAGATGCCAGCCTCTAGATAATTTTTAATAGGTACATGTAGAATTAAGTGCCAAAACCTAGAATTTACCCTTTTGATAATCTGTAAGTATATACTTCCCACAATCAAAACACAAGTAGTTCTTTACTCAGTGCTTCTCCTGTGATGTGCAATGCCACATCTGTCTGCTCCCCTCTGTTTTAGCAGTGCCATTTGTAGGTGCCTCCCTGATGGTCTCCCTTAGTAATGTGTGCATTACCTTAACACAGCTTGGGTGGTGAGGTGTGCAGACAACTCAGGTGATAGTGCCATTCACATGCAGTCTGTCCGAGGCTGCTTTTGCTTTAAGGCAGTAGTTTGATTAGTTATATTCAGGTGAAGACTAGAAAGGCTTTTCTAACTTGTCCAAAGGCAGGCAGATTTTCCCAAGCAGATTTATCCTAGAGTGGCATTCCCTTATCCTTAGGGGCTTACCCTGTTGCCCATTTCACTTTGGAGCTTGTGCTCTTCGTTTTCTGAGAAGCACAGCTGTCAGCATGAATTCTGCTTCTTAAAATCACTTTGTGTGACTGATCTTAATGCAATTCCCTCAAAGGATGTCTGCCACAGCTTAACCAGATAGCTATAATCAGATACATGTTAGTATGGCTGTATAAATTGAAAGCACACAGTTTTCTTGCAGTTGAGGTAGAGCTGGTAACACTTGGTAACACTTTCTCCTACTCACAGTCCAGTATTAGCATGTTAAATAAAACAAGCTTTATTCCTATTAAGGGAACCAACAGAGGCTAATATTTTTCTTCTAATATTATTAGTTGAATCTTGTGTTGCAACTGGAGCTTATCCAAACATAATACCAGTAACACTTAATGTCCTTAACAACAAAGGAAAATACAATTAAACAATCTCACATAGCAAAGTTGTTTGATATCTGCTAAATATGCTGTATTGTTTGAGCATAGCATTCTGACTATGTAGCAGAGTACCACAGATGTTATATGGATTTCTGTAGGAAGAGTGGGCAGAGCAGGGCTTTTCCAACATGGCCATGAATTATTTTTCTGTGATTGGAAACTTCAGCTGCTAAAAAAGCAGTGAAACACCCAAGTCCCAAGCCCACTAAAAATGCCTTGCAGAAGCAGGCAGAGCAGAGTCCAGTCTGCGAGCCCTGCTTGCAGGTGCCAGCTGTCCTGCCCTGGCCTGACGTGACCTCTTGCAGTGAGCCTTCACTTCTGCAGAAGCGTTTTCATGTTTCAGGAGACCTGGTGACCTCCAGCTGCCCGACATATGGGACCTGAAAGCCTCACCCAGGCCCTTCAGACAGGGTCCTCTTACTGTTCAGGGAGAGGTCTCTCCCCGACCTGAAGTCCCAAGTCATTCCTATGCGCAGTCAGGGCCCCTAAAGAGAATCCTAACCGAGTTTGGGCTAGGGGGTGGAAACAGGTTGCCAGGTATGAGCTAAAGGTTGTTTCTTGAACCCATTAGAGTAGATTCAGAGAAGGGCCAAGATGATCAGAGGGCTGGAGCAGAGGCTGAGAGCATTGGGCTTGTTCAGCCTGAAGAAGAAAAGACTCTGGGAAGAGCCTATAGCAGCTCTCAGTACCAGAAAGGGGCCTCCAAGAACACTGAAGAGGGACTTTTACTAAGGCATGAAGTGATAGAACAAGTGGGAATGGCTTTCAATGGAAAAGGAGTAGATTAATATTAGAAATTAGGAGGAAATTCTTTACTATGACGATGATGAGGCACTGGAAAGTTTGCCCAGAGAAATTGTGACTGTCCCATCACTGGAAGTGTTCATGGACAGGGCTCTGAGCAACCTGATGAAATGTGTGGCATCCCTTATCATGGTGGGAGGCTAGAACTAGATGTTTAAGGTCCTTTCCAACAAGTCTTTCTGGGATTCTATGGTTCTTGCTTCTAGTTTTCCCCAGACATCTCTTGCCTGCTTTTCTTTTTCCTGCGACCCAGGGAGACCAGTACCAGGAGCCTCTTATCAGCTAGGGTTACGTGTTCATTATCCAGCCAAGCTACCAGCACTGATTTGGGACTGTAGGAATATTTGTTTTCAAGTTAGAGCATTAAGACTTGTCTAGAACACCAGAAAATTGAAAGAGACACCAAAATTTCCTCTGTTTGTCAGGTTTATTGGCAATAGAGAAACTCCATGAAGACTACTGTTTTTCTTTACACAGAGATAAATAATCAGATTGCTTTGGCAACAGCCAAGCTTTTATTCAGACATGAGCTTCACATATCTTTATGAATTTAGAATTCAGTTGAAATGCTGACCACTGGCATTTAATGACTTCCTGTTTTTGTCTAAAATGCTTTCTATAGATAAAAGCCTTAGTTTCTCTCTTTGAAGAGGGGCAGTGCACCATCTCTCTCCTGCAGTTACTAGATCAGGAGCAAATTCCATTTTTCTTGAGGGATTCAAATGGATACAGATAAATTGCAACAGGATTAAGCTTTTGCTTTTATTTTTAGAATATGTTTTGCACGTTCCTCTGTGCAAGTTGTTCTTTAAAACCATTACAAGTATGTTCTAAAAGAGGGCTATTCAAACACCTTTGGCTTGCACATGTCAACTGAGAAGCCTTCCTGGTCTCCTCCATCTGCATTAGCACTAGAGTTCTCCTTCAGAGATGTAAGCTGTGGAATACTTGAGGGCAGCTGGGTCAGCTGGCCAAAAACCAGTACACCCATTTGCAAGACTGCAAGCATCAGGCAGGGAATTACATCAGGTGTTAACCTGCGCTAGATTTTGGCAAGTACCCATGAAACAAGCAGATCACTTCTGGTGGCTTGCTACTGCCCAGTTTCATTTTCTCTTCAGTTAGTTTTATTTTATTATTGGTCCTCCCCAGTCTTTTCTGTCTTTTTGCTGTTTTACACTATCAAAGCTTTGGATGCTGCTTCAAAGTACTTGGAGACCGTCCGGTATTGGAAACACCCACATCTGGTGCCAGGCTCTGTGGAAGGACCACCTGGCAGTGTCCAGGTGGGAAGCCATGCAGCAGATAGGATTTCCAGAAGGAAAGCCAGAAGTCTGAGTGTCAGCATACCCTGCCTCCAGCACATGCCAGTGAGCACTCGGGGCAGTAAGCACAAAGAGCTGCAGAGAGCCAGCTGACAAGATTCCCACAGCTGCCACTTGGGAGTCTGGCTGCGGGGAAACCTGCTCTTCATCACTTCTGGTCTGGATTTGCAAAGTGAAGCAGGGAGAGAAGATGAAAGGTGTTGGCTCACTCTGAGATGAGGGAAGGTATGATCACTGTAGATGCAGCCCTACTGACCACAGGCATTTTGTGTCTGCGTATCTCCACGCTGCT
Source organism: Calcarius lapponicus (assembly GCA_039654755.1). NCBI lineage: Eukaryota > Metazoa > Chordata > Aves > Passeriformes > Fringillidae > Calcarius > Calcarius lapponicus. The sequence continues at coordinate 53,470,496 of CM077481.1, read as the reverse complement.
CAGAATGGTGGTCATGCAACTAGCCGTGCCAGTGGGATTATTGGCTAATGGTTCTTGTCAGCTCCCTGTGTAACACCATAATATGTCAGACGTCTCTTCAGTTAACACTTTGTGTAGCAGGTGTAAGTGCCAAAGTGTGTCTGGTTTAAAAGAAAGACTTTGACCTAAAGATTTCACTAAGATATTTATGTGTTTTTCAGCAGGGGAAATGTGATGATGTGAGTGCTGGAAGAGAGCAGGTAAAGCAGAGGACAGCCTGTAGCAAAGGAGTCTAGGTGCCAGCAGACATATCATTGGTAGTCAAGATGGTGTGTCCCCCTAGAAAGAGTTTTTTACTTTATATTTTCTGAAATGAAAGAAGGTGATGAGGACTGGATGGATGAAAAGACACACGTGAAATACTAAATATTAAGGCCCAGAAAGAGATGATGGTAATATACACAGGATTTAACTCTCTGGGTTGAGGCTTGCTGCTCCTCCCAGCCCAGCCAGAGCACAGGCAGAGCCCCAAGGCTGCTTTCATGTTAAGTCATTAACATGTTTTAAACCAGACAAAAGTGTGAAGATGGAAGCAGATGGGTTCCTCAGAGAAGGGATGGTTTGTTGACAAAGACATGCCTTAAACACCAAAAAATTCTGTACACCTTCAAAGGTGAAGACAAATGTTTGAAGCAGACAAATTTTGAATTCCTGCTGAGAAGAGGAAACACATTTTTGAGCAAGACATGATTTCTCTGTTCCTACACAATCCTGCCATTATTTTGTACTAAGTCTGGCCAAACTTGCTAGCTGAAATTCCCAGAACAAGATTCAGCAAGGGGTTGGATTGTGTATGTGCATGTAGCTGTGGAAAAGTAGGGAATGAGGGATCTGATGTAATACTAGCATAATCAGTTTATTCTAAAATCTCTTTACAAACCATGGGTACAGTAGACTGAAAAATCTCCCAAACCTGACAGTTACAGAATTCATACAGAGTTAAGATATTTGATAAAGCTGAGGATAGGGTTTTATCTATAACTTGCACATTTAGAGCTGCTCAGCTCCCAGGAGACTAAAACACAGATCCCTAGGGATGGGGCATATATAGTGTCATGAAAGACAAGACAGTGGCTTGTATCACCCAGCTCCTTTCATATGGTCTCTAGTTGTGTATTTTCTCTTACGGGCTCACATCCTCTTGCTTCAAATCATCTTAGAGAAGTATATGTAAGATAGTGTTGCATGAATATTAATGTAGATTTTATTTATGTTTGCATTGTTTCTCATTTCCTGTTTTACACTGTTTTACATCTTTCTTTCTGGAGATATTTCCTCTTTCTTTCACACACAGCCTCACAGGCTGAATGTTCGGCTTGAAACACAAAGGCATCCATAGTGTTAAAGTCTCCCAGAGGCACGTCAGAGAAGGCAGCATTTTACAATCAATCAAAAACTGCAGGATTGTGCTATGAATCTGTCACTCTCAGAATTCATACAGCTTCCTTAAATAAAGACACCTTCAATAAATGAAGCTGTTCTGATAGCACCTTTTTCAACATGGCCATTCTTACCTGTACCCTGTATGTAGCTCTCCCCCACCTGGAGTATTTTCAAGGACTTTCCTTCACTGTCATTCTCCTCAAGTCTTTTGGAGTCTGTGGATGAAGAGGCAAGCCTTTCATATATAAAGTTCTTCAGAATTTTTCAAGTTTAGCACACAATTATTTAAATCTATTAATCTGATCAAAATATGGTAGTCACATTTTATTTCTTCACATGAAAATTCCATGGATTGAAGCAAACATTACCCCTATGTTAATTATTTCCAGCAGAAAATGCAAAAAACAACAACAACGTTTTCATCCACCAAGGACTATTAGCATATATTGTAATAGTGTTGTGTCAAAATTGGGAAAAATTAGGTCAGACTAGAATTAGAAGAATTGTTCCTACACTCTGTATGTTTAGAGCATAATAAATGCTCTTCGTGATCTTTGGCATCCATAATCATTCATTAGATTTCATGCTGTCATGTTTGTGTCAGGGGAAAACAATGCACAGCTGTAAACAGGCACTATTGCTTGCAGTACTTATCTCTGTTCAAGCCATGCACAAGACAATGTGATAAGAAGGACTATTGATACAGTTTACAGATGGCCAGGCCATGAAGAAGTGCAGTTGTGTTGCAGCTGATGAGCTTGCACCTCAGCTAGCATAGCAAGTGGCTTTGCTTTCCCTGATGAGGCTGGGATTAAATCAGAATGTTGAAAATGCCAGGCACTTCTGCAGCCCTTTTTGGCTATGGTTTTGTTAGTTAAAACCAATCATTCTCCCAGAGTGTTGCATTTAGCCTGCTCCAAGTGCAGGACTCTTTGCCCTATTGGTAGCTGTGATAACAGTGACGTTCAGTGTCCTTTCCTCTCTCAGTCACTGTTGTCCCAGAGGAAGATGGGGTGCAGCTGCCTGCCACAAGTACCCCTCTGAGGGCAGGAGGGGATTTGGAGAGGACAGCAGATGGACAAGAGTAGAAGGGCAACAGCAGCAGATTATAAATGTGCCTTCAGTTCAGCTGGAATGGATCTTTTCTGCTTTTCTGTCTTTGATATGCTGGTTCCTTATCCTATTCCTGTAATCCTTAAAAAACTGCGAATACAGGAGAGATTTTTTTTTTTCTTCTCTCATTCCCTGAAAGAGGCTCTTTCAATATTTTTCCTCTCCACATAGACTGAGGAATTTGCAGGGTGAGTGTGAGCCCATGCCAGATATCGGGGTTAACACACAAGATGAATAGAAGAGCGCACATGAAAGGGACACAGTGTGGTTAAGGCAGAGAAGGGTGTTTCAGAATAGGTGTGCATTGACAAGAGCTACATCCCTCTGGAGCCTCTGAAGGACAGCGGTGTATGACTTGGCAGAAGCAGATGTGCTTCTTTTATTTTACTCTTTTGAGTTAGAGGAAAACAAATGTCCACAGAATAAACACAGACAGGCTCTCCAAGGCAAAAGACAAAAAAATAAAAGAAAAAGAAGTGCTGCTTAGGAAACACTTTGCCTGCTAACAGAAGAAGTTTCATGAGTAGCCATCCAGTCTGGTATCCTAGTAATGAGTGACTAGCTCATTGGTGTTTATTCTTGTGTAGCTTATGCTTTTTCTGCTGCTGGTTTTTGGAGTTGTTTTCTCTTTTGTTCTTACACTCACTGATTTTGTGTGATTTATCATGGCTGGTTTCATATGCCTACTGCCTACAATAGTTTTAAGTCTCTTGCAATCAAACCTTGCTGTGAGGCCTTGTCTCATTTACCCAAGGGTTTCCAACATCCAGCTACCATGGAAACATAATCTGCACTGATGCACCAGACAAGGGCTCAAGACAGATGAGATGTAGTCATATCACGGACATTGGAAAGGCTCCAGTGGACTTCTACCACAGCTCCGCAAGACAGACGATGCACAAGGAGTCAGTTTCATTTCTTATTGTGACGACAGGTATCACACCTCAGCAGAAAATTAGATTAGGTCATAAGTGCTTTTCTGTAACTCATTCCTGCTGTAAAACATGCTTCTCGGTCCATAGCGACCCCTCAGTCTTTTAAGATGTGCTATTTTCTGGTTCCCTCAAGCTTTCCTGTCTAATGGCTAGCCATTCACCCCTGATGGGCATTCAGCCTGATTGGCATTCCTTCTTCACCCAGCCCTCTGTGGCCTGACCCACAGGACAGACCTTGGCCATGCTCCCTGGGAATGTTCCTTCTGCTGCAACTGAAGAGCTCATTTAGCTTCTTGCGGTGCCATTGCCTTTGAAGGACTGCCAGGGCTGGAGGTAATATCCCAAGGTGCTCTCTGTCCAGGGAACAGTGCTCTTCAGCCACCCAAAGACATAAAGTCTGCACTTTTTTTCAAGTGTGTTGGGCTCTCCTAGTGCCAAAGACATAAGTTTGGTACGACTCTGGTATATCCACAAAGGTTCAAGTCACTGAATGCAACAGATCTGCTTTGTATGTCATTGTAATTTAGGTTTGACCAAGTTTGTAAAATGTTAAGACGCCCCTGGAAATTAGTAATACTGTACTTTAGACTGCTCTCAGTTCTGATTCTGAGCAGAAAAACATCAATATTTTGGTGTATGCTTAAGGCTTTCCAGTATATGGCAGCAGGAAGCTTGTGGATGTCTCTGTTTTATTAAATGTGGTATTTTTAGATCTTCATTCTTGGTGAAGTCAATTCACAACAGATTTCTGGGAGGGGAAGAATTTAATTTCACTTCCAGCTTACTTCACAAATATTCTAAGGGGGAAAAAAACCAATCCTTGTTTTCCTTGCAGAAAAAGAATTCCATGCTTAACAGATGAAGTTTCCTAAATCTGAAGTATTAAGAGTCTGACATTTGTTTTCCTCTGTACCTAATTCAAACACATCCTTACCTCAGTGATGCTTCTCAGTATCTTCCAGTGTACAACAGTTAAATAAAGTGAGCAAAGTGGAGGCATTTTTGTGTCACATTTACAAACACTTGAAAAGTTACCAGAGCCATTAGCATGGGGGGATGTTTTGCTAGGAGCAGAAGGGTGACAACTTGCACAATGGTGACTTCCTTCCAGAGCTGGGTAGGAAGGCAACTTTTGTTTTTATCATTTTTCAGTGTAGCCTGAGCTGCACAGAGCAATTAGTTGGTTGCTCAACCAGAGTCCACTTTTTCTTGAGTGCAGCCAATCGAGCCTCAGCACATAGGTTATCAGAGGTGTCTGAGATACTGAGGAGCCCAGAGAGGCTCAGGAACTCCATCTGGGACAAGTGTTCAGTGCAGTGCAGTGCATGTGGATTTTTCTGGATGACTTTGGGACTTTGTCAGGAGCAAATTCCTATCTGCCTCACCATAGAGCTTTTTGTTGCTGTTTCTAACATATCAAAAATTATGCCAATAGAACGTTCTGTTATTCCTTAGCAACAGATTTTAAAAAACGGAAAATTGGAAGCCTTCAATTGCAACTTTGAACAATGCTATGAGAGCTTTCCTGCTAGCTCCATTGTTTCCACATTGGACTTTTCTGCTACAGGCCTGGTGAGGATGCTGTCATTGTCTTTTGTCCTTCACTGTAGATCCCATGACTCGCAGTGTTCCCATCTCTGATGTTGTTCTCCCAAGGCAGCCTATAGTGAAGAAAATACATGCTTAAGCTAGAACAAAGTGCACTGCTGCCTTACTAGCTAGGAGGCTGAACACAACATGCTCAATTTCATTTCAAACAGTGAGTTGTTGAATTTGAATTAATGACTTTGCTTCTGCAAAAAGCAGCTCAGCAGAGCTTTTCTGTGCAGGGGGCAGATTCTGTCAACATGGACAATACTGCAAATAAAGAAACGCAGTTTTCTACTCTTATGGCAACAGGTACAAGGAAGGGACAAAATCCTGTAGTCCTTTGCGTAGGTTTCAAGTACTCTTTTCTAAGACTGCTGGAATCCAAAAGAGCGGCAAAAAGACAAAAGCTATGAAGCGGGTTCATGTGTTTGATGCCACCTCAGCTTGGGAGAGTTTCATCCCCATGCTGTCAAATTGCTGCCAGGGACCCTAACAAAATCATTTGGTGAAAGAACTCGATGCTTTTACCTGGCCGCTGGCAATTCATCCCCCAGCTTCTTTCCATTGACGAGCTTTGTTGGTCAGCAAAGCGATAGGCATTGAGCGGCACCATGCTTTTTGGTGTGTAAAAAGCCTGTGTGTGTGTGGTTTCCTGGCTGGTAACCAGTGTCTGTCCTCTGGCGTATATTGCAGGCTTGCAGATCCTTTGGAAAATCTTCTATTTGATCTACCTGGGTTTGCTGTCCAAACTGCACAGTTTGCAGTTTTCACTGCCCAAGCTGGAGATTGCTGGCACCTTCTTGGCAGGCATGGCAAAGTCTGCCAGGTGTGGGAATTGACTTAGGTGCTAGTACTGCAAGAGACCATCACTATAATAAAAACGGGAGCAGTATATAAACAAATAAATACCACAGTGACGGGAGAACCAGTTTGAAAACAGTGCTCTCAGCATAGTGCTGGGAAGTCCTTATTGCTGCTGCCTGTGCTAATCCTGCTCAGTGTTGATAAGGCTTTGGTTTCCACCTCAGTAAAGCAGCCTGGAAAATCTCAGGAGCCCTGACTTTGTTCTGACATGACTGGTGTGTAAGGGCTTCCCCAGCAGAGCTTATATTTAAAGCCTCTCTAACCTCCTGTAACTCCTGCAAGGAGTTACAATCTTCCTTTAATTCAGTACTCCCAATAAAGTACAAAGCATTTTACTTCATTTCTGCATTGAGCTCTGAATTTTGTTCTGGGCTTTGTTCTCCTCAGGGCTTTGGAAAACAGAGGAAGGAGGGGGGAAGTATTTTAATCTGTGTAAGACTCTGTGGCTTTGACGCTATTGAAGCCTGATGAGCCTCTGAATTTTGATTGAATAGACCCCTAAGAAAAGAAGTAGATCCGTTGAAGAACGGCATTTCAGTGCAAGAAGGATGTGTGTTTAGGACTTTCCATTACATAATGGGCTGAAATGGGTTAACAAGACCCAGGCTTTCTTTTTCTTGAGAATTGCTGCCTGTACCACTCTTTTTCTTTCTCTTTTTCGGCACTCACAGAAAGGTTTTCTGTGTTGTTTTTAGTTTGAGAAGTAAATTGCAGTATTGTTTCATCTGATCAAGAGATTGATTAGTCAGAGGCCTCTCGCTGAAGGGAAAAAATGTTCCTCATTATCAACTTTAAATGTAAATGTATTTGCCAAGCAGAGTTTCAGATGGTGGGGGGCTGGGGCTGGGGCCTGGGGGTGTGTCTTGCTCTTTTGATGTGCTGCCCATAACCATTTACAGATCTTTGAAAGGCATCCCTCTCATTGGGTCAGTGAGAAGAGAGTGTGGGAACAATGGTCCTGAAAGAGAAAATTAACCCTTGCTGCTTCTGTCTAGATGGTTCTTGTGTAGTTTTGACAAGTAATGGTGTATTAGTCTATTTGTAGACTTTGTGTTTTGTCCATTCTTTCTCTTTCTAGGTGCTTTTATAATCTGCTGGACCCCAGGATTAGTCTTGCTGCTCCTTGACGTTTGCTGTCCCCAGTGCAATGTCCTGGCCTATGAAAAATTCTTCCTGCTCCTGGCAGAGTTCAACTCTGCCATGAACCCCATCATCTACTCCTACCGGGACAAGGAGATGAGCGCAACGTTCAAGCAGATCCTGTGCTGCCAGCGCAGCGAGAGCGCCAACGGCCCCACCGAAGGCTCGGACCGCTCGGCCTCCTCCCTGAACCACACCATCCTGGCTGGCGTCCACAGCAACGACCACTCCGTGGTGTGACACCACGGCCAGCCCCTGGCCCACACAGAGCAGCAGGCGTGGCCCCGGGGAAGGTAACCCACTCACGTTTTCTCAAACACTAATGGACTACAAGCGCATCTTTTCCAGGGGGCCTGGCATACCGGCACGGACTGCCCTGTCCACAGGATTGGCCATGCTGCAAAGCCTTTGATTTCTGCTTTGAATAAGTAGAAAGTAGTTGCTTTGCAGAAGAGGCCATCAGTGACCCACAGAAAGCCTTGCTGAGACTTTGTTGGACTTTGCTGCATCTTGGTGCCAGTCTGAATCAACTCTGATTAATTAAGCTTATACCTGCTTCACTGCATTTACATGTAGCCACTTAGTATTTTTAAAAAGGGAGTAAAGGGGATAAAAATATGCCTATCATTTAATAGACATGTAATATGTATCACCATCAGCATGCTTGTGATGAACATTTTCTGTGCAGGGAGTAAAATTGTGCTCTAGTCTTTGTATCCTTAGCCACACTGTCATAACTACAGTAAAAAGAAAAGTATTTTTTTCTAACACAGGCAACAGGAAGATGAGGGAAACTGAGTCTTCTTACCTTCATTACTGGTGTTAGAGAATGCATGTTCTGTGTGTATGCTGATTGTTTTAATTATGAAAAAAAAAATCTCTTTGTAAAGTCTGCCGGAAAGTAGAAAAACATAGACTGTATTCCAGTGTTTGTTTAGATTATGAAATAAACAGTACTTTAGTCACAATGTATATAAGGTTCTTCTTTGAAGTACAGTATGAAATTTGTAACATGTGAGGGGTACCAAGTTTTTTATGGATAAGTTCTTAAAGTAGGACACATCCCTAAGGCTCTTAAAGTGCTACAGTCAGGTTGGTAGATTACAAAATTGTATTTATGGCATATTCTTGGAATGCTTTTCTTGTTACTGGCAAAAAGCATATGCATTTTTACTGGCAAAAAAGAAAAAGTATGTTTTTATGGAACCTTTCCTATAATTGAAAACAAAACACCTTCTGCATTTTTGCACTGAGAAGTATTTGTAGGGTACCATTCAAATGATGCCTCCTTTATTTCAAAAGCAGTGGGCTACTAAGAACCAAGGCACAATTTTATTTTGTAAAGTTGACACTTTACAAGATAGTCATCCATTGCAAATGACTGGACTATATTACAGATAATAGCTACACACATACACTGTTATAAATACCTGAGCTAACAGGTGGGTTTTTCCCATATGAGACTGGTTTGAAGAGAAATGTCACTCGTGTGAATATCAGCTACCAAGAATCTCTGATAGTAAACAAAACTCATCAAGAGGGGTACATGTGAGCAAAGGTGGGATCTTGCTGATAAAAAACTTGGGACCTCTTTCCAGGGGACTGTGTGTTATCCTAACAGTGTAAAATATATCAACAGTAAATTCCTGGTGCTGTTCTCATTATTGTAATTTGTTTCTATAACAAAAAGAAAAAAAAGGGGGGGGAAACAAAAAAAAAAAAAGGGAAAAAATCACACTCACAAAAAAATAACCCTGCAAAATAAAGCAAAAAAAAAAAAAAAAAAAAACCCAGAGATATATATCCTTCATTGTCCCATACTGGAATGTAACTTAAGGGATGATATTCTCCCATTTGGGCAGGGAAAAAATGGAGGGTGGAGGGTCAGCTCAGCAAAATCCAGTGTTTTCAGCATCTCTTGCTTTGAGGAGATGCTTGGATTTTATGCTTCCAAGCAAAAAATTGGTTGGAATAGGCAGTTCCTTTCTTAGAGAGGGAAGAGAAACAAGTGAACAAATCCTGCCTGCACTGAATGAAGTGAGAGTTATGACACTGCTTTCAGTAAAACTGAAATCCACCTAAACAGTCAAGCTAGTTTTGTGTGGACACTGTGGAAGGTGGAGTAGGCAGAGAGAATAAACATTACATTGTCTGCCAGTTGACCAAGGTTTTGAATATATCCACTGGCTTTGAACAAAACCAGTCTTTTTTCTGACTGTATTTGAGAGCAAGTGAATGTACAGATGGATTTGGTTTTATTTGCAGAACTGTACTGAGAAACAGAAAAGCAGGCTGCATGAACTTTTTCATTTAAAAGCATCTGCTTGCTAATCCACTCATATTTTTTCATTAGTGCCTGCTTGATACTTGAACTAGTGCCGGTAAGCAGAAGAAAGGAGAGGGTAAGACTGCCTCCAAAGACAGATATCTGAGTGAAAAAAAAAATTCTTTTTCTCAAAAGTGCTCGGAGTTCCTTTCTTCCTTGGATCCAGCAAGAGCACTTTTTCCTGTCCCTAACATCCCCACGGAAGTAGAAGATCGTAGACACTTTAGGCTAAGGTTTGGGGGTTTTTGAGCTGAGAACACTTTTCCAAGTGTTCTTTTCACTGCTATTTGCATGCTTTTATTGAATCTTATCTGGATAGGGTGGGAGGATGATGTTACAAAATAGCAGCAAATAATTCATCCTAGTTTAACCTGCTGGAAGTCTGGTGGGTTTTGAGAAGCCATGGGTGAATAACTTGAAAACAGGAGTGGTGTTGTTGTTTGAACATGGGTGGGTCCAAAGGCCTCTTGTGAAGACAGATGCCCAGGGAGGTTTTCTGCCGTCACTGTGATTGTGACAGAGGGCAGTTGCTGTCCAGGTACATAGTTCAACCCAAGGAGTCACTCAACAATTCAAGAAGGTGAACCTTTTGAACTCAGCAGTAGTTAAATTTCCATTGTCAGGTATATTAATCCAGGAGCATGTCTGACAGCAGGTGGCTTTTCTTCTAAAAGGTGAAGTGCAATGTTTCAGAGCAAATGCAGCAGGAGGATTATTGCTTGTACAATTCTGCTAGAGGAACTCACCGAGCATATGGCTGCTGTATAACAATTTGATTAGTGCTTTATGTTGTTGACGTGTTGTTCCTATATCCTTAAGAAATCTGATCTGTGAATTGAGTAGTTCTTTGCAAGCTAATGAAATTAAAGCTCCAGTGAGCAAAGAGAATAAAAACCAGAGCCTGGAATAGAAGGATCCATTTGCTGTGTTCCTTAGAATGGTTCCCAGCCATTTGTTGTCATCTCAGATTTTTTTTAAGTTTTGCTCTTCTATTCAGATTTTCCAGCCACATTGTGCAGTTGTAGAGCTCACTTCTGCTATGTGAAAACATAGTGCAAAGTACTTAGGGAAAAAGATTGCCCCACTTATTTTTACTTATCTCAAATTCTTCAAAAGGTTTTAGAAGACTTCTTAAAATACCAACGATCCTCCCACAGTCATTAAAATTCTTTTGTTGCTGATTGCTTCTGGTCCAAGTAAATCCTCTTGAAGTTCAAATGTAATGGTGTTCATGTCAGCAATTGTAGCAGTGGGAAGTTATGTATTAAAAGGAATATGCAGATCAAGGAAAATGTGTTTTTCTACTTCATGTATTTTCAGTTGCCGTATAAATCTGAAAATTAATTAAAACTATGGCCTTTGAATTTTAATTCCCTGTTGCTGTGATATATACAAAAGCTAGGTAACCCATCGGTCAGCAAAAGCACAACTTTTTTTGTAAAAGATTGAAAATATATTCTATGTATGTTTGACACATTGATTTTCTTGTCAGCACCTTTTTATTTGTTCTGAGTTTTCTGGGATCCCTTGGCAGCTTCAGGCTGGCTTCTGACTGAGATAGTAAAAGCTGGGCAGATAGAAGAGAGGGCAGACCGAAAAAAGGCTTTTGCACTGATTCCTAAAATTGGAATCTGTCCATAGTGCACCAGTAATGGAGTTTTTTTAAATAGTTGCCACATTGTTTTTTTTTAACTCTGCCTTTGTCAAATAGTCACAGCTGTAGCAGAATTTAAACAATCAGGCAGCAAAGGCTTGGCGTAGGCCACTTGATGAAAAGGAAAGGGCAGGCCTGCTATCTTCATGGGGCAAACTAAGCCTGGGTACCTTGGATGTCAAAGAGTAAAGGACATGTCTTATGTCCAGTGTTGTAGTTCTCCTTCCTCTGCTATGTAACTTCTGAATATCAACATAAATTTGTCCCAGTATAGGATTGCACTGAAATTAAACTTTTCAGGTCACTGCATGGGCTGTCTTTTGATCTGTACTGGTGTGATGGGCAGGGGTTTAACCATGGCCAGCCTGGGTCCCAGGAGCAGTGTGTCAGGGGAAATGAAGTGGGCTCTGCTTCTGAAGCAGGTTTTGTAGCTTTTTCTGACCTTTGTGTTGCTCCAGTAGCATGCTACCAGATACTATACTTTACTGTAAAGCCATCTGGGGTTTCTGTCTGACGCTGCTGCAGCCAGATCTGTCTGCAGTGGGTATCCTCAGACAAAAAACATGCAGATTTTCTGTGAAAGAAATACAAGCCCGCCATGCAGATTGGCCGTACCAGGTGGGATTAGAAAGAACACCACCAATGGAGAGGCATTGATACAAGCACCCCTGGTCTGTCTTTCAGAATGTGTGAATCGAGGTGATGCAAAGCAGAGTGGGCAAAGGCGTTTCTCTATGGCATTGTCCCCACCCACCCCTTGCAGAGGCATGACCCCATCCCTGATGTCCCTGTCATTGTCTCTTCTGACTTCAAGAGTGGATGTAGCTGGCAGAGGTCAGTCTTAGCAAACTGGCTACTTTTTTCCACTCACTGCAGAGGTAAATACAGGCTTTTCCTTTTTCTGGTCCTGTTAAGGGCTTTCCTGTTATTGCAAGTGTACCTGTTGTATCCTTTTAAACCAGTTCTTTCTGTGAGGCATCAGTCTGTGCTGTACTCTGATGTCTGTAAGGAGGGGGTTTGCAACTGCAATTTCATTTGTTCAGACAAATTGCTTGGCTTTTCCATTTGATTGGAAAGGCCACTTCCAATAGAGAGTTAGCTTTACTGACAGCCACACCTGTCCAGCCACAGGTCCTTAAGAAAATGTGCCCTTATCTTTCCTTCCATTTTCCTCTCTTAGAGGATTTTCTAAGAAGCTATTGACCCAGCTTCTCTTTTCTAAATCTATCAAAAAGACAAAAAAGAGGTTTATGTTTAAAGAAAACAAACAAAACAGCCAAACCAAAACAAAACAATTACAACAAAAACCTCACAAAACAAACTAAAAAAGCCACAAGAAAAACACAGAGCACAAGGATATTAAACTATGCTGCTGTCTTCTGCGGTACATGGAAATCCAACACACTGATAGCTGCCAGCTTTTAACAAGAGCCTCCATGAAATGTTCCCTTTTGCCTGTGATAAAATTCTGATAACCAGAAGTGTACGTGGGAGACTCAGGAATCTGTTAATTTTTCCTGTTTAAATAAAGCCGTGTTTGTAATTCAAAAGTATTGAGAGAGCCAATGAGCTTTGGCAAACAATTTTGTTACTAAGTGCACTTACTGTAAATGTTTAGAGGTTGTATCTAGTACAATAAAGTATTTGGCATGTGTAATATGGAGCGTGAAAGAAATACCCTTTTTCGGGAGAGCTGGTATTTTTGAATGTGGAAGGGAATTAATCAAAAACTGTATAAAGGCACAGTCTCTTCAGAGACTGTGATAGAATAGGGCTAAAACACAGGGACAGCAAAGGGACAGGTTATTTCCAGTAAATCACTTAATCCATTCTGTGACTCTTATGTGCCCACCTTCCTTTCTTTGAAGTCCACATTTGCACCATTTACCCTCAGACCTCATCTCATTGCTATAGAGAAAACATTTCCTGCACAGAGAAAACAAACTTACTGCTTCTTTCTCCTCTTCCTATTCCTTCTTTCCTCCCTCTGCTTTCTTCCTTTTCCTTTTGCTCTTCACCTTCCTTTATTTTTTCTTGTTCATGGGCATGTTTCTCCTACAGTGTGTCCCCAGTTTGGATTTAACCACAGAAGGTTAACTAAACCAAATCTGGTTGGCTTATGTATAGAAATGGATGTGTGCACACACAGATCTGCATAGTCATAGGAAGAGGGCAGAAGTGAAATAAAATTATTCTTTCAGTGCTGTTTAAGTATAGATCTTTATGACTCTATTTTTCTGCTAAATCCTATTTCACATTTTGAAGAAAAGAGGACTTATGTAAAGGGTTCATTAGCCCCCTGCCTTTTGTTAGAGAAGCCAATCACTTACACACTGATGGGAGCCAAGTGTCTGCTTCAGCAAAATGACAGAAAAAGAAGTTAGTGTTCCTAATCACTCTAAGCATTATTAAGTACAAAAATAAAAAATGAGAAGAGTTCAAGTTTTTTCATCTCCCCAGATCCTGGTGATTCATGACTAATGCCTTGGTGCTGGGCTTTCCATGGCATGGCATGTGTAATGTAAAGCACCCCCATAGAGCTTGATTACTGGACATAATGAGCAGAAAGCCAAAACATACAATTCCAAAATAAATCACGTCTCATGAAAATGCACTGCAATACCTCTGGGATTTTCTGCTTGAGCCCTGGATCACCATTTGCTGGGAAAGCCAGACTGTTTATATGGCTATCTGTTAACATTAAATACACAACACGTGCAGTGCTGCAGCTCTCAGCCTCGGCACGCAGTAGGAGACGCGCAGAGCTGGAGCTCTGAGAGCAGAGAGCCAGCACATTTGAGATCACAGTGCCCGGAGCCTGCGGTGCGCTTCCCTGCATCGCCTGGGCCAACACTCCCTTCCTGCTTTGTGCCTTTTTGTGCCCCTTCAGAATAGGTGTGTCTGGGTTGGCAGCACTGCCTCTCATGAGCTGGACCGAGCAGGAGCAAATGCAAGTCAGCCTCATTCATGTTAATCAGATCCTTTCTCCCCTTAGCTGCTTAGACTTCACATGTTTACACATCTGCTACTCCCTCCTCCAGTCCTTGCCTGCCCAACGTCTTGCTGAACATTTTTGTCTACCCATCAGAGTCCTTCCAGTTCCTCATTTGTGTTGCCTTTCTCTGTGCCTCCTCGAGAAAGCCTAAACCATCTTTGTGGCAAGATTCAAGGTGACAGCCAGGTGTTTTACACCACAGATGCAGTTCCTTTGTAATTCCCTGGAGGACAAGGTGGAAATGGAGTTAAAGCCAGTAGGCAGCCTGTCACAACTGGTGTTCCCCAGGGCCCAGTTTTGGAGCCAGTATGGTTTAATATTTTTATCTATCATGCCTGAAGGGTGTCACTATCCCTGGAGATATTTAAAAAGGTGTGTTGATGTGGCACTTAGGAGCATGGATTGCTGCTGGGCCTGACAGTGATAGTCAATGGTCTTAAAGATCTTTTATAACCAAAACCGTTCTATGTTTAATGGGAAATAAATACATACAATATGTAGAGAAAAAGGAAGTGAAAAATTGTGAGAAGGAAGAGACAATGCAGAAGATACTCCCCTACCTTCTGTGCAGAAGCCTTTCAAAGGCTTTCTGGCAAGTTCAGGAAAGAATTCTTGTTGTTGCTTTTGTTCAAAAGGAAAGATTAATGCCCCCTCCATGGCATTACTTTTTTGTTTCTGATGAAAAACTTTGTTGGTTTAGGTGTATCTAATTTATTAAGAGGTCAAAAGGCCAACTGAAACAAGTAGAAGTCTTCCCATTTACCACCCACACTGAGTGCAAAATTAAACTGTTTTTATATAAAGGGTGTTTACCATTCAAAAGATTGAAGGATGCTTCAAGGATCACTGATATAAGTTGGGGTTTCTCAACTTCTCTGTCTTTCCAGAGTTCATGGTATCTGGATATTTTGCTGCTTATTCTGCCACAGATTTTTAAGTTTGTACATTCTTCTTGTCCTCAAGTGTCTCTTTGCAATCCTGCTTTTCAAAATATGTAAACACTCCTTAGTTCAAGGGAGTTACTCAAAAATGTGCCTGATTTGAGCTAGTCCAGCTGCTACTGCCTTCCAGACCCCTCTCCTGTCTGATCACATTGAGGTCTGATTTGAGCCACAAATATACACTAGTAAGTGACAATTATTTCGTTTAGAAATTCTTGTGTCAGGGAAAATGTCAGTACCATGTATATGTCTCTACAGCTAATGCAATGTTCTTTGGGCAGGCTGGCTGCCCATGTGGTGTTTCTTAAAGAGACCCATCAGGAAAACAGACTTTCCTGAGCTGGACTGGGTTAAGGGTTTGAAAAAGGTGATCGACCTTTCTTTCATTTTTGAAACATCATTCCTACATCTTTGCATGAACATGCTTAGAGGTGAGCTGTTGTTTAGTCTCCAGATCATCTTTTTCCTGCTGTTCAGACATATGCACACTCCTATTTGTGCTCCTGAAACAGCCTGCATATTTTCTATACAGTGGAAAACCTGATTTTCTGTCCACATGCTTAAAAGCACAAGGCATTCACACCTGATCTACCAGAGAGAGAGTGCACAGGAGAGTGGGAACTGTGAGACCTTGACTGTCAGACCTCTTTACTTGATAGCTGGTCACATGCACAGTCTGTGTTCTGAGGTCTCCTTTGGTCTGAGAACACCAGACGTGTTTAATGACTTATTCTAAGGGCACACATAAAACACAATCATGACACAGGCAATGATTTTGTTTAGCCAAACTCCATGAAAACTTGCAGGACTGGAAAACTTTCAGGAAAAACTTGAAGGGTATATTTTTTTTATTTCTATTTTTTACTTCTGTGCAGAAAACTGGAAAACAGTGGGCAGCATTACTTTTTTTGTTTTTTCTTTTTTTTTTTTTTTTTGGAGGCAAGAACATACCCCGAATCTAAGAGTTCCAAAATCCTGGGAAAGCACAAACAACAAGACTAAAGGGAGAAACTACCTTTTTTCTTTTTTTAATAGCAATCCATGGATGACAACTTCCTTTTTCAAACAAACCATGTCTAACCTAGCTGCTGTAGGAAGATTACTGTGCTTGAAAACGGCTGCCAGCTTCTGAACCTGACCCGCCCCCTGTGAGCTCAGGGAAGGGGAAGCAGTCAGGGAGGTTTTCCTGACCCCCCTGCCATGGCTGCATGGTGTAGAGGGCAGCAGGGACCAAATGGGCTGTGGAGGGGGGTCACTTGTTTCTCTGAGGTGTGAAGTCAGCCCAGGTGGGCAGCTGTGCCAGAGCAGCACAGCCAGGAGAGGCAGCCACAAGCGAGACACAGGGCCACGGTGCAAGAGGGACATAGCAAAAAAATGTTTGGAAGGATTTCTATGGAATGGAGACAAGCTGGACTACCCTCTTGTCTGCCTCTAGCATATTACGAAGAGGTGGAATCTCTACAGGGATACAGCAGAACACCACTTAATTGGGATTGAAGGACTCTATGGTTGTAATCAACCCATAAAATGGATTGTAAGGATTCAAGACCTGGCCCAGAGAGCAAGGATATAAATTTTGCCTGGGATGAGGCTTGAGAAGGAGGAGGTATCAGAGTGCTCCGCAGTGAACTCAGGATGGGATCCTCTGCACTGTCCTTAAATCGTGCTTTGGCTGTGACTCAGCCAAAAAGGACAGGTCAAATAATGTTGTAGTGTGCATCTGACCACCAGTGATCTCTGACCCGGCTGGAGATGGGCTGGCACCAACACCCTGAGGGATCTTCAGGGTGTGCAGGAAAACTCTCTGGTTCTGGGAGCTCGACAGGCAACAAGGAAGGGATGGGTACAACTGAAGTGCCAAAACTGAAGATATTTATTAAATAAATAAAAGGACACAAACGAGGGTGCAAAACAAAACATAAAAAAGGCTGCTTCAGAAGACCCCAAAGTGGGACTGACACACACACACACACACACACACACACACACACACACACACACACATATATATTTATAGTCTCCCATAGAATGTCCTATAAGCCTTCTGGCCAGTCATGGGCTGTTGATTTGCATGGCCACCCCCAACTGGTCCTAGAGTCCTTGGTGAGTCCTTTGCTCCTCATCATGAGCTGCCTGGATGTCATCAGTTGTGGCTTCTTATTTCTTGAGGCCCACTGTTTCTTGTCTGTGGTGTGGCTGTGTGGCCAATATCTGGCCCGTCCCCTCCAGGGCAAGCTTCAAAAAAATAACATATATGGCTTTGAAAATATGAGAGGCTTCTTCCAGGGGTGTGTTAAAAATGACAGCCTGCTGGCCCCTCTGCCTCTGCAGTGAGTACTGAACAGAGGAACAACCCTGGCTTGCACTGCCTGGCCCAAAGGCTGCGCTGCAGCAGCAGAATCCATCCCACAGCAGGTACTGCCAGAAGGATGCATGTATCCTGCACAGAGAAGCACGGTGTGGGACGGTTTTTTCTGTCTAGCATTTGAGTAACATTTTAGAAGCTTTTTGCAGCACAGAAACAGCTAAGGTAGACATTATATTAATTAATTATTAATTATTTAATTATTACTTATTCATTATTAATTAGTGAGCACCAGACAGTGGTGAAAGAAAAAACTTCTCAGTCATCTCTGCAAAAGTCAAGTTCTTGCTTTTTCTACTCCTGTTCTCATGAACAGTGGTATAAAAAGAAGTCTTTATAGCATTGTTTTTCCTTAATGTCTGTGTTCTGTTCTTTTACTTGCAAGGCTAGCATTTTCAAAAAGCATTTGCATAGCTGAAGAAGCATCAAGTTTTATTAGAGTAATTTGGCTCTTAAAAATTCATAAACAGTTTTCTTCACAAGTGCCTTAAATGTGCACAAAGGTGGCTGCATTCATTTTATGGAGTTTGACAGAAGAGACACAGCTCAGCTTGTGTCAAGGTATTCCTGTCAGTCTCCTATTGCTTGTGCCAGTCCAGGTTAATCTCGTTCAGGAACTAAAAGAAACTGCACTAGTAAAAGGCACCTTTGTTCCAGTGTCTTGTCTTCCTATCTGAAGATATAAGCATTGAAGGAAAAACATCACATCCGGTCCAACATGTGCCAGTGAAATTTTTCTCGTATAAGCCATGGACTCCTAAGTAGCTCAGACACTTTTGAAAATATTGCTCTTCATCCAAATAAAGTAAAAGAGCAGCCAATATTCAGAGTAAGTGGCTTTACTAGTAATGTTGCTTAAAGCAACCTCCCACATGCTTCACCTTCAGTGAGTAACTCCATAACTGAAACGCCTGGAGATGGTCCAAACAAAACAGTGTGTTTTCCATTAAGAGTGGAAAAAAAAATTACACAGCGTATAAATTTACAATGAAGCCATGTTGTTTGCTATGAACTAGCAGTGACATACATGTGATTTTAGTAAGAAACCCCATAATTTCATTAGTTAACACTGTCTGCAAGTCAAGCATACAGTGAAAAACAAAGCAGATCCAGTCATTCATCAAAGAATTGTCCATCAATAAGCTCCCAAGCCTTTGCAATCCCACCACCGGTCTGGGTGGGCTTCTGCCTCCTCCCCCTCCTCCTTCTTCCCTAATCACGCCCAGCCCATTCCTGGCTGGATTTGCCCCCACAGTCAGTGGTGGAGCACCACACTGAGGGGGGCTGTGGCTCTAGTCCCAGTGCTTGCCCCTCTCCTGGAGATCAGTGCCGAAGCACAAGGCTACCACATGATACAATCATGTACAGTCCAGACACTGTGCCACCTCGTGCCTTCCTTTCTGGGCTGCCTCTAGTCCAGAGACCCAGGAAAAAGTCAACAAATGCAAGGAATAATCAAAAGAAAGAGGAAACACAGCCAGATGAATAAAATATTGTGCCAAGAATCCGAATGCAGAAATTACGCCTGGCTCTGCCACATGTTATATGCAACTAGGCAATTAGCCCTCAGTATTTAAGTTTTCCATTTCAGTAAGGGGTATTAGGTTTATACCCTCTGCTCCCTTTCCACCATGAGTTCTACAGTACGGGAAATACCTCTTTGTACTGTGTTTTTGCAGAACCCAGAGCAATAAATGAATGTGTTCATGAGAAAACATTTCCAACAGCAGATGAGGCCATTTCTACATCAGGACTCGAGTCACTCTGTTAAACAGCTCTGTCACCCCGCTGACTCACTGTTAACTTGGGTGTGAGCTGGTTGGTAATCTTTTTACCTCATTGTTGGAGGAGAGTTTAGACAAGGGAGAGAGAATTACATAAGAATGCAGTTGGACGCCAAGAAGTAGTAACAAAGGAAGAAAGCAAAATAAATGTTCAAGGATTATAAACTAAAAGGAAAATTGTAGGAAAAAATAAAATTAATGGATTAAATGTAAAGGTGAAAAACTCCTTGCGATTAAGCTTTGCTGTACCACAGACAGGAAACTAATGGGCTGCTAAGCTTGATTTTCTGCAGGCCTGGAAATGAGGAAGCCATCAAAGGACTTGATGAAAAGTAGGATGCTGAAGTAGAGTCCATCAGGAAATGGCTGTGTTTCCTGAAAACCTAGAAGGGTTGAGTTAGTCAGCAGGTTTATCATTTAAACAAACCCCTTACAGCTGCTGAGGAAGGTTATGGAAAATCAATGGGACCATGTAGACCTGTGGAATGGTGTTGAAGGGGGGGAACCTGTGGTGCTTGGGAGGAGAGAAATAAAGGAATGGGCTTTGCCTGAAAAACAGGGAGCAGAGACATTCAGCTCCAAAATATGACTAAAGCACAGAGCAGCATCTGTTAGAGCAGACGTAGTTAACAAGAGGTCCATTATGGAGGATCTTGGCTGGAGCCTACAGCATCAAACTCACCAGTGGCTGAGATGGCTGCCACAACACACTATGAAAAAACATGACCTGAATTTTCCCTGGTTTTCTCCCCTCGGGTTATGGTCCTTTCAAGCATGGTGATTCCTCAGGGGCAACCAAGAATTTTCATTCACAAATCCTAAGATGAAATGGTGTAAAAAGGGCTTTGGTGACCATGTCAAGCTGACCCTCTGTGTGCCAGCTGCAAGCTCACTGGGACTGATTTCCACCACACTCTTTGCAGGATGGAGGCCAAGCAATCCAGCTGCCAGCCCCAGTTTCCTGTTGTGTTTAGTTCAGCTGGACTTATTTCTTTCCTCCCCTTTGTGATGGCTGGAAACACATTCCTTGCTTCCCACACCACAGCCAAGGCCATGGCTAAAGCTATGTTTTGTGAAACAATCAACCTGACAGTCTCTTGCTGAATTTTGTTGTAACAATTAATTTCAGAAGGAAGGTAGTACATTTGCTCAAAATAAGCCTTAGGACAGAGTGTTTATGTCTGTCTGTAGAGACAGACCAAAAAGCAGAAAGGATTTTCCCCTACGAGTGCAAACATAACTGAATGTGAATGAGGCATCTGGGACAGACAAGGTTGGTGCTATTGGAAGGGATTTCCTTCTAGCATAACTGAAAGTATGAAATTCTAATGGTCTTGTGCCAAATGAAAGCCTTCTCATTTAAGTTGTTTTGCAAGATCATTGAGTTCAGAGGTCTGCTATCTCCTCCCAGGACACTAAAGGTGATGCCATGAAAGTCTTGCTGACTTCAGGGACTTTTGGGTGGAAATATCCCTGCCGTGGAAGGAAGCAGGAGTTTCACCAAAGGCTCCAGGGGCTGAAGCTAGCACAGAGCTTCCCATATTGCCCAGCATCTAGCATCTGCATAGGATGTTCAGGATGCTCAGGATGTCAGTACCCACTCAGCCCCTGGACATCTCCCTGGAAGCAGAAAAGAGGGCAGCACACCAGGAGTTTAACTGGAATGCAAAACACCAGCCATTCATGTCTAAGCACATTTGTCTATTAGGTAAAACAAGTGCCCTTCAGGCAGGCCAGTGGCCCTTTTTAGGAGGAAAAATAGTATCCCTTTTTTATCAATTCTCCATCAAATTTGCTGCAATGTTCAGTGTACAGGTGGGAACTACTTCTGCAATAAGATCATTAACTTGTTTGCAGAGTTTGCAGATAGCATACCCTGGAAAAATCAATTGTCACAGGTTTAAATTCCTACAAAAATAGATCTTTTAAGCTGTTTACAGAACCTCATAGGATGAAATACAGGAAGTGGTGTTACTATCTCCCAAACAGTCATGCTCTTATCTCATTTCTCGGGAAATGCCAGATGATCCTATTGCAATCAGAAGATCAAATCCAGGTGTATTCCTAAGACCAAGATCAAAACCTGGGTACTGCCTTCTACACTTTTTTTAAGTAGGAGTTACACCTGTCTTTGACATAATCTCTGAAAACTCATGAAAATAAGAACAAAGGCCAAAGTCACTACCAATATTCAGGACAAGAGCTAAGTTTCCCTGTACCAAGGACTGGTATCAAGACTCTGAGCTGTCTCTGTGACAGCAAGTGATCAGGCTGTGGAAGGCACAAGCATGCCTGTGGGTCACTCATAGTAGCTGGGTGAGTATTGGCCTGGACCCTGGATTTCCTACTGTCTTAATCATTATCCTCATAATATTTTTGGGGTTTTTTAAAAGTGAAGATGAAGTTTGTAATTTGAAATATTACCAATGCAATGACTGAGATTTCCAAAGAAAACCTTTCCACATTATTTTAGATGGAATTAGTGCTAACCTTGTCACAACCAGTGAGAATCTTAAACCAACAGTGCAAATGAGTTTCAGAGAAACATTTCCACCCTACCTCACAGTCTCCTACAAAACTGCACTACAAATCGTGGGCCATTCATAGCAGACATATTTTGGAGAATTTTCAGTCAGGAGTGGTTGTCAAAAAACTGGAGCTCTGAAATCAGGTAGTGATCAACATCCAGCTGGGATAAGGCCTGTTACCAGGTACATTATCTCTTTGGGGAAGCAAGCATGTGTTTGGAGACCCAGTGACACGGTGGCACCCTTGGCAAGAGACAGAGGCACTGCCGATATTATCAAAGGTATGTTTTAGAGTAAGTGGCACAACCTGCTTTTCCTGCACTTATTTTTATATATTGTAGGCATTTAAAACCTTGTGCTCATAGAACCTGACCACAGAAATGTATTTACTTTTCATTTTTTAAAAGTGTTTGTCTACCCACTGTTCTTCAAGAAATCTAAAAAATAGCTGAGAATAACACTATTTCCCATTTAGTTTGATATTCACTGGTTTTATCTGCTATATAGTCAGATAGCCACCTACAATACATTTTTCACTGGTATACAGTGATTTTCTGTAAGGCATTTATTTTTCAGCAAATAAGTTGGCATTCAAAAGTAAACTGAAAAGGATGACCAGAAATACAGGTGCAGTGTTTGGCGTGTAAGTTCCTTCTTCACCTCAGTTTGACCATGTGGTGAGCTATTCCCAGAAGCCATTTCCTACGTTTGTTCATCTGCTGAGGGGCAACTCACTCCCTTGTGCGAAAATCCTCATGGTGTTGTGATGTTTATTATAAACAGAGGTCATGGGGTGGTGTGGAAACAGAGGTCATGGAGAGAGGAAAGCTTAGGGAATGTACAGGAGACTGGCTGAAGGCTACTTTTGGTGTATGCTTTATTGGCCAAAAGGATGATCTTAATCTGCTGAAGAATGCTCACCGTTTCAGGCATAAAGATGTGCCATCTTTAGAAAATACCTAGAATATCTGGCCTCCAATAATTATTTTTGGGAGTTAGAAGGCTGGTTCCAGCACCTCACCTGCCCTAGCAAATCCCAGAATGTGCCTTTCCTATCTCCAGCTGCAGCAGAAGGGCTGAGGGGCCAGAGCTGCTCTGTAATGACCTGCCTTCAGCAAACTCTGAAGCACAAGACAGCGAACTCTGACAGAGTAAATAGAAATAATGCAGTTAAATGAGGACAGCTGCTGGAGGTCTTTCCAGAAATGATCCATCATACATTAGCACAGACATGACAGGATTGCTGACTTCATTTCCTATTATTTTGTGAATGAGCACTTGTAGTTGTTGTGGTAAGGAGAGAACTTAGCTGAATGATGACTCTAGGAAAGGGATGTCATGACAACATTCACAGTATGGAGAGGTGTTAACAGCAGGAAGGGAGAGATTTTTGGAAAAAGGAAGTGTGGGACCCACAAAAAGGAAATGGAAACTGAAAGCACAGCCCTCATAAATGGAGGGTTTTCTCTCTAATCCAGGCAGTGGTGTCACTACAAAGCAGTTTGAGAACTACTGCTTTGGATTTTCCAATCCAGTGCACACAGTTTTCACCCAGGAAAATGTCTCTTTCATGTAGTTGTTTAAAGCAACTTCCTCATGATTTCAGAGGTGTCTTTTTCCATAAGATTTAACACTATCCTGTTTCTGAAATTGATGCTACAATGCCACTACAGGTGAGGAAAACAGCAAAACCAGTACAAAGAATTTGTTAGTTTGAAGTATCATTCATCAACTACTATGGGATGGAAATAGCTTTTAACTCATATGCTGACACAACCCAAACACCAGGAAATGCTTGTGAACCCAACTGAAATCTGAGCTACCAGCAGACCTGAGAGGAAAAAAGAAACATTGATGCAGCAAGTAGAAAATGTCACCATCTTCCACCAAGAAGTCCTTGCATGCCAGAGGGCCTCAAAGCACTTTATAGAACGTCTGTATTGATGCTAGCCCCCAGGATGACTGTGGGCCTTAGGAGAAACAGATCAAACTGTGTGTGTTGGCACAGGAGGATCTCTTCATCCACAGCTGTTGTCTTTCTGTAGTGAAATGGGAATATGGAAATCCATTGACATTGCATACCTTAGCTCTGCATCCAGAACAGGCAGATTAATCGTCTAGTCTGTCTTCTAAATTATCTTAAGGTGAATCAAAACATGTGCCTCTGAAGAAACTGCACAAAGCACCATGGTCATGTGAGATGTGCTGTAAAGAACTGTCCCAGTACTTGGGGCTGCTCATATTGACAAGTCTCTTCCTGCAGCTGGAAAATACATATTTCAGCAATGTGAATGGCCAAGGGATTAATGGAAATTCTTGTGGGATGGATTCTTGCAAGAAAGGGTGTTATTTAGTGACCTTTCTCCTATAAAAATCTAGAGGTGGTCTGGAAAAATCTGACTGCTTGTAATAACTCCAGGCTGCTAAAACTTAGTTTGACCACTGCAGAAGCAAACTGTCTTCCTTAAAAACAAAGGAGAATTCCTCATTTTCCACTAGCTGGGATGTTGATTGCTTCAGCTCTGTTGCCACATACCAGGGCTCTTCCCTCTTCACCTCTCCATTTCTCAATTTTTCTTTGACCATGCTCCTCATCTTCCAAGTGCTTCCTGATTCAGTGATGCTCTGACAATCAGTTCTACTCCCTGTTGATTACTTGCTTTGACCACAGCTTCTTCACGTTACTTTCCATTAAAATTTCTTCTATTTCTGGGTCATACCCTCTGCAAGAGCAGAACATGAAGATGAACTCAATCTTTCTATCTTTCAGAACATTCAGTTAAGGTACACATGTCTCTGGTTTGAGCTCAACTCTTAGTCTCATGAAAAAACCTTTCATCTGTAGCTCTGGCTGTCCAAAGCACAACTCTTCAGGAATATTCAATCTCAGTGTTTCTTTGTGTCCAAGTGCTGTAAGAAAAGCAAAAGCAGTTTACACAGTCTAGGAAGAAACACAGCTCCAGAAGGTGGTCTTACAATAAAAGCTCTCAACAAATTAGCTGCACTTGTCTATCTGAAAATATGCTTATATTGCTACCTTACTCTCTCCTCTTTCTCTCCCTGGCCTCATGTTTCCCCCATCTGTTGCCTGTTTTCATAAATATAGGACAAAACTATTCTATTTCCTGAATGCTTCTGCATCACCTAGCACCATAAAGTCCTAACTCTTTACAGAGAGCCCTTGGATACCACCAAGATTTTTTGCAGCAAATTTAGACCCCTTAAGTTAGGGTCAAAGGATATGTTTTGAGGAGTTGTTCCAGCAGGAAGAAATAAAAGGTTTGGCATTTTACACATGCAATAATCATTGCAAAATTTTACTGGTTTTTATCCCAAATGAGCCCGCCCTACAGAAAGAAGTATCTGGGATGTTCTTTTCTGCCCATCCTTGCGTGTTAAAGCAAGATAGAGTTTGTGCTGTCAGAGAAATGGCACGCTAAACTCATAACCTGCATACTTGGTAGTGTGGAGTGTCACATGTGAGATTCTTCTCACTCTGTTGCTAAGCCCTTTAAAATGCTTTCAAACAAATAGACAGTTACTCCTTCAAGGACTGATTCAATTGTAAAACTGTCTTTTGGATCGGTGAAGATATGAATCAGGCAAGATATTTTCTGGTGCTCTCTGGATTCCACAAGTTGAAATAATCTTGCTGGAGAAAACAAAGTCAGTTCTTTGGGGAGTAGTTAACATGATTTTGGAATGATACGGGATAGATTTGCATTTCCTGGCCATTTTTCCCCCTTTTTTCACAGTACTTTGTTCTCTTCTTTTGTGTGTATCAGGATTTCTCCCTTTTGTATTGCATAAGCATTCCCTTTCTGTATCTGTATGCCATTAACAAAGATGCTGCAGCAGGAATAAAAATAAATGCATAAATGGTAATATCTTCCCATTTATTAGACCCATTGATCTGTGACCACCAGTTGTACTGATTTTAGTGGGACTGAAGGAACAGTTAACTGTGACTTGGGCAAGGAGTCCCAGCTTGTCCCTGTTGCAGGTATGGGGTCACTCCTGTAGTCACAGGGAGAAGATGAGTGGCTGCATGCACACAGAGACAGTTCAAGTCACAGGGAAAGTCTGAGGATTACTTCATACAACTCATTCAAGACTATTCCCAGCCCAGTTCCTATCAGCAGTCTGGTTAATGAATCAAAATTCTTTGAGCTGGCAACTGTTTTCCATGAAACTGTCCTGGGATGAATTTTTGGCTAGTCACAGAGGCCTGTTAGTAAGAAATAAATTTTCTGAGCAAAGAACTGGTCTGGGAATTTTATCATGTTGCAGTGGTACAAACATATGCAAAGATGAAAAATTATTCCCAAAGTGACCCTAAAGAAGAGAAAAAATGAAATTACCTCATACCAAATCTCTCCTCATAGTCACATGCCTTGAAATTAAAACTATAGGAAATCATTAGCAGGTTACGTAATAACTCCCATTACTTTTGATGAAAAACTGCTACAGAACTGCAACCACAATTCCTATTAATCAGCACAGCCCCATCAAAGTCACTCTTCAGCTTCTGAAACCTCAAGTTTTGTCCTGAAAAAGATTGCAGGAAAGGCAAGTCATCCTAGTAGCACGGATCTATTCTATAGGACTCTAAATATCCACCCACTAGACAGGAAGGGCATCATGCACTGCAGGGCAATTTCAGTTCTAACTTGGATGGAAATTATATTGGAAAAGATTTATAATAGGCTAATGTAAGATTTCAAATGTTTCATGTTTAATCTGTGTCATGAAGGATTTCCAGTAACTCTGAAATAAGTAAATGCTACAGGAAACTCACTGTCCTTTGGACTCCTTAAAATTGATTACCAGTCACTAAGGCAATCTAATAAGCATTTATTAATAAACTTTTTAAAGCCATTTTTATAAGAGCCTTCATGAAAACTATGATCTGTGTTTAATTTCTAATCCTTCTTCATCCCCAAAAGTCCCTGTTTTGCACCAAATAATCACTGCCTCTACTTCACTGGAGGTCATGACATGATTTGCTGATTTCAAAGGAGATGTTCTGCAAGTAAGGTAAAACTTACACTGATTAAAGAAGGCAAAATAGATCTCACATCCCCTGTTATTCTAAAAGTGGAATTTTTTTCCAGAAAGAAGAAGAAAAATGTCTGCAGATTCATGGAGGAATAGCAAGTATGAGATGTTTTCAGACAGTTGCAATGCAGAAGTCAGAGCCAGGATGGGTGAGGCCCTGTGCCTGCCAGGCACATAGGAGCAGCAGATAGTACACTCCTCCAGATGACAAAACCACCTGCCCTGGCCCTGGCAAATTGTATCTGTACTCTGACTAACTTGTTAAACTTACCCTGCCTTGTCCTTACTGTTCTGCAGTAAAGCGAAAAAAAGTCTGTTTGCTTTAACAGAAGGAAAGAGCATAAAAGAAGGCAACAAGGTGGTTTTAATAGCTTGGCTCACAAAGCTAGGAAAAACTCCATCACACAATTAGAAAGTCAGATCTTCTGCACTCCAGTTCAGATTATTAGAAAACGTTCTGTAGAAACCTCACAAAGGGGTGTTTGGGCTAAATTAGTTTCCACTCTTTACTCTGTACAGCTGGGTGGAGTTTTAAGGACTAAACATCTTGAATTAGCACAGCAGAGTACTAAGGACACAGATGGCAAGGGAGGACCTTCAGAGACTCACTTTGGAGAGGGAGAGGTTAATAGCAAGGGTTGGTCACAGGGGCTGAAACTTGGAAGAAGATGTGTGCTTGGTGCTCTTAGGGGAGCATGAAAGGGAAGTTTTTTCCTCCAACTTGCCTTGTGTTCAGATGCAGAGTAAAGAGAGGAGCCCCTGTTTTACTACCTTCTTTTCTCAGATAAGATTTCCCTTGAGAAAGGAATTGGGTTTTCTTCCCTTCCTGTTTCCTTCTCCTTTATTTACAGTCCTCTTATGAAAGCCCAGGAGCACTGTGTGGGTGCATGGATATGGAAAGTCCTGCGCAGCATGGTTTTTCTCTAGTTTTGCATGCTTTTCTGCTTTTTTTTTCAGCTGCATCCCCTCTTTGCTCACAGACCCCTCACTCATGATCCAGAGCTGGGCCATCTGTACATAGAGACCTTGAAAAATGAGCCCCTGACATGCTGGCTTCACATTGTCCCTGGCACTTCCCACAGCCCCAGCTGGTCACATACCACCCTATAATCTTCATGGGCTTTTAATGGATCAGGACCTGGAAGTCATGGGGATGCATGAGACTATGCTGGATTTTGCTGTTTTGGTTGCATTTGGGTTTTTTTGGTATTTGTCAGGTAAATTTTTCTTAGTGTAGTATTTCAGAGCTTGGAGAACTCAGAAATAGTAGTGCCTTCTCGCTTCTCTCCTTTCACCATAGATGCTGCTCCATTCACATCAGCAGGAAAATGAGGCAGATTAATGTGATTTATGTCCTGAGAAAGCTGGTATTTTGCCAACAATCCACTTTCTAAGTCTTTTGGGTGGAGATCCAGCTTGCACCATGATTAAATGCCATGTGCTAGCATGTTTCCTCTTGCTGTCAGAAACTGAACTACACCAGCAAAAGCAAAAGGAGGAAGCCTGAAGAAGAATATAAAGATACTTTTTACAAAAAAAAAGACCAAAAAGCAGGAAGCAGCAGGGTGCCGAGGATAAATGATTCAGCCCTTGCATGTGATCTGCTTGTAATAAAATAATAGAAATCCTGAGCCATTTGCTATGTTTACAGTGCCCAGTGGAACAGGACAGCCCTGCTATTTGCTCTTTCTGAGTCTTTTTGTTCCATGTATTTTCAATGTTGCCTGTCTGTACTTTTATCTCTGAATTTCACTTTTCTCCTCTTGTTTCATTTTTGCGTTGTGCAGGAGAAGCACAGTGCAAAGCAAAGGGAGTAGAAGAGTGGCTGTGGCTCATTCCCATGCTGACTTGGTGCAATGCAGACAGGTGGCAATAAAGCTGCTGGCTTTCATGAAGGAAGATGTGTACCTTTTTTTTTTTTTCCTTTGAAAGCATATGATGAGTACCTGTGTGAAGTTTGCCAGTTCTGAATTTTCTCAAGGTGTTTAATATATTAATTTGATTATTTGGCAGCAGAGTCTTCAAAAACTGTCCCTGGTTGGCTTATCTTTTAAGTCAGACCATCTGAATAAAGATGTCTGTGGGTTTTGTCACTGTAAGATAGCAGGAATCCACTTGTTAGCTGGACCATTGAATTATTTTGGTCTTAGGCAAAAGGCAGAGAAGGAAAAAAAGAAGATATTAATTTGATACGTGCACACAGACTTTCAGCCATTTTCCATTTTCACATTGTCCTGTTATTTTTCACTTCTCTTTTCTCTTGGCTCTCCTGGCATGAAGTTATCTGTTAGCACTTGACAAATATTGGATGCTTTCTTTCTAATTGGCAACAGGTTTGGGCCCAAAAACCTTGAAGTCAGACCTTCACCAGTCCCTTTTGCTGAAATAAGTACCCTTCTGACACTGCACCCACATTTTCAGCATCTCAAGATCTTCATTACACTCAGGATAAAAAATAGCCAGTTTCTTTTCTATTATTTTTTTTTACTGATGGAATGAAATGAACTGAAACAGTAGTTCTCTGTGAAATTCCTAGCTTGCGTGAAGCCAAAAATGACACATATCAGAGATCAAGCACACTCATTTCTGTACCATTCTGGAATGAGCAAGCTTCAGCCCTTCAGTGTTTTCTGCAGTAGCCCTAAGGATTTCCTTCATACTTTCTGCTTTTTGCTTTTGTTTCATTTTAACACAATCATTGCTATGTAAATCCAGCAATTCAAGTCACCTTTGAGCATGTGACCTTGTTTCCTCTTTTAAAATTGTATATAATATTAAATTTTGACATTGACTTATTATAATTTCTGATTCACTTAATCATCTGATAAGAAAATAAATGCATGCATAAGTGTTTTTTCTTATGCATGCATAAGTAGTTATGTCATCTCTTTTTTTTGGATCTTTGGCAGCCTCTTTCTTCAGCATTTTGTAATTTCATATGGATGGCTGTTTTGACATAATTCTTCATGTGTAATGAATTATTGTGTAACAGTATACTCAAACCATGAGATCAACTGAAGGAATATATGGAGACATTAAAAATCTGTGGTGTGAGGCGCAGCATTAAAACCATACGGTGTACAGCTACGTCTCGGATTACACCAGAGGTGTCATGGGGAGCACAACCTCTGAGAAACTAAGGCAATGCTTGTTACATATTGTTTGAAAACCCATGAATGAATGCATTGCTTTGGTACCAAAGCCCAGCAATAACCCTAAACTCAAACATCTGAAAGGCATTTCATTAGAACCTATTTACAGTTTAAAACAATGCCTTTAGGGCCCTTTTGCTTGTCTCTCCTCTTCCCTAGAATTTTTCCAGCATATTCCTATCAGCTACAGAAAAGTTCAGAGCATAAGTCCAGACTCAGACTTAAAACCAGCATTTGCAGAATTTGTTATCTGAAATTGAATAAACTGGGGTGTTTGCATTTCAAACTAGGTGGGGAGGTTACTTTGTGTTACTTTTTCACCTGCTTTTTGCCCTACCTCAATTAATTTCTGATTACTCAGGTCCCCCGTAGCTTGAAGAGAACTGAATGGCCAGGTTTCACAAGCTACCTTAAAAGGCCCAATCTGTGGTTTTAAACCATCTTCTTTGCACTTTCCTGCATCAATGGCACCTCTGTGGTAGCCTTCAATGTCAGATAGAAGTCTCCCTGACACAACTCATACCTTTGCAGACTTGTTTTTGGACAGACTGTCGTTGCCCTCATATTGAGGGAATTTGCAATGGAGTAGCAGAGAGTTCTCCTAAAGTACTGGCTTGGGGCAGTCTCTACAGCTTGCAGAGAAGGCATTTACTACTTTTGGTTTTTTAAAGGTAATACCAGCAGTTTTCAAGTTTGTAGCTAGCAGCATTGCCAAAGTTTCCTCTCCTCCCTTTGGAGGCATGCCCATAACTTGCAGTAGTGTGTGGTCCAGAACACTGTGAGAGGTGAAGAGGAGTCTACTACTTTTTGTAGAATCTTCTCTGACCTCTGGTCTCAGAGAATGCTTTCTTCAGGACCTTGACACTAAAGCACAAACAATACACAATAGTGGATAACCTAAAGGAAACTCTTGTTTGGAATGGAGGTTGCTGACTTATTGCTGTCCCTTGGGATTTACTTTGGCTCAGTTCAAGTTCAATCCTCCAAAGTCCTGAACATCTCCTGCCAGGGACTGGGCCTTGTTTTGTTTTCAACTGAGCACAGTGATTTATGGAACTCCTGGAAAATTCTCCCCAACAATATTATTTAATTGTTTATTCATAAGTCTCCTTTGGCTAGGGGGTTGAGGAACAGAGGGCATCCAGAGCCACAAACACGAGCACCTCCACAACCAAAGTTCTGTAACAGCTTCCATCCACGATGGTGTGAAACACGGTATGTGCTTCCCTCTGGGAGATGTACATTGCCCCATTGTTTGAGGCATGTAATGTCACAGAGGTTGTGATCCTTCTCTTGCATGACAGCCACCACTTGGCCACAGATGGGACCTGCTGAGCAAGGACTGGAAGACCTTGTTCTTCTCACAGTGTTGACTGCGGGAGTTCCAGTGCTTTATGCCCTAGACAGGTACAGGCACCTTTATTTTCCCTGAATAATGCAGGAAGATCACATCTTTAGGGGAGAGTTTCTCTCCCACCTGTAGCAGGACCTCAGCCAGAAATTTATGTGGCATCTTCACTGAATAAAAGGAGTTGAAAAGAACTTGACAAGGTACATGTGAATAAAAGGGTAAGCAGGGCACATGTATCCTCCTGAGTTTGGCCGGCTGACAAAGTGGGAGACTTTAAAAATTACATACACACACCTGTAATGAAAACATTTCAGAAATCCAGCACAGGTCTTTGGAGATTATATTTCTGAAAAAAAAATCCTACCATGTCTCTGCCCTCTGTAGCATTAATTAGGAGAAAGGCACTGGCTAAAGACCAGTTTATTCTGGATGTTTTTGTTGTCCTGTTATTTCTGATTCAGTGCACATTACTGTCACAGAATGAAGACATAAGGCTTGAGTGACAACAGGTTGTCCTCTAAGGACCCATATCTCTACCCTTTCTCTCTTAAGTTCTTTAATAAAAAATAACCTGTTACCAATACAGCCTTAAATAGAATATGTATTGCAACACCTGACGCTTGCTGTTTCCTTTAAAAGTTTTCCATTCCCCCTACAGCATGCATTCCTCCTCCTGATAATTGGGCAAGGAAGCATTTGCAAAGTCCAGGGATGTAGTACCAGAGGTCCGTGGACAAACAGCTTTGCCGAGGGAAAAGAAGAAGATCTGGCAAAGAATACACAAAAAGGATACAAAAAGCTTCCTGGGAGTGCTTGGGAGCGAAATGGGCGGAGAGACACATTTCAGCTCCCATTTTCTATTAAAGAGAATAGCTTGACCCCTCACATACAGAGAGATTCCCATGGGGTAATTGAGCAAATTCCTAGCTCTGCAAAAGCCTGTGGGGTAAGATTTGCCAGTTTCCCAGGTACTGGGGTGCCACAGCAGCCCCTGCAAAAGTCAGCTGCTACTATGAGGAAAGGTCTGTACTGCTCCAGCAAAGCATCTGAGCACATGGTTGGAATTAAACATGCACTTATTTGTTTTGCTGAGAAGAAGAAAGGAGTGGAATTGAGGCCAGTGATAAGGAAAAGGTGATAATGTAAAGGCAGAGTTAACTCATTGAGTTATGCACCTTTTGCAGCCTGTCAGAAAAATATTTAGAGAAATTATTTTCTGTGTCTTGAAGAAAGTGCATATCTTGCTTCCAGATCCTTCTTATTTTTGGAAAATATCTGTTGCATTTACTGTGGCTTTTTCTCAGACATCTTGTTTTATCCTTCACATATATGGTTTTATATTTCTCTGCCACTGCAAAAATTCTGCAAATGAAGTAAACCCTGGATAGAGACCTGATCTCTATCCAGAAAAAGTCCTACAATGCCTCTATTTCTATTTCAGGAGACTGAATTCCACCAAAACCGAAGGTATTTTTTTCTTCTGCCCCTCAGCAAAGGAGTAGCACTCTGATGAGTCTTTTCATACTGTGGCTTTGATTTTTGCAAAATATTTCAGTTTTTTTTTAATCATAACAATTTTCCAGTATTTGTTCCTCTTGTAAATTTATCTCCAAAATCTCTTGTCAAATTTGTGGTCTCGGTGCCCCACCATTTGTATAGTATAAGGCAAATCAAGAGATGTGAAAAGAACATGCCAGAGTCTGTTTCATTATTCAGCATCTTCATGGAACCTCCTGCCCACGCATAGAACAGTCATAAATAGTCTCTATTCCACGAGATCAGAGTATGCGGAGTGTGCACACAGCTTTGAAACTGAAGATTTCAGTGGAGATGCCAGGTTGTCGTGCTCTCAGGACTCACATCCAGGGCGGAGGCTTTGATACCAGAGGAGACAGGCAACTGCATGCCATTACTTCAGCTGTGTTATGAATTGGCCCTGCAGATCTTCACCTCTGCAGCATCTGGTAGGATAACAGAGCTGCCAGTGCCATGCCTTTTGAGAATAGCCTCAGGGGCAGACAGCATGGGCAGCATCAGGTACACTATTCATCTTTGGCAAAAATCTGAGATTTTGTACTGGCTGTCCATTCCTGTTGTGTGAAAAGCTCGGAAACACCTGGCCTGTCTCTCATCTTGTTTCATCTCACTGGACATCAGAGTGTCTCATGTGATCACTGGTGAAACAAATGTGTGTGTTGTTCTCTCACAACAGGTTCGAGATAGGAAGTGTAGTGAGGTTTAAAAAATTCTCTGGAGTAGATATGGCAGAAGAAATTAAGCAGGACTCATAATTTTCAGCCTCTACTGGCATAGTCCTTTTGTTCCCAATACACCTTAGAAGATGTCCAACACCTTGAATTTCTGTGCCTTGCAAGAGCCATGGAAAAATTAACAAAATTGCATCTTTTCCCACCTTTTCATGTATCCACAAAGAGAGTTGAGAGCCAAACCAACCAGCAAAAAGTGTGGAATTTCATAATCTTTCCACAAAGATCCAATGATGTGCAGAAATACTTACCAAAAAACTCCTTGAACATGAGCCACGGCTTAAGACACATAATTATTTCACTGAGTGCCTAGTGGATAAAATATGCCAAGAGGCCACTGCTCTCATGCCATTGCTTCTTGACTCCCATTTCCAGACTCCAATGGGGTCACAGATACATGAAGCTGACATCTGGAATAACACAAAATAAGAGGCAGGAAGAGGCAGGTTCTCTCAAAAAAACCCCTTGCCTTTAAGACCTAATCCCTAAGTTAAATCTATATGGATAGATCTTTTATCCTATTTCCAGCTAGGACTTTTGCAGTAGCCAAGAAGAGGCAGGGATACAACCTGGAGATTATTCTATACCACCTCATGTCATTGCCGGGCAAAAAGGTTTGGGGATCTGTTCCCAGGAGAAGGGGTCCCTGCCAGGTTGGCATACTGTAGTGCAGGGATTGGTTTGGAATCACTGAGAGGTGTCCCTGTGAATTGTTTGCCTCTTTCTTGCACCCGCTGTAATTAGTATTGTTGCTGTTGTGCTTCATTTTCCTACCTCATTGCTGTTTCCAGTAAATTGTTCTTATCTCAGCCTGTGACCTTTACCTTTTGGGCCTCCTGTTCTCAATTCCAGCCACAGAGAGAAGGAGAAGGGGAGGGATAACAAGCCAGCAGTTCCAGGTTTGGCAAGTCTCAGTGAGAGTGTTTAATTGGTGAATACCATTGCTAAAGCATTACAGCCTTCTGTGCTCCAGGGATGCACTCGGAGCATTGTCCCACAGTCTGCCAGTTAGAACAGGACCTAAGCCACGATCCCACTGGGCCAAAAGGAAGAAGCAGAAGAGTGGGAAGAAGCAGAAGAGAAATAACTGGACATGGAGCAATATACTTTCGTTCTGTGCACTATACATGGGCTTCAGGCTTTTCCCTGTCTCACAAAACTGTGGACTTCTCACCAAACTAGAAGCCCCAAGTTTCATTCAATC
Organism: Calcarius lapponicus; assembly: GCA_039654755.1. Classification (NCBI taxonomy): domain Eukaryota; kingdom Metazoa; phylum Chordata; class Aves; order Passeriformes; family Fringillidae; genus Calcarius; species Calcarius lapponicus. The sequence goes on along the minus strand of CM077481.1, from coordinate 53,435,807 downwards.
TTTGTTGCTGAGCTTTCTGCAGGCAATCTGGCCCATACTCCCAGATCATTTGGGTTCCATTTTTGCCTCATGTGATTTGGATCAGGAAAAAAATTATCATCTATATCAGCCCTCTCATTTCCTCATTTGCTACAGTCTCACACCTATCCACTGTGGCTCATCTTTTCCTTTCTATCCCCTGGTGGTGTACTGTTTTTCAAAACATTGCGCTAAGCCTTCAGCTTTTTTACCTTGGTCAGTTTAAAAATCAATAAACTAGCTAAAAAACACCCAAACACCAACAACTTCCTATTTATCAACACTATACTACTACTCAAAATCCCTGACCACTAAAAAAAAACTATTTAAATTTTTAGGAAGACATTATATTTTCCAAGAGCCTGTCTTCCAAGAGTGCTGATTGGTTCCTTCAGACAAGGATGGCTCCCAGTTTGCAGCAGCAAATTTCTGTTTTGGCAAATACCAGCATAGCCTTCAGAGCTTTGATTTAGTGCCTGCAGATGTGGTCTGGCTGCAGGAGCTCCAAGGCAGATTAGGACCAAGAGGGATCTTGCTGGTACGTCCCCGGACCTCGCTGCCAAGAGAAGGTTGAGAGCAGCATGTATCCCTGCAGGAGACCCTAGACATGGCTGAGTCTTCTCATCAGGGAGGAGGACACTGAGTGAGGCGGGACACTGGGGTGACATTTAGTTCTCTCCTGTTGGTACTGGCTTGAATGGGGCCAGGACTGTGTGAACTGGGACTCTGGGTCATGATCAGGTTGATATATATATCCTCCTTGGTTCCCAACAACATGTGAGATTATGGGGAGAAGTTATTTAGTCTCTTTAAAAAAAAAAAAAAAAAAAAAAAAAAAAAAAAAAAAAAAAGCTATACTTACTTATGGATTAAAAAATACAGCCTTAAGGGACATGTTTTGAGCAGTAGTGGATTAGTGGATTTTGCAGCCATCCTGCAGTGCACATTCTTACTTTGTTTGTGAGGCTGGGGGAGGAAAACTGCTTTCCTTGTGGTCAAGAATGATTTTACTGCGCAACTACCAGACTAGATTAGTCAGGCATGCTGAAGCCCATCTCTCCTTTTCTGATCAGAGCTGTCTTGCTAATAGTTCTGTAACTGACAGCCTTGTAAATATTTATGAGCTAATTCCCTGCCCTGAAATGCAATGGCTGTTGTTTCTAAGAGTCCATAGATGCTGTGTGTGGCCTGAGACTGCTTGAGTTGGCAGACATTGCCACAAGTTTGAGAGCACACACAAAGACACTCGAAATGTGCAGGCAAAGAGAACCATGGCCCAGAAACAAAGCATGAAACAAAAGCTGTAAACCTTTTCTGTTCCCCTCCTGGAAGCAATATCAGCTAGCCAAGAGTCAGTTTTATCTCCCTCACAGGGCATGCAAGGAGAACTGAACTGAAGGAGCTATTAAATGACCTTCAGCTCTTCCTCATGACTTTTTCTTTTCATGGAATGTGGATTTGGAAGGGACTCACAAGGATCATCAAGTCCAACTCCTGGCCCAGCACCTGCACCCAAGAGTCACACAATGTACCCAAGTGCATTGTCCAAACGCCACTGTGACCACGTCCCTGGTTCCAGTGCCCAACCATCCTCTGGGGAGAGAATTTTTTTTCTAGTATTGAACCTAAATCTTCCCTCACAGGCTGCTCCCTCAGGTCCTGTCACGGTCATCAAAGAGAAGAGATCAGTGCCTGCCCCTCCTCCTCCCCCCACAAAGGAAGTTGTACCTGCAGTGAGGTCTGCCCTCAGTCTCCTCTTCTCCAGGCTGAACAGACCAAGTGACCTCAGCCACTCCTCATAGAGCTTCACCTCCAGACCCTTCATCATCTTTGTTGCCCTCCTTTGGACACTCTCTAACAGCTCAATGTGTTTTTTATATTATGTCACCCAGAACTACCCCCAGCACTGGAGGTGAGGCTGCCCCAGTGCAGAGCAGAGCAGGACAATCCCCTCCCTTGCCCGGCTGTGATGCTGTGCCTGATGCTCCCCAGGGCACGAGTGGCCCTCCTGGCTGCCAGGGCATTGCTGACTCATGTTCAACTTCAACCAGGATCCCCAGGTCCCTTTCTGGAACCCTGCTCTCCAGCCTCTCATTCCCTGTTCTGTCTGTACTTCCAGGGCTGCCCCATCACAGACACAGAAGGTGGCACTATTCCCTGTTGAGCTTCATACACTTGGTGATTGCCCAGCCCTCTAATTTCTCAAGGTCTCTCTGCACGGCCTCCCTGCCTTCAAGGAAGTCAACAGATTTTCTGATTTCATTCTCCTCCTCAAAAAAGTATTCTCTGCTGTTGTCTCCATTGTGGCAGCATATTCTGTGGGTGTGATTTGAGTGTGCATCATATTTTGGCAGTCCAGCGTCCCCTAAAAAATAGACACATACCTCCTACAAAGCATCTGAACTCCACAAACCTGTTGTCACTTTTTCAGCCTTTTACTCTCTGCACCTGTATATCTTGGTTTTGTGTGACCCTCTTCCACACCACAGCACGAACCACAGAACTCAGGAGCAGTTATAGCTCCTCTTGGGTTTTTTTTTTTTTTTTTGGAGGGAGAAACTTCTTCCTGAAATTTCTTAATTCTGTTTAGGTAGAAGACTGCAGGTGATTTTTATTGGGCTTTTTTCCAAATGTGTTTCCATTTGGTGAAGATGCAGCCTGTAGCTTTTTAGGCAGCCAAGTACTCACTACTCATGTCTCAGCCTCTACAAACCTCAATCCCACTGAGTGCAATGCTTATCCTTATCTTGTCCTCAATTTGCTCTTTTATTGAGAGGGAGGACAGTAAAGCAGCCTGACTTGAAGAGTCATGTGAATTACTGCCCTGTTTTCTCAGGATCAGAAAGGAGGACAGAGGGAAGGTCTCTATTCACAGTCAGGACTGTGAAAATTTTGGGCAATCACTGTGAGAGATGATCCCTCCAGCTCTTCTCTTTCTTTTGCACAACTAACACTGAAACAGAGACAGCACAAAGGTACCCAGCCAGGACCACTGTTAGGGATGTTGAAGCCTGTGTGATCCAAACCATTTCCAACTCTGCAGCAGTATTAATTTTTTCTATTAATGCTTTGTGCCCCAGAATAGCTGCAGAAGTTAGTCACTGCTTTGTCAAAGAAAGTCAGAGAACAGCCATTAAACTGTTATATGTAAGAATGAAGGAAAGGAATGAATATCTTCACCCTCTGCCTCAGTTTCCCAAATATGGTTTTAGCAGTATCAATTGAACTGATTTATTAAGTATCTTTCTCAAAGAAGTCACGTTCTGTGCTGGGAAAAGGAGCCCATGAAAAGGCTTTCTAAGGGTCTGGATTTTTCTGAAAAATACATTCTCTAATAAATTTTTAGGTATATCTGTCTTCTTGAACCCCCAGAGATGCCAATATCAGGAAAAAACAGTCATTGCAGCACTCCTTATTGCTTTTGAAATGTTCAGATTTGTGTTTAACTTAACTGCAGTTGGCCATGAATTGTACCTGTCTCCTAAGGGAATTGTTCAACTGTCTTCAATGAGAGCTGGATCAGACCCGATTACACCAAACGTAACAGTTGTAACGATACATAACATATTTTTGTCTGTAGTTACCCAAAGCAGAGTGAAGAACATGGCTGAGCCTGTTTCAGAGAACTATCCTGTTTGGCAATGAGTTTTTGGTTCCCAGTCAGATGTTTACAGGCAAGTCTCTGTCAAATATTGAACTTCTGTGCTCAGAAAGGGATAAGCTGCGCACGCCCTTAGGGCAAGCTTGCTTAAGTATTCTCACCTATTGACTTCATAGCAGCTCTGAGTAGCTCATACAAAATACACAACAGGGATTAATTACTATCTTGATCTCAATCCATTCACAATAGGAGGAGAGAGTCTCTCCTTCCTCACCAACAGGCAGACTATCTCATTTTGTATGAGCCTCAAATAATGAGCTGGATGTGGTGGGTCTCACAAAATTTCCATTATGCTACTGTTAGTGTATATTTGATGCCTTTGTTTGGACAGAAGAAGGAAAATGATTTCTGGACAAAAGCATGCTTCAGTGAACATGGCTGAGCGACTCACCATGACTCTAAGGCCACCCATTTTTTTGTTCAGGAATGTAGGTAAAACAAGAGAAAAGTAAGGGGGACTCGATGATCTTTTCCAACCTTGATGATTCTGTGATCTCAATGGCCACAGCACCTATTGTCTCTGGGTCTCCCATGGGTCTGGCACCTCTGGCTACCCTTGTACTGGTCTTCAGTTAGGTCCTGGGGCTGATGGTTTGCCTGATTGGAGCCACAGGTTACAGCATTCCCATTCCCACCATGCAGGTTTAGGTAACAACTTTGGAATCTAGCCAGGTGTTTTATGTCTCCTTGTTTTTCCCACTTGCTCTCCCTCTGCTGCATTGATCAAGACTGTGTCGCAAGCATTAGGAGGCAGGGGACTTCCAGTGCCCTCCTGTCATTTTGACCTGGGAGACTCACAGCATGAAGTAGTACTGCTGTAGGTGGCAAACCTCCACATTTTGGCCTTATTGAAACATGCATTTAATTTTTAAAAAAGATAAATCCTATAGGAAGGGTAGCAAGGGCACTTCCCCAGAGCTTGCTGTAACCTATTAATTCAGATAGGCAGGGACTACCAGAAGGCTCTTCTTTATGAAAGAACCTCTGAAGCCAGGGGAAAGAGGAAAGAGGGAGAGAAGAAATTTTCCTTGTCTGTCTGCTACCAAAATTGTACATCTGGAAGATGTGCCTAAGGCAGCATCAGGCTATTTGGAGTCTCAACTTACCAGAAATTTCTATATCTGGAATTTGCTAAACTGCTTGGATCCAATCATAAATTTGTCAAGAGAAGATTTCTAATTGTGTGAGAAACTGCCAGGGGAGGTCAAGTACAGGTCATTCTTATATAATTCTAGCATGAATTTGCATCAACTCAAAAAACTGTGTTATGTCCGTATTTACAGCAGGATAGGTGTTATAAATCTTTGTCTTGCATAACTGTTGATATTACAAAAACTTTGCTGTCAGCAGCAAGGCTGGTATTTTCAAGCATGTTCTGAGCAAGCCAATTTCTCCTCATAGGAAGTTCAAGGGTCAGCAAGCTGCACTAACAATGCAGGGGAGAGTGAAGGATGAGTCTCATACTTCTGCCCCACTTTTCCTGCCCCAGGAAATGGAGCAGATCAGGAAATTATCCCTACTGTATCTCACCATGTCTGTTACTTGGTAACAGCATCAACATGCTTGCTGCTGCTTGGCTAGGACAAATTGTGTTCCTCAGAAGGACAGAAAAGCCATCCCAAAAGTAGTCACACCCATCCAGGGTTGCCTTGTGGATGTTGTCCTGCAGTATCACAGTGTCTCTGCAACACAAATTCCCACCATGGTGTGTCCCACAAGTCTTTCTCCTTCCTACCACCCAGCCAAGCATTGAGACTGAAACAAACAGCAAGAAGTTTCTGAAAATGCAGAGAGGTCCATGCCAGCCCTGGGTTCACATCCTTGCTGGGGCAGCAAGCACTGGGATTGTCAAGGCTTTTGGCTGTGGGTGGAGCTGCCTGCTGATTCAGGGAGCCATCTGCAGATGAATCACAGGTTTCTTTGGAAAAAGACTGCCCCAGGAGACACAAGGCAGCCAGATGCTTAGGTCAATGGTTTCAGGGTTTGGAAGTGAAAGAACTGCATTTGGCTGCAATCATTTAAAGCTGAGGACTGAGGGCTGCTAGTGACTAGATGGAAAAAGCACTTGCTGAGAAGAACTTTTGCCGATACTGTGGTGGTGTTTTACAAGATATGGCATTGCCAAATCTGCAGGAAGACTCTTAGATGATCCTGTGATGTGTGTGACCAAATCAGTTCAGTGCAGGGGTTACTTTAGGGTCACAGATGGACTTCAGAACCCTGTGGAGTATGCATCCACCTGTCAGCACACATTTCCCTATGCTTGCTCAGAGACAAGGGCTCCAAGCACAGGTGTTTGTGATTTTAACTTGGAAAAAGACTGTGTGCAATCCCATCTGCCACAGTGGGATCACAGGGTTAGAGTTCCCAGCTGAAGTGTAGGTATTGTGTGCAGCTGTAGGGGCATCAGTCCCTTGAAGCTTCCTCTGCAGATGAGCTTGGCTTCTCACTCTGTACCATGTAGTCTATTTTTCCTTATGCCTTCCAGTTATTTCCCTTCAATGTTTAGTACTGTTGCATCCCTATCAGCTAGAAATCTGGCCAAAAGCCCCTGACACAGTCAGTGGGTAGCAATAATTTGGGTTGCACCAGGGGTTTGTTCTGATTCTTGTAGCCCGGCAGGTGCACACAGGGTAATTGCTCATTGAAGGGTGTTCAGGTTTTGGTTCAGAAGGTGTTATAAGCATTGTCCAAGAGAAACTAAAACACAATGCAAGAAAATAGAAAGTTAACATTTTTTTCAACTAGTTATATGCCGATGCCAAGGCCAGACCAACCAATTATCCTTTGGGTAGGAGACACCTGTGATCTGAGCCCAGATTTTATAACCCAGGCCCTTCTGCAAAGGAATCTTAGAGTAGGACCAGTAAACCAAATATCAGAAGGACACATATTTGGTATCATGACTCCAGCTGTTGCCAGCAGATAGTTTAAGAAAAGCACCAGTTCAGATCATATCAACATCCATAAAGTAGGTTTTTTGCTCTTTGTTCTTCCAAAATGCTCTAGAAAACAGCACTGTAAAGCATTGAAAACACCAAATGTAATGCAAATGAACAGGCCTCTCCCATATGATTTTTTTTGTAATCTCTTTTGTTTTCTTTTTCCTTAAATGTGTTCATACTTTGGCATGTGTAGCCTCATGTGCATATTACTGGGCCCTGTGCATGATTTTTTGCCTCCTTGTTCTGAAGTTCATTGGAAGCCCCTTCATTTCAGTGTCGGCAGAAGCAGTGAATAATTATCAGCCCCACTAATCTCTGAGTAAAGTTAGAATTGACAGTGAAGGCAAAGAGGATTTCAGAGTTCCAAAAGGATGAACGGTGCATATTTTTTATTGTAGACAGAGATACTTCTGTTTCATCTGTAAGAATTTAATTTAACATTTTATCTCAAGTTATTTTTAAAAACTTCTTGCTAACAGATAATCCTTTGTATGGATTGGCATAAAAGGGCAAATGTGTAGTAGTAGCAGCTACTTGACTGCATGGTAGCTGTCCAAGAAAAATATTTGTGCAAGTCTTGCTGAGTCAGGGTATGTTTCCAAATAGGCAGAGTGTCCCTCTGCTTGACAGGATTTATTTCACACAAGCTAAATCAAATACTCTTCTGTCGTGTAGGCTCAGGGCAATAGTGCATATTGTCAGCAAAAGAGACAGCAATCCTGTTCAACACAGTGTATAAGTAGTCTAGTGTTGTGTCTGTATGAGGTGTGGTACACAGTAAAATAGATTAGCCAAAAATTTATTGTTTTGTCTAGACAGGTGTCACCTGGTGCCCAGACAGTCACAGTTTTTCACATCTGAGATTACTGAGAGGACAGATCATTAAAATGCTTTGCTGTTGACTTGAAGATCTCACATGTAAGACATACCTATACCAAGTTGTCTTGTCTATTCCCCTGCCAGTCCACAGCTGTTGGAGTGCAACGTGCTACTGACACCAAGCTATAAATCAGAGCAGTTTCTCTTGAAATGTAGCTGCTCAGCAGCCTAGCGGCATGCAGATACTCCTGGCAAACTTCATCAGGGCCAGTAATGACACCCAAACCTGGTGGCTTTTCATTGCTGGAAGTTTTGATCTGAACATTTTGTACAGTCCTCTCCAGGAGCTCTTTCCAAACATAATGCACCCTCCCAGCCCCAAAAAGACCTGCACCTATATTGCAGGTCAGGTACCTGCCTGAGGTAGGGATGCTGCTGCTCTATGCAGGGGCTACACAGCCACAGCTCCACCACTGTGAGAGATGTGGAAACATTCTCGTTTACTGGTGTTGCCCTGCTCCACAAAAGGCACCTGTCTGGACCCTGTGATCAGGTAAAAGTGGTATATTGCTGGGAGGAAAGGAAAGAGAACAGGGCTGTCCTGCTGCTTGCCTTACGAAGGGCACGAGGTGTGGAGAGTTCAGGGCCTTGGAGCACGAGCATCAGGAGATCTCATTGTGTTCCAGAACAGAAGAAAAAATAACAAAAGCACTGCAAATAAATTTCAGCCAAATCTGAGTTAATCTGGCATGGGACTGACTGTGCCTGGTATTGTATCCCTCAGGAAAATGGTGCACTCCTCAGCTGAGGAATGCCCTGCTCCTTGCTGCACTTCCTGTGTAGTGGTCCCACATCATCCCATCTGTTCTCAGCCAGAAACGGGAAGTTTCCCTTCTTCACAATAGCCAAAGCCCTCCCGTTCTTCAGTGTCACTGCTTTGAAGTTAGCAGTGCTTTAAATAAGAAGTCAAATTTAGCACAGTATGATCTCAGCATCCAGAGGGTGAATAACCCCCATTCATTCATCTGGCACTCCTCATTTCTGCACAGATCCCCTCTTCCATTAAGTTTTTTGTTTACATAAAAGTTAGCTAGCCTATATAAACTCCCAAAGTGTAATATCTCTTTTATATAAAAGCCATGGGGGAGGGCAGACAAACATACAAGTGCTTCAATGTGTTCACTCATGCCCAGTAGAAATGTATGGTGTGGTTATCTCACAGTCAAAGTAAGCACACTGGCCTATTACTGGCAAAAGATTTAAAGCATCCCAGCAGACATAAGAAAAATATTTCTTCAATAAATATATTTAATCAATTAATTGATTGCTTTTTGGTCCAAATTTATAATAAAATCTTCTGTCTATCAGTTGCTGATGAAACTCTTATTTATTCAGTACTAAATTTGTGGGATATTATAAGATGCTGTGTTAACACATGAATATGTCAGTGGTGTAAAGTATGATCTTTGCTAAGGGCTACCACTCCAGCACTGAAGAAAATTGCTACTTCTGGTTTTAAGGGCAGCTTCAAACTCCTCATATGTTCCCCTTTCTACAGTTACAACTGGCCAGTATACCACTAAGTATGAACATAGAGCTCCAGGGAATGCTCTTGGCTGTGCACAGCAGCACTGTATAAAAAGGTGAGTTTCTAAAGGTTTGTCAATGAGTGAGTATATAATTTTTCTCCCAAGGTTGAGAAACTTGTAAAACACTTGTGACATTATTATGATAGGCTCTGTGGTTTTGGTGGAATAGGTAAATTGATAGGGTTGGCTTTTTTTATTTTTTCCTTCTTGTTAATAATAAAATTATCCTATTCCTACATTTGAACACTACTGAAATCCTCTGGATTCTTCATGAAATTTGAAAAGCTGTTTCATGTTACTTCAGAGTTCCACACCAGCAGCAGAGGGGCAGTAACTCCCACATCACTGCAATGACAGAAACTTAGCAAAGGCCTCTTAGGACTTTCCTTTGAGGAAGTGAGATGTCATTACATTTAGCTGAAGATGCAAAGTTTTTAAATGAATGGAAAGACGCAACAAGGAATTTGCATAGAGGGTTGAGTGAAATCCCTTTTGCCCTCCCCACAAAGCAAGGTTCCTCACCCACTTCCATACACACCTACACAAAGACAAGGAACACCTACACATTTACAAAATCACATATGAAAGTCAAGAAAAACTAAATTATCTATTACATGCTTCTGCTTTTCCCAGCCACAAGTTACTCTCATTGTTTCATGCAGGATGGCTGAATTACCAAAAATACTCAGGGTGATTCAAGGCATTGGGGACATCTCATTGTCCTGTCTGGTTCAGGTGACTTCTGAAGGGGGTTGGAAGGAGGGAATCCTGTCAGAGATTGTACTGCTGAAGACAACAGGCTCTGTCATAGGGCCAGCTTTTTAGCCAGGCTAGAAGAATGTTTCTCTACAGATTAAAAAGTCTATTCATTTGGTGGTGGGAAATGAGTGCACCACTTCATGTGCCTTGAAAAACTTAGCACATCAAGCCTTTAATATGGTTCAACCTGACTGAGAGGATGGAAAAATAATTCCTTTCCTAATTCATTAATAACTTGCTCAGCAAGGACAGTATTTACAAAATACTCTTTTCCCTAAGGTTTCTAGCAAGATTTGCAGAAAACTCTTTAGATTGTACTGGTAGGGTGGCAGGGGGAGGAGAGAGAAATAAAGAATGTACGTCCTGGTTTGCCTGACTAATTGTAGTCAGAAAGTTTTGTTTGATTCCCCATTCCTGATTGCTAAAGATTTGCAATTAATTTTTAAATAGTTAATATTCCCATACATTTACTGAGTGAGTTCATCTTCAAGGATCATATGCAGAAAAAACAAATTTTAGCCTTTTAGATAAACCCATCAGCATGAAACTTTGCTCAGCTGGGTTCTACAAACCGCAAACTCAATTCTTTTTTGATTTTATATCACACTTTAATTCCACATATCTAGGTGTGAGACCAGAATCAAGGCACAAATAGCAGATATTTAGAGGGAGACAGATGTCTGCCATCTCTGTGAGGCATCTTACAGTTTGGGATAGTCATAAATGGACTCCAATCTACATTGCTGTAAAAACATTCTCCTTTCCCTTGTCCAGCCCTTAATGTGTTCTCATAATATAAAGTTTCTTAATGTCTTCCTACAGCACCCACCAGATTTAACCCACCAAAACCACATGCTTTTGAGCACACATAATAAGGTAATTTATTACTGCAACTGCCTGCAGTATAACAACTATAATTTTAAAGCTGTAACAAAGATATTTTAGTAAAATAAAATACCATCCATTTTCAGAAAAAAAGCACAAAAACAAAAACAAAAGTAAAAAAACCCCAACACCATGCTGGAGAAGGAAGAGAGCAGAGAGAATAGAATTAGTATTATCCTTTTCAATGTCTCTTTATTTTATAAAATATTGCACGCAAGAGTTACACAGGTTGAGATAAAGAGAAATGTACATCTCTGCTAGGGATATCTTTCAAAGCCATCATTCATGAAGATATAACAAACAATCACAGAATAATAACTAGTATATTCCCTTGGGTAAGCAAGACAAGACAGTTATGTTTAGCCCACAAAGTGTTTGAGAGGATCTGAACCAAATTTGATCATGTTGTAAACAGTGTCCAATCAATTATGGAATTTAAGCTTATAAAAGTGCATTTTAAATGCAACTGTCAAATAAGGGCACAGGAACATGAAAGGATGTCTGTGTTGTTCCGTTGTTCAGATTTCACAATATGTCACCAAGGATAAAGATGTATATGTGCTGCCAGTGATCAAGGCAGCACACTTGCAAAGGGAATGGGTACATTAAATGTGCTGCAAACCCTTTTCTTGGGGTTCTCATCCAGTGCCCCAGACTGCTGGCTCCCTCTACTCTCAGTGGGAATGGGAGTCAAAGCACCAAAAAGGTTCATCTTAAACTCATATGTTAGTATGGTCCCTGCACAAGGGTGACATGCAAATTCATGAAGCATTCCATATTTTTGGGGCCAGTATGGACAGAACTAAATGTAGAAAAGTTCTCTACCTTGCAGCACACAAATGTTCTAAAATGAACACAAAAATGTTCATTTTTGGTTCATCCTCTCTCTCCACATGAATTATAAATCCAAACTAGAAAAGCAAAATATTTTTGCTTCCAAGCAACCTTTTTGAGCAACAAACTTCTCTTCTACTCTCTCAAAATCCCTTTGTTTAATCCCATTCAAAAAAAAATGTGTTACATGATAATTGCATAGAAAATCTAGAAGAATCTGGCATAGCACAGTGTAACATAGAATGAGGACAGCAGAATCTTAAACATAAGGAGGAAAAAAAACATCTGTGAAAGGAGGCATGTCATGAAAGCAGTCAACCTCCAACTCCTAGCAAGCTGAAAAGCACACAGCAGAAGGAAACGCTAAAATTCAGCTAAGGCAGCAGAAGTCCTGCTACAATTTAATCCTCCAAGTACAACACCGTCTAGGTGCTAAGCCCTCCTGCTGGATCAGTACACAGAAGCAATTACCATCCCTGGAGAACATGCTGCTGAGAGTTTCTCTGAGTCTGTCTTCAAATGATCTCTTTCCTCCTGCAAGAAAGGAAATTTTTCCCCTCCTGACCTGCAGACACTGACTACCTCACACTTCAGTACATGCTTATAATGCAAAGGCTGGAATGCTGGATGAAGAAGACCAAATTTTCCACTATTATCCTAAATAGGGGGCCACTGAGACAAGCATTTGGGTTAGGAAAACGAGATGAAAAGGGCTACACTTCCAATTTTATGGGAGTCTTTCTTTTACAAAGAAAGTGAGTGAAAATTCCTAGCATGTGGCATTACAGGCAGCTAGCAAGAAGAAAACTGGTTTTGAAATAATTTTCCTGAGGGAATGGGAGAATGAAAAACTGAAAGCAGCAGTGAGATCCTAGAAGGCAGAAAGGCAGAGTGTCCTCCAGACTTCAAATAGGTATGTTTGTTTACATTCAGCACAAGGGGCAGATTTTGCACCTGTTTACTGTGCGCTTTGCTTAGCGTAAGAATCATTCCAGCTTTGGAGGACATGCTGGGTACCTGGACCCACACACAGCCTCTGACCCTGCCCTCTCTAAAGAGGGTGACAAAATGCCTGATGCCTTGAGCACTGCAAGGATCTTGAATGTGCCCCCGCCATCACAGAGATGATGCAAGTCCTGGGCTGTGTATTCGGACTCAGCTCAGCATCACCTCCATCCTTCCAGGTCTGCCTCCTCACTTCTGCCTCCTCAGAACAGGGAAGACAGACAGGGACCTGATAAAAGCTAACAAATTCAACAGTGCACACCGCGAAGTGGTCATGAAGCAATAACAGGAGCGCTATAAGGAACTCCGGTATAATTTTTTATTGAAATTCAGGGCTTTGGCATTTTCAAGGGTAGTTGTCTTTAGCATCCAAACCTCAGTAAACTGTAGTGTGATAGCAGCATGATGGTAGGACTGCTAAATGAGTAAGACAGCACTGGCCATTTTGTGCTCACTGTGCAGATACCATTTTAGCACTTCAACATTTTGCAGCCCAGACCTCTTTTTTTGCCATTATCTTTGGTAATTGCAAGCTCTTTGCTCCAATTGAAGGTGATACCAGTGGTCTGAAAACATTAAATCATGCTGTTGTGGCTGCAATCAGAACAAACTATGGTTATATGAGAAAAACCCAACAAAACCAACAAAATAAAAACTCAAACAAACAGGAGAGCAGCAGAGGAAAGTATGATCTTTCCAGTTCTGTTCTTTATAATGGTTCACAGACCTTTTCAAGCTCACCTTTCAGAAACCATACATAGCTGCTCTCTGCTGCTGCTTTCTTGGTAGGCTAAACCAGTATGTCCAAGTTACAGAAGCCACACTAAAACACTCATTCCTTTGCACTCCTGCTCTATAGTCATAATGCACATCCCTGCCTCAGGCTACATTTTGTATCAGCAATGGGGCTCTGGGACAGCTGCTCCTCACTCCACAAGGAGCTAAAGGCTACACCCATCACCAGAGGAATAAAATTTACTCTGGCACTGAAGTATCTGTCACAATTTGGAGAACTTTTAGCAGAGAAACATTTGGTGTTTGGAGATGGGCTGCAGGCTGTCTGTAACTGAGGCAGTCTCATCTTTGCCCTGCAGATGGACAGGTTGCATTTTTTCTTGTGTGCACCCACTTTGTCCACTTTCTCCTAACTGACAGATTTCCTCTGAAGGACACTGGTGGCAGACATCCACCTTCCTTACTTCTCTGTCTCTAAACTGCAGCCCAAGGAAAGGTGGCCAGCAAATATTGTAGTTGAACTTAGGAGAATCTGTCAGGAAAGGAAACCAGAAACAGGAAGCAAAGATTTTAAAGGAAAAGGAAATAAGTGATTAATACAGCCTGCCATGCTTCTGCAAGAGGGGATTCATTTATTTCTGCTTTTGGCATGGTGAGGAACGGGCAGTGGCAAATAAATACACCTTGGAAGCCTGCGAGGTGCAGCACCAGGCCTTTGGGATGAATTTCTCCCACAGCACCAAATGGCTTTGTTGCTTCAGGGGAAGGTAGATAAGATGTGCTGCAATGCTTAAGGAAAGGTTTTAGATGCGACTTTACCAAACATCAAGAGAACGTAACTCTGGACTTCCCACACTGGAAAATGGAAAGTGTCATGCTTGACAGGAGTCCGCCTGTCTCTGCAACAGAAGATGCAGGTGGCTGCCAGTGGTCCAGCAGGCTCCTGTTTTAACTCTTTCAGTGTTATTGTAATGAGAGAAAGTGAAAGTTAAAAGGAAGATGAAAGTGGCCTATGGCTTCAGAAACATCCTTTTTCTGCAGAAAGGACTGAGTATGCAAACACAAAATAGTAAACAGTACGCAAAAATAACATAATAAATGGTATCCCCAAAAGAAGATTGAACTCTGCAACCTTTTTTTAAATAACACTAGAAAATGTGAGAGAAGGAGGGAAAAAAGGTAAAAGAGTGGTAATGCAGAAGGGCATGGTGGGATCTCTTATGAAGGGAAGAAACAGTGCTTAGGAAGAAACATTAGTTTGCCTTCCCTGGGCAACTTTTTGCTCCTGGAAATGCTAAATTTAAGTACTGAGTTAGCATGAACAGCACTCTCACCAACCTGAGGAGTCCTGTCTTGGTGGCTAAAGGTCAGCCCTGTTGTTTTGGGAGGTACAGTCCTGCTCAAGGAGGTGCATAAAGGGGTACAGTCTGTATTTCTTGTTTGGCAGTGGAACAGGCTCTTTTCTCCTCCCTGAGTGAGACACTGTGTGAAGCCACCATTGCTCAGGAGATCATGGGCTGGTCCAAGTCAGTCTAAATAGGTGGACACAGAAAACAAGGAGGGAACTGTATCCCTCAGACAGACATGTTGTCCACGGCCCTCTCGTACATGCGCTCCAAGATGCGGTGGATGCTGGCAAAGCCTGGCCGGTCGGCAGGCAACTTGCTCCAGCAGAGACGCATCAGGTTGTAGAGCTCCAGAGGACAATTGTCTGGGCAGGAAAGGACATTCCCATCCCTCACGTAGTAGATGACCTCCTCGTGAGCCATCCCATAGTAAGGCTGCATGCCATAGGAGAAGATCTCCCACAGCACCACCCCATAGGCCCACACATCAGACTCCGTGGTGTAGCGGTTGTAGAAAATGGACTCAGGGGGCATCCAGCGGATGGGGGATGGCATCGTTCTCATTTGCTTTGTAATAGTCAGCTGAATACATGTTCCTTGAGAGACCAAAATCTGCAATTTTCACCACCATGTTCTCCCCCACCAGGCAGTTTCTGGTGGCCAAATCCCGGTGGACGAACTTGCGCTCGGAGAGGTATGCCATGCCGGCCGCAACCTGCTTGGCAATGCAGAGCTGGCTGGTGCAGCAGAGCGCCAGGGGGTTCGGGAGGCGCAGCCGCGTGTCCAGGCTGCCCTGCGCCAGGCTGCACAGGTTGCGGGGGCGAGCGGTCACGCAGGTACTCGTTCAGGTCCCCGTAGGCCATGTACTCGAACAGCAGGCACATCGGCTTCCCAACCGCACACACGCCTGGCAGGGGACACACCACACGGGTCATTTGTGCAGCAAGGAGAGTTCTGCCGTGCAAAAGCCACAAAGCACAAAAACGCTTGCACAAATGGGAGGCTTTCTACAATGCAGAGAGAGAGCCATGCAAATACCATCCACTTTGCATGCATCCATCATGCATGGCTGCCTCTTTTCAAGCTCCTTCATCAGGGATCTGATGCTGAGCTCTGTGGGTGATGCTAACAAGTCATGCACAATTTTTCTCAACATCTTGAGTAAAACACAGAATTTTGGAGCTACGTTTAATTAATGGCCAATCCTGCTTAAGTTAGCATTAACTAAAGTATTGTCTCTTCCCAGGTGCAACTGCAAGGACTTTCAGGAAGTAACCTTTAAAGTTCTGATCAAGTTACTTTTTAATTCTTTTATTTCTTGTGATTATTGTGTCATTAAACAATAATATTGTTGTAGGGGTGACACATATGCAGGAAGACTTCAAAAGTATTCACAAGGGGCATGTTCAAGGGTTCGGTGGAACTCTTCAATTGCAAGGAAACTCCTGCCCTTATGGATTTTTCTTTTTTTTAAACAACTCATGCAAAAACAAGTTGGTTGAGGAATTACTTTTGGCATGACAGATATTCAAAAATGAAAGAAAGACAAATCAAAAGCAGACAGCAGAAAGGAGACATTTGCCATGTCTGTTAGATGTAGAATGCAGTCCCACATGCTTGGCAGTTTATCAGCTTTATTGGTGGGCCAGCATTAACCACACTTCTATGAGCTTTGCTGATCCTACAGTGATATAGTAATATTTGTGCACCTATCAATGAAATGCTAACCAGCAAAGGCCAACATTTAAAATGTATGTGTTTTGCTTTCTCAGGGTCATCATTTAGCAATTGGTGATGCAACTAATTGTGAAATCTGAAATTCTGATTGATGACCTAATATTTGAATCTTTGAGGAAAAACAAATGGCTGTTACCAGTCTGATGACATCAGGATCTGACAAGCATGACGAGTGTATGTGAGAGATTTATCATTTAAGCTGTTTTCAACAATGTGGCTATTTCTCCACGACCCCGTGACCTGGTACTAGTTTGTGCCTGTACCTTTGTCCTTTGGCTAAAATGTGTTAACGATAAACACATATCGTTTTAGTCCAGTTTAGTGCTTTTTCTGCATTTCATTTCTGTAGCCAAAGTATCTGTATCAACCCAGCTTTCCCAAAAATGTGGTTTATCCATTTCAAAATGTTCTGGAGCTTCCTACTGAAATAAATTAAGATCTCAAATGCCCCTGTTCATGAGAATCAGATCTGCATACAACAAGTTAGAGCAGTATTGCCCGATAAAAGTGGCCAGCAGCATCTACTTCAGAAAAAAAAATACAATCTTCTAAAAGAATATTTTTTGTCAGCAGCTTTCTTCTCAGAAAGTGTCTTATTAGCCAAGCTTCAGCATCAAGACTTTCTAAAAAATCCAACAAAGAAGGATGTCCTCTCAGATGAGAATGGAAGGAAAGGAAGAGGCTGTTTTTGTGTCTGGCTTTTTTTTGTTAATTTAATTTTGGTGTTTTTAATGCTATTTAGTGTTCAGACACCACAATAGTAAGTGAGACATATAAAACTAATGAGATTTATGCTATTTCTTTTCAGTACCCACAAAATAAATCACAGTTCCAGGAAGTTCACATCTTCCCTGTAAGACATCTGGTTCAAGGTTATTAGACTGGAAGCAGAGTTAGGCAGCAAGATGGCCAGCAGTATACCCAGTGCAGCATGAGGAGGCTTTGATGTGATGCACCATCTTGTTAAGGCAACAGGATGCCTCACTGAGATACCTAAAAGCTTGACGATGTTTGGATTGTCAAACTCTGCCATGAGAGCTGCTTCCCTCTGAAAGTCAGCCTGCATGTCTGCAGATGCTTCCTCCTTCAGCATTTTCACTGCTACCATGGTGAAAGGTTCATATGGCAGCAGCCCTGGGGCCCTGCAAGGAGATGCAAGAGAGGAAACCATCAGTGATGAATACATGCACACTAAATATAGGTTTTGTTTCTGATGCAAAAGGAGAGGCTGCCCAAAAAAAAAGAAAGGGAGAAGGCCACAGAACCAACAGAAAGAACCTTAAACTTAAAGCCCAGTTTCATCTCTTGGGACTGCAATATGCATTGCATATTACAGAGGTTTTTAATTTAGTTCAGGTAGGACTGAATTCAATATAACTTTTTTTGATCACTGGTCTTGCTGCTTTCAGGCTCATTACAGTGTCTGGTAGAGACATAAATAAGTAACTGGTTGGTAAGAAGCAACTGCTCCCTAGGCTGGAGATCACATCATAAACTTAATGGAGGACAGGATGGACTCTTCAGTCCAAACAATTCACTTTCAGGGTATAACAGTGGAGTTAAAAATAAACCTATTTTTCATGAAATTGATGAAAAAGCCTCCTTTCCTGTACCTGGCACAGTGGTGGCTTTGGTATATCTGGCTACTGTTAGAGTGAAAGTAGCAATTGCAGGAAGTGTATTCCCTTGGTTTTGTAAGGAAAATAGCCTTTTGATACTGTTCTCTGTGTGTGTGTGTGTTGTGTGTGTGTGTGTGTGTGTGTGTGTGTGTGTGGCATGTGTATGCACCTTTAAGAAGTTATAAAACCATTTTGCTAATTTCAGCTGGATTTAAGTGGTGTAGCTGAGGTTAGAAAACAGTTTATATTCCTTCAAGATTTGTGGAAACACGTGACAGGACAGAAGGGACAAAGCAAACCTGCGCCTTGTCTGAAGAACAAGTTAATGTGTAAAATACACATTTTGATATTTGTGAATCTTCAACTAAAGTTTATAGACACAAATCCTTGGGAAACAGAATCCTGACTTTGAGCAACAGACTTGTTTTCCTATCCACAGGATTCCCTGCACCCTTAACAAGTTAATTATTTGGGCTTGCCAAAGATTATGGAGTAGCCGTTTGCCGGAGAAGAGTAACTTTCCACTCTTCAAACATGCACTAAATCCCAGATGTACATTTTGTTTCCTGCACACATTCTTCCCAGGGACCTTGCAGCTAAAACACATTCCGTACAGGTAGCCAGCCAGAGCCCATGGGGGAGTGGTGCCCATTTATGTGTCATGTTGCTACACCACCCTGACTGCCCTCCCACTGCTTGAATACCAGGTTATTTTATTGCTCAGTAGCAGCTAGAGGAGACTCCAATTTCCAAAGCAAACTTCCAGCTTCCTTGTCTTCTACTTCAGACACATGGCAGTTGAAACAGTTGCACTTGGATGCTGTAAATGTCAAATGTCACTGGATGGCAGGGTTTCCATCAAGAAAGGAATCAGAGGTGACTGGATCACAGCTGAGCCACTCATGCAAGGAGGTCTGGCCATGCCAGAAGAGGAGGATCAGGCCCCTCACTTTCTGCTACTTCCTCCATTACAGTACAATGTCTTCCTTCTTTTCCCCTGTGCTGGCAGCAGTTCCCTGTCTAGTAGGAGGGGGAGGAGTATGAGCACCTGCTGTCAATTCTCATCACTAGAGCCAGCAGCAGCAGCCCAAACAAAGCAATAGGGGATTTAAAAGTAAAAATAGGAGGGCCTTTATATCTTCCAAATAGTCTCAGAGATTACCACCCATCTCTGACTAGCAGATCCAGCACAATGCCAAAGCAGGGGTGGACAGAGCTCAGTCCTGCTTGCTTTGGAGACAGAAATTCACCCAGGCTGATGTACACCCAACCACCCAATTTCACTGAATTCTGTAATGTAAACTAACCTAAATGTAGCCAAGTGAGGTTAAGCTGCACAATGCCTTTTAAGTGGCCCTCAGGCAAAAGCCAGAAATTTCACCTTTGTAGCTCATGGCATTGCACTACAGTTCTTAGCAGACTTGGGGAAACTCACACTGCTCTGGCACAGAGGCAGGGACTGTCTGAAGTCTTGGCAGACAGCTAAATTAAGACCCCTTTCATGCCTTAAAGACAGTCTTTGCACAAATGATAGGGACACTTCTGTAGGGTAGCTGGGGGAAACAGCTGCCTCTGAACCTGGAGAATTCAGCTGGAGGGCCAGAAGGGGGAGTGTTTTTTGAAAAATAGGTTAATTCTCTCCTACAACTGGGAAGCATCAAAAGAAATTACTGTAGGTAGTCTCTCTTGCAATTAATGAAAAGCTGAGGAGAAATTTACAGTGTTCGTGCATGGGGTGGGACAGCAACAGTCCTTTGCCTGCTTCACCACCAATGGATTTGTGCACCAGAGACATTAATTGGCATTTAAGTACATGCTGTTCAAAAGAACTAACAAGCAGTTCAGCTAGGAATTTCACTTGGAGCCTATCTAGAGAATGTTTGACTTAAGTTCCCAGTCAGGTTTTCCTTCCTAAGCAGTAACTATGCAGAAAAATGAGGAGTAGTCTGAACCTACTGAAGTGTTTGAGACTGTGTCCTGTTCCCATCTTGTTCACCATAACAGTTGGGCAGCTTCTCTTAGGTGATTAA